>CM053572.1:83754789-84169052 GCA_028646485.1 Cryptoprocta ferox
TAATCTTTGTCCTGTCCTTCCCGAACTTTTTCCCAGGCTTGAGAAATGGGGCCCTGTTGGGTGTGTCATGCTGAGTAACAAGCCCCGGATTTCTTGATGCCTCAGTTTTCCTGTCTATAAAATGGGACTTTATAATACTTCTCACCTCATAGAACTGTTTTTAGAATTAAATGAACAAATGCACGAAAAGTGCTTAGGGGAGTGGGTGGCACAGAATTAGTTGCTATTATTTCTATTGCTGATTTTAGTTTGTTTTAAATTATTGTTTTATGTCTCATCATTACTGTTTATTAGTTTATTGTATTCATTGCTGTTTATTATCTCATTTCTTTTTTTTAAAGTTTACTTATTTAATTTGAGAAAGGCGGGGGAGGGGCAGAGAGGGAGAGAAGAAGAGAGAATCCCAAGCAGGCTCTGCACCATCAACATAGAGCCCAACTCAGGGCTCGAACTCACACCATGAGATTATGACCTGAGCTGAAGTCGGACACGTAACCAACTGAGCCACCCAGGGGCCCCTATTATCTCATTTCTTAAAATGATTTAAATATTTTTGTTATTGGTTTGAATCCATGTATTTTTTTTTTAAAGCAGGCTTCATGCCCAGCAAGGAGCCCAATGTGGGGCTTGAACTCAGGACCCTGAGATCAAGACCTGAGCTGAGATCAAGAGTTGGACCCTTGACTGACTGAGCCATCCAGGTGCCCTTCCATAAATCTGTTTTATTATTGATAATTTGCCATTACGATGATGATTCCTAATGATTACATTTCTACCAGCTTGGATTCCTGACCCTCATACAGGAGTAAGATCATTTATTGTTCCCGACAACGTAGGCATCAATCTCACAGGGCCACGATACTCTCATTTGTTCCTTAAATATCTATTCTCTCCTATTTATCTGTCATGGAGAATTTATACACTAATTCATCTCTTTGTCTGCATTTTTTTTAAATCATAAAACCAGGGGCATCAAAATGTGACACGTCTCCGTTGGCTCTGCTCAGACTTTTGAAGAAGTCACAGTTTCCAAGAGTAGGTGAACGGGCATCACCTACTCTGAGCCTTGGCTGTTTCCAGGTGTGAAATATGGACAATAACACTATTTACTTCATGGGTCTGTGATGAGGCCTGAAGAGGACTCTATAAAGCGCTTAGCACAGAATGGCCCACAAGTGTCAGCCAGTGTTAAATAAGAGATAATTCCCTTCCCCTCTTTTTTAAAGAGATTATTCTTGGGGCCTCAGTTTATTCATCAATAAAATGGCTGTGCTGACTCTGCCCGGATGCTATGAGGATTTGGGACTTTAAGCACTGGATACCTTACTGATTCTTGCCTCCTTCGAGTTTGCTCACCTGTGAAACCCAGGGAATCCCTGTGAAAGAGGAAATAGAAAATGTGACCTTGTCCACTGGAGAGGCTCATTCCCACAGGGAGCTCTGAAATATTAGCCAGGCCAACAGTACAGTGAAGTGATCCAGTAAACATGGTGCCCAGCCCCTCGGGAGCAGAGAAGACAGCAGGGTTCTTTTTAAGCCTTCCCCTGGGGATTGACATTTTATTAGCATAGAGATAAATAATGCCAGATAAGAGGCCTCTGGTTTTACATCTGGGGCTGTAGGAACGTCCTCTGGGAGAGAAAACATGACGTTTCTTGCCAGGGCGGATCCCAGCCCTGGAGGAAGGAAGCAGGGGCCCCACCAGGATATGCCGCCAGCGGCTTCCCAGCTCAGTGGGAAGCAAGTTTTGACAACAGCAATGCTAATTGATTAAATGTTCTCATCAGAGATTACAGTGCAGAGAGTGATCACATTTTTATTTCTTTCAAGAAGGGAGGGCCCGCCCTTCCTTTAATAGCTCAGTTTCTCTGTGTAGACTCTATCCCGAAGTATAGGAGGCCCTCCTTGGGTTTCTTTTTCTTGGCCCTGAGGCTCAGTCACCCTTTGTGCATGTTCAAGAATACGATTACTACAAACTACCTTGTGCAATTGCCTTTGGTTTTCTAGGCTTGATTGGAATTTGAACCTGCAGCTGGACAAAGTGCTGGACTTTGAATCCCGGTCCTGCCTTATAATGGTGTGTGGGTTTGGGAAGGCATTTGCCCTCTCTGGGTGGGCCTCAGTCTTCTTACCTGTAAAATGGGGATTTGATATACTTATTTCTTAAAACAAATACTCTGCAAACAAATACTGTTAAGAAAACAACCCAGGGGCGCCTGGGGGGGCTCAGCTGGTTGAGCAGCCGACTTCTGCTCGGGTCATGATATCAGGGTTTGTGAGCATCAGGCTTTTTGCTGTCAGTGCGGAGCCTGCTTCAGATCATCTGTGGCCCCCCTCTCTGCTCCTACCCCGCTCCCACTGTCTCTCTCTCTCTCTCTCTCTCTCTCTAAAATAAATAAAACATTAAAAGAAAAAAACACCTACAAGCTTCCTTAGAAAGCAAACCAACAAAAACCCTTGACGAAAGACACTGTTAAGAAAATGAAAAGGCAGTTGGAGACTGGAAGAAAATATTTGGGACACATAAATTTGACATGGGATTTGTAATCAGATATATAAAGAGCTCTTTCAACTCAATAATAATAACACAGATAGCCCAATTAAAAAATCAGCAAAAGAGGGGTGCCTGGGTGGCTCAGTGGATCAGACTTTTGGTTTCGGCTCAGGTCATGACCTCACATTTGTGAGACTTGAGCCCCGCATCAGGCTCTGCACTCTCAGCACAGAGGCTGCTTGGGATTGTCTCTCTCTTTCTCTCTCTCTCTCTGCCCCTTTCCTGCTCATGCACACACACACACACTCTCTCTCAAAAATAATAAATATAAAAATATTTTTATTAATAATAAATATAAACATAAACATAAACATAAATATATTTTTAAAAAATCAGCAAAAGATTTGGACCCTTCATCAAACGGTCAGTAAGCCCATGAAAAGATGCTCAATGTGACTAATCCTCGGAGAATTGCAAATTCAAACCACAATGATAAGCCACTACACACACATTAACACGGCTTCAACGAAGAAGGGAAAGGACTCGCATGTTGGCCAGAGTGCGAAGCGACGGAAACTTGCACAATAGGAAATGTATCATGGAACAACGACTTAGAAAAAAAGAATTGGCAGCTTCTTTCCATAAAACTAAACATACATCTATTGTATGACCTAGCCATTCTATTTCTAACTTTTTACCCAAGAAAAAAATGAGAGCATGTACATGAACATTTACAATAGCCAAACCCTGGAAACGACCCAAATGTCCATCGGAAGGTAAATGGGTAAACTCTGGCACCACCAAACCACAGATACATCTCAACAATAAAAAGGAATAAACTGGTGATGCAGGCAACAACCCAGATGTATCTCAAAAGCATTACCGTGAGCAAAAGAAACCATATACAACAGACTTCGCACTGTATGATATCATTTGTATGAAGTTCTAGAAAAGACAAAATAAATGTATGGCAAAAGATATAACATCAGTGGTTATCTCTTGGGGGACGATAGGAATAGTCTCGAAAGAGACTGTAAGAGAACGTTCTGGAATGGTGTCCTGTGAGTCTACGTAGATGGTGGTCTCATGATTGTGTACAAATTCCGAGAAAAATCCATTGAGCTGTACATTTAAGATTTGCTCATGTCATGTACACAAACTATCCCTCAATAAAGTATTGTTAAAAATGTAACCAGACACATTATCCTCATTACTGGAAAGAGGAAGCAGACCAACTACAATCCAACTCATTCTCTCTCCTAAACTGACCCCTGGGCAGAACCGATATTCAAAAACATGCATATTTTCAGCCAGAAAGGCTATAAAAAAAAAAAAAACAGACAGTGAGGAACAACTGGAACTCTCACGCATTGTTAGTGGGAATGTGTAAATTGGTAAAACCACTGTGGATACTGTTGACAATATCGGCAAAAGTCTTATGACCTAGTAATTCCATTCCGGATCTATACATGAGATAATAGAGTCCGTATGTCCATCAGAGGCAAGAGTACATAGAGCATCACTTTTTGTAACAGGTCCAGACTTGGAGCCACTCAGATGGTAACTGCAGGGGGATTCCTAAATGAACTGTGATAGATTCGTACATGGGAATCCTATACGGCAGTGAGAATGAACAAAATCCAATGACACACAACAACATGCTATTGAGCAAAAGAGGCCACACTCCACAGGGTACACACAGTAGGCTTCCATTTATAGAAAATTCGAAAATAAGCAAAATGAACCTTCGGTAAAAGAAATCTGAACAGTGATTATTTTGGTATGGGAGGGGGCAGGAAACGACTGAGAGGGGACACAAAGGATTCTTCTGGGGTCATGGAATGTTGTGTAGGTTGTGTAGGTGGGTTTCACCGGTACATACATCTGTCAAACGTCCGTGAACTGTACATTTAAAATGAGTGCATTTTTATTGTGTAATTTGCTCCCCAAAGAAAGTTGACTTAAAAAAAACCCCATGGGGTGCCTGCATGGCTCACTCTTTATCTCTTTCTCAAAATAAATAAAAATAAACTTTAGCAAAAATTAAAAAATTAAAAAAGTACCCATTTTGCAGGTTGATTGGGAGCTAATTAGCACATCATAGCCTCATTTTTTAAATTAGTTTTTCAACTTTTTAAAAGTTTTATTTATTTATTTTGATATATACATATATATACATACACAGAGAGAGAGAGAGAGAGAGAATGAGCAGGGGAGGGGCAGAGAGAGGGAGCGAGAGAATCCCAAGCAGGCTCCGCAGTTCCAGCACAGGGCTCGAACTCACAAACTGAGATCATGACCCGAGCTTTGAAATCAAGAGTCGGATGCTTAACCAACTGAGTCACCCAGGCATCCCACATATTATAACCTTTTAATAAATATTATTTTTCTTATCAGAGGGAAAGATGTCGAGGGGGACTGAAAGGTTGTTGATGAGCCAATCAAAATCCTTCTCTCCCAAATTGGTAATATAGAAATGAATTTGGTGCTGGTTCTGAGAACTTGGGGAAAAAACTGCGGAGAGATACCTTAGACAGGGGCCATGAGAAGGGGGTCAGTCACCTGACCCCAGCAAATCATGCTTACCTTTCCTCCTGGAGGTCCACAGTGCTGCGTCTAATAGTTGGGGTTCAAATAACCATCATCCTTGTTGGGTTTGATTTTGTTTTCCATCCTTTACAAAACCCATTCGCTTGTATGTTTGCTTATAAAAATGATACATGTCTTTAGCAAGCCCTTGGAAAATGAAGTAGGAAACAGAAGATCACCCCAACCTCTCCTTCCCCAACATAAGCGCAGTTAGAGTTGGGTGGGTTTCTTTCTAATCTTACCGGGGAGTAGAGTCTTTCTTGCTTTGGTTGGGATCATGTAACATACACGGCTTTCACACCTTTGTAAACTCTCCACCAATGATGATTTCAGGTACAATACAGAGCATACCCCATGGTCTTACAAATCATTCCTTCCTGTTGTCCACTTACCATCATTATAACTAACTGTGTGATGGTAATCGTTATTCAGAAAGGGTTTTTTTTTCTCTATGATTAATCTAATGATCTCAGAATAGAGCCCTAAATAGGGAATTCCTACAGCATGGGAATGTTTGTAAGGCCCTTGGTACATAATGCCACCTTGTTCTCCAAAAAGTGGACGCCCCCTTCGGTCAGCAGCAGTGACAGATGTGTTCCGATTCCATCACCCTGCCAGGACTAGGCTTTCTTTTTAGAAGGTCTTGGATTTGGACAGGCAACCATGATTTTTCTTCCTGGTTATAGTGTATGAGTCCTTAAGATATCGATGATTTTCCCGTGTATTAGCAAATCAGTTGGATTTCGTCTTGTGGTAATAGCCAGTTGTTGCCTTTCCTCACTTATCAGCTGAGATCTCAGATTCTCATTTTGTAGGAAGATCGCTGAGCCTAAAAGTGGGTGAATGAGTGTGCTGAATTCTTGACCTCTCAGTGCTCACTAACAGGAGTCAGGAGTTCCTCTCCAGGCCCCAGAGTGCTGATTCTCATACCAAGATTCAGTTGGGAGCTTGTATGACTGAAAGATGCCTGGACCCACCCATTGAGATTCTGAGTTAGTGGGGGCAGTGGTGGGTTCTAGGAATCTGCATTTTTAATAAGTATTCCCGGAGATTCTGATGCTGGTGGTCCAGAGCACCAGCTCCAAAGTGAAAAACACAGCCTCAAAGAGAGAGCTGGTTGTCATTATCAGTATTTCCACGTGGGCACATGAGAAACGAAATTATTCTGTTTCCTCAGACATTGCCTGGGGTACAGTATGCACTCCATCCAGGCTCCTCTCATTGGTTAGTTTGTTAATTCTAAGCACCCAGTATGTACCCAGTTATTATTTCTCCTTCACCATTAGGGATGGAGGCATGCAGCAGATGCAGTAGATAGAGACTTGCCTCAGCACGTAAATGCAATGCTAGGCCTACAAGAGGAGCTCAGTGCATGGCCAAGTAGCCACATGGCCAGGAGGTAGTAGTGACTGGACTCAATGCGGCCCAAACATTTTTATCAGGGAGAATGGGTTTGCAGGAGGGTTTCTTGGGTGCCTCGTCTGGGAGGCTGAAGGAGGAGGGGTAAAGTGTCAACATGCTACCATTCTGAACTCAGCTAGAAGAACCTGCATATCCTTTGAGCAAGCCTGTCTCCCCAGATCCTCAGGGCTGTGTCTCTGGTCATGTGACTTGCCCCTTTCCACGGGTTTGACTTTAGGACTTGAGCCTTTTCAGAAACTCGTTTGCCTCTGGCTACAGGTTTGAAATGGCTCATCACCTGGCTAATTCTAACCAATTGCTTGCCCCTGGGTCACCCTCTTTTCTTCTGACTCCAACCTTCTATGGCTTCAGAGGTTGAGCTCTTTCCTAAGACTGGTAGAGAGAAAACGCCAACCCTCTCCCCCAGTGGAGCCCTCCAAAAGCTCTTAGAACATTCTGGAGGTGGAGCTCTTCCTTTGAAAGATGGGAACCTTTCCTCCAGGGTGCTGGTTTTTAAATAAATAGAAGAGCAAGAGTGATTCACCAGTTGTTTTGTGCATTGAATGCCATTTTGGGGTTATTTGGGGGATACTCCTTGTGTTTGCATGATGACTACTGTCCATAGACTCATGGTCCGGCCAGGCTGCAAAATCCCACCGTCAGCCCTGTGGGACTCCCGAGACACTATTTCATAAACATTCACCACAACCTTTCCTTACGGAACTGGAGATGCTTGCTGAAGCCTCTGCTCATGGAAGTGTTTGTGAGCTGGTGTGCGTGCAAGCAAGTAAGGTCCGGTCTTCTGATTAGAAATAGCATCCTCCTGTGTCAGCGGGCTGTACCCCCTGCAGCTAAACTCGGGTATTGGAAGGAATAAAGGCTGGAAGCTTAGGAGGGAGGGAGGAAAGAAACTATGGAATTCGTAGCAGCCAATAAAAGTTATGCCTTGGAAGAATACATAGTGACGTCGGGGGTCCAGGAGCCATTTGCAATTGAAAAATGTAAGTTCCAACAGCAGCCTCATTATTTCATTAAATGTTGACGGTGGCAATCCATAATGGAATAATGAGATTTTTATGATCTTCCTTGCATTTTTTTTATGTTTTCAAAAGTTAATACGATAAATGTATTGAACTTTTCCATATTTTTGAAGGACACAGCCAAAGAGCATTAAATGAAAAATAGAATGCTTCTCTCTTCAGGGGCGCCTGGGTGGTTCAGCGGTTTAAGCATCCAACTCTTGATTTCAGTTTGGATCATGATCCCAGAGTGGTGGAATCAAGCCCCACATCGGGGTCTGTGCTGAGCATGGATCCTGCTTGGGATTCTCTCTCCCTCTGCTCCTCTCCCTCACTGTGCACTTCTCTCTCTCTCTCTCTCAACACAAAAAACCAACTCCCTTCCAATCTACCATTCTTATTCTACAGATCTAAATATACTTGACAACTTTTGTGTGCGTGTAATCTTCAAAAGTGGAAAAAAAGCTTTGTTTTTATTTACATAATAAAATATTTTTATGTAAAAATATTCAAATCATAAGATGTTTTTATTTACATAATAAAAATGAATACATTATATGTGTGTGTCTTTAACACAATAGTATCGTACTATGTGCACTTATGTGGAGCTCCATGCCACCTTATTCCTTGTAATGGCTACATTTTATTTCGTGGCATGCATGTGTCATAATTCATTTAAGTTGTCTCCTCTTAGTGGTCATTTAGACCAATGATGGTATTTTTTTCGTATCAACATGTATCATAGTTTAATTTTATTTTATTATTATTTAAAACTTTTCTTTAATCTTTATTTTTGAGAGAGAGAGAGAGAAAGAGAGCACGAGTGGGGGAGAGGCAGAGAGAGTGGGAGACACAGAATCTGAAGCAGGTTCCAGGTTCTGAGCTGTCAGTACAAAGCCCGAAGTGGAGCTTGAACTCAAGGAACCGCGAGATCCTGACCTGGGCCAAAGTCAGATGCTTAACCGACTGAGCCACTCAGGTGCCCCATCATATTGTAATTTTAAAGATAAAGACAAAGAAGGAAAGTAGAAAAGCAAGATGGTGGGAGTCAGGGGTTTGATTACCCAGGAGAGATACTGAGATACAGAACCAAGAATTACAAAGGGCACAAACAGCCACTGAGTGAGTAAAACAAAATCCAACAAATCAAAACCTCAAGCACTCTCTGGCGAGCTCCTTTCTGGCCCTTTGAGTGCCCATCTTGAAGGAATGAGGATGTTTTTAACAACCTGACGACCCCATTAGCTCCTAGATTTCCTCTTTGAATCCAAGACCCATAAGTCTTTATCTATTGGCTTGTGTCTATACCACCTTCTAGTCAAGGTGTTGGATGTATGAGTTTGCTGTTCAGGAGAGAGATCAATGAATCACTGGATAGCACAGACATGCAAACCAAAAACCCAGTGTAGAATCATCTCTTGAACATAGGGTTATGTATGAAGGAGAATGTGCCTGATTCTACCTGGAAGGCTCCGAACACATTTCACAGAAGAAGGCACACTGGTGTTAGGTTTTGCGGGATGAATAAGAGTTTTCTAGCCAGAGACTAGGGGAAGGGAGTTTTAAGTAGAGGGAACAGCCTGGGCAAAGGCACAAACATCTTCACATAAGGTTTGTTTAATTGGATGATGGTGATTCAATTGGGTGGCTGAAATATGGGGAAGTGGCTAGAATAGGCTGGCAAGACAGGTTAGGCCAGGTTGTGAAAGTCCTCGAAGGCCAGCTTAAGGAGGTTCAATTTTTCATTCTGAGGGTAATAAGACCCATGGAGGGTTTCAGGCAGGGAGGGGACATAATGAGATTTGTACTGCAGAGATGATCGCATGGACAGACAGAGTGACTAGACACAGACTCTAAAAGCAGGAAAATAGGTCAGGCCGAAGCAAGAGGCCCTGAAGGTTTTGTTCTGTTTGTTCCTTGTGATCCAAGTCCTGGGAGAGCTCAGAGTCAAAAAATGGTCAAATATTGATAATTTCATACAGTTCAACTTACTAGTTGGCAAAGGCTTGGCCACGACCTGGACTCTGGCCAGCAGGAAACTGGGCACTTGTGGATGGGTTAGCTCTGCGAAAGTGCGCGAGCTCTAGCCTTATCTCCAAGTAAGTCCTGCGAAGGACTTACTGTTGTTTTTAAGGTATGATAATAGTATTGTGTGTATACTTGAAAGGAATCTTTATCTTGTAGATATACAACCTGAACTGTTTATCATTAAAATAAGATGATGTTTGATATTTGCTTCAAAATAGTCTGGGGCTGGGTGGGGTGGGCGGAGGTATAGGATCAGCAAGATGGGCGAAGGATTGGCGTGTGTGTAAGCGTGTGACGGACGCAAGGGCATTCACATTACTATTGGTCTGCTTTGGCAGAGGCTTGGCAAATTTCCATAATAACATGTTTTTGAAAATGCACGAGGCAGAACAGTTTTTAAGGAATGCTGCCACTCATATAAAGGGAGGGGCGCTGTGTACGCGTACTCGGGCAGGCCACGCGCTGGTCTGGGCACAGAATTTTGGAGGGAAGAAAGTTCAGGAGTGAGAGGGAGCTGTACACTCTCTTACTTCAAAAGAAGCTTATGCATGTTTTGTTTTTAAAGAGTAAAGCGAAGGCACAATATAAAAACAAACCAGAAAGGATCTGCACCCTATTGCCCTCCGTGTGGTCACAACGTGTATCGGCCTCAGGTTCCTCATGTAGAGGCTGCAGGAAACAATGCCTTCCTTCCCCAATGTGGTTGGTTTAAGATTGGAAATAACGCGTGCAAATTGCCTAGCCCAAGGCCTGGAACGTGGAAGCTTCTCCGTAATAATGGTCATGATGTTGAAGTTGCCGAGTGTACGCCACGAAATCGTATATGGGAAAGAAAGTCCTACAGGGCTTTGGAAGGAACACACTGTGAAGTGTTCAGGTGTGACGTCCATTTCATACTCACTGTGTCCTCGCTCCCCGTTAGGCCAAGAGGCCTGGTTTCTGCCCCGGCTGTCCACATTAATCAGATTCACCAGATAATTGCTCCATTTCACCCGTCACTTCGTATGTGCGGACTACCCTCAAATTCCAGGCTCCTTCCTCTGGGGATGAGCCCGAGAGCTGACTCAGTCATTTTTACGTGAGTTCATTTCTAGAGTGAGTTAGAGGCCACAGAGGACTTGGTTGGCTCACGTTTCATAAACCTCTTCCACGGTGAAGTTTGGGACGGACACAAACAGTTGGGGGGAGGTTAGATGGCCCCTCAGCCATCTGTTTGGGATGGCTTGGGGGCCTCTGGGGTCGTCTGTCTAGCACCCTGACGTCTACAAAACCTGAACTTTGGCCCCGTTTCTCCCCAGTAAGCTCCCTCCCCCGCCAGGGTGCCCAACTTCTCTCACTTGTCCCGTGAGGTCTCCCGGGGCCCCAGAAGGTTAAGGAGGGGCAAGCGGGGAATGCGGTTTTGACCCCAACATGCAAAGTCAATGCCTCTAGGAGCCAACAGTGAGGGTTAGATACCTTAAGCAACCGCTCGCAGGCGATTATGTCTTCCATTTAATTTCTTTTGTGTTAGGAAGGACGTTGTAAAATCATTTTCTTTCCTCCCATAACTAACCACATGGATTTCAAATGGGGAGGCCATGGGTGCCGAGGTAAGTCGAAATGTCTATCTGCAGAGAAGTATCGTTTGGAGAATGAAAGTGATCACCGGGGCCCCGGATCTCTGGAGCAAAACTGTCAAAGGCAGCAATCGGAAATGGATACCTTAGTCACTCAGCAGTTGACGGCTACACTGAGCGGCTCAGTGGGAGGAGTATTAGTTGAACAATGTGTCTGGCTTCGGGAACACACAGAAAGTGGTAGATGGGTTCACTAAACCCGGATTGGCCCAACCTGAGCCATTGTGACATGTTAGGAAGAAGCCCATTTTTTCAGGCGAAGGGCTTGAATTCTCCCCCCGCCCCAGGTAATTATGCATATATATGTTATATCACCTGCATTATATATTATATGTAATTGTAATTATATAATAAGTACCAACATATGCTGAATATTTACCATATGCAAGAAGTTGTGATAAATGCATTTTACATGTGCTAGGTCTTTAACCCTCATAACACTTTTTGGAGATGTTATTTTATTCCCATTGTCCTGAAGAAGCAGTAGAGGTCCTAAGAGATTAAGTAAGTCACCCAAGGTTACACAGCTGATGGATAGGGGATGTAAAGCACGGCAGATAGGCCGACTCGTGAGCCTTCATTTAATCCGCAAAAGGAATGGAAAAGAAATGAACTTTTTCCAAGAGATTCCCAGGGCACTTTCATGATGTCATACCTGGCTAACAGCTTTACCACCTGTGGTATGCATGGTGGGGGAGGTATGCCCACTCTTAGGTCTCTTTTGGTTGCAACCACAGAAGAAATAAGCTTTGGGAGGAAATAAGAGGAGAGATTATTGGTGCCTGGAACTAACACTACAAACCAGGTTCTGCCTTCAGGAGGACATGACTGTCCCCAGGATATGGTTCCCCTCAGCTGCCCCGGGACATCTGCGTCCATCGAGGAACTGATCTCCACAGTCATGGGAAGGAGGCGCTTGGGTCACTCTTGGGTCACAGGACCCAAACTGTGTGGACTGCGGGTGGGCAGTAGAGTGTTCAAAAGGAAAACAGTCAAAGTGCCATTAATGGAAGAGAGCACAAGGTTGGGTGGGGCCATCTGAGTGTTGTCCATGATTGCTTATCCCTGGGGGAGGGCGTGAAGACTCACAGACAGGAAGTGATTAGTCCAGACTCTCAACTATACCGTTGGTGTCTAGCAACAGAATAGAAACAGTAATAGTAACAGTCATAGAGGTAGTAGTAGTATTGAAATTCTTCTGGGGTTGTTATGAGGAATGTGTCACAGTATCTGACATACAGTAGATGGTCATTAGAAGTTGCCGCACTGAATGAGGAACAATTCTCATTAGCCGGGGCGTGCTAATGAAATACTCCCAAATTCTGCTCTAGTGAATCGAATATACTAGGATAGTCTCTTCCCTTGTGGAGAGCCAACCTCTCTCTCAAGATCCAGAACAACATAGGAGGCTAGGGGAGGGGGAGGGGAGGGGATCCGCCTTCACCAGCTCTCCTAGATATTTCCACACCAAAAGTCCTACCTCCCGCGCACTCTCCGCAGAAAGCTGCCGGCTCTTTCCTGGGTGGGAGCAGCCGCACGAGTACATTTCTTAAAAACGATTTCTTCACTGGCTCCCAGTTGAGCTCAAAAACTTTGCCTGGATTAAACTAATCTTTGATCCAGATTTAATGAAGGCACAAATACAGACGTATGCCATTTGGATTTGAGACACACTCAGGAAAAGTGTCAGCAAAGCAATTTGCTAAGGCTAATGAATAGCTTTTGGCAAAGGGGTTCAAAGCTGGTATCAGAAAGAGCTTTGTTGGAGGCAGGGGAGAGGCCGAGTGGGGGAGGGCCGGCCCCCTTCCCCCCTGCACTCACACATCAGCCCCTATCCACCGTCAGACCAGGGGGCGGGGTGGGAGGGGCTGATGGAAGTGTGCACTAGGCACAGGGTGCAGTGAAGACACACAGGGGCGGTTGAGAGTCCTCTGGCCAGTGAGGGGAACACACAGGGACAGGACAGATGACGGGGCTCCGCAGGAGGCTTAGGAATCCAGGCAAAGGAAAGGGCCAAATAGATGGCCTCAGGACAGCAGCTATCTCAGGGACAGGGCTGGGAGGGCACTTCCTCACCTCTCTACATGCTCTCTTGTGTCTTAAATTGTGGATGAGATATGAGCATCTGGGGCACCTGGGTGCCTCAATAAGTTAAGTGTCCGACTTTGGCCCAAGTCATGATCTCAGAGTTCATGGGTTCGAGCCCCACATCGGGCTCTGTGCTGATGGCTCAGAGCCTGGAACCTGCTTCAGTTTCTGTGTCTCCCTCTCTCTCTGCTCTTGCTTATGCTCTGTCTCCCTCTCCAAAATAAATAAGCATTAAAAAAAAAAAAGATGCGTGCATTTGACTTCATAAACCCACATTGTGAATACGTGAAATGTGTGATCTGTGTACACGTGTATGCAGCCATGACCATGGATTCCGGTGTACACATGTGTATGTGAAAGTTTAGGACGTGAACTGCCAGGCTGGGTTTTGCTTCACAGAAGGAAGGAAGAGATTGCAATGGTAGTTGATGGTTAAGGAGAACCTAGTTTTATCCATAATGATTCATTTCCTTTAAGAAAAAGACTGAAAGCAAGCACAAAATATTATGGGGGTATGGGATGCTTTCCTACGACTCTTTTTTGTTTGTTTGTTGCAAGTTTTTATTTAAATTCCAGCTAGTTAACATATTACACTTTACGTGTTTTTAAACACTTTCCAAAACAAAATAGGAACAGCTTGAGGACAGGCCTGGCCTGTCTGGGGAACCGGAGGAGAGCATTAGTGTGAAGGTCAGGTTCTGATATGGAGAGAAGTGTTGGAGAACTATGGATTCTAGTGGGAAATGGGGGCTGGGGCGCTCCGTGTAGCTTCAGCGTGCGAGGCCTCCCCTCACTCCTCTCCTGTGCTTAAGTGGACAGAAACACTAAGAAGGAACTTGGCCGGGGTGCCTGGGTGGCTCAGTCGGTTAAGTGTCCAACTTGGGCTCAGGTCATGATCTCACAGTTCACAAGTTTGACCCCTGCATCGGACTCTGTGCTGATAGCTCAGAGCCTGGAGCCTGCTTCAGATTCTGTGTCTCCCTCTCTCTCTGCCCCTCTCCTACTCATGCTCTGTCTCTTTGTCTCCCTCTCTCTCTCTCTCAAAAAAATAAATAAATGTTAAAAAAATTTTAAAAAAGAAGGAGCTTGGCCTTCAGCAGGAAGAAGGTGGTCCCTCTGGGCAGGAGAGGGCTGGAAGAGTGAGGGGCAGAGGCTGTGGTGGGAAAGGTAGGGTGGTGGTCTGGGTCTGAGATGGGGGGGGAGCGGAGATGGTGGCAGCTGCAAGAGGAGAGGAAAAGAGGGATCCCTTCTGAAACTTCCCAAGACCCCCATGCACCCAGGGACCTTGGAGGGAGGCAGAGAAGGAGGGAAGGAGGTGTGTTAATAGAGATCTGAGAGCTCAGTGGGGACACGATCACTAGGAACAAAAAAGCCAGGAAAAAAAACCTACTGAGTGGGAAGAACACGAGTGGCCTCAAAGAGGCAGCTGTACCCGAAATCAGATCCAAGGCAGGTGAGAGGAGAGCACAGTGGACAGGAGTCGTCACTCCTGCCCACACCGGGGAATTTTCCTTCGCAGTTCCTTCTCAGCAAGGAGGCTTTGTCCTCAGTCCTGGGACGTCACTCCAGGCTCCAGTAAATGGAACACTTCACACCCGCTCAGCCAAGTCCATTTATTTGGAATACTCTCATACCCTTGTCAAAAATGGTGCCAAGGTGTATAAACAGACCAATTTCTGGGATTGTTTCAATCTAATCATATTAAATTATTTGCTCTCTTGGCCTTGAGGGGGTTCCAAGGGAAAGCGATTGAAGTCAGGTCCAAAAATAGCTACCTTTGATTTCCAGTCCTGGTGTTAACGTGGGTGAACTTCTTAGAGCTTCTGGTGCTGACGTCAGTGATCCAGAGAGGGTCTGAGTCAGGGACTGAGGGCGGAGGGGTGGGGGGAGGGAGCAGGGAAGGGGGCACCGCCTCTGCTTATTTTTCTCCCAAAGCCCCATGATGGGAAGAGACATTTTCAGGAAGGGTTTTTAGCAGTGATAGTGTCACGTGCCAGCTACCCCCAGAAAGGGGACATAAATCAATGTCAGGATCATGTGTTGATCGGAAAGAAAGAGACTGTGACCAAGTCTAATAGGGGAGAAAGAGGCCAGAGAGGCAAAATAATGCCTAAAAACTGACATGCTTTGACCACAGACCCCAAAGGCAAATACATCGAAGTTGGAAGCTGTTGGATGGGAAGAAGCAGAGTGTAGAGGAATGCCAGGGCTTTGGAGTAAAGCCGATGTGGGTTCGAATCCCAAGAGCTTCCTATCTGTGTGACCTTCAGTAGGTTTCTGGATCCCCCTAAGGCTCAGCAATCTGCTCTGGAAAACATGAATCATAGGAATGATGCAGCTCTTTTGTCCTTTAAAGACATCTGGAGAGTGCCTAGCTCTGGGTAGAGTTTGCAGAAGGCAGGGATTTGAATGAATGTGTCCCCCTTCCCAGCCATTACCACGCAGCTGCTTTGTGCTACGTTGGGTCCTGGGGCCTTCCATGGTGTCTTGCATGTTGTAGATATTCACTAAGTGATTATAGATTGGTTAGAAGGCAATTCTCAATTCATCCTACATTTATATAGTTTTGGTCTTTGGGAAATAGCAAACAAAACACAGAACAAAACAGAAGACATAGTCCTTCTAAAATTGGTTCTAAGCAGGTGTCGTGGGAAATGAATTGAGGTAAGTGCATTGGAGTAGAGAATATATTAGCCAGTGGGGTCTACTGGGGATGTTGCTACTTAGTCTGGGAGCTCCATGCTAATGCTGTCCAGTGCGTTGCCACTAGCTTTGGGATAAAAAGCATTAGTCACATTCCTGTCTGGTAGCCTCCAAGTTCCAGAGAGACTAGACAGGAAGAAAATGTCACCCACCACGATGGGGTTTAAAGGCTGATATCCAAGTCAGAACTGATCTCTCTTCTGATTTGTCCAGCTGTCTCTTGGGCATCTCCAGCCGGAGAGCCCATCATCTTCTCCCCTAGCGATCCCATCTCAACGATTGCCCCACCATCCGTCTTGTCACCGGGAACAAAAGCATCTGTGAAACAGACAAGTGCTTCTGGATATGTTTGGATACAGTGAGGCAGAAGGAAAACTTACCCTCGTGGGACTCACACTCTAGGAGGAGAAACATGACTTCCATTTATTCTGCCCTTAAATATGCTTGTTTGCAATTCTCTTCTCTCCATTAAAAAAATTATTTTTAAAGTTTATTTACTTTTGAGAGAGAGAAAGACAGAGTGTGAGTAGGAGAGGGGCAGAGAGAGAGGGAGACACAGAATCCAAAGCAGGCTCTAGGCTCTGAGGTGTCAGCACAGAGCCTGATGCGGGGCTCAAACCCACGGACCGTGAGATCATGACCTGAGCCGAAGTCAGACGCCTAACCAACTGACCCACCCAGGTGTCCCTCTTCTCTCCATTTTAATGCTGTTGTCAGAGTTCTGCTTTCATTGTCCAGACTATTATAATACATCCTAGTTGGTCTCTGGGATCCTTTTCAACTCCCCCATCCAACCTATCCTTGAAAGTGATCTTCCTAGTATTCAAACCTGATCATGTCACTGCCCAGTTTAAAATGGTCAACAGCTCCCTATTTACCAATGGAATCAAATCTAAACGTTTAGTCCTCTACAATAAATCGAAAGGTCGCAAACAGGTGGTGTATCTTCCGACACACAGATTTTGTTTGATGCATACAGTGTTGTACCACAAGGTATTTAAGATATGAATCAGTTGCTGCTGCTTACATATCGGGAGATGTCACCCAAAGGTTCAGATTTCCAGTTTTCTTGATAAATTCTAAGATCTGGCACCATTGGGCCAGCCTTCCCACGTGGTCGCAACTCTCTGGAGCCAGTTAGTTTTGTCCATTGACACTGAGCTAGATATAGATGCTATTAATCCCTTGACACCTGATAGCCTCCATTCAGTTTTGCTGCCCACCTGGATCCTTGTTAGTATTAGGGATTTTACCCTGACCTCACCTCATTCCAGCTCACCTTTTCAGCATTTCATTCGGTTCATTGCCTACATCTGGGTCTCACTAAACCAGTTCCATGGTCTTCCGTGCCCGTATGCCTTTCCTCATGCTGTCCCTTCTGTCCCTTTTTCCTCAGCACTCATGAGTAGCGGTTCTCAAGGCTCATCTCTCTCCTGGAAGTCCGTCTCCTTGTACGTCTCACCCCTAGAGCACTGTAGTACTTCCTCCCACTATAGTTTATGGATTTGTTTGAGTTTTCGCCTAGACCTGAGCCCTGTGGGGGTAGGGGCAATGCTTCTTATTCATCCCACAAATCTGTGCCGAATTACTACAATGTGTAGGTCCCAGATGTCCACACTGGTGGGGAAATGGTGGTGGGGTTGTGGAGCTTATATTTTGATGGGAGGATGTCAATCAGTAAATGGATAGATTTATTACAGGGAAGTTGAAGTTCTGCAACTTATGTGGAGCAGGGTGATACAATGAATGATGACCTAGGATTGGGGGAGGGTCCTAATTTGGCAGAGGTGGTGAGGGAAGACTGCCTGGAAGAAGGGGCATATAATAAGAAGGAACCATTGGAAGGTCTGGATTTTGTAGTCTTGGCACAGAGCAGGCATCAGGAAATATTTGAGGAATAAGTAAATGAATGTATGAACCATTCCCCCCCGCCACATGGACAGATAATCATTATATCATGTAATCACATAATAGGCTGGACATTAAGTAAAATTAGAATTTCCAGCTTCATTAGCTGGGCTCTTATGAGTCCCAAGTCCATCCCCAGAAAGCCAGAGGAAAGGTGCATAGTGACCTGTGAGTCAGCAAACCTGTAACCAAGGATCACTTCGGATTGCCTTTGGCTGCAAGTAACAGAAAAGTTGACCATCAGTGGCTTAAATTGTAAAAATATTTACTATACACTTAATGCTGGCATTCTTTTTTTTATTAAAATTTTTTTAAATGTTTATTTATTTTTGAGAGAAAGGGAGAGAGAGGGAGACAGACAGAGACAGAGCGGGGCCGGGGCAGAGAGAGAGAGAGAGGGAGACACAGAATCCGAAGCAGACTCCAGGCTCTGAGCTGTCAGCACAGAGCCCGATGCAGGGCTCTAACTCATTAGCTTCGAGATCATGACCTGAGCCGAAGTCGGACACTTAACTGACAGAGCCACCCAGGCGGCCCAACACTGGCATTCTTAACCATTTTTATACCATATCAGTCTGATGAAGCCCATGAACTTCTTCTTGGGGAAAACTGCTAAAGTAAAATGCACACAGGGGCACCTGGGTGGCTCAGCTGGGTAAGCGTCCAACACTTGATTTCGGCTCAGGTCGCGGTCTCACAGTTTGTGAGTTAGAATCCCGTGTTGGGACAGTGCAGAGCCTGGTTGGTGTTCTGTTTCCCTCTCTCTGCCCCTCCCCGGCTTGTTCTCTCTATGTCTCTCAATCAAATAAAAATAAACTTCAAATAAAATGCACACAATTACAAAAGTAACGAGTTTTATTAAAATCAATTTATCAATAGGTTAAAAATCAATTTATAATGTTGTAGACATGTGCTTCTCTGTTAACTCATTTAGATAACAAAATTTAGCGGCAGGTCTAACAGTTACTAAAACTTTGAAGTAATGATGAATGTGAAGGATGTTTTAAGATACCTGTCCCAACTATAATATTATATGAAAATACACACGGCTTCTATTTGTAACTGTGGCAGGCAGAATAATGGCCCCTCAAAGATGTCCCCATCCTAATTCCCCAAGCCTGTGAATATGTTACCTTCCCTGGCAAAAGAGACTGTGCTGGTAGAATTAAATAATTCTCGAGATGTGGGGAGATAGTCCTGGGTTATAGGAATGGGCTCAATGTCATCACAGGATTTTTTATTTTATTTTATTTTATTTATTCTTTTCAAGTTTTTGTTTTTAATGTTTATTCTTATTTTTGAGAGAGGGAGTGTGAGTGGGGGAGGGGCAGAAAGAGAGGGGGACAGAGGATTCAAAGCAGGCTCTGTGCTGACAGCAGAGAGCCCGATGCAGGGTTCAAACTGACGAACCATGAGATCATGACCTGAGCCGAAGTTGGACACTCAACCTACTGAGCCACACCGGGGCCCCTGGATCCTTTAAAGGACCGAGGGGGGCGGAAATGAGTGACAGAGTCAGAGTAAGAGACATGATGGCAGAAGCAGAGGCCTGAGTGATATGGAGGCTGAGAAGCACAGGCAGCTGCTAGGAAGCTGGAAAAAGCAGGGAGATAGATCTCCTCTAGATCTCCAGTAGTTGGGCCCTGCTGAAATCACTTTGGATTTCTGACCTCAAGACTGTAAGATTTGTGGCTTTTTTTTAAAAATGTTTATTTAGTTTTGAGAGAAAGAGAGAGAGAGTGTGGGCAGGGAAGAGGCAGAGACGGGGAGACACAGAATCTGAAGCAGGCTCCGGGCTCCGAGCTGTCCGCACTGAGCCCGACGTGGGGCTCGAACCCACAAACCGTGAGATCATGACCTGAGCTGAAGTCGGCCGCTTAACCAACTGAGCCCCCCAGGCGCCCCAAGATTTGTATTGTCTTAAGCCGCTAAGTCTGTGATAATTTTTTTTTATAGCATCGATGGAAAACTGATACCGATTTTAGTACAGGAAGTGGGTGCTGCTGTAACAATACCTAAAAATGGAGAAGTGGTTTTGGGATTGAGCAGTGGTGGTGGTGGGGGGGATTTTTACAGCATAATAGAGAAAGCCTGAATTGGCTCACCAAGACATGATAGAGATATGGGTATTAATAAGGACTCAGAGGAACGTGAAGGGCATGGTAGAAGAAAGCTCTATGGTTTAGAGAATATTTAGATTACCGGAAACAGACTGTTGGTAGGAATGTGGCTCTGAAAGGCACTGCAGGTGACAGTTTAGAAAGAACGGAGAGACATGTTATTGGGAACTGGAGAAAAGAGGGTCCTTGTTATATAGCAGGAAGCTTAGTTGAACCACACCCTGCATTTCTATGGGAAACCGAGCTTGAAGTGTTGAACTTGGGTATTATAAGCAGAGCTTGTAAGTGATGAGCTTAGATAGATATTTTGCCGAGGAGATTTCCTGGCAAGACTTGAAGGAGCGTCTTAGTTTCTTCTTGCTGCTCACGGTAAACTGAGAAAGGAAGCAGAGGGAAGAACTGTCACACAAAAAAGGACCCAGAACTCGATGACTTGAGAAGCTCTCAGCTTCTCCAGATGCTCCAGGATGCTACCAAAAGATAGCAAAATTTGATTTGCTGCCGGGAAAATGTGCTCTGAAGAGAAAGCCGGGGACGTATCCAACCTTTTGCTAGGGCCTCAGATGTACCTAGATGTCAGAGGATGCGTTCACACAGAGGGTTCTCTGACTCCTGGACCCTCTCACCCATTACAGCAAAAGCCAGGAAGGAGGATAGAATTTTTTGCTAGACCTGTGGAGGGTCTGTTTCTCTAATGGCATGAATCCCCATGATATACCTAGGAGACCCACGAGGTTATGGGGAATTCTAAATCAGCAGAAATGCTGCCGGTGTGGACTGGTGGTCCAAGGATGAGATAAAAGGAGACTGTCAGACTCCCAAAAATGCTACTGGCAGAGAACAGGCTCAGTTTCCAATACTTGCTGCCCTTCGAGAAAAAGGGTGAGTGATTCTGAGGGCAGAACCACCGATTCAGAGGGGGAGCCTTGAACCACAAGGGAATGTCCCAGGTCTTGAAATCTCATGTATTCCTAGCCCGATTTCAAAATTGCTTGGGACTGGCCATTCCTTTTTCTCTTCCATCATTTCCCCTTCCGAACGGGAGTGTCTGTAACTGGTGTCCCCTGCCCAGCCCATCCTTGCATTTTGGGAGCAGTAAGTTGTTTTCTAGTTTCGCCGGCCCAGAGATGGAAAGGAATTTAGCTCCAGGATAGATCATACCCACAACCTCACCCATACCTGATTCAGATGATGAAATTTGGCTTTTAAGTTGATAAGATGTAGATGAGATTTTTGAACTTTGACTGGATGCTGCAATGGGTTGAGCCCCATGGGGATGTTGGGATGAATGAACTCCTATGGGATGGAGGTGAATCTTGAGGGGTCAGAGGATGGATAATACAGGAGCCAAGTTCCAGGGACCACTAGAGCTACCTATAGATTGTTCTGTGTGTGCATTATCGAAGGAAGTACTAAATTCCAGTTGGTAGTCGGTGGAAATTGTGATGTAACTTTTTTTCTCCAACCAACTTCACAATTCTCTGACTGGGAGCAGGTGGTCCTTTTGGAGGCTCACGTTTGTTTTTTTTTATTAATTTTTTAATGTTTACTTATTTTTGAAGGAGAGAGAGACAGTATGAGCAGGGAAGGGCAGAGAGAGAGAGGGAGACACAGAATCCGAAGCAGGCTCCAGGCTCTGAGCTGTCAGCACAGAGCCCGATGCAGGGCTCAAACTCACGGTCCGGGAGATCATGACCTGAGCCGAAGTCAGACGCTTAACTGACTGAGCCACCCAGGCACCCCTTAATGTTACCCCAAACGTTGGTGAAGAGACCACGTGTTCCCTCATGCCACAAGATGGCCGCTACAACTCCGACCATTGCATTTTTAGATAGCAGCCTCCCACGCTGCAAGGAAAGAAATCAGGGGTGAAATCTTTCCTGGAAGTACCCAGGAGACCTGCTCTTTTGCCTCATCGGTCACACGGTTAGCCTGGTATGTGACTACTGGCAAAAGGGAATTAAGTTCCTGTGATTGGCTTAGATCAGGGATCAGCGGACCTTTTCTGTAAAGGGCCAGATAGCAAATATTTTAGGCTTTATGCATCGTATCCTCTGTGTTGCAACGGCTCATTCTGCTGCCGTAGCAGGAAAGCAACCCTAGACAATCTGTAAACAAATAAGTGTGGCTAGGGCTGTCAGATTTACCGAACAGAAGTACAGGACGCTCGATAAATTTAAGTTTCCTATAAACAACAAATGCTTTTTTTTTAGTATGATTGTGTGCCACACCATGCCTAGGACATACTTACCCTAACAATAATAAACACGAAAGTAGTCATTGTTTATCTGCAATTCAGATTTGACGGACGTGGCTCTATCACACTGACCAGCTTATGTAGGTTTGCTAGAAGCACTACCGCTTTCAGTACCAAAATTCCAGTGTTTGAGGACCTCTCTTGTTCCCTGGTAAACTGGGACAGTTGGTCAACTGATCAATACAACTTGGTAGACATTGCAATTTGAATGTAATATAATATCATTTAAGTTGATACAATTTCCCTCTGGTTTTCAGTATAAGTTTCAAGTTCATTTCATAGTTACTCTTCTTTGGATTTTTTTCAACCTTTTCAAAGTATTACAAACCTCTTTAGCTCACAGGCTGCACAGTGGGACGAGTTTGGACTGTGGTCAGTAGGTTGCTAATCCTTGGCTTAGACCATTCATGATTCATCCCCTGGGGATGGACGTACTGCTACTCAAACAAAATTAGGGTTCTTTTAACAAGGAAGACAGGGTACGGCTGTTGGGAGGTAACTAAGGGTGTCTGCCAATGATCAGACATCTCTTTTTCTGAAGACCTGTGTGTTCAGAAAAAGGTTAGTTCTCAGAGACTGCCGCTGGCATTGGATTACTCAACCTTCACCTCTCAGGTATCCCTGTTGCTTCTCAAGTTTGTGTGTTTCCCTTAGAGGCTTTTAAAACAAACTAGGGGAGTTCTACGCCTGGAAAAAAAAAATCTGCACCTTTTCTCCTAATGTGCAAACTGTGCTCTCAAGCAAGTCTGTTCCCTTCTCTGGGCTGTACGTTCTAAGAGCCCCCTTCTGTCACCATCTCGACCTGACTGAGTGACAGATGAAGACCTCTCCGGTCCATGAGTGTGGAGTGTTCATAATTTAAAGGTTACATATTAATGCAGATGATGTCATCAAATGACAGGAAGACTGTGTAGCGCGGTATTAGGCTTCATTTCCTAGACAAGGATTTTGAAACTCAAGCAGCTGCCCGCCCCCCTTTTCCCTGCATCCTGTCTGTCCCACTTCATTTCTGGTCTCCACCCTGAAAGACCTAGAGGGAAGAAAGTTATACATTCCAAAATAGTGTAGATCCTACTGTCCCTGCTCGTAAACTCCCAGACGACCAGAACTCCAGATGGTGCCTGTTTATCTGTGGTTCTAACCCAATTAGGACAAATTATCATTTCTTTGGTTTGATGTGTCTCCTGGGCATCCTTAAGCAGTCAACAAAAACCGCATGAAGTTTGCATTGTTTCAGCTTTTCCATCAGCAACTTTTATGATCAGATTTAGAAATTGGTTGTAAAAAACTGGCTTCAGACCCCAACTTGGCAGTATCAGACAATTTGGTTCGTTCCTGTCCAAAATGTAGAAGAATTCTCCCCTAGGCTTTCTAAAGAGACAAAGCGAGTGAGTGAGATGCTAAGCTTCTTGGCCTTTACAAGGCCTTTCTCTTCAAAATGAGCATGTGGTCATTCCCTTGGTACTGAGAGAAGGCAAATGAATGAAATGATGGGAAAAATAAAGTGGTTCTCACCAGCTTATCCTTCTGGCTTTTTGAGTTTTAAGATGAAGGGGGGCACCTGGGTGGCTCATTTGGTTCCGCGCCTGACTCCTGATCTCAGCTCGGGTCTTGATCTCGGGGTTGTGAGTTCAAGCCCCGCATTGGGCTCCTTACTGGGTGTGAAGCCTGCTTAAAAAACTTGATTAGTTAATAATAATAATAAAAAGATGAATGATCCCACGCCTGTGGAATCAAGATCCTGAGAAGAAAGGTCTTGTGCATCTAGTGAAGAAGGACGATGGGTTAATGAGATAAATGGTCAAGTTAGGCAGAGCTGAGCATTTATTGCCCTTCCCGGAGCAGCTGATTCCTAACAACTGCAGATGGGTCTTAAGGAAATACCATTGCATTGAGACACTGTGGACCTGCCTGTCCACAGATGGCCGCCCAAATCGCTCCTTCTCAGTCCTTTCCAAAGACATCGTTGGGTCTTTTTTTTTTTTCTCTCTCACTGGGTCCTGGTGTGGGGAGGAGTGTGGGTGACCTCGAAGGACATGTCAACATCCTCACTTCCTACAGTTTCTGAGCATTCAGGGGTTACCAGGTTCATTCCTGCTGACCCATCACGCCTTCCCAGGATGCCGTTCAAGAGAAACAAAAGAAGGGTCCTGCGAGGTGTCAAGTTGTGACTCGTTCTTTGCCCAAAGAGAACCTTCTTCACCAGCAATTACCACATCATCATAAACACTCGGGAGAGACATGATGTAAAAATGAAATTACCGAAAACATTTTTGGACTAACACTTGGCTTTATATAAACTCACAGACAATCCTATAAGGCACTCAAGCAGATTATGGGTTTGAGCAAAGCTGGAAAATTGCTGCCATTATATTGTTATTATTAACACCTTGTAATTAGCCCTAAGGAATCCCAAAGTTCTCTTTCTTGATTTGGCTTTAATGAAGGAAAATTGCTACCTTTGCAAGTTGGATGGCGCCCGTTCTGATTAACCTTAAGTATATAGGACTATTAGTTTGAAAATGTTTGCTGTCATGCGAATATTAGCATGACATACAACTGGGAAGGGGCTGGGGGCGGGGAAGGTGGAGAGGAGGAGGTCTTCGCTTCTCTTTGCCTCCCCTCCACCCCCCCCCAAAGGAAGATGAATCATGCGCTTGCTTCGGCTGTGGTCCTTGATTGGAAGATCAAGAATGAAAGCCCTGTGAAGGCCATGACCGCAATTCCTTGGCCTTTGCCAAGCTCCCCTGGCAAGACTGTTGGCTGTCAGCTCCTCAACCTGTTGATTGCACAGGCTGGTGGGGTAATTGTACAAGGTGGTTTTACCATTACCTTGTGAGTGACCCTATGGGGATGAGATCATACGGGAGTTAGCACCTAGTGCAATAAAGCCGGTTTTATTTGCATGTCCCAGAGCTCTCCAGAGGCCCCTTCTGCAGCCTTCACAGGCACCGTGTCTCCAATGAAATGCCGCCAACATTAATAAAAGATTCCTCTATATACCCCTCAGCTCCCCTCCCACACTCAGCACACTATTTTCATTACCTTCTCTGGGAAAACCATACATTAAAGAGAACTCGTTTGATCTTATCTGTAATTAATTTGTATTTTGATAATATAGAGGAGGAATTTTTACATGTGATGACTTACCTGTTCATTATTTTTCTCTTTTGAACTCCTGTGACCGCTTAATAATTCAAGCCGAAGCATGGTGGATTATGACATTCTCCCCGCCCACCTTTCAGGAAGGAGAAGGTGTTGCCTCTCACAGGGAGACAAATTGCTTTAAATAATGACTTTGTGCAAAATTAGTCATACATAATTGAAAAATTCAATAGATGAATACCAAAGTAACTTGAGATGATCAGTTTACATAGGTGCTTGAAGCATGTCTTCCTGCTGGGAGCTGCTCTAACCCAAGAGCTTGGCAATTGGTTTCTTCTTCTTCTCATTCTTCTTCTTCTCCTTCTCCTCTTCCTCCTCCTCCTTCTTCTTCCTCTTCTTCTTCTCCTTCTCCTTCTCCTCCTCCTCCCCTCTTTCTTCTTCTTCTTCTTCTTCTTCTTCTTCTTCTTCTTCTTCTTCTTCTTCTCCTCCTCCTCCTCCTCCTTCTCTTCCTCCTCCTCCTTCTCCTCCCCCTCCTCCTTCTTGTTCTTCTTCTTTTTGTTCTTCTTGTTCTTCTTGTTCTTGTTCTTGTTCTTCTTCTTCCCCCCCTCCTCCTCCTCTTCTTTTTCTTCTTCTTCTTTTTCTTCTTCTTCTTCTTCTTCTTCTTCTCCTCCTCCTCCTTCTTCTCCTTCTTCTTCTTCTCTTCTTCTTCCTCCTCCTCCTCCTCCCCCCCCTCCTCCTCTTCTTCTTCTTCTTCTTCTTCTTCTTCTTCTCCTCTTTCTCCTTCTCCTTCTCTTCCTCCTCCGCCTCCTTCTTCTCCTTCTCCTCCTCCTTCTTCCTCTCATTTCCCCATAAGAAGGTGAGAAGGCTCATTTCCAGGGAGGAGTGGCACAACAATGTTCATGTAGAAGCATAACAACAGCAACAGCACTGGTAATAGTAATGATAGGAATGGTAAGCTCATTAAAGGGGCTGATGGCCCTGGGTTCGAGAGGAAGGGAGGGTGTCTTGGAGCAGAGATTTCAGTGGACTGATGCTCCTCGACGCTCACTGAGAAGCGGTGACACACATTCCATGGATTACTAGTAGCCAAAGTCTAGCAGCCCCCTGCCAATCTGACATCTTGTATATCTCCCCCAGCGGGTACACTGGTTGTGAAACCCAGCATGGTAAATGTGCCCTCTTTTCATGAAACAGAGCTGGCGTCTCTGTGTCCAGCTCACCAGCTGGAGGCTGAGCTATGTGGCTGCATGTGACCACACCCGGAGTTGAATCCCACTTCCCTCTCTGACTGGGTTGGTCCCTCTGGGCCCATCACTTACACTGCCCAGCTGGTGGGGTTCTAGTGAATCTTAAACAGGATGCAAAAAAGATTGTGCGTTGACTGTTGCAAGCCAACACCTGGCACTTAGTAGGTGCCTCACGCATTTCATTTCTTTCCTCTCCGCTGGCAGGTTCAGTGAGCTGGACAAAGTCAGGGCGAGGCCTTTGTTCTCGCCACTCCCTCCTGCAGGCCTGTTGGGAAGCGTTTAATCTCCCGGTCTCAGTTTCTCTCATGGATAATGGGATAATAAGATGTGACAGCTGGCCATCTGTCAGGGGAAGAGGAGAATTAATGAGTTAATGTTTATAAAGTGCTTTGAGATCTCCCCTCTGAAAGTCTCTTCAGATGTATTTTATTGGCATATTAAGACTTCTATCATCTGTGGGAAAGAAAAATCCAAATAGAAAAACATAATCATCCCTCAAAGGAGCTAATGAGGATATGATGAGTGTAAATTCGCCACCTCAATTGCCTGTTTGTGGAATGGTTTCAGATGAGAAGGAGCGGGCCTGTCCTGGTCTGAGGTATGTGGCAGTGTGTTGGCCCCGGTTCGAGCACCACGATGCTCCATCTCTAGGAGACGACTGTGTCTGCAGCTGGTGGGGGGGGGGGGTGTCACAAAACAGAGGTGCCCCTTAAGGTGTAAATTTGTTGAGGCAAAAGATGACACATTTTCTGTCTTCTGAGTGTTGTCTCACATAGACTTACCTTATCTTTCATTCTTAAATGATGAGAAGAGTTACACGCTGCTTTCCTTCGTCAAGAATTTGTCTCTTCTGGCCTGGAAGCTGGAGGCTAGAAATCGTTGGTCAGGATGAAATCATGTAGCTACTTAGGAGCAGAATATGCTGGGCAGACTGAACTTCAGCATCTCTATAACACAGCATTTCTCTACCTTTTTTTCATTACCATCTCCCTGATGAGACTTACGGAGATTTTTTTCCCTTAATCTCCAATCCCCCCACCCCTAGGGAAATTTTACTATCTTATACACACTGTATATCTGTTTTATGTACTGGATGTATACTTGTGCTTTATACATTAAAATAATAATTTCTTTTTCACTCTCTGGTCTCCAAGAACCAATGTGCACCCTCTTGGGGGTGATCTCAACTCTGTTAAGAAGGCTGCTTTAACGTGAAATGGGATGACAAAGGTTTCATTTGTTAACAAGACCCGAAGTCTTTTTTATTTTTATATTTTTAAAGTTTATTTATTTTGTTTGAGGGAGTGGGAAGGGGCAGAGAGAAGGAGAGACAGAATCCTAAGCAGGCTCTGTGCTGCCACTGTAGAGCCCAATGTGGGCTCGAACTCATGAAACATGAGACTGTGACCTGAGCTGAGGTCAAGAGTCAGATGTTTAACTGACTGAGCCATCCAGGCACCATAAGACCCAAAGTCTTTTTTTTTTTTTATAAACATGACTTTTATGTATTTATTTTTTAATATAATGTATTGTCAAATTCGTTTCCATACAACACCCAACACTCATCCCAACAAGTGCCCTCCTCAACGCCCATCACTCACTTTCCCCTCTCCCCCACCCCCCAGCAACCCTCAGTTTGTCCAAGACCCAAAGTCTTAACTTGGCTTCAGCTTTGTTCTCATGTCCACCGCCCCAAATATTATTGATTTTAGGGAAAACTTGGAAAGAATCCTAACAATTCAAAGTCAAGAAATGGTTAAATAAGCTAATGTTTTTATTACATGGAACACTTTATGGTCAGCACACACGATATCTACATATGTGTTGGATTACAGAGGATAATTTTTGAGGGCAACAGTAGGCTACCCAGTGGTCCATTATGCAGAAACATTTAGAAAAGGCCTGTAGTTGTACTTGTTGGTGTCATTGTTGAGTTGCAGAATTTGAAGAGTTTCTCTCTCTTTCTTCCTCTTGTAATTTGATTTGTACTTCTCAGTTTTTCTATAAAATGTATATAATTATATATTTAACATGGGGAGAGTAAAAATTTAGAGAGAACCTTCCCATGGTGGATTTCTCGACACAGTCATTTTTATGGTGGTAGAAGGGCTCCACGTGGTGGTCCACGTTCTCCATCTGGTGAGGGCCAACGTGGCCTCCTGGGTCTTCACCATAGATGACACCCCTTTGCCCATTCTCCTGGTTAGTAAGTCAATTTGGATCCCCCTTGAAGCAGCAGCTCATGATCCTCCAACTCCAGCTCTTAGTCTAAGAAGGCAATCTCAGATCACCTGCTGTTGACATTGTATATAATGTCATACATTGAAAACCATGAAGGGAGGCAAATGTTAGCCAGAGAGTTGCGTCCTCCCTCTGGACTTTCTGGGGTCTCTGCTTGGACCGAGTGAGGCCACTGGAAGGTTAAGAACTAGGCAGAGCTCAGCTTAGACCCCTTAAGAACTGTACCTTTTGAAGCATTCTTTATCATTTCTCCTACATGCTGGGGCCAGACGTCACACCATTTGATGTCAAATTGTTGTTGACTGTCTGGTTCTTCATTCTATCTGTTTAGTACTCAGGGCCATGCCAGGCACATAATAAAAATAGATGTTTTCTAAATGAATAAATGAAGGCATTGGGTTTTGGGTTAATCAATATCTTTGTAAATATCCAATCTACAATCTTTACAGAAGATTCAATAGGGCCTAGCCCCAGGGCCGGTCACAGAGTGACCTCTGAATATAAATACATTTCTTGGGGCGCCTGGGTGGCTCAGTCAGTTAAGCATCCAACTCTTGGTTTCTCTTCAGGTCACGATCTCATGGTTCATGAATTCAAGCCCCGCATCAGGCTGTCTGCTGTTAACAAGGAGCCTGCTTAGGATTCTCTCTCTCTCTCTCTCTCTCTTTCTCTGTTCTTCCCCCACTCATGCCCTCTCTCTCTAAAACATAAATAAACATTAAAAATAAAATAAGTGGTTAAAAATGTTAAAAAATTAATAAAAACATTTCTTGAAAATTTAACAAGCAGGAAAAGCAAAGACTGAGAATTATGAAAGCCATTCTATTTCCCTCTCTGATTTTACTTACTTTCTACTTTAGGGCTTGTGTGCTTGCTGCAGATTCTACCTGGAACTCGTGTCCCCCAGAATATTTGCTGCTCTAACCATTGGATGGTAGATGTACTCTCCAGTTTGCTGGTTCCCGTCAGCCCTCTTTTGCTTTGGGCGCTGGGCTGCTTCCATCGTTTATTTAATATTTATTCTCACTTCCATGTGACTTTTCTAGACCATATCCCTCCTGACCCTCTCCACGGGGCAGGCCCCCTGTTAGCTCTTCTTAGCCCTCCCTGTGTTGTCTCCTCCTCCCCTCGCACTTATCACAGGTGTAATTATATAGTTATATGTGCAATTATCTAATGGTATTAATAACTAGCATTTAACGAGTACTTACAAGGCACTCAGTGCTGTGCAAAATGCTTTAATCCTCAGTTCATCATTATTTAGTCCTCATGACAATACGATGAAGTACTATGATTATTGCCATTTTACAGAAAAGGAAACTGAGGCTCAGAGTGGTTATCCAATGAGCCTGAAGTTGTGCAACCAGTTAGGAGCAGAGTCAGGACTAGTATGCAAACTGCCTGCTCCCCAGAGCCCATGCAAGGAACTTCCGTAGCAGAGCCCTCCAACGTGTGCTTCATGGGGAAACAACCAGATAGGAAGAAATCAGGAATTTCTACGTGAAAATACAGATGTCCAATCTCCCTTATAAAATGGAAAGATGCAGCAACACCAGGCCCCGCCCCTGTGTGACAACAAGCAGCTGAAACTGAGTGGCTGCTTCCCCATTGGTTGGGACATGTACTCTCCAGTTTACCGGTTCCTGTCAGCCCTCTTTTGCTTTGGACGCTGGGCTGCTTCCATCATTTATTTAATATTTATTCTCTCTGGGCTAGGTTCTAGGCTGTGCTCAAGGATTTCACGGTGTAACTGAGGAGACAGACCTATAAAGTCCCTTACAGGACTAGGAGATGAATTCAACAATCTGAATGATACGGCTGGTGGTATGGAAATCCATAACTCAGCCCCGGTGCATGGAGGGTTTGGGGAGTCATGTCAGCCTCCCAGACGAGGATGCCTTTGAGTGGAGCCTTGAGGGATGTAATGAGCTTTCCTGGAGAATTGAGGGACAACCCTCTGAGCAGAAAGAGTAGCACATGCGAAAGGTCATGGAAATAACAGGCATAGGAAGTTCTTAGAACTTTAAGTAGTCTAGGGTGGCCAAGGCCAGGAAAAGGAGGAGATGAACACTGAGGCTGGAGAAAGGGGCAGGGTCACTGATGAAGGACCTTGTGTGCTAGAGCTGTTGTGAAGGAGGCTCACGAATCTTTGGGCTCTCTTCTTTCTTCCAGGTGCATGGTAGGATTGTTCTTTTCTGCCTCCTTTGACATAGGGCCATCATGAGACTCTCCTTGACTGATGAAATGTGAGTAGAAATAGCACACGCTTCTCCCTAGTCCAAGTTTTGAGTCTGTGCCCAATTCACTGCATTCGCTTTTCCTGGCTTTGGTGTCATGTGGGCACAGGCAGAGGCGGAGTTTTGTCAGCCTGGGTCCCTGGATGACTCTGATGAGAAGAGCCCCCCCCCCCCCCCGTAAACCTAGAGGGAGCCAGTGGCATGTGTAAGAATGAGTTTGCTGTGTTCACGGACATGTTGGGATTGTTTGTTATTGCGGCATGACAGGGCCCATTCTGCCTGATACACCTGCTGGTCTCAGGAATGCAGAACTGACAGTATAGTTCAAAAAATCAAAACGTCAAATTCCTTAAAGGGACAGTGCAGGTAACACAAATGACTAAAGAGGCAGGGTGAGGTATCATGAGCAAAAGAGTAAGGTCCCATCTATCCAGTGGCACTTCATGACTCCAGGTAAGTGGGGCTGGTAGCTTCTTTCTATTGCTGAGAAATGTCATGTCCTTTACATCTCCACATCTTTACTCATGTCATTCCCTCTGTCTTGACTCCGCCTGTAAATTCCATGCCTCCTTCAGGAGCAATTTAAATGTCATCCTTGAATGTAAGTGTTCCCCATACCTGCACCCACTGGCACCCAGATATTTTGCTGTCATGATCGTCACGAGTGCCAGGAGAGATGGCACACCAAAATGCCTCCTGGGGCTTAGCAGGTAACAAATACGAGTGAGGTGAGTGGGTGAAGCCCTCTGTGGTAGAGGAGCATGGGCCCCAGCTTCACCAGCAGACATGTGGCTCAGCTCCAGCTAATTTATCCCATCTTCTGATTTTTTTAAAGAGAATCATGAAATTTGCAATCATATGAAAACACAAGTTTTCTTTTTGCCAACTTGAGCACTGAGGCAGCTAGTGTGTCTGTTGGGTTGTGGGAACGAGGGCTTTGAGTGGATCTGTCAAAGGAAGAGGGGCCGGTGGAGACCTGAGAGTTGACAAGATCCCTGGGTATCTCTCTAAAGAGAAATGGAGGCAAGGGGTGAGGGATGAAAGGAGAGGGACACCAGGGATATTTGAGGGACAGAGTCACCAGGACTTGGTACCTCGATGATGGTGGGGAAGCCACTTACCAAGTCAGGGTCCACAGAGTGGACAGTATGTTCTAAGGGGGAGAGGACAAGGTCAGCTTCAGGCAGTGGGGAGAAGATTGTCCGGGTATTTCCCGAGGCCCCTTCGAACTCTGCATTTCTACCACTGATCCTGGATAGCAGAGCAGGCACTGGGTTAGAATCTGGGGGTACAAGGTGCTAGACACCAGGACCCTGCCCTCCAGGAGCTCTGGACATAAGAGTGTTTCTCAAATTATTGTTCAGCAGCAGCTACGCATTGCAGGAAACTCAATGTCACAGTATCTTAAACAAGATAGAGATTTATTTCTCCTGTATCAGACAGACAGTCTAGGATGGTTGGGCAACTCTGTGATCATCAGGGACCCAGGTTTCTGTGTTCTTGCTTCTTGGCCAGCTTCCTCACGTGACTTCCATCTCATGGTACAAGATGGCTGCTAGAGCTACTGCTATCACATCTGCATTCCAGCCAGAAGGAAAGAAAAAAAAACGGGGGGGGGGGGAGAGAGAGAGAGAGAGAGAGAGAGAGAGAGGAGCACTTCTCTTTTTGTGCCATAAGCCATGACTTAGTGATATGGTCATGCTGAGCAGCCAGGGAAACTGAGGACTATCTTCATTTCATGTGCCCAGCTATATTCAGAGGTTCTGATACTAAAGAACAAGGGAAGAACAAATGCTGTGGGGCAAGTACCAGCATCGGCCACAGAGGGGGCAGACTGTAGTCTTGCTGACAGAGGGTATGGGGGTGGGGAACTGAGTGTCCTTTGTCACCCCAGGCCCTTTAGTCTGAATCACAGAGCCAGAGGACCAAGGACATGTGTGTATCCCAGCAGACTTAGCAAACAAACCTTCATCACAATGAACCTGAACCCACAGGGTGGTAGAGGGGAGTGTGTGATGTTCAGGCAGCTCTGGCTCCAGAAGCCAGTCTCAGGAGAGCGCCAGTGGGAAACAACATGTTCGAGAAACCCGAATAATGATGCACACACACACACGCACACGTACTCATCCCCCTTCTCCCTCCCGTCCTGACAAGCCAGGGAGTGCGAGTAGGGGGTCAGATGGCCCGGTTTGCACCTTTAGTGACACCGACTCGCCACAGGGCTTAGTCAGGTCACTTCACAATCCCAGAGGCTGTTTCCCCGTCCATAAAATGAAGCCCGGTTGTGCTCCATTAAATGAGAAAGACATATAAAAAGCAGCTCACACAACTCACCGGGGCTGCCGGGTGCAGAATTATTGCTTTCCTTCTTTCTTTCACATCAGCTTAACTGACACATAATGATCTGTGAGTTTTTCAGGGAAGGTAAAGTCTTGATTGCAGCCTAGGTATTGGAGTTGATCAGTGATGTGGCCCGGAACCCCAGAGGCACGGGGCCGGTTAGTTTCATAACATCAACATACACTTGACAACTTTGGCAATAAAGGTTATTCACTTCAACTGATATTTATTGTCCTGGGCTGGGCTCTGTCTGGGAAACACCAAGCAGAGGCAGCAGTAAATGGCTGGCTACATTCGGAATTTGAAACATGATCACAAAGCTATCATTATTTCTGCAAAGAAGGACACGTATGTCACTTGTTACTGAAGGGGGAAACTCTGTAAACATCTTTAGGCAAAGCTAAACCCATTGGCCACCTTCTGTTCCTTACTGTCCCTCCCATCCAGGTTCCAGAGTAGCCTCTTGTGGGCGGGGACAGCTGAAGAGCTGGGAGGTGCCCTGTCACTACTAGGTCTTGCTTAAGAAAGTTGGTCCATAAAGTCAAAGGTCTACGTGGCCCAGGCGGAGAGCTTCGAAGTTTATTTGGAGCTAAGTTGTGGATAAGCTGACAGCTGGGAGGGGTGGGCTCAGGGTGGAGGCCCTGCGTTGCATTGGCCATCATGGAGCTGGGGAGTCGATTACCGGGAGGCCGGCTGGGTGTTTCCCAGGGGACGGGCCGGGTGATTGTCACTTGTTGGCAGCTTGTAGAACTACTCAAGAGAGGTTGGCTCTTCCATAAGAGACACTGTTGAGATTCCTAGGTCCTAAGCCCTGGCACCCCAGGTCTTCGGGACCCTGTTCCCTTGGGACATGAGCACCAGCTCTCCCTCTATGGGCTGGCCTTCTCTTCCCCAGAAGGAAGACCATTGTGTCAGGAAGAGGGCCAACTCAGGAAGAAGGCAACACTTACCGGTGTGCCTTCTTGCTGAGGACATGGCTCCTTCTCTCTGACCTGGTCTCTCAGTGAATGCCCCCCATTCACTCCACCGCACAAGATTTATAAACCCTGGAGTCAGCCTCCACAATTTAGCCTGCTGTTCCCCATCGTCCACTTATCATGGGCCACAAGTTGATTTACTTCTGTATGGAGACCTTTTGTCTTCTATTCTCCTCTCGAGTTCCCAGGGCTCTAATCTGTGCCTTCCCTTCCCCTGGGCTGTTCGGGGACCCCCACTAGCTTCCCTGCCTCCTGTGTAGCCCCGTCTGACGGCCTACCTTCCACACATGCTGTGTGGGTATGTCTCTAAAAAAGCTTCTGAAAACTGCTCACTCGTTGCCTTTTTTTAAATTCAATTTATTTTTAAGCCATCTGCTTTTCTCTTTTGGCTTCCACAAATTTACGTATATAAGAAATGGGAGATAGATGCTTATATAAAAGCGTCAAAAAATACTTCTGAAAATAGGGTGAGAAGTTATCATTTCTCTCCATTCCTTCATCTGAATCCTTTTTTCTAGATTGACCATCATTCATCATGTGTGTTCTCACTGATTTTTCCTCTCTGCCTATATATTTTGGAAAGCGAAGTGGGACCATCCCATGCATCCTGTTCCATGGTGGGCAGTTTCCCCTGGACGACACCGTCCTCTGGACCCCTCTTTATGTCAGCACACAGGGTCTCCTTCGTGCCACTCACGAGCTGCCTATTATCCCAGTATTCAGCCAGCATGGCTGAGGGCGTTCAGATTGTTTTTATACTCTCTCTGTTGAACCAACCCTCCTCAAGCACATCCTTCACACATACCCTTAAACAGGCATCCCTGTGTGTGTGTCTATTTTGACTGGGGTGATTCCCGTGAGCTGCATTGCTGGGCCAGAGGGTGAACTGTCTCTGTAAGGTGCACCTGCGGGGGCACTGTTTGCTTAGAGCTCATCACTCTGCCTGAGCTCCTTCTCCAGGCCTCTTCCGGCCCCGTTCTCCCCATGCCTTGACCCAGCCAGACTCACCTCCATTATCTCAATTCTTTGAGCTCTTCCAGGCCACGCTGAAAATGCCCTCTTGCTCTTCCCCTGCCTGTCTGGCTCCCACTTATAAATTAAGAGCAGAGTTACATTTCACTGTCTCTGAATTGTCTTACACACACACACACACACACACACTCACACACAAGAACTCTGCTCTAAACGCTCCAAAGGTCTGGGTCTTATTTATGTCTACATCCCTGATGCCCAACACTGAGCCTGAAGTGAACGCCGAGCAGACAATTGCTGAGTAAAGGGATGGGTGAGCGTCCCTAGACAGTTCCTGGGTGCTAGAGAGGTGCTCGTCTTGACCCCATTTCTTGGGAAGAAGTGGTCAGTTTTGTTGTCTATTCCCACAGTATGTAGGGTGGTAGACTGAACAATGCCCCCCTCCAAAGGGCTTCCACATCCCAATCCTTGCAGCTTGTGAGTAGTACAGTTTCAGGTTTGTTTTTCACTCCTTATTTTAATAAAACCGGAATACGCATGGCACATGCAGCGCTAGCGTCTAACACAATAAGCAATTACTAAAGACTACTGTGGCTTGAGGGTCAGTCTTTTCACTCAGCAAGGTTAAGTCCATTCTTACATGATTTTTGAGACCTTGTTTATTGACGGAAAAACGTTGCCTGCTGATAAAATTTGCTCAAATGCTATTGCATAACGTACAAGTCACCCACTATGCCAATAAAAGAAAGGGAACCACATGTGTAAGGATTGAAGTGTGTCACACACACTCTCTGAACAAAGAATACGTACAAGCAAACAAAACTCACGCAACAAACATCTGAGACCCGGCATCACTCTGGACACTTCACATCACTGTTTTGAAATGTCTTATTCCTATCCGAAGACAAGTGTATCAAAATCTTGGCATGATTTCAACTCATGTGGAATCTAAAAAAAAAAAAAAAATGAATAAACAAACAGAAAGTAGAATCAGACCATAAATACAGAGAACAAACTGGTGGTTGCCAGAAGGAAGGGAGGAGAGGGGATGGGTGAAAGGGTGAAGAGGAGAGGGAAATACAGCCTTCCAGTTATGGCATAAATACGTCATGGGCATAAAAGGTACAGTGCAGGAAATACAGTCAGTGACACTGTGATAGAGCGTAACTATAGATAAGTGGAACCGCCATGTTGTACACCTGAAACTAATGTAATACTGTGTCAACGACACCCCAAAAAAATTAAAACCAAACGAAACCAAACCAAAAACAACCCTTGGCATGAGTTTATCACAAGCCACTGATTTTGTGATTTTCCGAACATCAGAAATGGTGGTCATACTTCCAATGTCAGGGCTGCTTGCTCTGGTAAAAGGGATTTCGTGGATGTGATTATATTTGGACCTTAAGAGGAGGAGGTAACCCCGGATTATCTGGGTGGGCCCTCAAAGGCCATCACAGATGTCCTTGTAAGAGGGAGGACACGGGAGACTTGATCCTGAGGGTGAGAAGGTGCTGGGACCATGCAGGTGCAGAAGGGAGCGAGGGGGGCCGTAAGGCCAGGCATGCCGGCAGCCCCCAGAAGCTGGAAGAGAGCCTCAGGAGGAAGCGTGACATTGTTTCAGCCTCTGGAGGAACTGCTTTTTGACTCCTGGCCTCCACAACTGTGAGAGAATAAATTTGTTTTAAGCCACCAATTTTGGGGTAATTTGTTACAGTGGTCACAGGAAACTAAGGCATGTTAGGGGTGTTTCTAAAGGCTGAGATGGTGCTGGATGTGTGGGGACTCATCACAGATTAGGGACACAGCTCTTTCTTCCCATGTTTCCATGTCCCACCGAAGGAGACACGTTCAACTAGGGTAAGACCCCCGAGAACGCTGTAGCGAGGGGCATCAACACCAGGATTCGTCAGGCTAGCTTAGAAACGCACACAGTAGACGTGGGAAGGTGGGGGTGCCCTCCCGCAGAGGACATGTCCAGCTGTGGGAACTATGGCAAGAACTGGGAGTGCATACAGGCCGACCTGTCAGTGGTGTTCCGTGGCTGTCCATACTCGGCTAGAGACATCGTGTGATTCTCTGACTCTTCTATATTTGGGCTTGTTGGACTAGTTTGTCTTAATGCCTAAGTTATGTCTTGGCAGTTAACTTGGTAAATTTGGAAGCAGCACTGACTTCCTGGCCTCTTTAATACTACTATTATTATTATTTTAACATTCAATGGTCCCACAGTGGTGATTTAAAGAGTTAATGTAGCTTTCCAGAAGTTCTTAACATATTTTTAGCCCTGGAGGAATTTGGCCCAATACAATCACAGAGCTATTACTTTTACGAGCGTGATTTTTCTTTCTTACACAAATATTGCATCAACGGTAACATCAACAATTAGCCACAATCCCACCGAGCGACCAGTTTTTGTCCACATGCCTTTCCCGTCTCTGTCCATTTGCAGATAAATTTTTATCAGTTCAATCATAGCTCGGATGCCATTTTGTAAACTTATTTTTTTCCTCCCCATATTCTAGCAAAAGCATTTTCCATGATGCTATGTTGTGTTCATTAAATAAAAAGTAAATAAAAAGCTGTGTCAAAGTCTTCTGAATAGGTGCCTCAAAACTAACTCAACAGTCACTCTGTGGTGGAGGACTTTGATGGTTTCTGAGTTTTCCCCCGTCTGGTCTCCATTTTGGATTCTTTACTTAGATAAATTTCCAAGCCTGGCATAATTTGGTCAGATCCTGGGAAAATGTGTGTGATGTTTGAAAAACATTGCCAAATTATTTGTCAACAAGGCCGAACCCATTAAACCTGTCCAACAGTCATGGTAACACGTTACAGTTTCTCCTCATGCTCATCATCAGCACTAGATGTTATAAGGTAACAGTGTATTTCTATGAGCTTATTTCCTATTAAATAAAAATTCTTGTTTTCTTTAGCATGTCTTTGAGAATTCTCAGAGGTGGAAGAGCTTTTCATGTTTGTCCCTCAATTGCACACATGATACTTTGCTTATTAGAGTCTGGATTTGTGTGTGTGTTTGTGTGTGTGTGTGTGTGTGTGTGCACAATCAAGTTGAATGCATTTTTTAAAAATATTTTTTATGTCCACGTAGGTATTGCTTTTGTCTCACATATTTATTACACTTTTAAAAACCTTTCAAGTCTCCTCTTTTCCTTGTTATTCTAATTACACAATAGTTTAAGGCATAATACTCCTGCTCTGAAGCCAAACAGATAGGGATTCAAATCCCAACTCACTCACGCTTGATCTTGGGCAAGATACTTAGCATTCCTGAGCCTTCATTTTCTTATCTGTAGAATGGAGACAGCAGTGTCTCCTCTCTGTATGGTTGGTTTTCTTTTCCAGTCTGCTCTTTTGATTTTTTATATCAGTTACTTCTCCCCCCAGCCACCCCCCTCACCCCTCGTACAGAAGTTTTACATGTTTACATAGTTGACTCTGCCTGTCCTTTTTGGTTTTTCTTTAAAGTTCCCAGTGAACTGTCTCTGGTGCATGTTCTCAGGATCACAAATGATTACGGCCCTTTGGTGCCCAAATGTGTTCCAGATGGGCAAGACTCACACGGTACCATCGGTGCTGGGGCCAGCCTTTCAGCACGTAGGCTCCTACTGTAATCCAAGCGACGGGTGTCTGGACTCGGAAGGTGGAGATTTTCCAGCGCAAAAGGAGAAATGGAAGGGGGTTACTCAAAACCTGATGGAATTGCCTATCAATGCCCCCGAACGAAAGTTAATATTGTTCCAGCCATGGGCAAGAATGCCAAGAATGCTTTGTAAAGTTTTATCTTTGCAACTCTCCAATTTAATTATTGTCAGGAGGTGACCTACATGCCCGCCAGGGAACTTTCACCCTGGCCTGTGGGTGAGTGCTGCGACCCACTGGGGATGCGGCTCCTGCTCCCCACTTCTTTGCCACTCCCCTGCCCTGTCTGATGCTGTGGAGAGCTGGCGTGTGATGCCAGATACATCGGAGTTTGCATTCTGTGTCCAACCCCCTCCCCAGGGACCCTCCTCTTGCTCTCGGAACCTTAGTTTTCTCATCTGTAAGATAGGAATAGATGGTATCTGCCCCAGTGGTTTGGTTGTGGTGTTTAAATGAGATGATAGAGCTGGTTAAAAGCTGAGATGAGGCTGAATATCATCTCTCTGCTCAGTTAATTATTTGACCATGACTCTTACTCAAAACCCTTACATGACTCTCCAGTTTTATAGCTTAAAGACCAAACTGTTTGGTTCTTGCAACTTTTCACCATCTGACTCATACTCCCCTTTCCAGTTGCCTTTTCAGCTCTGATGCTTATCAGCCGTGTGGTCAGGATCCAGTTACGTAATCTTTCTGTGTCTTATTTTCCTCTGTAAAATGGAATAATAGCTTCTATTTCATAGGGTTGTCATGAGAGTTGAACCAGCCGCTACATGTAAGGAGCACAGGAGAGTACCTGGCATCTAATTAGTACATGCTCAATAAATGTGACCTATTACGGGGCTCCAGTGGGGCTCAGTTGGTTAAGCATCCAACTTCGCTGCAGGTCATGATCTCACGGTTTGTGGGTTCGAGCCCCGTATCAGGCTCTGTGCTCAGAGTTTGGAGCCTGTTTCAGATTCTGTCTCCTTCTCTCTCTGCCCCTCCCTTGCTCATGATTTCTCTCTCTCTCTCTCTCTCTCTCTCTCTCAATCAAGAATAAATAATAAACATTAAAAAAAATTTTAAAGTGACCTATTATGATTATGATTAATTTCATCTGCATTTCCCCCAGTGTGTCCTGGTCCTTACAGCCCCATACATTTGCAGGTGCCGGTCTCAGTGCCTGGGAATCTATTCTCTATCTCTGTGATGTCTGCTTCATTCTTGGGGATCCTTTGAGGCTCAGGCCATCTGTGCCTCCTCCTGGAAGTCTGCCCAGGCCCTCCCTGAGGCCTGGCTCATCCCTGCAGCTGTGGACCTAGCCCTGGAGTCAGGTTTCCATTCCAGCTCTCCCTGTTGGCATCTTTACCACCTTGGGCAAGTCTCTTAACATCTCTGTGCCTTGATGTTCTCATACACAAAATGGGTGCAACAGTGGCTTAATGTTTTGGGGATCATATGAGAAGATATAATAAAGAGCTTTGGATAGCACCTGACATGGTAGGCACACAATACAAAGAACTAGTATTTTTATGTAACTTATTATACAGTACGAATATTATTTGTATACTTTTCCCCTCTCCCCAAGACTAGGAGCACCTTCGTAGAGCAGGGATTACAGCTGATTCATCCTTATTCCCAATATCTGGCACATAGCAGGTGCATTACAAATGTAAGCAATTTATAAATGTAATTTGTTTGATGTAACTAATCCCAAACTGTATTTTTAAATATACTCAGTTTTTTGTTGAGTGAAACATTCGAGCTACCAGAAAAAAAACAAACAAACAAACAGTGGGCTTGCATCTCAGATGTATTTTATTTTATTTTAATTTTTTGTAAGTTTATTTATTCTGAGAGAAAGAGTGCTGTGTGCATGAGTCGGAGAGGGGCAGAGAGAGACGAAGAGAGAATCCCAAGCAGGCTCCATGCTGTCAGTGCAGAGCCAGACGCAGCTCTCAAGAGTTGGACGCTTAATGGACTGAGCCACCCAGGTGCCCTTCAGACATATTTCAGGGGTGATTTTAGAAAGGCTGGTGGCTTCTCTGAACCTTTGTTTCCTCTTTTGTAAAATGATGATAATTATTTTGATAATTATAATTAATTATAGCACAATGTAATTATATCAACTCTATGGAGTTCTGGGACGATGTGAAAGATGTATCATGTTCCCGGGTGGAAAGGCTGAATAGTGCAATGATGGCAATACTTTCAAATTAATTTAGCCAAAAATCTCAATAGGATTTTTCTGAAAGCTCCACAAAATGATCCTAAGTTTATTTGGGAGAATAGCAAAAGAAGATTTTGTAAAAGGAGAAAAGCAGAGGGAAATTTTCATCAGATGTTAACATGGATTCGTAAGTTACGGTCACTAAAATGGTGTTGTATTTGGACAGGGATCTCACAGAAGTTATTGGAATAGACTAGACCATCTGAAACCAGTTCCTGGCCATGTGGGACCACACAATGGCGGGTAACACTTGGATTTAGCCAATAAAAGGCATTGGTGATAGTGGGTATTTGAGAGATCATTGAGTATTGATGGGTATTGAAAATGATCATCACCTCAAACCATACTTCACTTTTTTTTTATTTTGAGAGAGAGACAAAGTAAGGGTGGGGGAGAGAGAGAGAGAGAGAGAGAGAGAGAGAGAGAGAGTCCCAAGCAGGCTCTGTACTGCCAGCACATGGGGCTTGAACTCATGAACCTTGAGATCTGGACCTGAGTGGAAACCAAGAGTCGGAGGCTTGACCAACTGAGCCACCCAGGCACCCGTCACACCATACTTCAAAATAAATTTCAGATGGATTATAGAGTTAAATGTAATAAACAACATACATACAAGTTAAAAAAAATAGCTAGAAGGGAAACAGTATGTTTGTTTTTTTATATTTAACTATAATCCATCTGGATTATTCTCTTCTCAGAACAGGAAGTAATTTTCTTAAGACAATGACAGTTGAAGAATCAAGACATAAAAACATGAACTAATGTGATTATATAAAACCCAAAATTATTTTTTACTTTAAAATTCAAAACATGTTGGGGTGCCTGGGTGGCTCAGTTGTTTAAGCCTCCGACTTCAGCTCAGGTCATGATCTCACATTCTTGGGTTTGAGCCCCGCATTGGGCTCTGTGCTGACAGCTCAGAGCCTGGAGCCTGCTTTGGATTCTGTGTCTCCCTCTCTCTCTGCCCCTTCCCTCTCATGCTCTGTCTCTATCTAAAAAATAAATAAAACATTAAAAAATTAAAAAAAAATAAAATTCATAAAATGTTTAAAAAGGCAAATGAGGAACATAAAAAATAACAAAGAACTAAACCCCTTCCATGTCTAGGGTTATTTCAAGTCAATAAGAAAAATTAAAAAATATATATACAAATAGCAAATATGGGAAAACAGCTTAACCTCTCTGGTTATCAGATAAAATCAAAATTCAGTCATTGTCAGTCAAGTTACTCTCCTGACTGGAACCAGAGCCGGGGAGGCAGGGGTGAGGTGGTGGTAGGGGACACAATGGCAGCAGCCATTTCCTCTCTGTGAATGGCATCCAAAAGAGGGTGGGTTTTGTTTCCTGTTTTGAGCAGCAGGAAGCACATAAACAACACCTGTGGGCTATGGAGGATATACAGTGGCAAGGGTGAGGTTGTTTTTAAATTTTTTATTTATTTTTGAGAAAGACAGAGAGAGAGAGAGAGAGAACCAGTGTGAGCAAGGGTCAGAGAGAGAGGGAGAGCGAGAGAATCAAAGCAGGTTCCGCACTGTCAGATGTGGGGCTCGAACCCATGAACCGTGAGATCATGACCTGAGCCGAAATCCAGAGTCAGATGCTTTACTGACTGAGCCAGCCAGGCGCTCAAGGGTGAGGTCTTTTGAACCAAGTGGATTTGGGTCTAATCCCAGCTCGTTAGCTGTGTAACCTTGGGCAAGCCCTGGGAACTCTCAGAGTTGGTGTTTTGCCATCTGCCAACAGAGGTCATAACCACCACTGCCCAGGAATGCTGTAAGAATTAAATAAGAAAACAGGTGAATGCACTGAGCACCGTGCTCATTCGAAGGTGCTTTCCTTCGAATATCCAGAGGAAGGAGAGAGCCAAGAGAGTTCTACTCTATTACAGTCAAAAGGAGTGTGGTTGCCTACAATGAGAGGTATTAGATTGTGCTCTCTGTTCATTGTTGATCTCTACATCAAATATTATCACTGTTCAAAATCCCTCTCACAAATGTTATCTTCTTTCATCCTTGTATTAAAGCCTGGTAGGTCCATCTTATTGTCACCATTTTAGGATTCAGGAAATGGAGGTGTGACCAGCTGGAGGTCAACGCAGCAGCAGCTGGGCCCTTTCTATGGGGCTCCCCTGCACTAACGTCTCTACAAACCTTAGCTTGATACACTTCACAACTAGCTTTAGAGGTCCGAGGGGAGTTTTCCTAAGAGAAGGCTTCATGCTCAGGGAGGGACTGCGGGTGTTTCCCAGGCTCACCGAGCAGGAAATGGTAGAAGTAGGATTCAACTTCCATCTCTTTGGGTGTAAAACCCATCGAGCTGGGGTTGGAAGCAGGGCCTCAAATCCTGCCTCGTAGAATGCCCAACAACCTCTGGAAGGTACGGGTGACAGATTTTGGGAGGTGCCATTCCAGCACAGGTGACTTTCCTCTCTCCTGCCTAAGACTTCATTCCTAGAACCACATGGTTCAACCAACATGCATTGGCCGCATGAGTGAACGGGTCAATGGCGATGTAGGGAAATGCCTCCCATGGACAAGGCAAAAATTTACGGAGGCTGTGGCCATTCTGAGAAGAAAATCAACATGGGAGAAAAAAGCCTATTTTACCAAAGGTACTGTTTTCAGAGTTCGACACTAAAACAGAATGCTCTGTGCACTAGGTCTTGCAGAGATGGGTTTGGGCACACGGCCCAAATCTGACGTTCCTGGAGGGCAAATGTCAGGCTAGCTACTTTGTTTGTGCCCTCGGATCCGGCCCCTGCCTATAGGATGCTTGAGTCAATTCAGGGTGCCCTCACAGACATTCCCTAGGCAGCATTTGGGACTCTGGGCAGGGGCCCCGTGGCCAGCTGCCTTTGCAAGGTGGAAGATTTAAGGCCAGAGTGGCTGGTGGAGATGATGGGTGCTATGAAACATCAGAAATGTCTGTTCCAGCTATTCATTGCCATTAGTCAGTTGGTCAGGATTCCCGCACTTCCTGCAGAGAATTAACACAACCAGGAAGTCCCGGCTGTGCAGACAGAAGGGGGAGGAGCCCTGCCACTCCACTGCACCTCTTCTCCCTGGGGAAGCCTGGGCCTGGCTTCCTGGCCCTTTCCCACCTGTGCAGCCCTGAGTATAGCACCGCCCACCACCAGCCAAAGGTGGGCCGTCTTGCGGAGAACCTTTCAAGCCACTGATCCCTGATACACTCAGACATTGTAGACCAAATCAAAACCCCTCAGAGGAAAGCAAAGGAGGAGGAGAGTGCAGGCATTTAATGAGTGCCAACTGTGTGCCAGAACTTGCAAATGCTTTGGTTGTCCTCCCTATCCTTCAAGTGTCTCTCGTCCCCAGCTTTAGGGGCATGTGGGGAAGTCAGAGCTAGGAGTAGATCCTCCTCTCCAGAGGAAGCAATGCAGAAGTCTAATATCTGAGCCAGCTCCCTCCAGGCTAGAGTCAGCCCTCAGCTGGGCCCCCAGACCCTCAGTGACCCACCTTCTGCTGATCCCTACTCATTCCCCTCACACCTGTTGTGAATGTCCACCTGTTGTTGAAGGGACTCTGAACTATCCACGTCTTCCAGCCACACTGTGTCCAGCCCAGCCCCAGCTTACCACCATGGGGGAAGTCTTCCTATGCTCAGCTCCTCTACCCGCAACCTCACTAAGACTGTCATCCTGACATTGATGATCTCACAGTTTCCAAAGAGGGAAGATTTTTCTCCTTTATGACAATTAAAATATTGCTTATCTTCTCATGGAAAGAAAAGATAGAGTTGCGAAATTCTCATCAGACTCCTTTCTACCCAGGAACAAGCCTCCAGCAAGGGTAGCCCAGTGTAGCCATGTTTGCAGATTGTCTTCTGTCCCTGACCCCCTGCTCCTTGGGGGCTGAACCATGGGGGTCCACTTGTGTCTCTGATTCCGCCATGGGCTGCATAGGACTGAACCCCAGAGCTATGGCTGTTGCACACACGTGCAATGAACCACAAAACGGAATGAATGAAAGATCACATATAACCCCCATGAAATGACTTCCTTGAGGGCCAATGCCATGACCCTGACCCAGTACAGGTCACACACTACAGCTCTGCCTGGCCTCTGAGGGAATTGCCTCCTTTCTTCAGGTGTATTCAATTAGGCTGTTGATCTCCCCAGGTTCCCAATGTACCTCTGAACTGATTTTCTAGTAAGGTAATGGATGGCTCCGGCCCAATCAAACCAGCCACCCGCCTCCCCCCCACATTGAGAGTTTGTTCTTTCTCTCTTCTCCTTTATATTTAATTTTATTATTTTTCATGACAGCTCACATTATGAACCAAGATTAAAAGCATATAAATGGAAATGTACTGTACACAGCATCATAATACTACCATAAAGATCTTTTAATACAAATTCATTGCTAGGTTCAGTAACTGAAATTATACTTCTGGAAATTTCTGTCGTACTTGAAGAAGAAAAAAGTTTTAGAGTCAATAAAGAATTTATTATAAGCCTAGTATTAGCTCTCCCTTACTAGCAATTCATGTTCTGAAGGAGAGGGGGGCCAGAGACCCACCAGTGGTTTCTGAGTACCTACTGTGTGTGGCGTTTGCTGCATGTCTCATTGTATGGCAATGACAAAGGCCCAGGTGGGGGCATCCAGGATGGTCTGGGCTCAGATTCTACCCCTGCCCTTCCCAGCCAGGTGACCTTGGGCTATGACCTTATCCCTTGAACCCCTGAGTCCATTTCCATGAGACGGGGAAGACCATTCTGACTTCGGTCAGCTGCTGCTGGGAGGATTGACTGAAACAAGGTCTGCAATGGGCTAGGACACATGTATTCTGAGTTAAATAAGGAGTAATCACTCCTAATCTTGGTATTATTAATCTTTGTATGGTTCACCCAGAAAAAACTATTTTGCCAAAGTGAATTGGAACAAATGAATGATTTGGTTGAAAAGATCTGGTGGGAAGCCGAGAGGCTAACAGAATGACACAGCCAAAACAAAAATTTGGTTTTAAATGAGTATCTCCAATAGTTAGCATTTATTTATTTTTTAAAAGAAATTCAGAATGTTTTTTAAATGTTTATTTATTTTTGAGAGAGAGAGAGAGAGAGAGGGAGCAGGGGAGGGACAAGGAGAGGGACACAGAGAATTCGAAGCGGGCTCTGCATGCACAGCAGCCAGCCCGTGTGGGGCTCGAACTCACAGACTGCAAGATCATGACCTGACCAAGGTCGGATGCTCAACCCACTGAGCCACCCAGGCCGCCCCTCCAGTAGTTAGCATTTACAACATCGATTACAAATGTGTCTTCCTCTATGCAAAGCATTTCTGCATTTCCCCCCCCTTGGATTTTCTGTTTTATTTGTTTTGTTTCTACTTGATTTTCAGTAATTTATTCTTACCCTTCATTGTAATAGGGAAAAGTTGGGACACAATCAATATTCAGTAATAAGAGAACAAACTAAATGGTCAAGAAAAGAGGAAATTGGGGGTGCCTGGGTGGCTCAGTCGGTTAAGCGGCCGACTTCTGCTCAGGTCACGATCTCGTGGTTCGTGAGTTCGAGTCCCACGTCAGGCTCTGTGCTGACCGCTCAGAGCCTGGAGCCTGCTTGGGATTCTGTGATTCCCTCTCTTTCTGCCCCTCCCCCACTCATGCTCTGTCTCTTTCCTCTCTCTCTCTCTGTCCCTCTCAAAAACAAATTAAAAAAATTCAAAAAGAAAAAAAAAAGAAAAGAGGAAATCGTTGAAATCAATTTGTCTACTAAGGTGATTTAAGTGCACTATGGGATGCTACAACATAGTACGTCTGGTAGGAGCTCATTTTTGTAGAAAAATATTGTGTCTGCACAAAAGGCCATGGCCACATCTGTATCAAGGGGTGAGGAAGAAGGGAGACTACGGGGGCTCTTTATGCTTTTATTTTGCTTCTTTCTCATATTTTACTAGAGATGAGAATGCATTACATTTATACTAAGAGAGAAATGAAAAGGACAAGCTCAAACTTTTTCAGTCTTTGATCAAATATATATATATATTATTTGCTTCAAGCCAATTTTGCCCTTTCTGGCTGTGATATATTTCAGTGCAGGTGCACACTGAGGTCAATGTTGTTCCTCTGTCTGTGCCGATAACAGTATCGACCTTGAGTGGTGATTAGAAAGATTAAGTTAGATGTTTTATGTAAAATGTCGTGCATAGTCCTAGCCACATAGTAGGTCCTCGATATGCAATAATCCATGGTATCTTTCTTGTAGACCTTTGACGCGTCCTAACAGGTCTTTGTTTCTCGCATTTAGTTGGTTTCTTTCACCGCAGATCGTCGCGACGAATTCCTCTGGGTGAATGTAGAGGGTGTTCTCCCACTACCCCTACTTGCATGGCTGTGACCTCCTCCTAACTGGTGTCACAGTCCGAATCTTCCACTCTTGGCCACTCCCCATTCCAGGCTATTTTGCATTCAGCAGCCAGAGCTGCACGTTTAAAAATTTGAATGGATCACATTGGTTCTCAGACCTCAATGGCTTCCCATTATATTTAGACTGAAACTGGTCTGCAAGCCCTTAGTACCATTAGGCCCTGATTGCTCCTTCAGGCTCATTGCCTACTTTGTTCTCTGGGGACCATCCACTCTGGTCTCCTTGCTGTTGTCAAACACACCAAGGCTGTTCCACCGCAGGGCCTTTGAATGTCTCACCTTTGCTGAATGCTCTTGCCTCGGAAGCTTGTGTCTCCTTCTCAGTGCATTGATGTCTATGCTAATTGTCACTCCTTTAGCCAGACCTGTCCTGATCCTTCTGACTCTCTTCCTTCATGAGATGTACCCACAATATTTAATATTTACATGTTTGTTTATTTGATGCTTCCCTCTCCCACTGAGATGTGTGCTGCCTGATGGAATGGACTTTGTCAGCTTTGCTTACACTTGAATGTCCACCCAGACCTTAGAGGAACCCGCATCATACTAGACTCCCATTAAGCACTCGTTGAATGGATGAGTCAAATAAATGAGCTAAGTATGACCTTGGTATTTATCACAAATAACGGAAGTGAGAACCATCTCCTGAGAATGGATTCGAAATAAACATACCTTCCCTACCAAAAGAGAAAACAAACTGTCTGGCATAGCTGAAATTGTTAAGGAATCGCAACCAGTTGCCAAACCCCTCAATTTTGCACCAGAATTAATACTTGGCAAATGGCAAGTGAGAATATTCATTTTTCAGCCAGTCAACATTCTGCCCAGTTATCAGATTGAACCAACCTGCTTGTGGCCATGTTTTTTTTTCCAACCAAGTCCCCGCGGATGAGTTTGGTGGGCATGGTGGAGAGATAGGACACATTTAGGGTCCCTGGGAGAGCCTTACTGGGCTCGCCCCCCACTAGAGGGTTCTATTCTTATTCCCCAGTTTGGGCGTGTCAGGCTGTGTTTCTATAGGAAAGCCCCGCTTTCCTCCCCACCTCCACCCTACCTGGGGTGTCCCAGCCCAGAACGGCCCCTCTTTTCCCAGAAGCCTGTAGCCGCCCATGTGGGAACATACGCTTTCATCCACACATCAGCTTTCAGAATGGCACGGAAAATGTTCTGTCGGAAGATGAAAGGAGAGGGTGGTTTGGATGAGCTAGACAGAGGGCTCGAGAGGGTCCTCGGAGCCAGTTTCCATGGTGGATTTTGGAAGTGTGTGTGTAGGTGTGTGTGTGTGTGTGTGTGTGTGTGTGTGTGTAAGAGAGAGACAGAGAGAGATCAAGAGAGAAGGTGGTCATCTGTGTGTTTATGCATAAGAGTCACGTGTATTTCTGTGTCTGACTCTGTGCATCTAATGGCTGTTTATTATCTGAATACCTCCGTGTGTGGCTGTGGCTGTGAGTTTGTGTCTGTCTGTCTGCTTGCTTGTGCGTCCCTTGGCGTGGCTCTGTCTGTCTCATTCTGTGCACCATGTATGGCTCTCTACCTGCGTGCAAGACACACAGATGTGAGCGCAGCCTTCTCCCCCGCACTCCGGGACCCTTCAGGGAGCTTCTGCTGGTTTGGAAGGAAGCTGGGAAGAAAGGACAAGACATCTCATGACATCAGCCTTAAGGAAGAAAGCTGGGGCCTGAGTCACAGCCGCCAAAACCAGATGAAATGAATTATCTAAACGCTCAGCCAGATCCAACGGGACCCCTGCATGTAAGGATCTAGGCTTCTGAGCACAGCCCATGAGGCCTCTCAGTTGGTCCCTGGGGATCTCTGACCGCCCTGCCCATGCTTTCCATATTTCCCAGATACCCCCTGCTCTTCCTGCCTCAGACCTTTGCTCTCGCCATTCCTTCTTCCTTCAGGACTTTGCTGGAACGTCTCCTCCGAGAAGCCTCCCTTGACTATCACAGAACAGCTAACTTCCCTCTCTTCCGTCCCCATGGGTCCCCACACACCTCCACTGAGCACTCCCACCCATGGGAGCATGTTTGTCTGTGGCCTCACCCTCACCTCCAACAGGCCTAGGAGCCCTCAGAGCACAGGGACCTTGGCTTCTCTGATTTTTTACAACCAGTACCCAGCACAAGGGCTCATGTGTGCAGAATGAATAAGAGACCCAGAGTGGGGTTGAGCCCATCAGACCTGGGTTCCAGCCCCGTGCTATCAGGGACTGACTTGGCCTATCTTTTCTGATTCTTGACAAATGTCCTCCCCCTGATGTCATCCTCTGGACAGGGAGGTAGGAGCACACAGGAGCAACCCACGGCTCATACAGGACCTCAATTCATGCTTCTCATTATTGTATGTGTAACTTAGACATAATACACATCTCTCTTTCTCTCTCTCAAAACTACTCCTCAGAAAAGAGGGAGTTGTCTTTCATATTGAGCTCTTACAAAGTGTCTCATTCGATGAGAAACCCTCTCAATTGCTTTATTTTCAACAACAAAGAAATGTTTGGGGAATGTACATTAGCCGAAAACCACCTCAAACAAAATAGGTTTAGAATTCTTAAAGAGATAATCTGACAGAATCTGTAAGAAAAGGAGTCAGAGACATTTTACACAGATTTAGCAATTCTTCCTCGGGGTATGACCTCAAATTACAAGTGCTGGATGTCATGGCAAATAAGCCTTTTAAAGCTCGGCTTGAAAAAGCAATGCTGAGTGGTTCTTTTGTGCAGAGCACGAACTTACACACGCCCAGAGAAAGAATAAAAATCCCGACCGCGCTCATGTCATACAGATGGGACGCAGACTCTTGTTCCCAGGACCGCCCGGCCTCAGACAGGGACCAGACAGAGCCGATCTCAGGGAGGCGACACCGAAGTGAAGAGAAAGATCTGGAAAACTGGGCTGGATGATGTAAAATGTGACTGTGGGGCGCAGACACTGGTGGGAGAGCTTGGCAAGCGTCAGACCAGGCTGTTTCGGGTCACGTGGATCTGGAGAAAATTCTACTCGAATATTTTTCATTCTGAAGCACAGTCACGACGCAGGCCACTCTTGTTATTTCGAAACGTGAAAAGGATCATCGCGGCCGCCGTCTACTGGACTCACCACAAATGAGCAGGGTACCAAGCACATTGCCTCGATGACTGTACTTTCCCTCTTCTCATGCCTGGGAAGTGGGTATTGTCATTTTTTTTTTTTTTTTTTTTTTTTTTTTTTTTTTACTTTGAAGATGAGGAGGGAGAGATTTGAGAACTTGCCCAAAATCCCACGATGAGGGCTCAGAGCTGGGGTTAAACTCCAGGCCTGACCTTCTCACCAGGGCTTTGTCCCAGCTCTTCTAAACATTTCCTACCGTTTGCACAAAACGATCGTATCGGGATGGCAGGAGAGCGTTCTAGCAAGGAACTGTAACTTAATTCCTCCAGTCACTCCTTGCTGGCAGGACTCTGTGAGTCTTCAGACTTACTTCCTTAATGGAGAGATGAGGTCCCAAGGCCAAATGCACGGAGAGGCCAAGAATATAATGCAGAGGAATGAGGGTCCTGGGGTAAGCAATAGGGATAGGTGGGGGCTGTGGAAAAACAGAGAGTGTGTGCTTCTCTGAAGGGGCTGGAACTACCTCCCCAGCTCATCGTTGCCACGAAACACATGGTCCTGCTGTCATCAGATATTCAAATATTTTCAGAAGCCAGAGAGCCAGATTTTGGGGAGAAATCTTATCTTTGTGAGTTGATCACTAGCTCAAATTAATTTTTCAAAACCTATGTAGAGTGAAGAAAACACATCTGGGTGCTATAGTTTCAGCCTCTGTCCGTGAACACCACGACAGCCTGGGGCGGCTGGGATCATGCTGGTCCTGGCCTCCCAAACTACGATTCACTCCCCAATTCTACCCCTTACTACCTGGGATCCTCAGTTTTCCTGTCTGTAAGGGGGGACGTTCTAATAATGTTTACCTCATGGGTTTGTTGAGAACCCATGAAGATAGTTGAGTGTCTAAGTGACGTTGCAAATCTCACAGAGCCAACACTGAGCTCCTGTTCCCCAGCCCCTCCCACCTTTATCGTTCTCAGTGTTTCTCATATCAGGGCACCATTCCCTTCCTGCTGTCCCCGCTGACAGAAATGTTCTTCTTCCAGTCCTGTTGTAACAAGAAAGGCTCTGCTTCCAGAACTTTCCATTGGCTGCTTTCCTCTTGTCATTGAGGGCTTAGCTCCTGGGTCATCATCTCAGGGATACCCTTCCTGTCCACCCTATCTAGTGGTTGACACCTGCCTCCATATCAAGTCACCATGACACTGCCGCCATGTTGCTTTCTCATTAACCTCATCCTGATCTCGTGTTTTTACTTCCCATTCAGGGTTTATTGACCATCTTCCCGAGTAGAACAAGGAGCTCACGTGTCTTTGTTCACTGTTGCACTGTCAGTCCCTAGAGCAAGGCTTGGCACACAGTAGGCTGAATGAATGAATCACCGAACGAATGACGCTGTGGGAGACAATGAGATACAGTGCGAGGCAATGGTTATTAGAAGCTGGTCTTTCAGAGAGCAGGACAGAGGGAGGCTGGTGTCTGGACTACTCAGAGAGAAGCCGGGGTTTGTTTGGAATCTTGCTGTAAATCAGCACCGGGCCCTGCCTGTTCTTTGCTCTTTTACCCAGTGAAATGTTATTGCTTGAGAAGCTATTAGGGAGGTAGAGATAATGCTTTCTGGAGCACAGATAGAATCGGAAATATAGAACTTCTCTCTCAGCAAGCTGAATAGCTCACAGATGAGGCAGCCCAGTCTGAGAAAGGTGGGGAGGCTAATCTAGCTTTTGACCCAATGAGCAGGGGCACAGGGTCTGCTGCCCAGAGTGTTTGATGGGACTTAAGCACTGTTGATTTTAACAATTAGTCTCTCCCTATGGCAGGTAGATTTCCATCTCTGTCAGTGATTTAAAAAGTTTCCTTTTAGAATAAATGTCTTTTGGGGCACCTGGGTGGCTCAGTCGGTTAAGCGTCCGACATCGGCTCTGGTCATGATCTCACAGTTTACAGGTTCGAGCCCCACATCGGGCTCTGTGCTGACAGCTCGGAGCCTGGAGCCTGCTTGGCATTCTGTGTCTCCCTCTTTCTTTCTGCCCCTCCCCCACTCACGCTCTGTTTCTCTCTCTTTCTCAAAAAGTAAATAAACATTAAACAAATTTAGAGTAGATGTTCTTTATTTTTTTTTTAAAGGAGGGATTTATCTTAAAAACATTAAGTAAATAATTTTGCAGGTGGGACGTGGGTGTGGCAATCTGACATCGGCGGCGGAGCCCACATGACCAAAGTTCAACAGGTTCTGAACTGGGCAGGTAGATGCCGTGCCCTTGGAACTTGTCCTCAGAGATCACAAAGATGTGGTCTTGGCCCAACGTGCCGACCGTTCCCTTTTACTGCGCTTCATTTGGAAACTTTGCCCCAACCTGAACTGCCCCCTGCCTTATCCATGCCCCCACCTCTGGGCACAGATCACCCTCCCCACGTCCCCAGCTGGCAAGCGCTGCTCACACACACCCGTATCCTATAAGATGCCTCTTCCACCATCAACCTCCTCTAAGTCATTGTTTGTGCCTAATACTAACAACTACCATTAAAGCACTTTCTTTTTTTTTTAATTTTTAATGTTTTATTTATTTATTTTTTTGAGAGAGAGAGAGAGAGAGAGACAGCGTGAGCAGGGGAGGATCAGAGAGAGAGGGAGACACAGAATTCGAAGACAGGCTCCAGGCTCTGAGCTGTCAGCACAGAGCCCGACGCGGGGCTCGAACCCACGAACCGTGAGGTCATGACCTGAGCCGAAGCCGGACGCTCCATCAACTGAGCCACCCAGGCGCCCCCATTAAAAGCACTTTCTACAGGGCCAGGTGCGATGGGTATACCCATATTGAAGGCTCCAGCAATTCTGAGAAGTTTGTTCTCATGATCTCCATTTCACCGAGGGGTGACATGCTCAGTCCAAGATCCCCCAGCTGGAAGGGGCCAGGACAGATTCTTACTCAGAGCTCTGACCCCAGAACCCAGGCGCTTAACCCCCGGCACTCTCTGACACGCTTGGCACTTTCTACTTACTCATAGAGTTACCTGGCTTTGTTCTTCTGGCCTCAGGGCTCGTGAGTTCCCTGAGGGCACATTCGTGAGTTAGTCTTCAATTTGGTTGGGTTTGGTGCCTGTTGAGGATTCTGTAAACCTTGTGTGAACTTTGAGTCAGATTAAGCTGACATTCTCCTGATGGGGTTTCAGGCTGGGCGGGGCTTTGAATCTTCCCTGGGAATCTGGACAGAGAGGCAAGAGGAGTACACTACTTCAGGGGAGAAGGCTCTATCTTTCAAATCCTTCTAAAAATGAGGGTCACATTTGGAGCAGCGTCCTAGAGTAGTGGAGAGGACAGAGCGTGGCTTTGAGTCCATTCATTCATTTCCTCACTGTATGTCCCTGGGCAAACCTCCCCATCTCCCCCAGCCTGATTCCTTACCTGTAGAACAGGGCGGCTGGGAGACATTGTGTGAAGACCATACAATGTCTGACACTGGGGCTGGGACAGAGGAGGACCTCCCACATCACAGTTGGGTGTCTGCCCACCCATTCTCATTCCCCCTGCCCTCTGCTTGCTGCATTAGACATGACTGTCTGAAAGGGCCATTGGCGCTTAAAACTTTCTCACTAGCAGGACATCCTTGGGCCATTGACTCTTGAAACCTCAATTTCCTAATCTGTGAAATGGGGATGATAATTGATTTACTGCAGGCTTGTTAGGAGGGTTAATGAGATAACGTGGCACTTTCAGAAACAGCACCTGACATGCAGAAAATGCGGATTTGTGAGAAGTGCCTATGTATGGCCTATTCCTCGGTCAGGTCTGAATAATCTCATCCCCTCTTATTGCCTGGCTTTCTTTCCCTTCTTGTTTGTAGCCACATGGACATTCCAAATTCCACAGTAAGTACCAGGTAGGAAGATGCAGAGATAGAACAGGAAAGTACAAAGTACAGAGTACTATTTTTGTACTTTTTAGTACAAAGCTGAATACTCCTGACAGTAATGTGGCCTGAAATACCAGACTTAGGACAAAGACCTGGAAAATATGAGTGAAATTTAGAATCCATATGAAGGTCTCTTCAAAGTCCCTTTTTTTTTTTTTTTTAACTTTCTCGAAATGTTATCGAGATAAATAACGATCCTAATCTGGAGAAAATCCAGGTTACAGTGAGGTCCACCTGATCAGGAGTACCCACTAAGGGCCAGCAGATCATCCACGTGTCCCCAGTCTTCATGTGAAGACAGGCAGGGGAGTAAAGACAAGACACGGAGGCTGTCTGGTGGTGAGACAGAGGTGGGAGAGACATTGCTGCAGAAATAAAAAGGGGGCAGTTCTGGAGAATTCCAGAAAAGGCAATTGAGGAGGTAGAGTGGGCATTTCTGGTCACACCCCCAATGCTGGCATTGGAAACCACACCCTGGGACATCATTTAGGGTTTGCTCTTTGCAAGCACAGAAACAGACACTCAATGACCAAGGCAGAGAAGGAATGTGTCGGAAGGATGCTGAGCTGTTCATAAAATGGACAGGAAGGTGGCCTTGGAAAAGGACAGGAAGTGTGGTTGTTTTGGGGGTCCCGAGAGCCTGCACTGGCAGACTGCCTCATCATCAGTGATGGGAAGGAATGTGCTCCAACTCTTTCTTTGTTTTTCCTTTTTCCATGTCACTTAGCTTAAGATTCCAAGTTCAGGAAGAGAGAACTTGATCGTCAAAGCCAAGGTCACTTGTTACCTGAGACTACGAGGCAGGAGGCAAGCCCTTTGGGTGACAACCACATCATGGCCACAGCTACAGTGGGAGCAGTGATTCCCCAAGTAGAAATGTAAGTGACGGGGATAAAGGACTATGGGGCTCATGACACTGGCCACTATAGTGAGGAACTGAACAAGAGTAGAGACAATGACACTCTAGTCCCATTCAGGTGTGTATGTCTGAGTGTTTAGTCGGCCAAGCCCTGCATCAGGTGCTGGAGGGCTGGCGAGTAAGACTGGTTTGGAAGGAACTGAGCCCAGGTTGGCAGCACAGATTCTCTGATGCCAAATCCCTACCTCTAGGAGTGAATCGTCTAAAGGTGGGAGGCATGCGAAGCAGGGACAACTGGAGGAAAGCATGGAGCTCCAGGTGCCTTGGGGGGTAGATAGATGGGGTTGATCTTCATTCATGTTCCCTGCAGGAATGGAGGTCAGAGATACAACAACAAGGAGAGCCTCACACAACACCTGAAACATCAGGAAGTCATCGCCTCCTCCCCAAGCCATTCTGATTCCCTCACTAAGTCAATCTCAAGACTTGGATTGGTCAAGATGTCTTCGGAACCATATTATCCAAGCATAGAATGTCAAGCCAACAGTGGGATGAGTCAGGCATGGGAAGGTCAGTCCAACAGTCCCATCTGAAGAGGTTTAACATGGATGAGGTGCTCTTCTATCTTCTTCCCCAGAAGCCACCTGTCGGGAGCCCCATGGCCTGCTGTCATGGTGGCCAAGCACATAGTAGGTATTCAGGAAATGGTCATAGAAGGGGGGAAGAGACAAAAGGAAAGAAGGCGGGGGTAGAAAAAAATACATAACAATGGGGAGGGGGAATTTTTAAATGACCAAAGAATGGGAAAATGGACAACTGAATCGGTAAATGAATTCTAGGAGGAGAAGGGAAACATGGGGGAATGGATGCATGAAGGTTTAAGAAAACCTTTTCTTACTCGTTGTGGAATCCTGGGTCAATTACTTAATCTCTCAGGGCCTCAGTTTCCTCATCTGTAAAATGGGGCTCATTCTGGCACCTCTCCCACTGGGTCATTGTGAGGATCAAATGGGAAGATGAATGCAAAGCATTTAGCTCAGAGTGAGAGCTCATTGGCTGTCAGCTATGGAAACTGGTGGGCTAAAGGTCCAAGTGAATGAACGGATGAGTGGATAAATGAATAAAGAAAATGAAGAGAAGGTGGGAAAGAGCACGAGAAGACAGTGGAAGGTCTTCCTGGGGCCCCCTATTCATCCTTTGGTGGCCAGCGAGGGCTGGGGACTGTCTCCTTGCAGACAGGCTACTCTCTCTCTCCCTGCGCAGGCTCAGCCTGGTTGATTTCAGGAGGAAGATAAGACGCCTGAGCTGCTTTTTCATCTTCTGTGTCTCCAGGCCCTCCCCCAGCTCCCCACCCCCTTGGCAATTGGGGCCTTCAAAGTTCCTGCTGGCTCCAGATCTACAGATAATCGTTTACTGTAATCCTACCCAGGAAAGAAGCTGATAAAGTCCAGATGGAGTGTGAGGTCTTCAGACTCACTTTCTCTGCCCAGATAACACTGGGGCCTCGCTGGGAGACCCCTTTCTCTTGGGGAGAGAAAGGCAGTGGCCAGTGTTGCATTGCTCCTGCATTTGGGAACGGACTACCACTTATTGGGGGGAATTCCTTTCTTTCCTGGGAGAGTGGCGGAGGCGGAGAAGGAGCACTGGATTTGGAGTCACCTCAGCCTGAATCCCAGTTCTAGCTCTACGCTAATTAAGATACCAACATGGAGCCCCATTTTCCAGGGTAATGTGAGTGCTCAGGGATGCACTTTGTGTGGAAAAACCTGAGCCGGTGGAAGGTTCAGGTCCTATCTCATTTCTAGGAGGTCCTGGGTGGTTGGTCAGGTTCCCCATATGGCTCAGGAAGTCTCCCCCAGCAGGTCAGCCCCCAGCATGAAGACTTCTTGAAGCCTCGGGAAGTAGATGTGGAGCCCTGCCTGGGAGTCAGACAGGCCTGGGTTTGAATTAAACGATCTCATTCACAGGCTATGTGACTGTTCTCAGGTTGCCAAACCGCTCTGGGTTTCAGGGTCCTCATCTGTAAAAGGCATGCTAATAATCTCCCCATCATTGTCTGGCCGCAAAGGGTCTAATGAAATAGCCGACTAGACAGGGTGCTGTGATTAGAAAAATATGAAAAAGTGAGGTGTCACTTCTCTTCTTGCCATACTGGGCCCGGGGTCCCCAAATGTGGAGAGGCCACACGGGTAGACGTGGCCAGGGCATGCCGGGAAGGCCTACCCTAGTGCTGCCTTCAGGAGGGAGCGACTCATTGGTGATGGGTGCCGCTCTGACCCATTTGCTCAAGATGTGACCCTCGGGGCTGCACTCACCACCCATTTATGGATCTGGTCTCTGAGCTTCTGGGTCTGATGAGGTCCCGAGGTCCTGAGGCCTGACTGCCAGGCTGGGTGTAGCCCCAGGCACGTGGCGAGGACTGGAGGTGGGGGACAGCAGCTCTGAACACACCCTACAAAGGGGCAGGGATAAAGGATGTGCTGGGGCCCAGAGGGGGACGCCTGATTTGGCAGCGATTCCCCACTCAGACTTCTTTTCACATCCCTTTCAGAGACCCATTACATAAATCCATCTTGATTTAAGATCTGACCCTACCTACTTCTAAGAGGATTTAGGGTATTTTAAGATTAAAACTCAGAGCAAAAGAAGACTTTTAAAGAGATAGTCTGGTGCTCAATCTCATAACGAGAAAAACACAATTGAAACTACAAGAGATGCCCTTTGCACCTATCAGATTGGCAGATTTGAGGCCCGATAATACCCCGTGCAGCTAAGTTCCTAAGGAAACAGGCATGCTCGCTGCTGTCGGAGGAAATAAAACGTGTGTATGACCACTAAGGAAGGCCATCGGGTTCCAACTGTTAACACTAAAATGTGCTGTCCTTCGACCCAGCGATTCTAGGGATTTCTCCCCACTTACACTTAACAAACACGAACAAAGGCATTAATCCAAGAATATTGATTGCAGGATCATATGTTGAGAGAAAAATGGAAACTGTCTAAACGCCCATTAATCGGGAACAGGTTAAGTAAATCATATTGTAGCTATTCAACGACAAGTCATGGGAGCTAGGGCCTCATACTAGAAGCATTCTAGTATGCTTCTCAGGGCATGTGTGTGAAGGATAATACAGATTTGTATATCCACGAACTAGCTTGGGGGTGATCACAAAGGCTGCCTCTGGAGAGGGAACCTCGAGCCTGAGGCTCAGAGAAGAGAGGAAGATTTACCCATCACGACACCCTAAAACTGTGATTTTTTTCTTACTAGATGCACGCATGAATTATTAAACCGAACAGAGATCGGAAGACCCTGCAACTAAAAAGCAAGCAAGGTAATACCGACAACCGCAAAAAAGTCCCCACAGAGAACCCATCTGAAATACACCATAGAGCTAGCATGGCAATTTGCCCGACCGGACCCTCAACAAACATTTAAAGAAGTAAATTGGCATTCCCACAGGAAGCGAGCAGAGTGAATGCTTTCTGGTACTTGAGCCGAACAGTTTTACAACACTTGGGCAATAGATTTTGCTGTCAGCTCACTGATGCAAAGACAAAATGGCAAACAGGCTATACCACATAGTTTGCATTTTCTGACATCACAAAGGCCCTACATTGGTCTTTGGAGATAACATTTCTCCTGAACCAACAAACAATGAGCAGTTTCCCCCTTGTTCCCTGGGATCTTCCCTGGGACTCTAAATGCCTTGAGGTCACAGAGCATGTTTACTCCACTCCAGGTAGGAACACAGTCCTTGTGTGCGCGTGTTTTCCTGCCACTTGTGGGTGACTCTGTGGGAGGTGCTGTATTCCCACCTTTCAGAAGGGAGAAAGGGACTGCTTGGTGGTAGAAGGGACACTGGAAGAAGAGACCAGAGTTTGAATCCATCTTGGCTAAACCTGCCTTTAAAAGCCGAGTGGCTTTGAACAAGCGACAGTATATTGCTGACCCTCGTTTTTCCTATGCTATCCGTGAAACGGAGCTAATGACAACAAATGGGATATGGCACCTGGATGTGATCTCTGAGCTTTAATGGCTTTTAAATACCCAGGAAGCTGATTCGAGCTCTCTTTGCCATTGGTAGAGTGGAACGCCCTTATTCCACCCAGGTCTTGGTAGTACCAACCAGAACAAACTATTCGGGGCTAATCATGTCTAAAACAGCAACAAATTCTAAAAGGAACAAACAATGTATGCTGAAGGAAAGTACTCACTGATGTGTGTGATGTCATCTCTGAGCCTCTGTTCCCTTATCAGCAAAACAGGCCGAAGAACTTTCGTCCAGGGTTGTCAGGATTAACTGGAAGTCTATGGTCCCAGAACATAGTAGGTGCTTTGTTGACATTCGATAAGCATTAGTTTCTCTCCCTCTTTTTTTTTTTTTTTTTTTTTTTTTTTTTTTAAGAACGGAGAAGAGATAGTTATTCTGGGCCAATGACTTTTACCTTCTTGCTCAATCTAGTAAATTTCCAGGGCAGTGACAATGACTATCCTGCCTCTGGATTAATGGTGAGTATCCAGCTCCATTCAGACACAAGAGTGCGTTTTCTCTGGAAGCAGTTGGCCAAGCCTGATTATGTGCAGCAGCTAGGAATTATATGCTGTAGAGTCCTGGCAGTATTTTCCATTTTCTGCCCATAAAACATCCAGTAAAAACTCAGTCACATTAACAGATAACTCTCTGATGGAACTGAGGATTTTCCATGCAAATAGCACCATGGGTCCCATGTTGTTTTGCCCTGGGAGAGTCATACTGCATCAAGATGTGTTTGGCTGCAAGTAACAGCAAACCTACTCAAGGCCCAACTGGTGCAGGATGAGCTTTAGAGATGGTTGATTCAGCAGCCAAATGATGACATCAGAGACTCAGGTTCTTTTTATCTTTCCAGCCTGCCGTCTGTAGAGTTGGCGTCACCCTCAAACTGGAAGCAAGATGGTTGCTGCAGATCCAAGGTTCTATCTAAACACCGAAACCTCCCGGGGTGAAAAAGAGAGACCATCACTCTCTCTAGTTCTATTTTAGGAGCAAGGAAATCCTACACAGAATTTGTAGACTCAGCACATCGTTGTAGCCAGAACTGGGTCACATGCTCTCTCCCAAACGAATCATGGCAAACGGTTATCTTTGGACCAGTCAGGCTCACCCCTGAGGGTGGGAGCTGAGACGGATGCCTGGGAATAGCCAGTGGTGTCTCATACGTTGCCGTGTGCAGACAGACCTTAAGGTGCCTTCCCGTGATCCCTTCCTTCCCGATACCTTTGTGTAATCGCCTCTCTTTAAGTGTGGACAGGACCTGTGACTTAGCTTCAATCAGCAGAATATGACGAAGGCATGAAATATCACTCCTGTGAGTATGTCATATGGTATAAGACTCCATCTTGCTAGCAGACTTGTTCTAGAGACTCTCCTTGCTGGCAGCCACGTTGGAAAGCCTACGTGTCCAGGAACTCAGGCAGCCTCTCGAAGCTGAGGACACTTCTGAGCTGCCAGCCAACTGCCAGCAAGAAGCTGGGGCCCTCAGTCTTCTAATCACAAGGAAATGGTTCTGTCAAACCCGAGTTTGAAGCTGATTCTTCCCCAGGAAGCCTGCAGGTGAAATCACAGCATGGCTGCAGCATCAACTGCAGCCTTGTGAGGCCCGAAGTAGGAGACCCAGCTCAAGTACACATCTGTGCTGTTTTAAGCTAAGTTTGTGACAATTTGCTCTGCAGCAATGGAAGACTCATATGGTCGGGGTCCTTCTTGTTTTAATGAGATTGAAAAAAACTTATAGTCTTTTTTCAAAGTTTATTTCTTTTGAAAGAGAGAGAGAGAGAGAGGCAGAAAGAAAGGGAGAGACTGAGTCCCAAGCAGGCTCCGCATCGACAGTGTGGAGCCTGAGGTGGGGCTCGAACCCATGAACCGTGAGATCATGACCTGAGCTGAAGTCGGACGCTTAACGACTAAGTCACCCAGGTGCTCCCCTAAATTAATTTTCTTAATAGTTTGTGCCAATTACGGAGAAGCTAGCTTTGCCTGAAGAAGTGTGTTTAAAAGAACTTGGGGAACAGCTTTCTTCTTCTTGAGGATCTGGGTGGCATCAGGTGCCCAGTCCTCAGAGGAGGTGGGGAGCTGCTCCCTGACAAATGTAGAAAAGAATTTGAGCTTCCAGGACACTTCGGGGGCTGAGAGGGTGATGGAAGAGAGTATCTGGGGCAGGGGTTCCTGGGGACAAAAGTTCCCTGAACCTCAAATCCTCCGTTGGGGTGAAGTAGTTTGCTAGAGCTGATGTAACAAAGTACCACAAACTGTGTGGTTTAAACAGAACGTAGTGTCTCACAGCGCTGGAGGCTAAAAGTCTGGGATCAAGGTGTCAGCAGGGTGGGCTCCATGCGAAGCTGTGAGGGACAATGTGTTCCACGCATTTCTCCTGGCTTCTGATGAAACATCACCCCAATCTCTGCCTTCATCATCACATGGCATCCTCCCTAAGTATGTGTGTCTGTCTCCAAATTGCCCCTTTTAATAAGAACACCAGTCACATTGAATTATCATATTGGGTTAGGAGTCTACCCTGCTTCAGTATGGCCTAATTATTTTGCATCATGCTTATCCCCAAATAAGGTCACATTCTGAGACACTGAGAATTAGGATTTCAACATGAATTTTGCAGAGGACACAATTCATGGCAGTTAGTAGAAATCTGGGGTAGAACTAGATTTTCATCAGTTGTGGGATTGAGATATACAAAGGTAATTTTAACTTTGTTTGAAGAGGTTGATAGGGCCTCCACTGACATCCATGTGAAGAACTCCTCAGGGTCTATCCAACAATTGCTCAGAAGTGACATGTATTCCTAAGAGAGGTCGATCCCTCCAGAACATTCTACGAAAATCTCCACACTCATTTCCTTGAGAATCATGACTCTTGCTATTATTTCCTGGCCCTGCAACGCCATGATTTAACTATCCATCCAGTGGCAAGTCTCTCCTATCCAGTGACAAGGAGAAAGGCCTCTGAACTTTGCTCCTTTTGATGAGAAAAGAGTCTTGCAGATTAGGTCAGTGGTGAACACGAGCCTCCCTGGAGAGGAAGCTGGATGCTGGAATACTCCTGGGTATCACCATGAAAAGCTTTCTTTTAGAGTTGAGGAACCTGCAGGCCTTCCCCATCCTTCTCCTATCTGGAAATCCAAGCCAACAGGTATAGTCTTAATTAATTGAGTCTATAATTAATAGTCTTCATGTCCTTTAAAAAGGCACTCGTGTATAAGATACCCCCTCACACCTGTCAGAAAGGCTAAAATTAACAACACAGGAAACAACAGATGTTGGGAAACGCTCTTGCACTGCTGGTGGGAATGCAAACTTGTGCAGCCGCTCTGGAGAGCAGTATGGAGGTTCCTCAAAAAGTTAAAAATAGAACTACCCTTGACCCAGCAATTGCACTACAAGGTATTTACCCAAAGGATACAAAAATATAGATTCGAAGGGGTACACATGTACCCCGATGTTTATAGCAGCGTTATCAACAATAGCCAAGCTACAGAGAGAGCCCAAATGTCCATCAACTGATGAATGGATAAGGAAGATGTGGTATGTATATAATGGAATATTACTCAGCCATCAAAAGAATGACATTTGCCATTTGCAATGACATGGAAGGAACTAGAGTGTATGATGCTAAGTGAAATATGTCAGTCAGAGGAAGACAAATACCATGTGATTTCACTCAGATGTGGAATTGAAGAAACACAAATGGTGAGCATATTGGAGGGGGGAGAAAAAAAAGAGAGAAGGAAACAAACCATAAGAGACTCTTAAAGATGGAGAAGAAACTGGGGGTTGATGGATGGAGGTCAGAGATGTGCTAAATGGATGATGGGTATTAAAATAGGCACTTGCTGTGATGGGCACTGGGTGTTGTATGTAATTGATGAATTCTAGTCCTGAAACCAATTATGTACTGTATGTTAATAAACTAAAACTTAAGTAAAAATGTAAAGAAAAAAAGAAGCCCTTGTTAAGGTCCTCTAATTGACTCCTTTTTTTTTCTTTTTTGACAACACAGGCTAAAACATGGTGTTTCAGTGGGAGAGTGAGACAGGGCTCATTGAATGATCAACAATTCGATTCAGAGTATATACTCTGGAGAGAGGTGGTGTCCCTGCAAGTAGAAAGGGGAATGGTAGAAAACACGGATTTTTGTCTCTATGAAAAATAGCTTGTGCATGGATTGGTTTCTTCTTCCCCCTTCCCTTTCTTGCACTAGTCTGTGCTAGGCACTAGACTCATAGAATGTTTAAGCTCGAATTGTCTTAGAGACTATCGAACAACACAGTTTTGGGGAAAACAAAGTTGGTTCAATTCCAGCCTGGGGGTTACCTTACAACTGTACCGTGTCACCCTGCACATTTGGGGATGAGATAACCCATACTGATTCCTGCTAAGAAGAAGAGTTTTGAAAGTCATTCTCTGCCCCTTCTGCTGTCTCCCCAGTGATGAGCTGGTCAATAGGTTGGCTCCCAGCTCAGCTTTTTTTTTTGTTTTTTAAGTTCATTTATTTATTTTGAGAGAGAGGGAGATTACGAGTAGGGGAGGGGGAGAGAAAGAGGGAGGGAGAATCCCAAGCAGGCTCTGAGCTGCCATCGCAGAGCCTGACGTGGGGCTCGATCCCACAAAATGTGGGATCATGACGTGAGCCAAAACCAAGACGCTTAACCCACTGAGCTACACAGACACTTCCACCACCCTGCCCCCCACTTAGCTTTTGAAGACTCTAGTATTAGTCTGTTGTTTGTCTGTCTTATTGGAATCAAGATGCCTTTCTAAGGGTCACCAACTTTTGTGACCTACATGGTGTGGACCCGGATAGAGTCAGAGAAAGTGTCAGTGGCAAAGGGGCCCATTACACAATGATGGCAAGACTAGCAAGCAAAGAAACAGCAGCAAAAACTGATGGATCTCAGTTTCTGGTTTCAGATTCTCTGGACAAGTGCCACAACTTCTGTGAATCTGGAAAGTAGCTGCTCGAAGCCACCCACGGGCCAGTGAGGAGGGCTCAGCTACTGCAATGATGTCACAAATAACTTTGCCAAAACTCGATGTCACGTGGCACTGGACAGTACTCCCCAGAGCCACGAGTCTCTGGCATGCTCCGGGATGATTCTGGAACACAACGTGTTCTAGGCTCACCGCTTTTTTCTGACTTACAGTTGCACAGATTTACCTATTACCTGTCAGTGCAAACATAACTCCCCCCACCACCCCCACCCCCGATTTGCTTTCAGTCCCAATTCCTTTCTTGGTCCCAGCTGGAAAGGAAGATATTAGCAGCTGTGTTCTTACACAATAACTTTGGAGTTGGGTCCAAGAGTGGATTCTAGCCCTGCCACTATTAGCCAAGTGATTTAACACACATTTCTCAGCTTCAATTTCTCCACCTGTTAAATGAGGGCAATAATAATACCAGCTTCCTGAGTTGTCGTGTGGATGGAAAGAAATGATGGATGGATAGGGTTTGGTGCAGTGCCTGGCAGATGGGGTGGCTCATGCCTGGGTCCCTTTCTCGAGGCACCACTGAGTGCATTGGGTTCAGGGTCTCATGGCTGCAAATCGTCACAGAGCATCCTTTCCACCAGGGCTTCGAAAGCTTTAATGTGGCTAAGAGATCCCCTGGGAAGTTTGCTAAACATGCAGATTTCCGGATTCCACCCCCAGACAGTCTGATTTAGCCGATTTGGGTCGGGACCCAAGCATTTCTGCATTTTAACCAGCATCTCCATGTGATTCTGTTATCAGAAGTCCGTGACACACACTTGGGAAACCTCTACGTATGGTTAACCCTGTGACTGTTGAGACAGAAAGAGCATGTCATGTCTGCCTGCCTCACTTTTCTTTCCCCAGCGGTGTTTGTGGCCCATGGTAAGGGCTCCTGGGGCACATCTCTTGAAATAAAATTATCCAGGGTCCCCCGATTCAGATGGCCACATGGCATGAGCAGCAGGCTGAGACCTTAGGTTTTTTTCTTTTTTTCGCGGGGGAGGGGGACTTAAGTTTCTTGCCAACATGGCACTAGGACTCATCCCCTACCAACATCTGCCATATTGGACAGCAGGTCCAGTGTTGCCACATTTTCCATTTTTTGCAAAGGAATCCAAACGTAGAAATCAGTTATCAAATCTCCTAAGTGCAACAGTTAAGAACACTCGTTACATGCGTGTTGGCCAAACAAAACATGCCTACATACATGTTGTGCTCCATGGACAGACACCTGGCCATCTTAAGGCTGATCCCACCTTCTCATTTGACGGATGGAGTAAGTAAGTGGGGACCAGAGAGGGGAGGGGAGTTGCTATGACGGAGCCAGGGCAGACTTGGAGCCAGGGCTGGACTCCGGGTCTGCTCCTTGGGGTCAGCGCTCCTCCCCAGGTGCGGAGAATGACAATGGACAATGTGGTGAGCTTCCTCCCAGGCGACTATCCAGGCTTTTTGTGCTGAGCTCCCCGCTCTGGCTCCACGACTGTCTGGGAGATCCGGAGAGGGCCTCTGGGTGAGGCAAAGCCTGGAACTAAGCTTACTCATCCCTGGGCTGCCACCTTCTTCTTTGATGTCTTGATGTTCCAGTTCTGGCACCCGTGAGGCATCGGCACCAGGCTGCCTGCCCCAGCAGCCTCCTCACACCAGAACAGCTCTTGGCAGGGCTTTCCGGGGACTTCAAAGGTGGAAAATTGCCCTGGGATAGCTTCTCGAAGGCGCCTTCCCAGTGTGAGCACGGCGAGGGGAGAATAGAGATCAAAGCGGGGCCAGCGTTCGGTTATGGGGAAAATGACTGCAGGCCTGCTCTCTGCGGGGTGGAGGGCGTGGAAGGCCATGGGGGCTGTCCAGAGTCAGTGCAGTTGGAATCAGAGAGTGACTTAACACTTCTCTCCTGTCCCCCTCCGGGTATGACCAGGGACGATGCTGAGTAAGGTGTCTCACTGTATCTCCTAAGCCCGTGGCTTGTTCCTTGGTTCTCCTGGGCCTCCTCCAGCACAGCCCTGCATCTGGGGAGGATAATCCACTCGGTCCGACCTGCTGGAAGCCTGTGATTGCGTGGAGGCAGGCAGCCAGCCAAGTGCTGATAAATCTCTTCCTCCTGGGAAGCGCCAGGCAGTGCCCTAGAAGGGGAAGTGATCTTTGGGCCAATCTGCTAATGATTTATTGCTGGGTCCTGAGGCCTGGCACCGGCTGCAGCCGGGCTGTCTGGAGAATCTTCCCAGCGGGCATCAGGGAGCTCGAGGTAGGAAATCAAGTTCCCAGCTGCCAGCCGCCACCCACTGCTACCCTCATGGCCCCCAAAGGACTGCTTTTGTGTGTTTGTTTTGTTTTCATAGCAGGCAGGCTATGAGGCGGTGTCCAGTAAAGGCTGGGGGATCCTGAGCCTGGGGGAGTGTGTGGAGGGCACGTTGGCGCTCAGCTCTGGGACCTGCACGGTGCTGTCCAAACAATCTAGAGGCTCAGCACCAAGCCCCTGGATGGAGAGGGGGACCTGGACAGAGAGGGGGACCTCAGCTCCGCTCGAGCTCCTGCCCTACCCGCCGCCAGGTGTTTGACATGAATGAATGAACTATTTATAAAAGTAATAAGTGACCACGGTAAAAATTTCACACCAGCTTGAAATGAAACAGTGAAGCTCTTCCCCATGGCCAATCTTGCCCCCAGGAAATAAACAATGCCGGAAGTTTCCTGTTCTGGAGGACACGTATTTTTTTTAGATGAAGCAGGTACACTCTTGTCCAGCTTCATTTCTCTGTCCCATAGCCCGCCATGGCGAGCAGCTACACTATTTTAGGCAACTGCACAGTACTCTATTGTATGAACTTGCTGTGATTTATTAATTAGCTCTCTGCGGATGATCTTTCTGACTGCTTCTAGTTTTTCACTCTTATAATCAAGTGACAATGGACATTTGTATATTATACAGTGGTTTACTTGTCTGAGGGTGTCTCTGGATGTCTTTTAAAACTTGTACCGAGCACATGCAAAAATTGGTTTCCTGGCGACACTTTGAGGGAGGGATGATGGCACCCATTTTACAGATGAAGAAAGTAAACAAGTAAAGTGACTTTCCCTGGGTCACATTTCTAGCATTTAGGGCCATCATTCATTCAACTGATGTTTACTGAGTGTGACTAGTGTGCTTTCCAGGCACAGTGCTGGACTTTGGATGAACCAACAGCCAAAGTGCTAACTGTCTAGTGGGGGAGCTTGTATGTATCCAAAGGATGTAAACACTTTGAAGAAAAAGCCATGGTGTTATAAAAGAGAATGACAGGGGTGCCTGGGTGGCTCAGTCGGTTGAGCGTCTGACTTCAGCTCAGGCCATGATCTCACGGTTTGTGGGTTTGAGCCCCGCATCGGGCTCTGTACTAACAGCGCAGAGCCTGGAGCCTGCTTCAGATTCTGTGTCTCCCTCTCTCTCTCTGCCCCTCCCCTGCATGCACTCTGTCTCTCTCTCTCTCAAAAATAAATTTTAAAAAATTAAAAAAATTTAAAAGAGAATGACGTGGACTGCATATAGATTGTGCAGTCAGAGAAGGCTATTTAAACCAAGATGTTGTCATAGATTGAATGTTTATGTCCCCCTCAAATCAATCTGCTGAAACTCAATGCCCTATGTGCTGGTATTTGGGAGAGGAGCCTCTGGAAGGTGATTCTGAAAAGAGACCCCAGGGAGCTCCCTTGTCCCTTCTGCCATGTGAGGCAGAAATGTGAAGATGGCCATCTGTACATCAGAAAGTGGGCCCTAACCAGACATCGAATCTGCCAGCCCGGGACCCTGGCTTCCTAGCCTCCAGAGCCATAAGAAATAAATTTCAGTTCTCTACGAGTCACCTAGTCTACGGTCTTTTTATTTTTTATTTATTTATTTTTTTAGTGTTTTGTTATAGCTGCCTGAATGGACCAAGACAGATGGGAAGGAGAAGCAGGAGTTAGCTGAGTGAGATTGTGAGAACGATAAGGCTCTAGGCAGAGAGAACAGTCTATGCAGAGGCCCAGGGTGGGAACGTTTCCATCTGTGGTGTTCAGGGCTGGGTCGCAGATCAGTGTGGCTGACGGGTGTGAGCATGAGGGAGAGGGGAGAGAGGCAGTCAGTGAGATGGGTAGGGGCAGGGGCACACAGGGCCTCAAAGACCATGGAGAGGGATTCTGGATTTGTTAAAAATGCAGTGGGAGGACACTGGGGCCAGAGAAGCTGTTTTACTGGGGAACTCGAGGATACCCTGACAGAGCCTAGAATAAAACCAAACCAGTGTCTAGTAGAGTCTGACCTTTCAAATTAGAACAGTCACGATAGCAAAGAATTAGCATTTGCTGAATATGCACTAAGTGCCTGCCTCTCTGTCTAGTATTTTTCACATGTTATGTATTTTAGTATTTATAACAACCCTTTGAGGTAAGTACTATGGCTATCCTTCCCCTTTTATAGATGAGGAAACTGAGACCAGCGGGAAGAAGTAATCATCCAACTAGCTGAGTATACATGGTACATTTGTCAAGATAGATCACATCTTGGGACACAAAACAGGTCTCAATAAAAGGATTAAAGACATACAAAGTGTTTTGTGACCACAATGGAATTAAATGAGAAACCAGTAATAATCAGATATCTGGAAAAACCCCAAATACATGGATATTAAATGACACATTACTAAGTAATTCATGGACTGAAGGCACTCTTGCAAGGCAAATTAGGAAATATTTTAACTAAAATACAACAAAAGTATGATATATTAAAATTTGTGCAAGGCAGCTAAAGTAGTGTTTAGAGGAAAAGTTACAGCTTTGAACGCTTATATTAGAAACAAAGAAATATCTAAAGTCGATGACCTAAGCTTCCACCTTAAGAAATTAGGAATAAAATTAGTTTACAAAGTAAACTAAAAGTAAATCTAAATAAGGAAATAATAAGAGCAGAAAATTATGAAATAGAAGACAGAGACAGTACAAAAAATTAACAAAGTCTAAATCTTGTTCTCTAAAAATAGTCAACAAATTGGACAAACCCCTAACTAGACTAGTCCAAGAAAAAGTAATTCAATCCTCAATATCAGCAATGAAAAAGGGATTATCATCACAGATAACATAGACATTAAAAGGACAATAAGAAAATATTGTGAACAGCTTTATGCTAACAAATTTGATAAATTCAATGAAATAGATGAATATTTTGAAAAGTAAAACTAAAATTAATATAATAGAAAATTTAAATAGCATCATGTCTCTTAAAAAAATTGAATTTATTATTAAAAACATTCCTAAAAAGAAATATCAGGTCTAAATGGTTTCACTGGTGAAGTCTATCAAACATTCAAAGAAGAAACAGCACCAATATTACACAAATGTTTTTAAAATATAGAGAAGGAAGGATCATTGCCTATTTTGTGAGTTCAGTATATCCTCAACACCAAAACCTGACAAAGACATTAACAAAAAAAGAAAGAAAGAAAAAGTAAAAAAGGAAAGAAAGAAAGAGGCATGCCTGGGTGGCTCAGGTGATTAAGTGTCTGACTCTTAATTTCATCTCAGGTCATGATCTCACAATTGTGGGATGGAGCCCCATGTAGGGCTCTGTGCTGATAGCACAGAGCCTGCTTGGAATTCTCTCATTCTCTCTCTCTCTCTCTGCCTCCTAGCTCTCAAAATAAAAAAAAAAAAAATTAAAAACAAGAAAATTACAATCTGATATTCCTCATAAATATAGACACAAAAATCCTTAACAAAATGATAGTAAATTGAATCTAACAATATATAAAAATGATGCTACATTGTGACCAAGCAGCCTTTATTCCCAAAATGAAAGCTTGGTTTAATATTTGAAAATCAATCTTTAAATATCATTCAGCAAAGTAATGGGATAAAGGAGAAAAACCATGTCATTATTTCAGTCGATGCAAATAAAGCATTTGAAAAAAACTTTCACCCATTCCAGATAAAAACTCATGGTAAACTAGAAATAGTAGGGAACTTTCTCAAACTACTAAAAAGCATCAATAAAAAAGTCTATAGCTAACATCATACCTGATGATGAAAGACTGAATTGTTTTCCCTTGAGATCTGGAGCAAGGCAGAGATGCCTTCCTTCACCACTTCTGTTCAACATTAGTCTAGAGGCTCTAGTCACTGCAATAAGGCAAGAAAAAGAAATAAAAGGCATTAAACTCAGAAAGGAAAAACTAACTAACCCTACTTGCAGGTGCTATGATAATTTGTGGAGAAAGATCCAGGGAGTCTAAAATACAACTATGAGAACTAATAAGTGAATTTAGCAGGGCTGCAGCATACAAGGTTAATATACAAAAATTAATTGTATCCTTATATACTAGCATCAAACAATTGATGAAATTAAGGATGCAATCTCATGTATAAGAAACAACAAAAAGTACTGAAGAAATCTAACATAGGACATCCAGGACTTCTGTCTTGAAAACTACAAAATATTGCTGAGAGAAATTAAGAAAAAGTTAAATAAATGGGAAAATGTAAGGTTTACAGTCTATAAGACTCAGTATTAATTAAGATGGCACTTTTCCCTACAGTGGACTACGCAAACCCAATAAAAATTCCCTAAGTGTTTTAGTGGAAATTGACAGATTCTAACATTTATGTGGAAATACAAAGGGTGTAGAATAGCAGAAATGATTTTTTAAGAAGAATTGGATAACGTACCCTATTTGCTTTCAATACTTACTATAAAGTTACAGCAATCAAGATAGTTTTGGTATTAGTCAAAATATAAGCACATAGATCCATGGAACAGATTAGAGAGTCCATAAATAGACCCACATGTCTTTGGTCAATTGTTTTGACACGGGTGCCAAGGCAATTTTGTAAGGGAAGAAAATGCTTTCAGCAAACGGTGCTAGATGTCCAAGTGCGGGAAAAGTGAACACTGACACTTAACCCACCCATCCATCAAAAATTGATTCAAAATGGATTACAGAGCCAAATGTAAAACTTGCAATTATAAAACCTCTGAAGGAAGCTATAAATATTTTTGCGGCCTGAATTTAGGCAAAGTGTCCTTAGTTAGAACACAAGTACAAACCATAAGAGAAAAAAACCCCAACAAGTCAGACATTGATTAAAATAAGAACCTTTTGTTCTTTGAAGAACATGATGAAGAAAGCACAAAGACAAGTCACAGAGGAAGAGAGGAAAGGTTTACAACATATATGTCAGAAAAGAGATCTGAATTCAGAATAAAATCAACTCTGACAACTCAGCAAGTGAAATGACAGTGAGATACCCCCTGGATGCCCAGTAGAATAGCTGAAATCAGTGGGGTGCTGGTAAATGTTTAACAATTAGCTGTGGGAGAGGGAGGGGTGCAGAAGGCCTAATTAGGAGTGCCTGTTGATTTCTATGGTGTAAGGATCCCATCATGGTCAATTTTAAGCTAACAACAAGAAGCAGTCACCGAACCCAGAATTGGGAAGATATGCATCCAATTGGGTCCCCCAAGCCAATGCATGCTGGCTCTAACACACCATTGGCTAAAATGTTTAAAACTGACCATATTAAGTGTTGGTGGAGTTGTGGACCAGCTAAAACTCTCATGCCCTGCTGTGGGGGATGTAAGATGGTAAAACCATTTAACAAAAATGGTTTTGTAATTAAAAAAATTTTTTTAATGTTTTATTCATTTTTGAGACAGAGAGAGACAGAGCATGAGCAGGGGAGGGGCAGAGGGAGAGAGGGAGGCACAGAATCCCAAGTGGTCTCCAGGCTCCTAGTTGTCAGCACGGAGTCCACTGTGGGGCTTGAACCCATGAGCAGCAAGATCATGACCTGAGCTAGAAGTTGGACGCTTAACCAACTGAGCCACCCAGGCGCCCTGCCCTGGTTTTGCAACTTTTTAAAAGGCGAAACATGACTTCCAATGAAACATCACACTTATTCAGCAGCTAAGAATACTCAAGTTCACAGCAGCTTTATTTGTGATAGTCCAAAATTGGAAACCACCCAAATGTCCATCAGCAGACAGCATACTATGGCAAATTTATACAATGGAATATTAATCAGCAACAGAAAGGAATGAACTGTTGATACATGAACCCTATGGATGAATCTTAAAATTATAGTGAGTGAAAGAAACCAGACTGGAAAGAGTACATGCTGTATGAATCTATTTATAAAGCACTTAAAAAAAAATAACCCTCAACCTAATCTACAGTGAGAGAAAACACATCAGGAGTTGCCTAGTGAGAGGGTGGAAGGAAGGCTGAATTACAATGGGTAATCTTTGATGGTCAAGGAAATGTTTGTAATTCTAATAATGGGGATAGATTCATGGGGTAAACATATGTCAAAACTGATCAAACTGTACATTAAAAAATTTTTTTAACATTTGTTCATTTTTTTGAAAGTCAGAGAGAGAGAGAGCGTGAGTGGGGGAGGGGCAGAGAGAGAGAGAGGGAGACACAGAATCTGAAGCAGGCTCCAGGCTCTGAGATGTCAGCACAGAGCCCAATGTAGGGCTTGAACTTACGAACTCTAGGATCATGACCTGAGCCAAAGTTGGCCACTTAACCAACTGAACCACCCAGGCGCCCCTCAAACTGTCCATTTTAAATATGTGCTATTCCGTGTACTTCAGTTAAATCTCAATAAAGTTGAAAAAAATCTTTTAAACGTTCAGCCTTCAGACTTGATCCCAAAGCTTGGGGAGGGGGAAACTACTCCTCAAATGATTCTTAGGAAGCATGAGACCTACTGAAGAGCCCCCCACATTTGCAATGAGTTTAAATTTCAGGACGGACAAAGGCAGGTGTATTGGCACATCAAAATAGAGCCTGAGGAGATTTAATAGTAGCCCTTGGACTTTCTAGCTGTCCTAGCTTGGGCTAGGGGCTCTCCTGAGCATGAAGATTTGCCCGACATTGCCCAGCTAGGAGGGGTCAAGGATGCGGTGGTTGACTCTCAGGGTAGTTGGAAACCACGGGACTAGGTTCAAATCTCCACTCCACCTTTTCCTAGCTGGGTGACCTCTATACACATCTGTCTGTGTCAGTTATCTCGTGTTGTGCATCCAAGGTACTCCAAGAAGATGTAGCTTAGAACAATTGCAACCGGTGTTTGCTCAGGATTCCTGCAATTGGAGCAGGGCTCAGTGGGGATGGCTAGTTTTTGCTCTATGCAGGCTCAGCTGGGATGCTCCACTGAGGCTGAACGTTCTAGTACCAGGCTACTTGGATGCCATCACCTGGGAGCTGGCACAGCTATAGGCTGAGGCCTCTGCTCCTCTCTCTATAGATCTTTCCATGTGCTGCTCTTCGGGGCTTTCTTACAGCATGATGTCTGGTTTTCAGGAGGCAGTATGAAAGAGGACCAGGCGGAAGTTGCATCCCCTTTGATTATCTAGCCTCAAGTCATAAAGTGTCACCTTGCTCGGCTGACCAACTTCATCCTTTAACGCCCTCCTTCTTGTTCACCCTCTTCCAGCCGCACTGGTTTTTCTGCCTAAAACTGAATGTGCTCCTCTTCCAGTGTGTTCCTGTCGCTTCTTTTACCTGGAACACCTCTTAGATCTGCACAAGGCTGTCCCCTTGTCATCATTCAGGTCCCAGCCAAATGTCATCACCTCAGACAGACCTTCCCTTCTGACCCTCTTCCCTTCCTACCCCTGCAATTCCTGCTAGTGCTATTTAATAGAACCTTCTGCCAGGATGAAAATGTTCTTTACCTGCATACTTCAGTATGGTAGACACTACCCACAGGACGACTGAGCACTTGACATGTGGCGAGTCTGACTGCCAGGCTGGGTTTGAATTTTTCTTTAATTTTAAGAAGTTAAAATTACATTTAAGTAGCTATTCATATAGCTAGTAGCTACTGTATTGGTGAGCTCAGCTCTATCTCATTATCACGCTCAAGAACATCAACATTGACACAGTATTATTATCTAATGTTGATGCCGTACCATTGTCTAATATACAGTCTACATTCAGGCTTCACAATTTGTTCCAGTAATGTCTTCTGTGGCAATGTTTTCTTGCCGGGATACAGTCCAGAGGCATGGATTGTGTTTGTCTTGTCTTCTCATTCTCCTTAAAAAAAATATTTTTTAATGTTTATTTGTTTTTGAAGGAGAGAGAGAGACAGAGTGTGAGCAGGGGAGGGACAGAGATAGAGGGAGACACAGAACCTGAAGCAGGCTCCGGTCTCCGAGCTGTCAGTACAGAGCCCTATGCGGGACTCAAACTCACAGACTGCGAGATCATGACCTGAGCCGAAGTCGGATGTTTAACTGACTGAGCCACACAGTTGCCCCTCATTCTCCTTTAATCTGGAACAGTTCTTAGCCTTTCTTTGTCTTTCACGAGCTTGGCTTTGTTGAAGAGCACAAGTCAGTTGTTTTGAGAAATGTCTCACACTTTAGATTTGTTTGCTTGTTTCCTTATGATTAGAGTCAGGTCATGCATTTTCGGCAGGAGTTCCATTCAGTGATGTGTTCTCAGTGCATTGTATCGGGAGGCACATGGTTATTACTGAGGATACTCATTTTGACCCCTTGTTATAAATGGTAGGTTCTGCAGAGTTCTCTATTGTGAACGTATCACTTTTTCCTCTTGGCAATTCATAACTCATCTGTAGGGACATCCTTTGAGACCATGTGAATGTCCTGTTTCTCATCAAATTTTTACACTATGGTTTTAACATCGAAAAGTATGCCTGGATCAAGTATTGTTAAGGGAGTGGTCAAAATAATATTTTTCTCGTTATTTTCTTCTATATTTATCAGTTGGTATTCTCCTGCAAGAAAAAGCTTTTTCTTTTCTTTTCACTTTTATGTAGTTGTTTGTTTGAATCAATATGAACTTACAGATTTCATTCGTGTACTATAATCCATTACTGTCATTATTCATTTTGATACCATAGTTGATCCAGATCAGACCAGTGGGGGCTCGTTTAAGCTGTCTCTAGGTTCTCTTGATGTGTCCCTATCAATCTTTTCCTACTTTCTGGCATGATAAGATGCTCCAAGTTTATCTTAATTTATTTGTTTATTTATTTAAATGTTTATTAGCCCTCCTCCCCCCACTAGAAGATAAGCTCTCTCTGTTTACCACATTCTTAACACTTAAATCCTCAGGTATAAATTGTCAAGAGAAGTCCTAGAAAAATATTTCTAGAACTAATAAGAATTATTCTGCATGAACAGCAAGAAAGTTCGAGTTTCATGCATTTGATCATCACAGCAGATAATGGAACCGGTGAGACAGCATAAATGGTTAAGAACCTGGGCCATGGAGGTAGACTTTTCCAGGTTCCTCCCGAAGCTTCATAACTTCATAATGAATGTAAGCAGTACTATTGACCTTGGAAAAGTCATTTCTTTCTGAGCCTCAGTTCCATCATTATCAAATTGGGATATCACTAATAGTACCTAGCCACATGGGTTTTTTTAATAAAAAATATATATATTTTTCAGGAAGAGAGTTCAGTGATTCATCACTTACATATAATGCTCAGTGTTCATATCAGTCAGTGTCCTTAATGCCCATCACCCCTTTAGCCCTTCCCCCCACCCACCACCCTACCAGCAACCCTCAGCTTGTTCTCTGTATTTAAGAGTCTCCTATGGTTTGTCTCCTTCTCTGTTTTGATATTATTTTCGCTTCCTTCCCTTATGTTCATCTGTGTAGTATCTTAAATTCCACACATGAGTGAAGTCATATGATATTTGTCTTTCTCTGACTGACTTAATTTCGCTTAGCATAACACACTCTAGTTCCCATCCATGTTGTTGCAAGTCACATGGTTGTTTTAAGGACTAAGAGAATATACATATAAAGTTCTTAGTGCAGTGCCTGGAACATGGTAGATGGCTGATAAATAGCAACTGTTATTATTATATACATTTTCTCATCTAATTCTTCTGGCAGCTCTGTGACATATCTCCATTTGTAGATGAGGAAACTGAGGTTCAGAGTGGTTAACCAAATCACCCATGGTCACATGGCTAGATGGTGAGAAAGCCCAGGTAGGAACCAATAGAGAGGTTTTTCTGGTTTAGTGATGGGTGAGAGCTAGCCCAGGTGAAGCAAGACCCTTTCACACCTGGCCTGGCTGTGCAGACCTCCCTCCCCTGACACCCCCACCTCACACGGTGTTGGCAGGGGGTGTCACGGCTCATTGTCCAGCAGGGAAGTGGACACTCTTTGAGCAACAGTCTTTTTATGACCAGAGGCCCATCAGTGACACTATAAACCACAGACCGAGAAAGACGGCAGAAGAGCAGTCAAGATCATGCACCCCAGTTAGACCTGGTTTTTCATCTTGGGTGGGAGGTCTTGGGTAAATTACCTGACCTCTCTGGGTTTTCATTTATCTACAAAACTTCAAGGTGTTTGCACTGGCTGTTCGCTCTGCCTGCAATGCTCTTCCCCACACACACACACCCCTTTATCTCCCTCATATCTTTATGCCAGTCCCTAAGGCCTACCTTGGTCAACCTTACTTAAAAATGAAATCCATCCCTTTTTCCTCGCTCTATTCTTCCCAAGGCATTTATCACCATCTAACACTGTAACATTTATTATTCTCATTGTTCATGGCCTCTCCCATCTCCCAGGAATGTCATCTCTACAAGAGAAAGGATTTTGTTCTGTCTGGATCATAGTTGTATTACCAGCACTGAGAAGAGTGCCTGGAAATAATAATATCTTGGGAAACATTCCTAGTTGTTGTCACTGTAAACAAATCACACCGCTGTGCTAAATTTTTAGGAAATGCTCAAAACAAGCAATGTTATCAAGTCACACTGATGTTTAAGACCGTCTGGAATTCGACGATGGTTTTAATGCTAAATGCCAACCATTTTTTTGTTGTAGCCTAAGGGCTCCAAATATGCCTAGGATTTTCCAATGTGACCAATGACATATCCTCACCTCATAGAATATGAGCTCATAGAAATACAGAATTTAGGGGCGCCTGGGTAGCTCAATTGGTTAAGTGTCCGACTTTGGCTCAGGTCATGATCTCCCGGTTCGTGAGTTCAAGCCCTGCATTGGGCTCTCTGCTGTCAGCATGAGGCCCACTTCAAATCCTCTGTCTCCCTCTCTATCTGCCCCTCCCCTGTGCTCTTTCTTTCCAAATAATGTAAACATTAAAAAAAAAAAAAGAAATACAGAATCTAGGGCCAGACTGACTGAGAATAAGCAGCGGAACAAAATCTGCAGGTGATTATTGTGCACGGCGAAGACGGAGAAATACTAACTAAACTTTCTTTTTTTCTGGAATCTCTCTTCCAACTTTCCAAATCTTCATTCATTGTTCCCTTCCCAGCTTCTAACTTGACTCAAAGGCTCTTGGCTCTGAGGGAACTTCCCACATTCCTCGGTCTTTTCTAGAAGTTATCTGTCTACATTACTTGGTCTCCTTGTGGCTCCCTTCATCAAAAGGTAGGCTTTTTGAAAGCAGAGCCTTCCCCTACTATCTCCCGATCCCACTGCCTCCACCTGCCTTAACTTAATGAGGATCTCTATCCTACAAGCAAATGAATCATTTGATGTCTTTGTCTCCTCTGTTTATTTATTCTAAGGATTTAAAGATGTTTAACACAGCATTACTTTTATGGATTCTTAGCTCTTAAACTGCATGCTTCCTAAGGGCAGGACCATTCGGTCTTCCCAGGGACTCAAACTTATTTTTGTTTTATTCAGTGAACACTGAGTACAACCCCAGGACCAGTCCCCAGATAAAGTGGCTGCCTGGGAAATAAATGTGATCGAGACACAATTTTTGGAAATAAGCCCACAGTTGTGTGGAGGGGACACACTGATGGGAGGTCTTCTTTGTTATATCATCCTAATCAGTGGAAAACAATGTAAATGTGCACCGGCAGGAATAAAAAGGCCATGGTGCAATCATGGTGTAAAATTCTACATAGCCGTTTTTGAAGAGAATGAGATAAATAAAGGATTGCTGCCCAGGAAAAGTCTACAGGACATAACGAATGAACATAGAACATCTTGCAAAATACGTGCCATTTGATCCCAATGACACCTTAAACATAAGCTTGTAACACGGACAAAAAGGTTGGAAGGATACACGCAAAGTAATAACAGTGATCCAAGGTGACTTTAGCCTTATCTGCGCGTTTTTAAATACGGAGAACACATGTGCATACTATTTGTGTGTGAAATTATAAAATTCAAAATAATTTTAAAACGTAGTCATATTAAATTCAAATTAAAAAAGTAAAATGGGGCAAGAGCGATCAGTGTAACCAGAACTGGGAGGTGGGGGAAATAGCAGGGGCTTTGGAAACTACATTCAACCAAATTACCCATTTTATGGATGACTCATCTGAGGCCCAGCAGAGACGAAGTGACTTGCTTCGAGTCCCACAGTTACTAGATGATGTAGGTCAACTGGAGCATAGGGTGCTTTGTACCGAATGTGGAGAGGTCTCTGTACCAAATGTGGAGAGGTCTCTGTACTGATTGTGGAAAGATCTCTGAGTGGAGGATTAGGAGGATGGGCCCTCCACCCCACAGGTTAGATAGATGTGGTCAGCCCCATTTGCCCCAATATACCTGAGTCTGATCTCCACTAATTCCTTTTTTTTTTTTTTTAGTTTATTTACTTATTTTGAGAGAGAAAGAGAGTGCTTGAGGATGGGACGGGTAGAGACAGAGGGAGAGAGAGAATCCCAAGAGGCTGTGCATTGTCAGCACAGGGCTCAGTCCCACGAACCACGAGATCATGACCTGAGCCCATATTAAGGGTCGGATGATTAACTGACTGAGCCATCCAGGAGCCCCTCCATTAATTCTTTTTAAAACGAAGGCTTTTGTCTCTTGTTCCATGCTTCCCTTCCCTAACATGATGGAGATGTGGAGGTTTCTTCTTTCCCTGAGAGCAATCACCTCCCTCTTGCTCCTTTTTATCTGCTTCCTACAAACTGAGATCTTTGCCTCTGACATCTGCTGCAATGTTACAAAAGGAACTCTACAAATTACTCCTCTTCTCCCAATATTCTGGGCCATAGCCCGGAGACCTAGATTCCCAACTCCCTCTCCCAAGTTCTCCATATTTCACCCTGAACCCTAACCTGGTCATCTCACATTTGGGCAAGGTCAGTCTCCTTGACACAGGTCTAATAGGCATTACCTCCGGGGAGCCAGAGTCTTTTATTTTTTACACCTCTCACAGACTCCGAGGAAATTCCAAAGAATTCATTGGGAAGGCGAGCAGAGCACATGAAATTAACAACAACAGGCTTGATTTCAAAAGTGTCTCTATATTCATTTCAAAAGACTGTAGAGCGGAAGACTGTTTCCTGGGTAATAAACATAAAGAAATGATAGAACTACAAGATGATGAGCATGATATATCTTGCAGAGGGTTCGGTACACAGTGAGTGTTGAGAAAAGAGCTCTGAAACAAACAAAGCATGGTCTGCAGAAGTGCCCTGTGTATATGCTGAAATGAATTGCATCGGGTTGAACGGAAGGAAGTTTTAGGGTTTCTCTAACCAAGGGCACCTAGCACTGGAAGAAATGATGAAACATCTGAATGTCATTAAAGACTGAACTTGTAAATCAATCCTGCATTGCACGTTTATTACCAAGAGTGAGTGTAGCAGACATGGAAGAACCAGATTTGGAAACGGCATCCCTAGTTCTGTTTGGCCAAATTTGCCAAGCATAATAGATTAGGAGCCATTATGGGTGTACCCAAGTAATTGCACTTAATTGTTGTGCACATCAGATGATCTATCAGCAACAAGCCCAATTAATTAAATGTAGACACACGAGTCAGATTGAGAGGGAAGGAGGAGGGCTGGGTTTGTTTTAGAATTAAGCCTGTGTTATTTCATTTTATTTTGGAATGCCATAGAGAGAACATGCCTAATAACAGTAGCTTGTATGGAACATTCCCTCAAGACATGGTTGGGGATTTTACCGGACTTCCTGGGATCTTGTCAGAGCCCTAAGATTCACAATGCTGGAGAGGAAACAGGAGAGGAAAGAAACTGTCTTAGCAGGAGCATGTCTGGTCTTCACCAGCACAGCTGAGGAGACGGGGAAGACAGGTGGAGAACAGGCCTCGGGTGATTTGAAAATCAAGAGAAAATCAAGTTCAAGGCATTCCTAAAGTGAAACTTTATCTAGTCTTTATCTAGGAGACCTCTAATCCCATTATGCAGGACAGAGGATTGTCTAAAGACAATCCTTCCCACATTTTTGCCCTTCATGGACACCTTCACAATTTTTAGAATATTCAAGTGTCCCTTGTCCTACTGTTTACATTTTTCCTTTACATTGGTAAACTGGTTTCCAAAAAGGTTGTGCCATTTTAGATTACCACCACCATTTCATATCTGAGTGTTTTCAGCACCTACACACCAGCGTCATCTCCCAGATCCACCAGCCGGCACATCAAGAACCTATGTGATGGGTTCTCATTCTTTTGAGAAAACCACAGAAGATGCAATGCCCCTCACTTTCTCCTTGGCCAGTTTTAAATATCCCCTTTCCTTTTCAGCCCGTGCATCCTGATTTCCTGAGTGATATCCTGGACTTCTTATTTGCAAAGTCAATTTGCAATTTACAAACATTTTCTCCTCTACTGTCCTCCTTCTTCATTGTTGAAATTCAGTTCAGCTCTCTCATCGGAAGCAGAGGAGAGATTGCTAGCAAGAAAGGGGAAACAGAGATGGTGCACGCTTCAAAATATATACATTTTGGACACCCTGGCAGGTTTCAAGGTAGGTTCATACAGGTTTTCTTGATTAAGTCAGGTCAACCAGCCTTTGATGTGAAGGCTTATTTCTGTAATCGCCTTTAGAGGCCTCCTTAACTGCCTGCCTCTCAAAACTTTTGCAATTTAACTTAGACTGCAGCAAGTCTCTACCCTTGCCCAGCCTCAGGACTGGTGCTAAAGCCACTTGTCACAGAGGCCGGCCTGCAGGTTAGTGATGGGTGTGGGGAGAGTGCTTTAAGGTCTATGGGTGAAAGATGGGAGATTTCTCAGTTATATTGGCCCAATGTGTCCAATGACACAACTAAGGCAGCCCGATCAGAGCAGATGAAGGCAGTAAAAAACTGGAATGGGTGGGAGCAGAGAGAGCAACATTGTCTAAGACCACATGGGGGATAAAGATCCCTTTGACACCCATTTCCGTATGTTCCACCCACTCCCAACCCGGAAATCTCTTCTTCCCTAGTTCCAAAATGAGTTTGGGCCTAGAATCCATTTTCTATATCAAGAACCAAAGGAAGGGATGGTAAAGCTATGACCAAAATGAAAGGGATTGATTAAGTCATGACACCAGATGGAAAGGCAGCTTTATGAATCAAGCCCAAATGAAGACACAACAGTATCTGAGAGTTCTTGACATCTTGATTGGCTGCTTATTTGTTTTAACAAGAGTTTCTTCCTAAAACCAGTGTCTCTTGTTCATCTGAGCTGGAATCTGCCTGAGGCAGGCCAGCTGTTACTACTTCCCACTCAAAATGGCGGCCAATTTTCAAGAGTCTAGAATGAGCCAAGTTGTGTGGTAGTCATGAACCTAGATGGATGTGAGTTTAACCTTGCCCAGTGTTTTTGGATGCTGATACTATACCTATGATCTTCTGCATTATGGAGACCTGAAGGTAACCACGACTGGCTTTGTTCCTTTCAAGGCCTAGAGGTCAGGTCTATCTGGCCATGTGAAGAAGATGACCCAGTGGCCATGTATTGCTTCTAACCATAGGGCACTATAGGGCACCTCAGAACAAACCACCATCCTTAGAAGTTCTTGGCTATTAAATTCTTTTTTTTAATGTTTTATTATTTATTTTTGAGAGAGAGAGAGAGAGCATAAGTGGGGAAGGGGAAGAGAGAGAGAGGGAGACACAGAATCTGAAGCAGCTCCAGGCTCTGAGCTGCCAGCACAGAGCCCAATGCAGGGCTCGAACTCACAAACTGCAAGATCATAACCTGAGCTGAAGGTCAGACGCTGAACCGACTGAGCCATTCAGGCGCCCCATCTTGGCTATTAAATTCAATGTGCATAAACATACATAGCGTGGAAGGGGAATAAACAAAAGCCTCAGGGAGAGGAAGTTCTCATTCTGAAGTTCCAATTCTGCCACTACTAGCTTTGTCTTTGAACAAATAATGGTAATAATAACTATTAGGTGTCCTGAGCATTTACTACACATGTTTTCTGTGCATTACTTGAGTTTATCCTCACAAGAACCTAGGAAATAGGTACTATTATTAGCGTCAATTTATAAATGAGAAAACTGAGAAAAGAACCCAAGGTGACATAGTTGTAGTAGTAGAGCCAACATTACTTTCAACAGGGTCAATTGTTTTCAGGATGACCAACCATCTTAGTTTGTCTTGGATTGGGGGTTCCCCAGGATGTGGGACTTATAGTGCTAAAGCCAGGAATGTCCTGAGAAAACTGGGATGAGTTGGCCACCCTAATATTTTTGTGAGTGTATTTTACCACAAGAACTTGGTTCATCTGTAGGTATTTTGTTTGTATCATTTTATGAACCATAGCTTTGAGTTTTCTTCATTGAATTCAGTTCTCTTCCTCATATTTTCTTTCTCTCTTTTTTTAGGTTTTATTTCTTCATTTATTTTTGGGAGAGATAGAGAGAGAAAGAGAGAGAGAGAGAGAGAGAGAGAGAGAAAGAGAATATCCCAAGAAGCCTCTGCACTCTTAGTGAACTGTAAGATCATGCCCTGAGCCATGCTCAGATGCTTAATCGACTGAGCCACCCAAGTGTCCCTCTTCTTCATATTTTCTAAGTCTCAACTTTGGTAGGTATAGATTTAGGTGTCCAGTTTTGTATGTATAAGATTTTTCTATTGGTTGTATTCATCATGATTTGGATTTAAAAATGATTTGTAATTATTTTTTGGCTCATGTATGATAAAAGCATGTACAATTCTCATCACTGATTCCAGGATTTTATTGCTTATCATATTACTAATCTTCTTGTTTTATAAACTTGTCACAACCTTGCCCACTAACTGGTTGCATCATTGACAGTGGATAGAGCAAACAGCACAGTCAAAACAGTACAGTTAAACTCACCTATGGTCAAACTAGATCAAGATGGTGACAATGGAGTCTGGCTTTGCAAATTTGAAATCAAGATGGTGGCAATGGAGTCGGGCTTTGCAAATTTGAAATGTTTTATTGTTCTAACATTCAACAAATACTATGAACTTCCTACTTTGTGCCTTGTACTCTACAAGATGCTAGGATGCAGTGGTGAATAAGACATGGTCCTTGCCCTCATAGTCCAGTAGAGTGAATTCTAACAACTAATTATACAGTTAATTATCTGATTTCAGTGATGATCCAGACTATATAAGAGATGGATGAGGACTTCCAGGACAAGTGGACAGGGGGACTTGGCACAGCCAGATGGCAACTTCAGGAAACTGCAAAGATAAAATCAGAACTCTGTGCCTGCCTCAGGGATGGGGTCTTCAACTATGATATTCTATTCTGGGGGCTACTGCCTTTGGTCAAGGTGAGGACAGAATGGGCCACCTCCCTCCTGCATATAGGTTTTCTAAGGATTGTTAGGAAGGTGGGGGTGAATCTGGAGCTGGCAGGAAAGGAGTTGTGGGACTGGGGAGGGCTGAGGCATGGCATTGAGGCATGGCTATGAACCCCAATGTCTCCTAACATTGCCACTAGTTGGAAAAGTGTGCCTGCTGTGAAGGCCCCCGGGAAATGAGACTTGTGCTATCATATCTTGGGCAGTAACCCCCCACTGAAGTGAGGATATGTATTTGTGTATATTTAGGCACTAAGCATTTTTATTTTATCCTCACCACAATCTTTCCCGTTAGCATGATTACCAGTGTTTTGCACATGAAGAAACTGTGGATCAGAGAGGGGAAGCAAGAAAATCACTCTGCTAGAAAATAGTAAAACCACATACTAGAAAAAGCATGAACATTAGGGTCATTCAGCCTAGACACCCTCAAACATTGAGACTTCCAGTTTTTCCAAGATGGGACTAGTAATCCCTTTATGTTAGGATTGTGCCAATGGGGGAAAAAAAAAAGCCAGATCACGTATAAGAAGTTGTGAGGCACAGAGTAGATGCTTGAGGTAGAGCGGTTTCCTGCTCACTGTCTTGTGTCTTCTCTACTGTAGTTGTTTCCCTAGTATCATCTTAATCTTATAATCTCTGAGCTATAATCTTTGGTGGAGTGGAACAAGCACAATCTGGCTGGGTTTCCCCAGGAGGCACAGAAAGTGGGCATCTCCCAGAATTCCAACCTCATTGCTCAAGTCTTAAAGGATGTAAGAACCAAGAGGGAGTGCCTGCTGGGGGCAGGGGGATCTGGAAACCTTCCCAAGGAGGTGAAAGAGAACTCAGGGCAGTAACATAATTTCCTGACCAACCTGCTCTAACAGGAGGTAACGTGGGATTCGTAAAGCATGCCGGGAAAATGTATACATATGACACTCTGCATGGGGAAAAAAATCGATGCGTCTTCCCTTGGCCAATTTTTCAAAACTGAACAACAACAATATAAGAAAATAGTAAATATTAAAACTTTGTAAACACACACACACACACACACACACACACACACTCAACTAAAACCTAAATCAAAACAAAAACTAGCCTTTAGAATGGAATTTGATCCTGGCTTCTCCGTCTCCAAGCTGTGGAACTTGAGGCAAGACCCCTTATTCCCTCAGCTTCAGTTTCCTTCTTAATAGACCAAGAATAATAATACTTACTTTGTAGGGCTGCTAGGACTGAGAGAACACGTAACGCACATAGCTCAACGTGACATATGGTAAACACTCATTATCTGATGTTTAATATCTTGAGCATTGTGCCTGAGCATTATTAGTTCAGCATTCTCTGAGTAAAAGCCCTTTATGAACTCCTAAATTATTTGTTCAAATTTTTTTTATTGTGGAAAATTGGAAACATATAAAGAATGAGGGAGAGTAGTATAATGAATCCCCACATGTCTACCACCCAGCTCCAATTTTTATCATCTCATTGGCCAATCTTGGTTCATTTGTACCCCTGCCCTGCTTCCCAAACTTGGTATATTTTAAAGTGAATTTCAGACATTTTATCCAGAGATACTGGAAGCTGTTTTTAAGTGAACTCCTTAGTTCTTTCTTTGTCAGGGGACATAATTCAAATTCCTTTTTTTATAGATGAAGTTTACTGAGGTAAAATTTACATGCAGTGAAATGGACCTTGCTTAGGGTATAGTTCTAAGCTTTGACAGACTCAAATTCTTTTGACAATTTTTCACTGCTGCTGTGTCAACTTTTAAAAGTCTATATTTGCAACAGGAAGGAGATGAAGGAACATACAAAGTATTTGGCTGTCTGTATTGGCCTTGACATAGAAGAAGAAGAAATAGGCTCCCTCAGTTGTCTCCTTAATCACAGTTTATTATGACTTGGAAACTCAACGTGTTTGATTGGCTAGAACGTAAGCCACCCAGGAATAGATTTATTAGCATCAAGTATAGTTTAGAGCAACTGAGTTTATGTTGATGCTTTCATTCCAAATGGCCCTAATAAAAGGTTTCTAAGAAGCTTGATTATTATTGGGTTTATTAATAACAAACCCAAAGCATGCCCCTATTGGGACTGTGATCAATCCAAATAAAAATAACTTTTTTAATTGAAAAGAGATGTTTTTCTGGTAACTGCTATTTGCTCAACAACATAGAAACAAAGAACCAAACAAAAAACAAGTGCGGATGCCAGGAATAATACAGCTTCCTTCTTTCTGGGTTCCACTGACAGCCTGGGGATAATATAGACCAGCAAGAGTGCCCTCTATCGTTTCCCTGGTTCACTTTGCCATTTCTTTGTCTCTGGTTTGGAAGGATGACAGTTTCCCAGTTGGGAGGAGGTCTGTCGGGTGCTTCATCATTTGGATGACTGTAGGAGTACCATTCAGAGTTTCCTCTTTTTAATGCCTTTTATAAAAGGACAATCTTACTACAGCACTTCCTAGGGGCTATCAAAGCTGAATGTTGTGTTTCATCATGAGTTCTAACCAGTTGAAGCTGTTAAAGAACCGTGGGCTTGGAAGAGTCTGATACTCCAGACTCTTACAGGACCTAGCAACAAACTCTTTCCTAATCGAAAATCAATGGAACTCATCTAACCAATGGCATGCAGACCTATGTGTTCATTGCATCCCAACCAGATGGCTAGTTTTCAGTGCTTAATTAGCACATCAACCATGAACTCCCCCGCTCCAGCATTTAAAGATCCCTTACCATCTCTGATCTAGAGAACTACTCAGTAAATGTCTTCCCTGGCTTGACAAGTGACTAGACTCATTTCTGTTTGCTTATTACTGTCTTCATTTTGTTTTACGTTTGTTTTCAGTTCTGATGGTCTTTGTTCTACTCCTGGGCATCAAGAGTGATGGTTTTACTGAGATTGCCTTGACTGGCCTCATTCAGAGATGCCCCTAATTTTGAAACTGGAAAACGTGAGCTCCTTTCTGCTTGGTTTAGTCTTCCCGCACTGTGTGTGAGTTCCGCAGTAATGATCCGCTCCGAACGTGTGGCTGTGTTTTTCCCATCCTTGCTGAGTTTCCTGGGTTTAATCTAGGTTGTGGGAGGGGCCGTACTTTTGACCAGCTTTGTCTCTCTGGCGGGCAGTCTCCTGCAAGATTCGCTTTTGACTCTAGACTTTATTCAGCAACAGTTTGCAGCCTGGATTTATTGTGTTTATTTGTCTACTGTTTGTCCTAAGTCTGTCTTTTGGCTAAGGAAGCAATCCCTTCTATTCTGTTTTTTGTTAAATATATAGACTGCCGAGTTCAAAAACAGTTAATACATCTGTTCCCCCCACCCCCACCCCCGCAAAGCTCCCAACAGAAACTATTTCAGTTCCACAATGGTCAGACTTGCTGCTAGCTGTAAGCTCTGTTCTTAATGCCACACTCCAGCATATCTGGTCCAGATAGGAGGAAACGAATGAATGAGATTACAAATTTTCCAGTTCTATGGGAGCCCTTAAATTAATTGGTTTATAGAAACTTAAAAGCACTTCTATGAACTCAGCAGAGAACTCAAGAATTTCCAAAAGGCAAAACAACTTAACTGCTAATGCTCTGTTTTAGCTCTTTTTTAAAATTTCTTAAATGTTTATTTATTTTTGAGAGAGAGACAGACAGACAGACAGAGCAAGAGCGGGGGAGGGGCAGAGAGAGAGAGAGGGAGACACAGAATCTGAAGCAGGCTCCAGGATCCGGGCTGTCAGCACAGAGCCCGATGCAGGACTTGAACTCACGAATAGCGAGATCATGACCTGAGCTGAGGTCAGCCTAACTGACTGAGCCACCCAGATGACCCTATTTAACTCTTTTTTTAAAAGAGTGAGACTGCATCTCTGACAAAGAGTTTCCTGTGAGCTGTGATCTTGGTTAGTAGATAAACACACTAAGATGTAATGTGGTTCATTCAGTGCTTTTGAGCCATCTGAAGCGTTAACTGTTCTTACATAACGTAAAATAAGAGAAATATTTACAATCAAGGTGAATCCTGGAAAATTAGCCTATTTTGATGACTTCTCTTTGATTTAATCACCATGTGAAAATAATGTTAGCATAATTTTCCAGTTCATGCTAGAAGGCTTATTTAATCTGGATTTTCTGAATTTCCTATAGTTGTCTTAAGCTAACATTGGTCTCCTAAGTGTTTAAAATCACAAACATGTGGGGCACCTGGGTGGCTCAGTCAGTTAAGCGTCTGACTTTGGCTCAGGTCATGATCTCTCAATTCATGGGTTCCAGCCCCGCACTGGGCTCTGTGATGACAGCTCAGAGCCTGGAGTCTGCTTCGAATTCTGTGTTTCCCTCTCTCTCTGGCCCTCCCTTGTTCACTCTCTGTCTCTCTCTGCCTCTCAAAAATGAGTAAACATTAAGAAAAACAATTAAAATCACAAACATGTAAATGTATGTGTTCAATTAGCTTGACTCATAATTAACCAATGTCTTCATAAAAAGAGTTGATTTTTTAGAACTTCAGTCACGCCACAAATTACATGAATTTACAGAATTATTCACACTGTTGATGTGACTTCTAAAATGGTATTTTCTAATAGTTTCACTATCATTCGTGATTGCATTGTTTTTGAAGGATGACTTTAATTTTTAAGATCTCTAATGGATTTGAAACCTTAAGGGTAAGCAATGAATACTTTTTATGTCCAGCTCCTAAAGCAGAGAGGAAAATAGGTGCTGAGTGATAATGTATGTTAGTGTCCTAAGGTTGCTGTAACACCTTTCTACAAACTGAATGTCTGCAGAGAAATTTAGTCTCTTACAGTTCCGGAGATCAAAAGTCTAAAATCAAGGGCAAATCTGCCCACCTTCTGGAGTCTTCAGTAGGGGAGAATATGCTTCCTTAGTGTTTTCCAGTTTTCAGGGGTCACCTGTACTCCTTGGCTCCTACCTCCAGTCTTCAAAGCCAGCAGCTAAGCATCTTTGCTCCTCTTTGACCTCCTCCCCTGTGATGACATGAGGCATACCCAAATAATAAAGGATAATCTTAACATCCTCAGCTTACTTACATTTGCAAAGGCCCTCTTGCCCTGTGCCTTAACATAACCACAGATTCCTGGATTGGAATGTGGAGATCTTTTTTTTCCCTTAATGTCTATTTTATTTGAGAGAGAGAAAGAGTGTGTGTGTATGTGTGTGTGTGTGTGTGTGTGTGTGTGTGTGTATGTGAGTGTGTGTGTGTGTGCATGAGCAGGGAAAGGGCAGAGAGAGAGAGGGACAGAGGATGAAAAGCGGGCTCTGTGCTGACAGCAGCGAGCCCAATGCGGGGCTCAAACTCCTGAACGGTGAGATCATGACCTGAGCCAAAGTTGGGTGCTTAACCTACTGAACGACCTAGCCTCCCCGGGATATGGAGCTCCTTAAGGGGTTCTTAATCAGCCTGTCATATATGCAATCATTTAAACTTATAGGCTTGCCTGTACATGAATGCATTGGCCTTTTTATAACATTTAATCAGAATGGTAAAATCAACATAACATATACATTGTCTTATGTTAATCAGATTCATAATATAAAAGATTGTGTAGTATGCCTATTTATATATGTTTTAATATCTAAACATAATAGTATAAAAAATCAATAAGTAAAAACATTATATATGTATATATTATATATACATATGCATATCAGAAAAGAAAGGTCTGATAAAGAAAATTATGATGTTGCACTATGTATTTTGTTTCTACATGAGGAAATTGAGAATCATTCCTGACTGATGTAGATTGAATTTTTAAGAGTTTTTTTGTTGTTATTGTTTTGTGTGTTTGCTGTTGTTGTTGTTGTTTGCTATTTTACTCCCTTTTACCATACCTGCAGGTTGTTTTAAATGAAGCAATAAGTTTCTTCATTAACATCCTAATGATTCTTATGTTGACTCCCATCAGTTTGTCCCCCTGTTTAATGAGGTGGCCAAGAAGGCAACCTCCCCTTTCTCTTGTGACCCATCTATACTAACAACTCTTGTTGATAGTGTTTTCCCCGCAACAAGGCTCCAAATTTAGACTCAAAGCTCTAAGGATGTCTTTAAAATTTTAAAGTGTCTTTGGGTTTTGCTGGCTAGCCATTGGGTACACAAAGATTTGCCTTTTCATCCTGTAAAAAGAAAACACAATAAAAATAAGTAGATTTGTCTAGCATTCTTCAGATTCTAAGTAACTCAAAATTATTGTGAGAACCTATCTTTATTCACCAAACTGTGATCTTTCTTACGGAGTTCCCTTCTATCAAGGTGCCTTGCTGAAAGTGTTACTAGCTGCAATTACGATCAGACATATTCATGGAAATTTATTTGTTTCTGATTGGTCTACCATTAATACCCTTATGTGTAAGAATGGTATCTTTCTGGTTAATATTCAGCAACCAATTTTGGGAACAACAACATTAGCTCTAATGGTTAAACATTTTTCAAGCAGTATAATGTATGATTGTGCCGATGGTAAATTATGAATTTAGAGGGAATAATTTAACAAAGCTTTTTTCTTAACTCTTTTTGAGAGATCAGAGAAAATGTCCTTATGCTTGTTGAACTCACTACACTATTTTCTGTTAAACTTTAGGTATGTTTAGTTACAATGGCTTAGATGCCTGAGAAGTTTACTTATAATATTTACCAAAGTGTCAAATGATGCCCTTTGTGACTTGTGTAATAAGTCTGCTCAGATAATATTGCCACCCAACATGGACATTGGGGAAAGGGAAGGGTCTACCATCTTGGTGGGGTTGGTTGGGTTTGTGCCCATGCTGGATTTCACCAATGAACCTGACTGCACAAGAACAAATGTCCCAGAGGAGGGAGAGATATGGGCTCTATCACCTTGTTCATGGGCTTCTTTCTTGGTTTGGGCTTCCTGATTAGAACACTGCTTTAGAAATTGTCCCTAAAAATGGCACTGATACCAATGGAAATTGTTCAGAAGGTATCTGCTGGTCAAGCTCAACAGTGAAAGCCTTACTCCCTTGCCAATGACATTGGACGATCAATTCACTTTGGGTTATTTACCGCCCAGACAAGGAGGCTTTTGTGTACCAGCTAACACCTCCTGTGGCATTTGGATCAACATTTCAGGAGAAGTCAAGAGGTTCCTATATAAAATTCAAGAACAAGATGTGCTTTGTCCAAGGTGGGACGAACCAACCCATGGAATCTTTCCTCGTGACCCATCTATATAAAGGGCTGATTAAAGGGCACTTTAATGTTAGTTATGCTGTGCCTAATTGTAGCTGTTGTCAAGTATATCGTTAACAAGGTCTTAAACACTGTTGCAAAGTCGCCCTCCTATTGGTTCATACATCAGATGATTCTATGTCCAAAGGAGACTTAAGTGAGTTAAATAACACTATGGGAATGGCACTGAAGCCATGATGGTGGTGTGGACCTGAAAATGTGATAACTATCCTATCTTTTATATTCTTACCCATCATTTCAGGACCAGAGAGCACCAAGAGGAGGCACGCTTCCATTCCGAGCAGGATTTGCCTGGGCTTACAACCGAATGGGGTGGGCCATCATGGTTGGCTCTAAACAGCTAAATCTGATGGATTTTGAGGGACCCTTGTGTCTCAGACCCTTTGTGGACATAGCTGGGGACTTCCTGAAACATGACAACAGGACTTGCTTTAACCACCCGTCTTCAGACAAGCGACATCTTCAGGGCTACATCAGACTTGCTGCGGGAGGAGCCCGCTCCTGGACCTGACTGAACCTGGGCTGTTCTCCCACAGAGAACTACCCACTATATCTCATCACTGCTCTGTGCTCCCTTGATGGGCAAGTGTATATAAATTTCTATTTCACCTCTGGTGGTTCTGTTTTGTTTTTGAGACAATAATAGCACATATAGTTTCTAAATTGAAGACATCAATCAAGATGCAGATTCTCCTTCCTAATGAAAATGAAGGAGAGAGAGAGAGAGAGAAAGAGAGAGAGAGAGAGAAGTCACCCTCCAGACAGTTAAGGTTAAAATTCTCCCAAGCCTACATACGTGGGTGCATGGAAATGGGAAATTTTCATCTTGGTTTATCCAGATCTAACTCAACAGAGGTCAGGTTCCATTTGCTGTGTTGTGGAGGAATAAACAGAGCTATGGAGTTTCTTAACTGTCACTTATTTTTTTATGTCAGATTTGTGATTCTTGCCCTATTTATGTAGGAGTTTTTCTTTAAATTGACTAATTTTTGCTTAGCTTTCCTGATTTAAGAAAACAAACTTTATATTACTAATGTAAACAGGGTGCAATGTCACAGCGTATAGATAATTTAAATAGAAAAATAAAAACGTGTATTTTTGGCATAAAAATCTGCCTTTGTACTACTAGTGATATGCTGATCACAATTTGCGGAAAACTGTTGTGATCTACTAGGCAAGGCCCTCGGAGTTCTTTAAGCCAGGCCAATGCATTACTACACCACACCTTCAGAAGTAAATGAAAAACCAAGCCTTCAGCTGCCCAGCCTACTTCCTGCATTGCCCTCAAGCCTCATTTTCCACTAGCATTTGCCTTTTTTTTTAATACCTGCACAAATTCTAATCCTTCTGGCTTGTCATTCTCTCCTTGATCTGTGTCCCCTTTGGACTTGACCTTACAGTTTGGTTTCTCAGCTTCGATCTTTGATACTCAATACATTCGCTGTATAGGATTCTTAGGTTGCAAGCAACAGAAACCCAATTCTGGCAAAGTTAAACTAAAAATATGTGTTGAAAGGATTGGTGGGGGGGGGGGGCTTGTAGAATTGACTGAGAAACTGAACAATCAGATTCTTGTAAAGGGTAAGAACCAGGGGAGCTCTGAGGACCAAGGATGCAGCAATGTGTGGACAATCTCTTTAGGAGGCACTCACTGTCTTCCTGCATCGACTCTTCCTCTTTTGTTTGTTTGAGGTCAGCCTCAAGATAGCATCCATGTTTGGCTTTTGGAGCATCGGGCCCAGCTTTTTGGGAGGCGGAGGTGGAATACTGCAGGATTCCAGTCTCAGTACACAGGGTTGAGTTTGGGTGACTCTCTTCACTTCTATTAGCCTCAGTTGCCCTATCTGTTACATGATACCTCACGGGTTTTGTAGGAAATGGTTATGAAAAGCAAAAGCCACTAATATCCCTAGTGGAGTGGATATAAGCAAAGCCCTCGGAACCCATGAATTTGGGTTCAAATCTTGATTCAAATGTATACCAGCTTTGTGTCTGTGCAATGTATTACATTTCAGTTCCCTCACCTGCGAAGTGGGGATAATAACAATACTTGCCTTATTATAACTAACCTTATATCTAGCACATAATAGATGCACAAATAACGTAAGCCATACAAGGGAAAGAGGCAATGGCTAAGATGATAACTTTGTGAAGGTCTTATCAATCATTCCCTCTTGAGGGTGGGTATTGAAATCACACCTCCTCTCATAATTAAATAGGACAGTTATGAGAAATCTCTATCTTCCAGTAAACTTTTCATATGAGAAAGGAAGCCATTGGTATGAATGGTGGTGCTGGATCTTGCCTCTGTGTAATCAGCAAGGCTTTGCCTGCTCCAGGCTCCCATCCCTTCTGGAGCCTGGAGTGTTCTTGGCACATCTTTTATAAAAGTCAGCCTTGCTTTCTTCCTGTTGCAAATTGCATGCACATTTCTGCTCCCTGCGACCAGCCTCCATTTCTCAACCCGTCTTTTCCAGCTTCCCCCTCTCCCTCTCCTAATGAGAACGAGTTGACTTATAATTAAGGTCATATTTTATCTGCTGGGAAAGGCAGTGGCTGGCATGGCTGGGTTGCTACAGCCCCCGCACAGCGTTCCTCTGGTGGATTGCCCCTGCATTGATGACCATCAGTTGTTGTTTTGGGCTAAAGATAGAAGAACAGTTTTGATGGCTCGAAATTAACAACCGGATTTATAGCCTGTAAATAGTTCTTGTGGTGAGATTTCCTTCTCTGCTCTAATCCCCTCTTCCCCTTCAGACCTCACCGACGACTCCTTTGTCAGGAGTATTCTTCCCAGGATGGAAAAACAAGAGGTTTTCTAGCGTACAAGCTGCTTCTGCTGAGAAGTCCGTACGTGGCCCGTGTGGGTCTTTGATACGTACCAATTCCGCTCTTGGGGATGGAACAGCTCCCTTGGCCCTCTGCAGCCTGGCTGCCTGCGTCCCCCCAAGATGTCGGTCACTCATCTCTCACTCTTTCTTTCCCTGGCTCAGAGCAAGAACGTTTCTGACCTTTCCTTATGATTTTTAATCTGTCTCTTAACATAATGGCCCCTGCGAAAAGGCAGGCAGCTTTCCCAGACACCCTGGCTGTTATGGTGATGGAGGAGCTGGTTTGGAAAAATGTGAATTTCCTCCAAACCACTAGAGTCAATCTAGGCTATTAGAGGGTTGCCGAGAAGCCTGGCTGACTTTGCGTGTTTCCAAGTTGCACTTGCCTCTCTGGCTCAGACCCCTCTGCAGTGAGGAATAAGCAGACGTCGCCGGAGAGATCCCCTCTGGGAAAGGAAGTTTCCTATTAGAAGCAAAAGAGAGAACAATCCATGTCCATGCAGCTTTCCGGTTCTTTGGCTCTGAGACTGCTGGATGGGCCGGCGCTCGGGAGCAAACTGGACCGACTGGAAAGGAGGGACCCTGAGTTTGCTTTGTCCAACTCACGCAGCCACTGTGCAGCTGGCGGAATGACTCACCCCCCAAACCAGTGCCCCAAGGGTCGAGCACAGGAGACACGCAGTCCCTACTTGTCATCGACAGGAACGTAAGAGTCCTCTGATGTCAAACCAAAATGTTTTAGATTAACATCAGGGTTGTAAATGTGAACGGCATGTCAGCGAGCCCCCCAGACAACATTATTTAGTCTCCACACGTCAAATGTTTGCAGCGACTGCACATTGTATCAGCACCTTCCTCAGAGTGACGTTAACATCACCGAGCTCCAATACGTTTGTTTTCCCATCGCGGACTGATTCATTGGGCAGAAACCACAAGTTCACATGCCAGCGCGGGGGCTGAACTCTGTGACCCCTCCACTGCCAAACCGAAAGTATATCGTTGTGTTTTCACGCAAACAAGTGCCGGAAAGCAGTTAGCTTTCCTTTGGTTAGATTTTTGTTTTTCCTTTTCACGGCAACACGACATTTTTCATGACACTGGCCTACAATTTGCTCTTTTTGTAGCATTCTCATGCTGGAATTTGCCTGTTCCAGCCAATATTTATCAAGCTCCTTAATGTGTTGGGCTGGGCTGGGCAACTTCTATATGATCTTTTATTTAGCTTTGGGGCAACTTAATGGAGCAGGTGGCATGGTTCTCAGGGTGCCACAGGGGAAATGGAAGTTCAGAGAGACTAGGTCACTGTCCAACTCATTGATGAGCTAAAAAAATATTGTCCCTAAAAGGCAAATTCCAACAGGTCATGTAGAGGCAGATCAAATGTTATTTCGAATCTCCTTACCTAAGCAAAGATCCCCCTTCATTTCCTTTCTGGAAAAGTCTCTGAGAAGGTTGTTTGGGAGAAAGATCCCCAAGGCTTGAGACACCTTGCCAGACCAGAGGCCGTGCTGATTCTTCGGGATCGACCCTGCCAGCCCGCTGAGACTCAGGCTTCCGCACAGCAAGCCTGTCGCTTGCTCTGTTATCGTCTTCCTTGAGTTCAAAAGGAAGAGACGGCCAAGCATGCCCAGCACCAGAAAGCAATGAATGGGCTTCGACAAACGCAAACCCACCCACCAGGCCTTCCACGGATTATTTAAGCCCAGCCCCAACCAAATGCTGTTCTTTGAAGCCTGCAAACTCTCCCCCATTACTCATCCCTTCTGATTTCCAGCCAACTTTCCACCATGGAAGGACCTTCTTATCCTCGGGGAGGATGTATCCTGGAGACTTGTAAAAAACGCCTCTCAGGAGATCCCCCTGCTGGCTTTTCACATCCACCAGCTTGACTCCTTAGGGAAACATCCAAAAATTCTAGGCTCTCCTCCAAATGGAAACTGAATCCCAAATCTTTGCAGCCATGTCCACATGCATTTCAGACCACTCACTGTGACTGTGGTTGTACTGTGGTGTGAAGTGTTGGACTGATAGTCCCTCATAATTCTTTGGGAAAATATGAGATTTCATGCTTTCAGATTACAGTTTCCAGATAGTTTCTCCCTCCCAGATGCCCTTGTCTTTCGACAAGTCTTTGTGAAAACAGTTCCGCAGAATCAGCAACATTACAGCCCTGGTTCGACCGCCTGAGCCAATGAAGTACATCTATGTCCAAAACCAAACTCAAAAATGACTTTGAAAACAAAGAAGAACTATCAGCTGGGGAAGCTGAAAGGTTCAGAAGTTTTTGGCATCAGGTGAGGCTTGATCCAGGTGCTCATGGTATCTCCTCAAAGCTCACGTAGCTATGTTACCTGGTTCATCTTTTGAGATGTCCGTGTCATCTTTACGTCCCACAAGGTGGCCTGTGGGAGTCGCAGGATCCTCTCCTGTTACAGCTTCTGATGCAGAAGGGGAGTTTCATTCCAAACTATGCAGGAGAAGAGTTTCTCTTGGTAGTTCCTGTGGAAGAGAGAGCCTCACATCCTGGAAGGCCATAGCCAATGTCTCCTCTCACCTCATCTGTGACAACTGTGTTTTGCGACCATCATCACATCAATTCCTATGGTCAAAAGGAGTACATATATTCATTGGCTTGGGGAAATGAAGGACTTTCTGGAGCTGGTGTGGGACCAATCCCAGCCAGGCCTCACGGCTGAGGAGATGGGAGGCGTAGATTGCCAAGGGAAATTCAAAGCATTGTGTCCAGGAAGAAAAGAGAGAGATGAATGCTGGGAGAGCAAATGACAAGGGTACAGATTATGCTCCCTCGAGCTGCCGTTGTCTGGACTGAGAAAGAGAGAACGGAAGAAAATTGCCCAAGACGTTCAAAGTCATTCAGTGGCCAACAACTGCTCCAGGGATGGGCAGACCACAAGCTACAGAGATGATGATCTGCCCCTCTAGCCACCCCTTGAAGCCCTCGCTTACAAAATGCTCAGAGCTCCTGCCTCACTGACCCTCTCTGTTCCTTGAATTTGCCCGTCTCCTGTTGCTCTGCCCATGTCTGTCCGCTCTGCCTTCCCTCTCTAACTCATTAACCCTTGCTCATTTCTTCCCCCAAGGCAATGCCCCCAAGGCCCCCCAACCAAGTGTTCTTGGGCCCCTGTCCTCTGTCATGTGCCTCCCCCGTCGATGAGCCCATTCATTCGTTCCTTCTAGCAAATGCTAAGTGAGCACCTCCAGTGTGTCAGGCCCCATCCACGAACAAGAACGGCTTGGTGGACCTTACAGGCTGTGTCCCATCCCATGTGGCTCCAGTGGGAGGGCTCACAAGCATGTCTTATATCACAGGCGCCAAAGTGCAAAACCCAGAGTAATATGTGGAAGGTTACATTTGAGGCTCAACCCTCTGATAGGGATTCTAGGTGGTGTTACCAGACCTAGAAGCCGCTTTGTTCTGAGCTTGCATAAAAAAATGCATGATCCGGAGGTCAGGCCTTTTGTGCAGCTAGACAATGACACTCGGCTTTCCTCTTGTCCCACCCCCAGCACCCAGAGTCAGTCTTATTCGCCAAGCCCTCACCCCTTAAGGGCTCCTGACTTCACTTCGGTCCAGCCAGGTCAGGGCACCAGCTGAAGCCTCCCCAGCCCTCTCCTGGGCAACCGGAAACAATTTGCGAGTTCCTGGGGGAGCAGGGGCTCCTCCCTGTCTCTGAATTCCCCAGCTCTGCGAGGGGTCCGTAGGTAGTAGGTGCCCTGTAAACACTAGCTCAGTGACTAAGTGCGTTCTGGCCTCCATCTGCTTCCCCATCTGGTCCACTCTCCACAGTGACTTGGAGCGATCTTGTCCTCAATGACAGGGCCACCTGGCAAAGGAGATGCTAAGATCTCTTCTTACAGCAGAGGAAACTCAGGCTCCAGGAGGTGAGGCCTGAGGTCGCGCATGTAAGGTCACGCCATGGGAGAGCCAGGACATGACTGGGGCTGTCTAGTGCCACGGTCAAGCCTCTTTTTACTATGCACTTTGACTCATAGCAGAGGTCCTTAATCCGGGCCGGGGGGGCTCCGCGGTTGAGCGTCAGGAAGCCAGTGAGTGCTCCGGATTCCAAGCAAAATGTGGGTATGTGTGCACACGTCTGCAGAAGAGAGGTCCCAGCTTTCATCAGACTTTCAAAGCTATCCGGAACCAAAAACCATTAAGAGTAACTGGCCTGGGGATATTTTCTTTCTTTCTTGTTCTTTTGACGGACACAAATGCTGACACACCACTGCCCCGCACCAAATCGTCTTAATAGCGGGTTTCACGCGGAGCGGGGGGCCTCTCTCTTCCTGGGGCACCACCCGGCCGACTGCCGTTGGCATCCACTGCCAGTCCAAACAGCGTCTGCTGCCTCTGTCACATTCCTGAAGAATCTGAATATTAGAAGGACTTGGGGATACAATGAAGTAAATTTCCAGACAAGATAAATACAGACAGTAATATAATCCTTACGCAAAGAATAAGGCTACTGTTGGAATCTCTATGCTAAAAAGATTGACTGAATTACAGGGGCACGCCCAGTTGGAATTCTGGTTTTCACAGTCTCTTTGCTTGTCAAACTTAATATCAAGGAAAATAAGCTAATTTGATTTGGCAAAGGCTCATGCAATATGGAATTGATATCTGTGGCAGCGACCTTTGATGTTTTGTATAAACAGTGTTTTCCCTGCTGTGGAAGCTGGAGTTGAATAATAAACAGCATTTTCCCTCCTCTACTCACCACCCTCCCACCCCCACCCCCACCCCATCACCAGTATTGAAAAAAAAAAAGTAAGAAAATAAATCCTTTCGGTGGCTCACAAAACTCATGGAGGCCACATTTGTTGGTTGATTGCTCAACGTTGGCACTGACATTTTGGGTTGGGTAGTTCTTTCGGGGGGCGAGGGTGCTGTCCTTTGCATGGTAGGATGTTTAGTGGCATCCCTGGCCTCTACCCAGTAATGCTAGTCGCCTCCCTCCACCGCCTCATTCTAGTGTCGATAAGCAGAGATGTCTCCTAACATCATCTATTGTTCCCCCAGGGGCAGGATCACCCTAGTTGAGAACCACCACCATAAAAGTAGGGGAGGAGATGGGACGAGGAAAGTTCTTCCTTTTCTCTCAGTTTCAGGCATTAGTTGCCTTATCAGGGCCTTCTGCCTCGAGGCTCTGATTCATGGCCCTCCATGAAGAACCTTCAGGGTGTCACTTCTTGCAATCCCCTTTGTTCCCAAGGGTTTCAGGACTGCCTGCCGCACATCAGCCTGGGAAAGACAGCCCTCAGTTATGTCTGACTGCTTATGCACGTGGTGCATTTAATCTTGTGGTGGTCTCTCTGCCTCAACGGACTTCCAAAGTTCAAGAATTGCATGGTCCCTGGACACACCCTTGGTGCTCTCTTCCTTGTGGCCCATGGTATTTGGAAAAGTAGCATGGTAAAGAGCATTTAGCTGGGGTCAGCCAGAGTCAAGTGAACGATGTTCTGGCATTGGCTCGCGCCAGCTTGTGAAAGCTGATCGATCTTTAGGAATTCTGTGAACCCTCTGCAGTCATGTTTGTAGCATAGCATGCCCCACAATGAGAGTATTTACACCACAGAAATTGGCAAATGCCACAAATCAGAGCTCCTTTGTCCCCTCACTTGCCCCTCCTCCCCCCACCCCAGCCAGTGAAGTGTTTACTAGCACATCACTAACTCAAGTCTGGGCTTGAAAGTAGGATCACAGATGCCACTTACTATTCACCCAATATCCACGTTCCTTGTTTTTTACTCAAGGAATTCCAGTTTTGTTTAGCCTGGCAGTAAGTCCATTTATATAACTGCATTTCCTGTCTCGCTTGCACTTAAGAGTTCTCAAATGACATGGCCTTGGCCAATGGCGTGTAGATGGAGTTAACTGGTAGAACTTCCCAGAAACTCTTTGAAAGGGGACAGACTCACTGCCCAAGACTTTTCCACCTTGTCATTTCCCTACTCCCTATTTAGATCACAGATGCTAGGCTGGGTGTGGGTCTGACATCTTGCAACCACAAGGTGACAAGCGAAGGGAGAAAGGTCCCACACTGAGAATGGCTGACCTGAAAGACAGAAGATGTCTGGTTTTTGGTGGTGCAGCCTGGGACTCCCTGCCCTTGGCTGCTGGTTGGTGGGCTTCAACAATATGCCCCTGAGTGCCATCCCTAACTGGGACCCTCAGCAAGGTAGCTCAACCTCCATTAGCTCCAGTTTCCTTATCTATAAAATAGAAGTCAGAAGATCCTAACCCATGGGATTGGTCTGAGGGTTGAATAAAATAATGCATGGAAGGAGCCCACTACAGCCCTGGCACATGGGAAGCACCAAGTAAGTGCAAGCTGGTACTGTTCTTTTTTTTTTCATGTTTATTCATTTTTGAGAGAGAGAGAGAGAGAGTGCAAGCTGGGGAGGGGCAGAAAGAGAGGGAGATAGAAGATTCGAAGCAGGCTCCACGCTGTCAGCACAGAGCCTGATGCGGGGCTCACACTCACAAACTGTGAGGTCATGACCTGAGCCAAAGTTGGACGCTTAACTGACTGAGCCACCCAGGTGCCCTGGAGTTGATACTGTTCTTACCTCTGTTGCTGAGCTTGTCACCCTGGCAGGAAGTATGTGCTTGGGCGTTCATCTCTCCCTCTAGCCTTCATCTCTTCAAGCACCAAGGGTCATGTCTCACTCACTCTCTATCCTCAGTTTCCATTCCTTTGTTCAATAATCATGACTTGAATTCAGTTGATGCCAAAGGGTAGGGTAGAGATATGAGTTATAGTCAAACAAAGGATACTTTATATTTTTTATTCTTTGAGTATAACCCTACCTCTGACTTGCCCTTTAGTACCAACTGAATTCAAGTCATGACTATTGAACACACTGTTATATTATGGGCACAATGAACAGCACAAAAATGAATAAACCATTTCTGTCTACACCCTACCCTAAAGAACTTGGACTCAAGCCGGGAACACAAGAAAGGGCCCTACGTAGCCATGATGCAAGGAAAAGAAACATAAGGGTCCTCACACAAGGATGAACTGAAGTGCTACAGGTGGAAAGGAAGGGGTGGGAGGCAAGAGAAGTCGTCATGGGAGGGGAGGAGGTTGGCACAGGCCTTGGGAAAGGGAGGTTTAGTGTGCCCATTAGGAAGACACCAGGAGCATCATAGAGCATCACAGATAAGGGCAGTACAGTAGGATACCCTGGCTCTTTCCCCGGGAATGCAGCCAGGTGGAAGGCTGATAAGTTATGTTGAAGGCATCTCCTGGGGGCTTTGACTGCCAGGTTGAGGCATTTGCTTCTCATTCTCTGGGCAACAGGGACTCACTGAAGGTTTATGAGCTGCATGTGACATCAGAATTTGGATTTAGGCAGCTTAATCCAGCAGTCATGAGGAGATCAGTTAGGAAGGGTGATGGGGAGGTAGAAACCCAGTGAGGAGCTGTTCAACAGACTAAACTAGGCAGATGCTGCCCTAAAGCCCTGTGCGTGTCCATGAGAAGGGAGGAATTTATTGGAAAATGCTGCATGCCGAGACATTGAGCCAAGGGGCTTTCCCTGTGCTATCTCATTTACTCCTTGCAAGAACCCTGAGAGTGGTAAGCATATCCTAGGAACTCAGAAAGCAGCCAAGTTACCCTACCTCCTCTGTTCTGAGTCGCGCTGAGGCCTAAGGAAACAGTCTAGACTCCAAGTTTTCATATCCAGCTGTCCTTGGGCATGCAACTTAGCTTTTCTGTGCCTCTGCCCCCTTATTTGTAAGGAGGGCTCCCAAAGTCTTCCTCATCTTGCATAGGAACTGAAAAAACAAAATGAAGCAATGCATTTAATTAATGTATGGTCCTTCTGCTTGTTCCTTGGAGGTCAATGATGTCAGCTCTTAATATAATGATATACCCAGCGGAAATCCAAAGCCATTTCTCAAAGTTGTAATGAATTTGTAGGGGGCCCAGTTTGTAAGCATTACTTTTTCCTGAACATAATTTTAAAAATTACCTCACTCTTAAGAACTTCATTAAGTCTATTTTAGAAGGACTTCAGACAGCTGCAACCATGGAAATGTAGCGCCACTCTGGATGTCAAGAATAAATACAATAAAGACAAGACAAAAGGCTGGGATTCTAGCTGCGGAAGGCTGTGCCCCCTTGTTATTAATGAGGGGTTTACGATCGGCAAGGAGGAGTTACAGGGTAATAGCACCAGACTGAAATAGAATCGAGAAGGGAGTAGCTTTTCGATTTCGTGATCCAGTGTCATTTAATGTTATGCTAGATCCTACCTGGAGTCCACCGCCAATCTGCCTCTACAGTTTGGGGAACACTGCGCCATGCTTTCCTGCTTCCAGGACCTTCTCCTATAGAGAACCATTTCCCCAGGTCATAGTAACAACGCATGTGGTCAGGCAAAGATATCAAGTGCACACTCCTTTACTCTTCTCTCCTTCCTCTCTCTAACCTTCTGTGCGAGCGAGAAAAGCAGCCTGTTCCTTTAATCCATTGCATCATGGAGGAATATATATTTTTTTTAACTCTATAGTTCTCTTTTCATCTCTATTACCCATTTTAACTACTTAATTTGCCAAGTTCCTGTGAGCTGCCTATTGATAATTGATAGATTGCTCCTTCCTTTCCAATTTCCTCTATTAGTTATCCCAGGAAGTTCATTTGTGCTTTGCATGTAACCCAATAGGCCAGTGAGTGCCTGGCTCATTTGTAGGCCTGTGTAAATTAATGCTGTCCAGAAGTGCAGAGGGGAGGCCAGCAGGCCCTTGGACCAGGAAGCTATCCAGTTACACTCCGGCAGGTTCCTCTTCATTGAAACGACCTATAGCAGAGGCACGAGGCCTTCCCCTGGCTCTAATGGCTTTGAATGGCCATCTAAGGGGATCCTTGAGGCCAGCCCTGGCTCCTCTCTTTAGATCACAGGCCCAGCCTCCTCACCTGGGGTTTTACAAGGTGGGGGTGGGCATGTCTTAATAAGAACATCCTATTTAATAGCTTTCATTTCTCAGCCTTCTCCAGTTATTCCTGTTTTCTTTTTCTTTTTTTTTTTCTATTAACTTTTTTTTTTTTTTTCCTTTTCCCTTCTGGGTTTATTCAGACTAGAAGCATTAACGGTAAAGGAGTGTCTCTAGGGGGGATTTCCATTTGAGGCGGGATCAGCACCAGAAGCTGCAGGTTAATTATCCACAGACTATTTTTATTTGTCTAGCCATTTAAAACAACTGAAGTATTGAAAATCTGGGGATTGAATTCGGAGCCAGGAATTTGGGAAAGTTTTGAGGATTTGGAGAAAGACTTAAAATTGTTGGCTCCCGTTGAGAAACTGGGAAAGGCTTGCTTCACATTCCTACGGGGAAACAAGTGAATGAGCTGGGAAGGGAGGCTTCATATCTACTGGTGTTCACTCTCCTGTTGACGGCAGCCTCCAGAAATGGGCAGTAGAGGACAATGGTCTTGGACCTGAAATAAGTCACGCATGCATACACCTTCTGGTTCCCTGTAGGTGACTGAGTTTTAGAACCCTGGTCTATACAACACAAATCACTCTTCTGGGGAATTTTGGATTTGGTCAGATGATGGTCAGATTTCTACCTGAGTTCATTTCATTCCTTGGTGACATCACAGCCCCCAATCGCTAGCCCAAAAGAAAAGGAATTCCTGGCCCTTCTCATCTGTTCACTGTCTGAACTCAGTGAGGAGCCACTCTCCATCAAGCCCTCTGCTAAAGTATAGGAATCTGAAAGTGAGTCAATTTCCATCAGCCTCCCCCAGGGGAATGTCAGTGCCATGAAGACAGGACAGGACAAGAGCTTCTCTGTGAGGAACCGTTGCTAAACCCTAGCATCTAGCACAGTGCTGGGCTCATCAGAGACTAAACTAATGAATTGCACGATCTCTGCCCTGAAAGGAGCTCACCCTCTGTAAACACATCACTGCAATGCCCTGCGATAAGGACTAAGGAAAGAGAAGAACAAGGGACTGTAGAAATTACAGGAAGGAGTTCTTAACACAGCCAGGTGGGGGAAAGGTCAGAAGAGGCTTTGAAGAGGAAGCAGGGACATATGAGCAGGGACTTGAAGGGAGTGTAGTTGGTCAGCCACAAACAAGGAGACAGGTATTGAGAAGCAGAGGACACAGTATGTGTGGAGAAGAGAGCAAGATACTCATGTAGCTGCAATATGAGTGGGGCCCCCTCCCTAGACTCCATCTTATTTGCGCTGTATCCCCAAAACCTAGAATCATGATTAGCATGGAGTAGACATTGAGTGAGTGAGTGTTTGCTAAATCAGCACATGAAGGAATTGCGCTCTAGCTATGGCTTAGACAAGGAGCTGAATCAAACTTGAATGTCTTTGCATGTTGAGGCTGCGGATGGAGGAAAAGAGACAGATCTGAGGGTGGTTTGGAATTTGTAGTGATAATAAAGATGGGTGGGTTGAGTGGGCATGTATGGACAGGCTCTTGCTTTATCTTATCCTGAGGATCACATAGACTCTGTCATGAAGATCCCAAATGATCCCAAAGCCAGCCCCTGGGATCTTCCAGTTTAATCTCAGAAGCGCCCCACCTCCTTAGGCATTTTTCAGCTGGGCAAGAGGTTCTGGGCCATTTATATTCGAAAGATGATCTCAGACTTTTCCTGATTTCATCCTACCAGCTCAACTTTAGATGTTGGGGGCAAAGGGGATCAATTGGTATCTACCATATTATTCTTTCCCACGTGCTAGGGATGATTTTATTAATTCTGCTCAGTGGGCGAGGTTAGGGGTTGGAAGAAGAGGGATGGGAAACATTCTTTTCTCTACTGAAATCCCTGAATGCATCTCTCATTTACTCAGTAAGTTCTATGGGACAGGTATGGTCCTCAAATGCTTTCCATGCATTATCACACTTATCACATCTCTGTAAGGCAAGTGCTATGGGGATGGTCCTGCTCTACTGCTCCCTGTAAACCAACCCTATGAGCACCCATAGGTCCCGATGGCATCTGAGGCCACAACTGGGACAGAGGGAAGAAGCACTTCTAGAGAAGTGACCTTCCCTATCTCTTTTTGCCATAAACCTACCTCTCCTTGAGAGATTCTGTCTCAGGTCAGTGCCTTAGCAGCATAGCCTGAGATGGAGCTCCCGGTGCAGGTGACTGATATAGGGATTGTTCCCTCCTGAGACCTGGAAGGGGCAAGGGCAGCAGTATAGGGCAGGGAAGGATCCCCAAAGGTGTGGTTTCTGTAGAAGTCTAGCTGGGTCCGGATCCCATGATGAGCTCGGGACCATGAATGACATCACGGAGGTCATCCTGCCCAAAGGCAAAGAGACAGAACTGCAAGCATTCCTCATCAGTCACGGCTGAGAGTGGGTACAGGACCGCTGAGCTAGCTGGAAGGGGTGGTCCGGGGGGGTGGGGATGAACCTCTGGGGCAGCTATGATCAGCCCAGCATACAGCAGTAGGCACGGGCCTGTGGGTGGGGCACCGCCACCGTCTGCTGTACGCATGTTTACAGCCAACAGGAGACAGAGCTTGAAGGTGACATGCCAGCATATAGACCCGCCTCCAAATTCCAGCTCCTCCAGACCCACCAAGGTGACCTCAGGGAGTCACTTCACCTCACACGGCCTTGATTTTCTCTGCCGTAAAATGGGGATAATACTAGTTTTTAGCCTCCAGAATTGTGATCAGGATTTAACAAGACAACACGAGTGAAAGGGCTTAGTGCAATGCCTGGCCCTGAGTGAGTCCTTGTGTCAGCTATTATTAATTATAGTTCTTGCCCCTGCGCTTCTGCCCTGACAGCCCCAAAGCTGGGAAACTTCTGTCCACCTGTCGCACTGATCTTTTGAAGGGTTGCTTATTCCTCTGAAGCACAAATGGGTGTTTCCTCACAGGGTAACATTAAGATACACACACACACACACACACACACACACACGTATGTATAGTGTGTATATTTAAGAGGAGCCTATAATTGGCATTTGGCAGGTCGTGGCTCGTCCTCAGGGTCTGGATGCCCCTGAGAGCTGTTTGGAAGGGGATGAGCTCTCCACCAAGGAAGTGTGTCAACAGCCTACCCCTTCTTTTCCTTGTGAGCATCATGCAAATTCACAGCCATAAGCTGCCTGCCAACTACTTGCTGTCAGTTGTCAGAGTGATGTTAAGATAAGCCTCCCCTCCCCAAAGGTTTAGCGAGCTTTTGAAATGAGATGTAAAGGTCATTCTTATTCGATGAAAAATTATGAACTTAACAAAAAAAGAAAAAGGAAAGGAAAGGCTCATTCCAGAAGAATCGATTCCACCTCATCTTTATTGGTTATTTCCCCCAAATGGCCCATCTGTCTCTGTTCCTTCCAATCAACCTAGGATCTGAAAATGAGTCAAACTCAGAGTTTTCTAAGGAACCTCATGGAGCCCTGTTGTATGAGGGAGAGCTTATTAAGTCCACTGTCAAATCCATATTTTCATTGGGATCATTAGCTCACAGAAACCAATGTGGTACCCTTGCCCCCCCCATCAGTGCTTACTGGGCTTACAGACCCATCAGGGGAAGCCGGTGGGCTAACTTACCACTGCCTGAAGAAGGAAGACTGCAGATTGACAGGTGTGCTACGTTTGCTGCTTTCTATTGCATTCTTTGAAAGTAGAGGGGGGACAGGGAGTTCTAGAAAATACTAAACAAGAAATCGACATTGCAATTTTAAAAAGCACAAATTAATCTATGGCAGCAGAAAGCAGATCAGTGATTGTGTACAGGTGGGGTAGAGAAGGAAGGGATTGTAAAGGAACATGAGGAAACTTTGGGGGGGTGGATATGTTCATTACCATGATATTGGTGGTTTCACAGGTATACACATATGTCAAAACCTGTCAAACTGTACTCTTTAAATATATGTAGCTTCTTAGCTGTCAGTTATGCCTCAATAAAGTTATAAAACAAAATAAATTATTTTCTTTGTTTTTTAATGCTACATTTTTTAAATGAAATGGATTCTGTGTTCCCAGCTTGAAATATAGGAGTATGAAATAGGCCTTTTTAAAAAGTTTTTTTAAATGTTTCTTTAATTTTGAGAGAGAGAGAGAGTGTGTGAGTGGGGGAGGGGCAGAGAGAGAGGGAAACACAGAATCCAAAGCAGGCTCCAGGCTCTGAGCTGTCAGCACAGAGCTCGACGCAGGGCTCGAACTCGCAGAGTACAAGATCATGACCTGAGCCAAAGTCGGACACTTAACCGACTGAGCCACCCGGGTGCCCCTGAGATAGGCCTTTAGCTGAGAAGAAGAGACAGCGAGGCATTGTGGTTAAAACCTATGTGCCTCTGAGAGCCACCGAGATGTCCTTGAGGCGGTGAGTGGATAAATAAACCGAGGTGCACACTGACAATAGAATATTACTCAGTGCTAGAGAGAAATGAGCTGTCAGGCCACGAAAAGACATGAAGGAGACCTCAATGCATCTTACTAAGTGAAAGACATCAATCTGAAAAGGCTACACACTGTGTAATTTCAACTATAGGACCTTCTGGAAAAGGCAAACCTATAAAGGCAAGAAAAAGCGCAGTGGGTGCCGGACACTGAGGAGAGGAAGGGATGAACAGATAGAGCTCAGAGGACTGTTAGAGCAGTGAAAATGCTCCGCAGGACACTGTAATGATGGAGACATGTCATTATACACTCGTCAAAACCCATAAAACACACACCACCACGAGCGAACCCAAGGTAAACTATGGACTTTGGGTGATAATGAGGTGTTACTTGCAGGTTCACTGACTGTAACAAATGTACGCTCCAGTGGGGGTGTTGACGGTGGGGAAGGCTGCGCATGTGTGAGTGAGGGCCGGAGGTGTATGGGAACTCGCTGTGCTTTCCTCTCAATTGTGCGGTCAATCCGAAACCACTGTAAAAAAGAAAGTCTTAAAACCGAGCCACTGAACAAGAAAAATCCCTATGTTCCTCTGTCATTCCAAGTCCCGGATTCTGGTCTGCTGTGCAGCCCTTGGCCTTAAGTATGTGGGCAAGCGAGTCATTTTCTAACTTAGCTCAAGGCTGAAGGGAAACGCGTTGGGATTCTCCGCAAACCTCTTCAGCTCTCACCCGGTGGCTGGTCCAAGTAACTGGAATCGACATTGCAGATGGACTCCACGGCCAAATGCAGAGAGTGAGGTGCCCTCCGGATCCTGCCTTCTCTCTGCGGCCACTGGTGTCACCACTCCTACATCCCATGGTCCCCCTTTCCAACTTGATGTAGCAAACACGTGAGACACACACAGATACACACACTGGTACATACACACAGCCATGAGTTTTTATTGAAGCAAAACCTTCCTATTTTTCGTCCATCCATCCATTCATTTATCCAGCAACTCTTTGCTGAGCACCTATTCTAGGTAAAGGGCAAGGGACTGGGTGGGTGGTCCAAACAGACATGGTGACTGCCCTCAGGGCCCTTACATTCTAAGTGGGACAGATACACACCAAATAACTAAAAATGGAAGATAAAACTACAACCGGGGTAAGTGCTATAAAGCAGGGATAAAGAATTGTAAGAGCAAATAACAGGGAGATTGAGCTCATTCATAGATATGGGGAAGAAGGCTTCTCTGGAGAAATGATAAGGGAGGTTATTTGAAAGAAGTAGAGGGATTAACCAGGTAAAGAAGGTCAGCAGGAGTGTTTCAGAAAGAAGGAATGGTATGTGCAAAGGCCCTGTGGTTGGAGAAAGCATGGCATGATCAAAGAAGTGATCAAAGACCTTTTTGGCTGGAACTCAGAGAGCAAGAAGGAGAGAAGCCAGTGAGGTAACTATAGGCTAGAGGGCAGGTGACTTTGTAGGCCATGGCAAGGAAATGTCTACCGTTAATTCCCCCAGAGAAACAAACCCCAACCCCCTTAACAAAACAGAAAAACCACATTGATTAAACAGAGCTAAGTTTATTAGAACTACTTTATTAATAATAAAGGAGAACATAACCTTGACAGAATTTTAGGAATGTCTCAGAAAGTGGAGGTCAGCGGAGTCTATTTATAGAGTTTCAGGGCCCCAGCTTGATGACTTGAAAGCTGGTTTTACCCGGCCGAGAATTAGTTGGGATTAGGTGAAGTGTATGACGCAGCCTTGACTGTACCTCGGATTTGTGAACCCAGTGAAGAGAGGGTCTGAAAGTGAGTCTTGCTGTTCGTGTTCCTACATCAGCTATTCCAGTTGGTTCACGGATTTATCTTCCTGTAGAAGGTGTTTTTTTAGAACACAAAGCTATGTTATCTTTGCTTATTCTCCGTTTTGCTTAATAAAGGACAGAAACGTATGCCCCGATCAACACAAGCACAGGGAATGATGCAGCTTTCGGTCCCGAGGTTTGTGAGGAACCTGTGAATGGGTTTTACAATCCCTCTGACCTGCTGGCCTGGCTGTGGGGCAACGGGATGGGCCATCATCACCATGTCACCTGGCCGAGTCACCCTCTCACTGTGGAACCCAGCTTTCCTCTGGGCCCTGGGACCACAGGACAAGAGAGCTCAGAAGGCTGTTGGCCAATGTTGAAGTCGTTATCTGTGCAGCTCCTCGCTGTCAGGTGTGGTTGAGGGGAGGCTCGCGGACCAAAGCAGACCTACGTTCCTTGCCCAGCTCTGCTGCTGACCATCTCTGAGCCCCGGCCCATTCCCCAGCCCTTAAGCAGCTTCCTGGTCTGCAAACTGAGGATAATAACAGTGCGGACTTTATTAGCGTAGCTCTGGGGAGTCAACGGGACGTGCATGTACACTCTCAGCACGGCTTGTCACGTGACAAGCATTCAAGCATTAATTACTACCATTGTTTTCACATTTGCCTACACAGCTGAGGTCTCCCAAAGCCCCTGTGTTCATTCCATGACGCTCTAAGGGTCAGCCTAACTTGCCGAGGGTCCTTGTCCTCCAAGTGACTGCCATCACTGTGCTCTTGAATCTCTATTCTTGTGTTTGGCTCATAGCACTGCCTCCCGATTCCCACATCTAGGACCTTGACTCCTTTTGAATTCCTTCTGGGGGTAAGTCTTAACCGTCCACTGTGCCAGGCTTTCCTGTAGGTCAGGGCCGCAAGCAAGCACGTCCAAGGCAAGGAACATGCTTCTGGGGCTTTCTTTCTTCACCCAGTACGAGCCCAAGGGCTCAGTTCATTCCAGTGACTTGTGCTGAGACCCACTCTGGCCCAGGCTAGGTGCTGTGCGCATAGCAACGAGGCGGACACAGAACTCTCAGGGGGAACCCTCTGGAATGGAGTGAAAGAGCCCAGATAAAGTCTCATGAGGTACTTACTGGTAAATGGATCCTTGAGGTATGGCCGAGGGAGGGATTGGTTCTAGCCTGAGGCATTAAAGAAAATTCAGAGAAAAAGCCTAGACAGGGTTTATCAAAACATGCATATGCATTATTTTTTTTAATAAGGAAAATGTACAAATAGACAAAATGGTAACAGTTCCAAAATAGTTTAGAGTGAAAATAAGTCTTCACCTCCATCCTCCTGCTTTTTCACCTTCTACCTGCGCATGTGAGCTCAGATCACGCATGTGTAAGCTTATCCACCCAGCATAGTCTACACTGTTGTACTTAATTATATAGCTTGAGGATCATGTTATATCAGTATGGGTTGATCTCCTTTATTGTCATTATTATAATTAATTGTACATAATCAGCCCCCTATTGAGGGACAAAATGGTCTTTCTTTCTTTCTTTCTTTCTTTCTTTCTTTCTTTCTTTCTTTGTTTTTCCTTGCTATATGGAATAATGCTTCAGTGAATATCTTTGTAAAATTTCTTTGAGGACTTGGGTGAAGAATGCACAATAAATATATAGCAAATTCCAAAAGTGCACTTTGCTAGAGCAATTGTGATAGGTATGTTCAAGTTGCCTTTCCAAGAAGGCGTATCCACCTGTGACTCTCCGGCAGCGAGTGAGAGTTGAACAGGGCTGGTGGGAGTTCCTGGGAGGTCTTCAGGTAGTGCAGGGGGGAGGGAGGAGTGACACAGGTGCAGAGGGAGTCCAGGTGGGGTTACAGCCTGTGCCGGGCCATGGAGGCTGGGGAAACCCTGCACCAGGAGGGAAATCTGGAGGAAGGTAAAGAGTGTTGGGTGCACGAAAGGAAGCACAGTGATACTTGATATCTGTGGGACATCATGCAAACCAATAGCTCCAGAGAGTTCCCAGTTTCAGCATCCGAATGTGCCGTATTCCTTGTGTCGTGGTTGTGGCTTTGGTTTTCAGCAGCTACTATAATAAAATACACGTGCAGCATGGAAATCTGTGTGGGACAGAAAGTGAAGGCACAGTGTCCCCTCTGCCTTCCAAGTTTTGGCAAGTTGTGCAGTACCCATCAGGTGAATCCTATTCAGAGGTAACTATGGCTACTTAAGGATGAATTTCTGGGGCGCCTGGGAGGCTCAGTCGATTGAGTGTCCAACTCTTGATTTTGGCGCAGGTCATGATCCCAGGGTTGTGGGATTGAGCCCTGTGCTGGGCTCTGTGCTGAGTGCTGAACGTGGAACCTGCTTGAGATTCTCTCTATCCCTCTGCCCTTCTCCACCACTTGCACGCTCTCTCCCTCTAAAAAAACAAAAAAAAAAAAAAAGAGTGAATTTCTGTGTGCTATTTTCCCAAGCAGCTACTAAGTTCTTAAAACAGATACTTATCAACTTGTTGGCTCTAACTGCTTAATCAATGAAACTGTTAGGTATTTCTTTGTGCTGAGGGCACCATGAAAAAATTACTGGGATACCCAGGGCCCTGTGAACAGAGAAAGTTTGGGAACTTCTGGATTACACTGTTCTTGCAATGTTTAATTCTATTTAATTTCATTCTTGCAGCTACACTATTAGTTAGGTACCATTATGTGCTCCCTTTCGCTCCGGAGAAGACTGAAGATCAGTAAAGACCCACAGCAAGTTAGTGATAGAGGAGGGAATGGATTTGAATCAGTCTGACAGAATATGTCTGTTTTTAGCCACTGTGCTGAGATCTCAGATACTTAGGATGTCCAATTAGCCAGAGCACCCTGAGCATTAGGGAAGCTTAGTTTTACTGTATTACTAACAAGACCACATTATTCTTTCATCCTATTAAACGAACAGCACCTCATCCTGTAATTTGAAATCTCTTAATGTCTCGGCAATGCAACCCCATGAGTCAGATGGCTGGCCCCACAGCTGTGCTCTTGGATGGAACAGGCCCTCAGGACCCATGGAGTAATATGGCCCCTAACTATGGGCCTGGCCAGGCCCTGTTCCAGGCACCAGTAGGTGTGGGAAGGTGGACAACTTGGACAGAGTTCAGAAAGAAGCAAGCCCTTGTGACCACAGGGTAGGAATCAAAGGATATGCCGGTGTTAGGAACTAGCTAATCGACTCTCTAACCCATGACATCAAGGAGAAAACAGGCCCGGGAGGGTTAAGACAGTTGTCCAAGATTACACAGTGAGCTGGTGGAGAGCTGGGCTGAGATCCGGCACTCTTGACATAAGCCATTGGGTGAAAATAAGATTCAAGAAGAAAACTGTGGAAGCCTCCATTGAGTAGTGAGACTTCATATGCTCACCTCCAGCCGAACTCCAGGATGGCCTCCAAAGGGCTCCCTTGAGGAGCTAACACTTATCGTGCCAAAACCTCTGTGCTACATCTTGCATTGATGATCCTGCAGAGCCTGACTTAGTGGCCCCATTTTAAAGACCAGGAAACTGAGATTCAAAGCAAAGATCATTGGCAAGCGAGGCAGTAATTGAAGCAGGACTCTAACCTAAGTCGGACAACTTCCCATGATCCCGTGATCCTTCCCATGCACCTCTCGTGTCCAAGGTGGATGAGAGAGTATATATACACACACACAAGCATTAGTTGTCATTACTGACATCTCTATCACTTGGAGACTTGGCAGTTCTCACTGGACTTCAACTCTGAACACACAGACCTTTCCATTGCCAGATTCGAGATGGGACATTCCTCCCATGTTCTAAAACCTGTAATATGAAGGCCTTTAAGTCAAGAGGTTAAGAGGGCAGGTTCTGGAAGGAGGATGCCTAGGTCCCTCCTCTGGCTCCATCACTTGCTTACCAGCTGTGTGACTGTAGGTGAACCTTGGCTTCCTTATCTGTGAAATGGCAACAATAATAATGAAAGGTGGAAACAGTTAACCCTCACCTATGTAGCTAAATACAGTTCAAGAGTTGACAAGCCTTTTCTATGAAAGGCCCAATAGTCAATTTTCTTGGCTTTGTAGCCTCTAATGTTGTCATTATGGAGCTCTTTTGTCATAGCGGGAGGAAGCCGTAGATGATGTGTTAACAAATGGAGCTGTGCTCTGGTATGATTTTAATTTTTTACATTAACTAATTAATCAACTGCGGGAGGCTGGGTGGCTCAGTCAGTTGAGCATCTGACTCTTGTTTTTGGCTCAGGTCACGATCTCACGGTTTGTGGGTTCCACCGGACTCTGTGTAGACAGTGTGGAGCCTGCTTAGGATTCTCTCTCTCCCTCTCTCTGCCCCTCCCCTGCTTGTGCTCTCTCCCTCTTTCTCAACATAAATAAACTTTAACAAATTAATGAATTAATTGTTATATTAGTTTCAGGTGTACAACATAGTGATTCAACACTTGCATACAACACCAGGTGCTCATCACGAGTGCACTGCTTAATCCCCACGACCTATCTCCCCCATCCCCTCACCCACCTCCCCTCTGGCAACCATCAGTTTGTTCTCTATAGTTAAGAGTCTGTGTCTTAGTTTGCCTCTCTCTCTCTTTTTTCCTTTGTTCATTTGTTTTGTTTCTTAAATTCCACATATGAGTGAAATCATGTGGTATTTGTCTTTCTCTGACGGGCTTATTTCACTTAGTATAACACTCTCTAGCTCCATCCACGAGGCTGCAAATGGCAAGATTTCATTCTTTTTTATGGCTGAGTAATATTCCAGTGTGTGTGTGTGTGTGTGTGTGTGTGTGTGCATGCGTGCACGTGCACGTGTGCGTGTATAACACATCATCTTCTTTCCATTCATCTATTGATGGACACTTGGTCAGTATGATTTTATTGTAAAACCAGGTGACATGCCATAGTTTGTCATCCCTCTGCTATACTCAGTCCTATATCTAGGTAGCAATGTTTTTCTGACTTCGCTTCAATATATTCATCACATTTGCCTGAAACACGTCTCAACCCGAGACCTTTATACTAATAGTTCTTACCCTTTGGTGGGGAGTGAGGGATGAAGAGAGGGGAGTCCACTGAGAACCCACAAGCCTTCTCCTAAAGAAGATGCAAATGTGTGTACAATTGTGTACACAATTGTAGGGGGGTTTGCAGACACAGAGTCTATTTATCCTTAAGAACTCCGGGAATGCATCTCTATTCTAGGAACTCCAGAAACTACAAAGATGTTTGAGAACATCAGAGCCTGAAGAAGATCTGGTGATGCACCAATGTGCTAGTTACTGTAGAGTTTTATATCAGCACAAGGCCCCCTCAGCTAGTGAGTGTATGTCCCATCTGCCCTGGTGGCTAACTGTACCCATGTGATCTTGTTCTGACCATTGGGATGACACCACAGGTATAAGTGTCAGGTTCAGGCCTTGTCTCTTCAGACTGGGTATGTGCCTCTCTGGCTTCTGTTTCCTTCCCACTGACTAAAGGGTGGTGAGAATGGGACAGTCACTTGGACTCAAAGATAGAAACCACACACTGAAGATGGAAAAGCCATCCTATTGTCTGAACTGCCTACCTCTGAGCTATTATACAAGAGAGATATAAACTTCAGCCTTATTTAAGGATTATTTCTCAATCTCTTTGTCACAGCAGCTAAACTTGTACTGAGCGCTGGCTACATAATTTGCAGGGCCCAGCTGCAAGTTGAAAATGTGCGGTCCTTGTTCAGAAATTGGTAAGAATTTCAAGACAGGGACATGAGAGTTTCAAATCACCAATGCAGGACCCTTCTAAGCATAAGGATCTGTGTAACTGCATAGGGTATGTGCCCATGAAGTTGACCCTATCTATGTCCCAGGACAGGCAGGAACTCAGTTGAGGCACAGGGATGGATCACCAAGACTGGGTCATTTTTGGTGGTTGGAAGCAGCCATGATTCTGATCATTTTGGTGCCAGATCACATGCACCACGTTCTGGAAGGAGCCAGACCAGGGACCTTGACTGATCCTCCCTCTCATGGTACGGCTCTGGGGCCTATAGTGTCTTGGGGACTTTTTAGAGTTCGCTCCTTTTTACAGCTGGGGCAGAGCAAGAGAATGCAACTGCCTGGAGAACAAATTAGAGTTGACAAAAGCCACATTGCCACGGATGGACCTCAGTCCAAACCTCAGTGTGGCGCTACCCTCAGATGCGGCAACAGGGCTAAACAAGTGTTATCAGTTTGGTAGCTCCCTGAGACGTCCCTTCCCAATCCAGCAGTGATACTCTCTTCTCAGCAATGCTACCTGGAGGGTATATTATCATTGGATTTTGTAAGCTGGGAAACTGAGGCCCTACTGATTAGAGGTGGCCCTGAGATCCAAGCCGCAACAGGTTCCCTCAGGAGTTTAAGTGCTTCATCACCACACTAAGATTGGTCCTAAACAAGCTACACATTTTGCAGGCATGACCGCCCATCTTCTACCTTCGGGAGGGAGCGGACTTATTCCCATTCTCCAACACCTGTCGTGTGCGGGCCTTTGAGCACAGGTTCTGGAAGGAGGCTGCCTAGGTCCCACCTCCAGCTCTATCACTCACTTTACTACCTGTGTGAGCTGGGGCAAACCTCAGTTTTCTCATCTGTAAAGTGCCAATAATAATAAAAGATCCTGTCTTTTTCATTTAGTATGACGATAACATAAGATAATGCAGGCAATGGACTTGACATTTAGTGAGTCCTTTATAGATTTTTCTCCCATTGCAGATGTAAAACGCATGATAAGCTAGACTTCCCAAAGTTCTACCAACATATCTGCCTCTGCTCTGCTCTCCTAAGCCCTTCCCATCTCTGCCCTGGTCCGAGTATCCTCAATGTTGAAGTAAGCCAGTGTTTGTTTTGTTTTGTTTTGAAATCAGGGCAAAATGGTTATATTTAACTGAGTCTAATTTATTAAAAAATAATTGTCTTAATGAATACTAATTATTAAATGTTCATTTGGTTCTGTGCTTCCCTTTGCTGGTACCTGTACTTCATATTAGTCATTAGGAAACAGGACACGCAACAAACTGTGTAATTACAGACAAAGCATTTAAGACACAAACCAATAAAAATCAAAGGTAGGAGAAAAATGCTTTGAAGGGAGCTGGGGACTAGTTGGGGCTTCCTGTGTCCTGTCAAGAACCCAGGGCAGGAGGTGGGGGTGGGGCGGGGTTTGGGTGTTCGCCCCAGGATCCGCCTATCAGGACTCTCTTTCCAGATAGAGAGGAAATGAGACGCTGTTTCTATGGAAGAAAAGGAGTCACCAGGTCATGTCTTTAAACAGGTCTGAAGAGAAACTCAGGCTGATAGAGTCCTTCTCCTCAGAGAGACCACACTCAAGGGCAGGAGCGGGGAGGGAGTGTCGTGCAAAGTCGGGTTTGGTGGGAGGTTCTTGCCTTCTCCACACTACCAATTTGCTGGATGACTGCCACAGGTTGAATTGTGTCCTCTCGCCCAATCTGTATGGTAAAGCCCTCGCCCCCAAAACCTGAGACTGTGACCTTATGCAGAGATGGGAGTTTTTCAGAGCAATCAAGTTAAACCGAAGACATCAGCGTGGGCCCTAATCTAATATGACTATTGTCCTCACAAAAAAGTACCACAAACTGGGTGGCTTAAATAGCAGAAATGTACTGTCTCACAGTCTGGAGATCAGAAGTCCAAGGTCAAGGTGTTGGTAGGGTTGGTTCCTCCTAAGGCTATGAAGGAGGGTCTGTTCCGGCTTCTGGTGGTGTTCTGGAAACCTTTGGCAGTCTCTGGCTCGTAGAAGCATCACCTTGATCCGTGCCTCCATCTTCACAGTGCCCTCCCTGTGTGCAGGTCTGTGCCCATATTTCCCCTTTTGATAAAGATGCCAGTCATATTTGGATGAGAGCCCACCCTAATGTCCTCATTTTAACTTGATTACCTCCGTAAAGACCTTCTCTTTAGATTAGGTCGCATTCTGAGGTCCTGGGGGTTGGATTTCAACCTATGAATTTTTTTTAATGTTAATTTATTTATTTTGAGAGAGATATAAAGTGAGTGGTGGGAGGGGCAGAGAGAGAGGGAGAGAGAATCCCAAGCAGGCTCCATACCATCAACACAGAGCCAGATGGGCTCGAACCCATGAACCGTGAAATGATGACCTGAGACCAAACCAAGAGTTGGACATTTCAACTGACTGAGCCACCCAGGTTCCCCTCAACATAATGAATTTTTCTGAGGGGGACACAGTTCAACACATACTGGCAACCTTGGTTACTGTCTCTTCCTGCCGCTGAGCTCAGTTACCTATCTGCAAACTAAGATGTGATAAAATAATCTTCAAGGACTTTTCAGCCCTAACGTCCTATGTAAGCCAAACAAATCTCAGCCCCTAGATCCAGGCTTGCCCCAAAGACTCTAGAAATGGACACAGACTCCAATTTACAATCAGGCACGTGAGGCTGGAAACTGCCTTTGAAAGAGAATTATGGCAAAGGCATACTTCCCCAGGGGTATCTTCATGATTAGCTGAGGGGAGGCCCCTCAGAGAATTCTCCAGATCTCCATGGCCAAGCACTCTACTGAGTTGGGCACAGAGGATCCAGGCCTGGACTCAGTCCCTGGAGACCGGTCATCAGGCTGACCCGAGGCTAGGCAAGAGCCCCTGAGATGTGGAATTAGGTCACCCACCCTTTCCACTTAGGTCATCAAAAAGCTATGGGACGGGCAATAGCTTTAATCACCTGCACTCAGCTACACCCAGTCGAAGCCAGAGGCCCTGGGGGAAAGGTCTCCTATCTCACAGTCCTCTGACGCATCTAGTGCCTGTGCTGATTCCCATATCGTTTGTCTTGGTCACAACTGTGATTTTATCTCTGGCTCTCAGAATGCCAGCCATTACAAGGGGAGAGGGGGTTCTAGGACCACTACTGCCAGATGCCAAATATGACAGATTTGCACACCGAGCTCTCATCTACGCTTGAAAAATGAGTCAACTCCAATGGTCAATGATGCCGTCTTATGTAAACCTGGGCGGTAGGATGTGTAAGTAACCTGAGGGTATATATGCAAGTCTCTGGGATTCTGGATGCTTCTTTTTGAAGATAGGTAGTGTGGAGTCACTGGGGGAATAGAGGCTGTGACTGCATCAGGCCACCTGATGTAGCCAAGCCAGGTCATTGATCGAAGCCCCTCCCTGAGACAATCTCTGCCCAAACCCACAGGCACTGCCTCTCTCTCCTGCCTCGCCTCTGGCCACATACCCGCCGCACCTACCTGAGGGTGACCAGCTGTCCCAGTTGTAGCACTGAAAGTCTCTAATCCTGGGGACCCCATCAGTCCTGGAAAAGTAGGACACTTGATACCCCCATCCCCTTGCCAGCCCTCCTACCCCCCACACACACAGCCAGCATGAAACCTGCAGCTTCTGAAACAGCCTGATTCCCTTCCTGAACACCTCCTCTGCTTTTAAGGTGATGCTTCACTCTTTCCACAAAACTATCATCTGATCCCCTCTCCTCCTAGGTCACCAGGGCCTTGCTCTGAGGATTCTACTCTGCTCTGGCTCATAAGCTGCTCACCCCACCTCCCCGTAACGTCTCCTCCTTGCCTTGTCCATCTTACCCACTGGACTGGAAACTCCTCCTGGGCAGGCGTTTGGAGAAGACGAGATGCCAAAGCCTGCCAACCGCAGGAAGGAATAAAGAGGGCTGGCAATCAGAAATAGGTGAAGGCTGTTGAGAGGTTCAAAGATCCATAGTCAATAATATTGTAATAACCTTGTATGGCGACAGACGGTGACGACACCTATCCTGGTGAGCATTGCGTACTGTATAGAACTGTTGAATCACTATGTTGTACACCTGAAATTAATATAATATTGTGTGTCAACTGTACTTCAACAAGTTTCATCTGGGAAAAAAAAAAAAAGGAAAGAAAAGACTCCCCTCACTTGCTGTTGTCTGCCTTGTCTTCTTACCACAATGCAGACAGGGCAGGCACTAACACAACCAGCTGTATTATTGTCCTGAAATAAATAAAGTATGTATTCAGCGATCCATAAGGCAAAAGTCAGTTTCCCTTCTACTTCTCACTCCCATGTCTCTTTCTTAGACACAACCACCGTTAACCAATTTCTTGTGTATCCTTCTAGAGATAGATTATACAAAGGCAAACATAACTTTAGACACATATACACCTGTGCACACACAAATAGGAACATAGTGTATACATTTTTTTCCACCTTGCTTTTTTTTTGTCTTTGTTGAACATACATCCTGGCTATTCATTATCAGTACATCATACAGATCTGCATGCTTATTTCTAATGACTCTCAGTTCCTAAGAAGCATCTGTCCAGAAACCCCAGAGCCTGTCACCTTCCCCACTGACACGCACTTTTCAGCACACCCTGTGCTTGTCATTTCTGATCATAGTTCTAATGAATTAAAATTTTTGTTTTGACATTTAATCAGGTGCGTGAAGCCCGGATTCTGCACTAGACCGGTAGAATGTGCTTCAGAATCATCTGGAAGGCTTTTAAAACGCACATTTCTGGACAATCTGAAGAGTTCCTGATTCAGTAGCTCAGAGGTGGAGGTGGGGCTGGTGAATTCGCATTTGTAATGCGTTCTCAGGTGGCCCAGATGCTGCTGGTCCAGGACCCCCACTTTGAGAACTGTGAGCTCTGAAAGGGAAGCCATGGAGTTGTTTTATTCACTGAACTATTCCCAGTTTGGCTCATAGTAGATAGGCAGTCAATAAATATTTGTTGAATGAAAAATAAATCAAAGCATGCTTGCACCCTGACTTTGACACTTTGTATGCATTGGTTTGGGGTGGAGCCTTGGCTGTCTTGCTAAAGAAAATTTGAAAAAGCTGCAGAGTAAATCCGAGGTGGAGGCTCCAGCTCAGCTAGTCAGACAGGTTGGCCCACCCTGTCCTCTCCCCACCCCCCAGGAGCCAACTTTTGATGCCACCCTATCTGATCCTGATCCCCGTTCTCAGAGATAGAAGGAGTTTCCAATATGACCCCTCTGTCTTTCTTCCTCATTGTCCTGGTGAGCAAACTGGGAGCCTGAGAGGCGACGTGGCTTGCCCAGTTTCACATGGCACTTTTGATGGCAGAGTAGAGGTTTGCTCGGTCAGCCAGAGGACTTGGCAGTACTGAGGCATTCCATGCCACAGATAAAGCCAGAATGACATTCTTTCTCTAAAGAAATCTTGTAGTCTTGCATGAAATTTCACACAGACTCATCATTCGTTTATTTAAGAAAGAGAAAGAGAAAGAGAAAAAAAGAGAGAGAGGAAGGCAGGCAGGCAGGCAGGAAGGAAGGAAGGAAGGAAGGAAGATTTATTGCATATTTACCTGTCAGAGACTGTTTTGTCTATTGAGCATGTGGTGATTAACAGAACAAACTTCCTGCCTTCATAGAACTTGCTTTTGAGGAAGGGATGCAAACAGCAAACATAAATAAGTAAATAATTTTAGACAGTGAGAATTGAATGCAAAGAAGAAGGAGAAACAGTCTAAAGTCAGAGGTTACATGTATGGACTATTACCAATTGGTTCTGGGCAGAGCTGAAGGGTTTTTGCTCTGGTGAGTAACTCTGCAGGATTCTGGAGAGTTCCTAAGTAGAGACACTTCAAGACATGGAGTCTGATTATCAGGACAGAAATCAACAAGGCAAGACTATGAGAGAAGAGCTTCTGCTTCACCTGGTGTGCCTTTTCTTGGGTGTTGTATAAAAAGTAATGCCTCCAGAGCCAGAGAACCCAGGGTTTAAATCCTGTCTGTCACCTTTCAGCTTCATGAACTGGAGACAGTCTTCCCACCTTTGGAGACTCAGTTTTTCCATCTGTAAAACGGGAAACAGTGAGAAGAACTACTCCTTGGAGACAGAGGAGTAGGTTGGAGTCAAGTTTCTGCTAGATCCAAATAGTGACACTGACTTGATGATTAAACTTGCCTGAGCCTCAGAAAATTCATTCATTCGCTCAAACAAATAAAAAAGGATCTATTTTTCTGAGCCTCACCAAATTCATTCAAAGAAGAAGGAGGAGGAGGAGGAAGAGGAGGAGAAGGAGGAGGAGAAAAAGAAGAAGGAGAAGGAGGAGGAGAAGGAGAAGAAGAGGAGGAGGAGGAGGATGAAGAAGAAGAAGAAGAAGGAGGAGGAGGAGGAGGAGGAGGAGAAGGAGAAGAAGAGGAAGAAGAGGAAGAAGAAGAAGAAGAAGAAGAAGAAGAAGAAGAAGAAGAAGAAGAAGAAGAAGAAGAAATAATAAATGACCTTTAAAATAGGCATGCTAATTGACATTTCACTGGGATGTTGTAAAGGTTATGGAAATCCATACATGGGAACTTCATTTAAAGGCTATGCATTCATAAAATAGCTGCTCCTATATTATATATTCTCAAAAGTTGGAAGTGTCTCTCCTCCCCATTCCACTCCCCAAGGTTCCCAAAGTCTCTTATGTGTTTACATTTCTGTTTTGACTGCTTCTCAAGTCACCAGGCAGTAGACATTCAGAGTCGAAATAAGTCAAGTGAGACCTGAAAGTAGGAGGACAGGTGCCTGAGTGAATTAGAAGAGAAAGGGTGTTTATCAGCATCCAAGCCTGGTGTCGTGGAAATATCACACTGGCCTTGGTGTCAGACACACCTGGAGGGGAGTCCCAGGTCATCCCTCATTGGCTATATGACCTTGGGACAGGCCTATCACCCCTTTGAGCCTCCATGTCCTCATCTAAAAAACAGAAAACCCAGTTCCTGAATCCTAGCCAGCATTACAGTGTGCGCTCCTTAGAGGAAATAACGAAGGTGGTAATGATGATGATGATGATGATGACAATAACAGTGATAGCAACAACTTGCCCATATATTGATTGTTTGCCCTACAGGAGCACTGTTCTGTATGATTTTCGTGCTTTATGCTACTTAATCTTCATAAGGACCTTATGAGATAATGACTGTTAGCCCCATTTTGGGCAAGGAAACAAACAGGAGCCAAAAAACTTGCCAAAGCCACACAGCTGGCAGAGCAGGATTCCAGCTGTAACCATCGGCTCTAGAGCCTGTACTTTGAACCACTGTTCTGTGTCGCGTGAACATAAAGCCCAGGGTGTCTGAAGTGTTCAGAACAGGGTAGCTGCACTTACCATTCTCATTGTCATTGTTTCTCAGCCCACAGGTAATATTATCACATGCCTGTTGCCACTGCTCTTGACAGGGGCCCTGGGGACAATGTCTGGCTAGCATGCTGGTGGCCAGCAGTGTCCTTGTCTCTGTTTGTCAGGCCTCAGGGGACAGCCTATGCTTTGATTTTGGGACTTAGATTTTAAAGGCCAAGCCTCTGAGTAACAGGATTTTCTTAGGTATGTAGATGACAGCCTTTAACTAGCTTTATTAAAAGTGGGACCACGAGGTGCCTGGGTGGCTCAGTCAGTTAAGCGTCTGACTTCTGCTCAGGTTATGATCTCGCGGTTCATGGGTTTGAGTCCTGCATCAGGCTCTGTGCTGATGTCTCAGGGCCTGGACCCTGCTTTGGATTCTGTGTCTCCTTCTCTCTCTGCCCCTCCCTTGCTCATTCTCTGTCTCTCTCTGTCTCAAAAATAAGTAAACATAAAAAGAAATTTTAAAAAAGTGGAATTCATCTTAGGGATCAAGGAGACCATGGTTTTTCCTACTAATTGTAAATGCTCAGATGTTTTCTCATTTCTGGAAGGATGGAGCTAGGTAAGTGAATGCTTCTGTTGTCTGTGACTGACATTATATAACCTTCCCAGAACTCCCCATTACAGTTTCTGAATTGTTTGAATCAAATGAAAGGAATATAAAATATGAATATAACCATAGTCTGTTTCTATATCTTTATTTTATTTTGTATCTTATATTTTTATTTGGTCTGTTTGCCAGGAAAATACTTCAACTTCTCATGAGTCAAGGAATCATGAGTTGTCCTTGGGCAGAGTGGCAGGTGTTAAAAGTATTGAAATCTGGTATAGTCACCCTCAACTGCTTTGTTCACCCAGAAAGAGGTGTTTGTGGAAAGGACATGAGTGGTGTAGAAAGGGAACTTAGGAGCCACACAGGCTTCAGACATCACTCACTTGCTACATGTATATTCTCTTTCAATTCACTGTCTTTGTATTAGCTAGCTATTGCTGCATAACAAAGAAACCCAAAACTTAGTAGCTTAAAATGACAGTATTTATTATCTTATAGTTTCTGTGGATCAGGAATCTGGGCACAGTTAATTAAACTCAGCCCTGCTTCAGGGTCTGGCACAGACTGTGATCAAGGTGTTGGCCAGTGCCATAGTCATATTAACTTTTAACTGGAGAAGAATCTGCTTCTAAGCTCACCTATGTGGCAAGTGGAAGGATTCAGTTTCTTGCAGGTTGTTGTATTGAGGGCCCCTGTTCTTTGCTGGATGTTAGGTGGAGGCCACCCTCAGTTCCCTGCCACATGGTCCTTTCCAATATGGAAGCAAGCTTCCTCAGAGCAAGCAAGAGAGCGTAAAATCAAAGACACACTCTTTTATAATCTGTATCTCAGAAATCACACCCCATCACTTTGATTTTGTTTTGTTTTTGTTACTGTTGCTGTTGTTTCTGTGAATCTCTTCTTGTTCTGCTGTCTTTTTTTATGTTTATTTTTTTTAACATTTTTAATTGTGGTAAAACTAACCTAAATAACATAAAATTTATCATCTTATCCATTTTTAAGAGTACAGTTTAGTATTAAGTACTTTCACACTGTTGTGCAACCAATCTCCAGAACTTTTTCATCTTGTAAAACTAAAATTATACCCATTAAATAATGTCCCAACCCCCTCTCCCAGCCCCTGGAAACCACCATTCTACTTTCTCTTTTTATGAATTTCATTACTCTAGCTACCTCATTCAAGTGGAATCATACAGCATTTTGTTTTCATGAAAGCCTTATTTCACTCACCTTAGTGCCCTCAAGGTTTATCTGTGTTGTAGCATGTGTCAGATTTCCTTCCTTTGTAGACTGAATAAGATTTCCCTGTCTGTATATAGCATATTGTGTTTATCCATTTGTCTATCAATGGACACTTGGTATGCTTCCACCTTTTGGCTCTTGTAAATAATGCCACTATAAACATGGGTATATAGATATCTCTTTGAGTACCTACTTTCAATTCTTTTGGGTATATACCCATACGTGGAATTGTTAGATCATATGGTAATTCGATTTTTAACTTTTTGAGGAAACTCCATACTGTTTCCCACAACAGCCACACCATTTGACATTCCCCTCAACAAAGCACAAGGGTTCCAATTTCTCCACATTCTTGCCATCAACACTCATTATTTTCTTTTTCTTTTTCCTTTTTTATTATTAAAAATGTTTATTTATTTTTGAGAGAGAGAATGCACATGTGTGGTAAGTGGCGGAGGGGCAGAGAGAGATGGAGAGAGAGAATCCCAAGCTGACAGCGTACAGCTCAACGTGGGGCTCCATCCCACAAACCATGAGATCATGACCTGAACTGAAACCAAGAGCTTAACCAACTGAGCCACCCAGGCTCCTTTTCTTTTTCTTCTTCTTCTTCTTCTTTTTTTAAAATATAGTAGCCATCCTAATGGATGTGAAGTGGTATTTCATTAAGGTTTTTATTTGCATTTCCCTAATAATTAGGGATATTGAGCATCTTTTCCTGAGTTTATTGGCCATATGCTTATCTTCTTTATAGAAATATTTATTCAAGTCCTTTGCCCACTTTTTAATTGAGCTGCTTCTGTTTTGTCGTTGAGTTGTAGGAATTCCTTATACATTCTGGATATTAACCTCTGATCAGATGTGTGACTTGCAAATATCTTACCTCATTTTACTTGTTGATTGTGTCCTTTGAGGCACAGAGGTTTTTAATTTGATGTAGTCCAACTCAGTTTTACTTTTGTCACCTGTGCTTTAGTTGTCATATCTAAAAAATCATCACCAAACACAATGGCATGAAGCTTTTCCTCTGTGTTTTCTTCCAAGAGTATTATAGTTTGAGGTCTTCTGTGTAGGTCTTTGTTCCCTTTTGAGTTGATTTTTGCAATGGTGTAAGGGAAGGGTCCAAGTTCATCCTTTTGCACACAAATATGCAGTTTTTCCAGCTCCATTTGTTGAAAAGACTGTTCTTTCTTCATTGAATAGTCTTGGCACCCTTGTCAAAATCATTTAGCTATATAAGCAAGGTTTATTTCTGGGCTGGCCCTTTTCTATGTTTGTTTTATGCCTGTACCCACACTGTTTTGATTACTGTAGTTTTGTAGTAATTTTTGAATTCAGAAAGTGTGAAACTTTCACGTTTGTTTCTCTTTTGTTCAAGATTGTTTGGGCTATTTGGATTTCCTTGACATTCGTTATGAATTTCAGGATGGGCTTTTTTCTATTTCTGCAAAAAAGTCATTGGGATTTTGATAAGGACTACATTGAATCTGTGGGTCACTAATATTGGACACTTAACATTATTAAGTCTTCCAACCCATGAGCATGGACTGTCTTTCCATTTATTTTTGTCATTTTTAGTTTCTTTCAGCAATGTTTTATGGTTTTCAGCATACAGGTCTTTCACTTCTTTGGTTCAGTTTATTCTGAAGTATGTTATTCTTTTTGATGCTAATGTGAATGAAACTGTTTTGTTAATTTCCTTTTTGGATTGTTCATTGTTAGTATACATAAACACAACTGGTTTTTGTGTGTTCATTTTGTATCCTGCAACTTTACTGAATTCATGGGTTAACTTTAACAGGATGTGTGTGTGTGTGTGTGTGTGTGCATGTGTGTGTGTGTGCGTGTGTGTATGTGATCTTTAGGGTTTTCTATGTATTAAATTATGCCATCTGTGAGCAGAGATAATTTTTCTTTTTTTTCCCTCCCTCTCTCTTTCTTTTCCTTCCTTCCCTCCTTTTCTCCCTTCCCCCTTCCTTCCTTCGTTTCTTTCTTCTTTCTTTCTTTCTTTCTTTCTTTCTGTGTTTCTTTTTTCTTTCTTTCCTTCCTTCCTTCCCTCCTTCCTTTCTTCCTTCCCTCCTTCTTTCCTTCCTTCTACTTGTTTGTTCTGTCCAGGACTTCCTGTACTATGTTGAATAGAGGTGGTGAAAGTGGGCGTACCTGTCTAGAACCTGATCTTAGAGGAAAAGCTCTTAGTCTTTCACCATTATGTGTCATGTTGGCTATGGGTTTCTCATCTATGGTCTTTATGATGTTGAGGTAATTTTCTTTTATTCCTAGCTTGTTGGGTGCTTTTTTATTTCATGAAAGAGTATAGAATTCTATTAAATGATTTTTCTGCATCAGTTGAAATGATTCTGTGGGTTCCCACCCCCCATCATTCTGTTAATAAGATGTATTACATTGATTGACATTTTTGTGTGTTGAACCATCCTTGAATTCCAGGAATAAATCCCACTTGGTCATGGTGTGTAATCCTTTTAATGTGTCACTGAATTCTGTCTGCCAGTATTTTTTTTTTTTTGAGGATTTTTGTGTCAATATTCATCAGAGATGTTGGTCTGTAGTTTTCTTAGTGTCTTTGTCTGTCATTGGTATCAGGATAATAGAATGACCTTGAAAGTATTCCCTCCCCTTCAATTTTATGGAGGGTTTGAGGAGAATTAGTGTTCATTCTTCTTTAAATTTTTGGTAGAATTCACCAGGAAAGCCATCAGGTCCAGGGCTTTTCTTTGTTGGGAGGGTTTTGATTACTGATTCAATGTACTGGCATCCTTCTTCATTTGCCATATTCTGCTTATTGGAAGCAAGTCACTAGGCCCAGCCTACCCTTAAGGGGAAGGGATTACCAGGAGAGGAGAATGATTTGGGCCACCTCAGTCCTTCCCTGTAAAAGGGAGCTATTCCCAATCAATTGGTTGAAGAAGACATGGGGGCACCTCTGCACTGTGCTTGGTGTCTCTCAGAACTACTTGGTGGTTTGTACTGCCATTCGACTGATTTCAAGATGCAGCCTAGATTTCTGGTAAATGGGAACTTGTTGCTTCTTTTCATAAGATTCATCCTTGGACAAAAGTTCCCATTTCCCTCAAATCAATGAAATTTCATAAGACTTTTAGTTGTACTCCGTGATATGTTCTCAATCTCAAGAAATTAACAGGAGAAGCATCTTGGTCATGGTATTGTGATTGTAATTTTCACACCCATTGTCATCCCTGACCCCTTAAATCTGAGTACACTGCTCCTGTATGATCATGGACACCATGAGCTTCTTTTCACATGGTGCTTGACCAAGTACTGTGCTATCCATTTCTAGTGTTTCTCTTTTGCTGGATGGTAAGCTGAGGTTAGAAATTATATCTTTTTTCCCCTCCTCTGTCTTCCCGGCAGTGCTGAGTACAAAATAGGCCCTCAATAGAGATTTATTACATGAAAAAATGTATGAATATATGAGTGAGTAAATACTACCATCCTTCTGCTAGCCTTGAAGGCTCTGAGCCAGTCTACACATCCAGTGTCCAGCCCATGTCTGACCAGTGTAGAAGATCAATAAATGTCACAGGTTGACAAAGAGAATGGCAGTTGAGAATTGTAACCACTGGACAGAAATGGAAAGATCATTTGCAATCTGTTCAAAGTAGCCATATACTGGAGATGTCATCTCTATGGTGTCCTTATCATAGGAGCGAAGGTCTCCTCTCCTAAAATCACTTTAGTACAGGAAAAAGAAAGTCATTTGCAGGTGGATTCCCCCAGAAGCCAATTCTGAGACAGGGATGTGAGTTCAAGTGGCTTATTTGGGAGAGGATCCCAGGAAGCACAGTTGGAGAGGCAGAGGAGAGAGCCAGGAAAGGACAGAATTTAGCATAGCTCACATTAATGAATGGATGGCTGAACTGGGCGCCTGAGCACAGCCTTACAGTGATTCTCTGTGAGGTTGATTACTCAGAGCTCTCCCCTCCCCATGAGTAGTATGGCAGGTGTGATATTTACACCAGCTCCCCATCTCATTGTTCGGGGTTGCGCTCATTGGCACTTCGGCCCGTCCTGTGATAGAGCAGCACACCTCTGCACCAGAGAGTCCTTCGAGAAGGGTCCTCAGTGTGGTAGGAAGAACCCAAGTGGATGCTGAGTGCTGAGGGGATTGCCACTGGCAGCACCTGGTTCGAAGATTTGAAATCACGTTTACGAACTTGGACCTGAAACCTGATTTTGTCCTCTACTCACAAGGCAAATCCCTCCAAACTCCCCAGTCCTCAGTGTGCCCTTCTAGAAAGTCCTCTTCTGCTCCAAAAGCACTAGGACTTCATCCCTCCACGAAGATGTGTGACATGGGACTGCCGACAGCGTTCCTTGTCAGAGCTCAGCTTCTAGAGTTTCTGTGTAGGCAGGCTTCCTTCCATTTTTCTGTTCACGTTTCATACCAGTCCTGGGAGCCGAGGCTCTGGAATCAGGTTGCTCTTTGCAGCTGATCTGAGCATGTCTAACCACAAGTATGATTCACATTATACCCCAATGTGGTGTTTATATCATTTGATGCTTTGATTACTTTGTTCGAAGTGATCTCACTTGTTTATGAGCATCTGTTAAGTCCCCAGCCCCCTGAAAGTCCCTGCTCTCCTGTCCTCTGGGCAACTCATCCTGTAGACAGTTACGTCCTCTGCTGCTATAATAACCCAGGCAGGCTAACATAGTCTCCTGGGCTTGCTGTCGCTCCTAACAAAACCGGGGTAAGAGAAAGCAACAAGACAAAGGCAACAAAGTTTTGGTCCTTTTGTCAGTAGTTGCTGACACAGACGGACGTGTGTGGAGATGCCCCGTTACAACATTTGTCGTCCCTCTTTGCTGTTAACTCCCACTCCTCCACTCACATCGTCATCTCCACTCTCTCTTTTTTTTAATGTTTATTTATTTATTTTTGAGAGAGGGTGAGAGAGAGAGCAAGAGGAGCAGGGGCAGAGAGAGAGAGAGAGAGAGGGAGACAGAATGTGAAGCAGGCTCCGCACTGTCAGCACAGAGCCTGATGTGGAGCTCAAACTCATGAACCATGAGATCATGACCGAGCTGAAGTCAGACGCTTAACCAAGGGCCACTCAGTGGCCCCTTCATCTCCACTCTTTCAGGACCAGATTCCATGGGATGTGGATAAGCGGATCAGGGGGGAACAATGCATCCACAGTCACTGAGATTTGGAGAAGGTTAAAATCAGCAGAGTAAAAAGGTATCTTTGCTGCTGGACTTCTCAGAGTCTCGAATGTGCTACTGTGTACTGTGATTCTTGGTGAGGATAAGGTGAGAAGCATTTCTGAAATGAACATGACCGCAGATCACTTGCTGTTGGCTAAAGAAATGCTTAGCAGAACTAAACTCAGGAAACGCTTTCCTGGATCGTGCATTTGGCATGGAGCTAAAAATGACAGATAATTCAGAAGCCGGCAGCAGTCTGCAAGGACTCAGTGGGTGAACCAGGCTCCTGACCCAGCTACTGCAAACCCCTTGCCTCTCAGTTCGGAAGCATCTGCTGTGGGCTGGGTGCCTTACCAATGGTAAACAGCTTTGCAAGGGAAGACGGAAGTGACGCCACCATCAAAGACAAGGCTTCTTTGTAAGGCATTTGGAGAGTCAGGGCAGGTCATGGAAGCTGGGCAGGATGCACATCCCAAACCTGCTCTCAGCACCAGGACTGGCTACAAAACTGGCAGGGCCCAGTGCAAGACAAAAAGTGAGGGGGCTCTTGATCAAAAGTGACTAAGAAGTTCAAGATGATAGCCGAGCTTTGCACCTGGAGCCCTTCTAACTTTTGTGTGGGTCCCTCGCCTGTGAAGTCAGCGGTGGACAGCATGTACCTGTTCCTGGAGCAGCAGCCCTGGCCCACCGCCGAACCCATCGGGTCGTGCCTCCTGTCCCCTTCTCCTCTCCCCCACCCCCCCACCAGGCACTGCTCAGAGACAGGCTTTCTCCCATTCTGCCTTGGCAGGAAGCTCCTTCTTCCAGCTCTTAATGAATCAGAGGATTAAGCAATGCGCCTAGAGGCAGCACGGAAAAGGGGCAAGAGACTGGAGGTTCACATCCTGGCTTTTTGCCCCTTGCCTCTCAATGATGTTGATCAATTTTATGTTCCATTTCTGTGGCTTAGAACTCTGCTTTAGAAAGGGGCTGAAAATAATGCCTGCTTTGGACAAAGGATGGCGTAGAGCCAAGGAGGCGAATTCTATCCTTTACAAACCCTTTGCAGAGGAGTCGATGTGGCATAGGTATAAGAGTTCGCATCCCCCCCTTGGAGGCTCCTGGTCACTCCTCTCCTTCATTTACTGACCCATCCATTCAGTCAGTATGTGGAGGGGAGGTAGGAACGGACTAGGCAGAGAGGAAGGAGAATGGCACTCCAGGAAGTCAATAGCAATATGGCCCACGGGGCGGGAAGAGCCGAGATCCCAACCCAGACAGCCTCGCACGGCCTCCTGGTGCCTGGAGAAACTCGGCTGCCGAGGAGACGGAAGTTAATGGTAAACAAGGGCTGTTGGGCTGTGTGTGGATCTTAATCATCCTTATATCCCCACTGCACAGAAGCCCAAATAATTGACGATTGGCCACCAACTGACTTCAGGAGGCTGTCCACCCAGTGCCGTCAACCATCTCCAGCAATTAGGCTCAGCGTGACAGTTGTTTCTGAGACAAGGAGCCGAGTGAATAGAATTAATCTCCCTGATTTAAATCCATTAGTGCCTGTGATATACTGGTTCAGGCATTTAAGAGCCACTTCACCTCACCCGGTCATGCCCATAGGGTCACAGGCTGACTCACAGTTAATAGTGGGGAAGACTTTAATGGAGGGGAGGCTTTGAAGAAGGGCAGGGTGTGTTTCAAAGCTTGAAGGTTTAATGCATTTTTAATTAAATGTGCTTTAATAGGATTCAGCACCAACTATCATGTCACTGCAGATAGATTCATTATATTTGTTCAGTTAATTACGCGTGTGCTATTACCCAAGTGTAAACTTTGGTGACCTGGAAAGAAGCTTGACTTCGAGGGACACCCAAGAGTTCTGCCGGTCCTTTCAGGATTAGGTTAAATCGTTCCCCACCCTCCGGTCCCTGTATTTACGCTGGTGTGCCCACACCCATACCCACACAAGCAGGCACATGTGCAGGCACTGGCAAACAGCCAGGCACATATGTAGACATTCTATCTCTCTTCCTCTCTTCTTTCAAAGAGAAGCAGATGGTAGGAGATATCAAAGCTAGGAAAAAAAGCATGCCCAGATAGGGCTCCATCCTGTTATCAGCTTCACACGAGGTGCTGAATATTCCTGAGCCTGAGTGTCCCTCTTCTGCAAAGGGACAACGACAGCAATATTAATAGCAAGGATACCTCCCAGCACTGCTGTAGGTTCCCAGGACGTGATACCGGAAGAGCCCTTTGTGGGATGCCAAGAGCCATGCACATGCTGCTTATTGCTGGTGGTTGTAACCAGTCTTTCTAGAAGGCACTCCGTCAGGGCTCCATCCTATAAGCTCAGGGCACGGGATACTTGCTGAACCCTGAGTGTTCATGTGCTGAAGCAGGACCTTGTTAATTCACTCAGCAGGCGTGCACCAAACACCTAGCACTTCCTGAGGACCTACTCAGCACCCAGCTCAGGGTCCCTGACTTCCACATGTTTCTCATATGTGATTCTCCACCAGGTGACTATCTACATATTAGAGATGGGAAACCAAAGCTTTCATAATGGATTTATTTAATACTGTTTGTTTGATTCTTATCACACGGGCCAGGCATTAGCCCAGGGGCTAGGGATGAAGAGGAAAATGAAACAGAAGTGGCCCCTCCCTGGTTCACCTTTCTGCACAGAGTTTTCAAGAGCTCACCAGAAGGTTCTTCCATGCTTGGGCCCTTGGTTTTCTCCCCAGTCAAATCTCAATGTATCAGACGGTGAGTCTTGACGTGTAATGGATTGAACAACCCACAATTCTGGTTCCAAGCTCGGGGCATGGGGGAGGTGGCTGGGGGCCTGGGAACGGGGTTCAGCATATGGAGAGGAGACCCTCAGAGATGCCCAGGATAAACCTTTCAGCCCTTCGTGTGCTTACCACATTCCCAGGGGAATCTTACTCAAATGCAGATGCTGATTCAGTAGGGTTGGTGGTGGTAGGGTATGATTTAATTTTATGTGTCACCTTGGCTAGGCCATGGTGCCCAGTTATTTGGTGAAACACCAGTCTAAATATCACTGAGAAGGGATTGGTTAGGTGGGATTAACACTGAAATCAGTGGACTTTGAGTAAAGCCGATTATCCTCTTGATGTGGGTGGGTCTTGTACAATCAGTTGAAGCCTTGAGAGAAAGGACTGAGGTGCCCTGAGGAAGAAGGAATTCTCCAGAAGAGCTGCAATGTCAACCCTTTGTTAGTCTGCAGCCCCACAAATGCCCTGTCGATTTTGGATTTGCCAGCCCTTACGATTACATGAGCCAATTCCTTAAAGTATTTCTTTCTCTCTCTCCCTCTCATCACTATCTATATCTATCAATTACATATTTGAACTTTAATAATATAATGTTATTTTAATGAATTTAACATTTTACTAATATGTAAGAAAGGTAAGTTAATTTTAGTAATATCTTTTATTTAACAGAAAATATCCTAACTGGTGTTTTTTAGTGTGTCATTGATAGAAACATCTGTGAATGAGATATAGAGATCTATACATAACTCTATATGTACATACTGCATAGATATCCTGTGTATGTAAGATAGGATACTTGGCGTATGTCTATCACTGTTCTGTTTCTCGGGAGAGCCCTGCCTGATGCAAGGAATGGGAGTCTACATTTCTTCTGCGCTCCCAGGACATGCCAGTCCTATTGGTCTGTGAACCAGACTCTGACTAAGGTCATAGACAAAGATGGTGCCTGTACCGGGGAATTCCATCACTTGAAAAGCCAAGGCCAATCTTGACGTTGCCCCCAAAGACCTTCAGTGGCTAGTTTTGGCTGGAGCTACTCTGCTGTGTTGGAGCTCCTCCGCTACATTGGAGCTACCCCGCTACATTCTCTTCAGCAATTAATTTCTGCCTGATCATCTGAACCCGACAGTTTGTCCAAGCTGGTGAGCCACTGGAGTCCCCAAGAGCATGCCCCGGCTGCTTCCAACGTCGCGCTCTGCAGTTGTATCAATACCGCTTTCCCCACGCACTCTCAAGTCAAGGAGAGGCCTCAGCACCCAGCGCCCAACAGCTGGATGGAAGCCGGAAAGGGACAAACCCAGAGTTGGGGCAAAAGTTTCCCAGCGGCCCAGAGGTCTAGCATCCCACAAACACCAGCACAGGGCCCCAGCGGCCCCCCTGCCTTCCCTGACGCCTCTTGAATGCCAGTGCGAGCTGGGCACCCGTGGGAGGGCTGGACAGAAATAATGAGACAATTCGCAGCCCTTGCAAATGACAGCACGGAGCCTGCTTGGGATTCCCTCTCTGTCGCTCCCTGGCCCTCCCCCACCTCTATAGAAATAAATAAGCTTTAAAAAAGAAATATAACACAAGCCACACATGTTATTTTAAATTTTATAGTAGCCACATTAAAAAATTTTTAAAGAAACAGGTAAATTAATTTTAAGAGCATATTTTAATATTTAACTGAAAAGACCCTAAGTATTATTATTTCAACGTGTCATGGATGAGATATTATACATTTAATTTTTTTTTGCACTAACTCTTCAAAATCTGGTGCACTTGCAGCATACACTTACACTTCAGACAAGCCACGTTTCAAGTACTGCCCAGACACGCGTGGCCAGGGGCTCCCCCATTGCACCACGCAGTTCAGGATCCTTAACGACTGGCACCCGGGGCTAAGAGAGTTGGTATTTGCTGCCTGCCCTGCATGTTCTCCTAAAAACAGAAAAAGGAAAAAGGAAAAAAAAAAGTGAGAACAAATAATAATCTGGATATTTGAAGATGCCAGGCGACGCGTGTCAGGTTAACGCTCACAGGGGCGTGAATGATAACAGCAGTTCTGCTCAAGCAAGTGCCACATAAGCAAATGTTCTTTAAATAAACAGAAATTGAGTGTATTTCAGGAACTTATTTACGCTATGGGTCACAGAGGAGGTTAAACCAAAATTTGTTTTAAAAAGTCTCCCAATGGATGCCCTCTGGGCCCCCACCGCATGCTGTTGTGAGTAGGGGAGGCTCTCGAGGGCTGGGAGCTGGGTTGGCTGGTGGGCTGGGAAACTGGGGTCGAGTGTCCATCTGCCGTGGACACTGCTGGTCTTGCAGTCAAGTGCCAGCTTCACGTGCAGATGTGCAGGGAGGGGGAGGTGCCGACCCGGAGGGAACTTGGGAGCCTGGGTTTCTTGCGAGACTCCTGGCAGACTCTGCAGGCCTTTTTGGTGCAGATTGGAAAGGGGCTGTATCCCACCCATGTGAGTTGTTCACTTGTGCAGGTAGCTACTCATTCATTCATTCATTCATTCATTCCTCCTTCCTTTACTCCTATATTCCTTCAGTTAGCAACTCACCTGCTCATTTCCTCATTCTTTTACACACTGTCTCAGGTTGGGTGCCCTGGGGAGCAGACAGGAGGCTGATAAGGGAGCATCCTGCCATCAGCACCTACGGGAGGGAGGAGCCGAAGGAGACCCCCCCCCACCCCCTGCCGGATGTGCCTGTCGTGAGAAGGGAGTGTGAGGGAGGGCAAGATGGCTTTCTTCCACTGAGAGTGGAGGGCTGTCGACTGGCAACACCGCCAGTGTCCGAGGTAATGGTCGTCTCTTCCTAAAGCTGGATTCGGGGGCGGGGGGGGCACATCTCATATCCACCACACATCCTTCAACACTGTCACATACACTTTTGTCTCTGGGCTTCCCTTAAAGGCTCACTCATTCATTCACTCATTCGTTTGTTTCTGTGATTCATGAGCATCTCTTCTCTGCTTAGAACTCTCCAGTGGGTCCTCTTGGCACTCAAGCCCTTCATGACCTGAGTCCTGGGCCCTCTGAGGCTTCATTGGGTTAGACCCTCACTCTTGCTCACCGTGCTGCGATTTCCTCCTATCCTTTGAACACCGAGCTCTTTGCTGTCTTGAACCCCCCACCCCCGCCCCAGGATCTTTGCACTGCCCGTCCCCTTTCATTATTTGGGTCTCAGCGCTGAGCTTCCCGCCTCAGAGAAGGCTTTGCAAATGGCCTTGTGGACAGTTCTTCACCCTCCGTCCCTCTCTCCCTCTCCAAACCTCTCTCCTGGTTATCCTCTGCATGCACATGATCTATCACTCTCTGAAATTACCTTATTCATTTACTTATTTGCTCATTCTCCCTCCCTTCTCCACTGGACTGTAAGCTTCATGAGGGCTGGGTCTTCTTAGTCACACAAGGATTTGTAGAAGGAACAAACGAATGACTCAGCAATTTGCTTATTAATTAAATTATTCACTCATTCATTATTCATTTATCAACTCTCTTATTCATATATTAATCAGTCCATTCATTCATTTATTCATTTCCTCAATAAGCAGTGTTTATATCCATAAAATGTATTATATATAAATATATATTTTTATATATTTAAATATTCAATGTATTTATATATAAATAAATTATATATAATTTAATATGTATGTTACATACATATATAAGTATGTTATATATTATAATGAACATGCATTATATGTAAGTACATAACACACATTTATATATAAATATGTAAATATATCACATTTACTTTGAATTCAATAAAGATATTCTTAGCAATATTATTAAAAACAGCAACAAACCCCAAATTATATTAAAAATAGAATAACCTTGAGCTTATCCAACTCTAGGGGATGGCTAAGGAAATTACAACACATCATGATAGAAAATAAAAAGCTCTCTTTGCAAATGACACTTTGCTATGACTTCATGGGAGTGTGACGACAAGGGACCAGGCCAATAGTCTCATGAGAAGTAGAGAGAAAGCAAGTTTGATAAAAAGGCATATACCATATGGTCGCAGCCATGCCAAATGTATCTGTTTTTGGGTAACGACTAGATATCCCCATGCAACAGCAAATAAAATTAGTCTCAGGTATTGAGATGCTGGGGATTTTCATTTTTTTCAAATATTTCTTTGACATTCTGTCACGTTTCTTAGTATGGAAAAGATGTGTCAGCATTGTATGACCCTCAAGGCATGGTGTGATGCATAGTCCTGAGCCCTGGTAAGATGTGCTGTTTATAAAGTTCCCACCGTGTGTCCCGTGCTCAACGTGCGTTTTTTCACTTAGTACTCAAAATGGTCCTATTAGGCAGGTTAATATTGTGTGTGTGTGTGTGTGTCTGTGTGTGTCTGTGTATGGGTATCTGTGTGTCTGTATGTGTGTGCATCTATGTGTGTGTGACTGTGTGTGTGTGTATCTGTGTGGGGTGTGTGTGTGTGTATCTGTGTGTGTCTATGTGTCTGTATATGTGTCTCTATGTGTGTCTGTGTATATCTCTATGTGTATGCGTGTGTCTGTGTGTCTGTGTGTGTGTGTCTGTATGTGTATGTGTCCGTGTGTGTCTCTGTGTGTCTGTGTATATGTGTCTGTGTATATGTGTCTGTTATGTGTCTGTGTGTCTGTGTGTGTGTATCTGTGTGTATCTATGTGTGTGTGTCTCTGTGTGTATGTGTCTGTGTATGTGTCTGTCTGTATGTATCTGTGTGTGTGTGTTTGTGTGTGGTAGAATGATGACCCAGAATCTGTGCGTACGTTACCTTACACAGCAGAAGGACTCTGCTGACAGAAATTTGCCTAATGGTCTTGGGGTGGATTGATTACCCTGGATTATCTGGGTAGGTCCAGTGAAATCATGAAAGTCTTATAGTGGGGACGCAGGAGTGTCACAGCCAACGACAGGACGAAAGCAGCCATCGGAGAGATGTAGTCCACCAACCACGGAGTGCAGGAAGCGTCCGGAAGCTGTTCAGGCAGAAGAACAGGTTCTCCCCCAGACCTTCCAGAAGAAGGCCAGCTTCAGACTTCTGATCTCCAGAACTGCACGAGTAAATGGGTGTTGTTTTAATCCCCTAATTTGGGGTAAGATTTTACAGAGTTAATAGAAAACAGTGGATAAATTGAAGCTCAGAAAGACAAAATAACTTGTCTGAGGTCAGCGGCACAGTCGAGATGGATTCAGAGGTCATAACAGTTTAACAGCCGCCTCTCATTGGAGCATCACTGAAGCTGGAATTCGTTGCTATGAATTACCCATAGCATTCTAGATATTTGCAGGTGCTTGGCTGCTGCCTTCATCGTTAGGGGTTTAATTCTAAGGATTAGGTATCCACACAGAGATTTCCTTTCCTTCTTCCCTTCTTTCCCCTTTTCTTCTTCCTTCCCTTTCTCCCTCCCTCCTTTCCTTTTCTCCTCCTTTATATGAACTGAGCAGCTGCTACATGCCAAGCTCTGTCCCAGATTCTGAGAAGATGCTGGAATTGAGATGGACCAGATACCTATCCTTAGGGACCTTATGCTGAAATTTTGCCCAGATCCTGCAAATATCTAGAATATGGTGCATAATCTGTATTCCAGAGACCCAGCTTAGGCTCTGGCCCCATACAGAGGTAGGGAGGATCAAGGGTTGAAAATACAGAATCTCCCTCTTCAACCAGGTCCTTCTTCCGCAGAGCAATCCTGGAGAAGAATGAAACTGTGCTTCAAGGAGATGGGAGAGAAGAGATCTAGATTTTCCCCTTCTGAGTCCTGCTGCCTCCCAGCCTCTCTAGAGATTTTCTGTCTCCCTGGGGTTTGCGGAGGACCCCAGACTCCTGAGCTCAGAATGTCTGAAGGGACCCAAACCAGGAAGGAATAGGAGCAGGCCCTCACTGGGGAAACACAAATATAGCATAGCATGGAGGGGGGAAGGAATGAGCACTGAATCGGGGTCTGGAGAGTAAAAGGTCTCTGCCTTTTACTCTCCATGTGAGTTTGGTTGGTCAGTGCACCACTCTGGACCTCGGTCTCCTTCTCCATTCAGTAGGGATAATAACATTACTGCAATCTCCTCTGTCCCAGGGTTACGGATACAAATGTGAAGATACATGTAAAGGAAGCTGATGCAATGACAGTTGACGGATGCTTATGCAATCGGGGGTGAAGAGTGAGCAAACACATGGAAACATTTATAGCCTGTTGCAACTGTAGAAATGATGTGGATACAGATCTCTTTCTGCCAGGAATAGCTGTAAATATTGGTCCGTAGAGCTCTGGTTCTCTATCAGATTGTGTCCACCTGTATGCATGCACTCGTACACGCGCGTGTGTGTGCACACAGTATGGTGCGGTGGAAGAAAATTACGCGGCACGAGGCAGCATGAGACTCAAGTTCTAATTCTTCCCTCTGGACCTCAGTGCTCTCTTCAGTTAAAAAAAAAACCCATCAGTGGCCACAAACGAGGGCTATGCACCATTTTGACGACAGATGTGTTGTTTGGATTGGTGTCAAACAGATTTTTAACTCGTTGCCTAACAGTTTAAAATGTAGAGATTTTGCCTAAGAAATAAGAATCTAAGTTTGGGGTTTTCTTGAAACTCCTAAGGTCTGGTGGTCCTGGGTCTGCATTGCTGACAACCACCCCTGTCTGGTGTGGAGTAGCAGTTTTCTTCTTTATATCCAGCCCGTAGTCCCCACCGCTCTCAAATGTTGCACGCCCTGCCGGCTGTGCTGCTTTACCAGACATGCCACCTGCCAGGCTCCGTAGGTGACGGTGCTGGCCAACCCCACGCTAGGAATAGTTTTGTTTCTCAGCAGCTAGCCTTTAGGCACAGGGCACTAGCCCCAAAGGGCAGACAGAGAGGTACCGGGAGAGAGACCTTCTAGGAGATTCCAAGTGGCAAGTAAGGAATGCCAGAAAAATTTCTCTTTCTCCCATGACTAGGAAACAGATGTCCCAGGAGCCAGATCCCAGGCCAGTCCTTTCCTTTGTTTCAGCCTCAGCCTCCCCATCTGTAAAGTAGGCGCTGGAACTAGATGATCTCCAAGGCTTTTCTAGTTCTTGGGCTTTTTGGTTCTCTCTCCCCTCTCTCCGCCATACGTGTCGACATGCGAGCGCATACAGTCGATTGTATTCTTATGCACAGACACACATATCTTACTAAGGATGTTTTTCCACTTACCAACTGCAAACTCTCATATTTCCTCCAACCTCCCACACCCCTGACATCACTCCTGCGGGTCTCCTTCCAGACTGTGGCCAGTCATCAACCTTCAGAGGAGTTACCTGGCGGCATTGTGTAAGGGCAGTGAGTAGGATTAGTCAGCTAATCTCCTCTCTTATCAGTGTTCTCCCCCAGGAGCAGACAACAACAGGAGACTGTTCAGTGGGGAGGGCTCAGACCCACCCACCGAGGGCAGGAGGGAGGAGGCCAGCAACCCAAACTTTGTTCTCATCTCTGGCTGGGATCACAGAACTGTGGGAGAGAGAGCGCTCGGGGCCCCTTGAAATGGTTAAGGCAAAGTCAGGTTCCGATCCAGGCCAAGCGCCTCCCATCAGGGGGCTCGCTCACCGCCTCTAAACAACGAAGGACATCTTCCACTCCAAGTTCTCCAGGCTTCTTCACAAAGAATGGAAGTTGGCACTCCAAATAACTTCATGTTCTGCTTTGTTTTTTCAGGCCGCTTAGAAATAGAGAATGGGGAGAAGGGAGCCTGGGCATATTACAAAACATACTAAAATCCCAACTCAGAGTTACAAATGTTGTGACGTTAATTTACATTGAACAGTTCAGGCTATTGGCCAAGAATGTCACAATGCAATGTCATTGTGCTAGTCATAAGGTAATGAGTGAATAGTGGTTTATTTTGTTTATCTTATTTTATGTATATTTAATTTATATTATATTTATTATTATTATTTATTTATTTTATTTTATTAAAAAATATGAAGTCTGGTTCAGAAACGGGACACATATTTAAAGCTGTGAAGTGAACCTGTTCCTATTACAGTCAGATGTGACAGATGTATTGTCCTGTTGACTGATAAGGCTAAATTGAGGCCTTCAGTGAATGAACAGCATGGGTCTAAGGACCACCTACCTAAGCCTGGCCTGGGAGAGACCAAATTTCATTGTCCTGACCTGGGAACTGACTTGAGAAAACCGTATGTGAAATGGCTTCTAGGTGGTAATGACCTTGGAGTTGCTTCATTCAGAACCAGACTTAACAGTGGCTAGTGCCAGGCCAGGCCCCATCTGCTTATGCTGGCCTCACACAACTCTTGATTCTTTTTAAAAATTTTTAATGTTTATTTTTGAGAGAGACAGAACGTGAGCGGGGGAGGGGCAGAGAAAGAGGGAGACACAGAATCTGAAACAAGCTCCAGGCTCTGAGCTGTCAGCACAGAGCCCGATGTGGGGCTCGAACTCACAAACTGTGAGATCATGACCTAAGCCGAAGTTGGATGCTCAACTGACTGATCCATCCAGGTGCCCCAACCCTTCTCGATTCTTTATTAAAATCCAAGTCCTCCCAGGAAGGTCTACAGATAAGCAGCCATCAGCCAGTCACCTTTTAGTGCGAATTAATTCATCGGTCCTGTTGCAATGTGGCTGTCAGTAGAGAGAGGCTCTTCATGAGACAAGCCCAGGGCACAAGATGCTGGACCGTGAGGATCAGTTGGGTTGGGTAGAGAAAGCCACAGACTCAGGGACCAGATGATCTGGAATCTCCCACCTCCTCCTAACTGTTAGCCCTGGGACAGTGGGCAGACCACTTTGCTTCTCTGTCTTGGCCAAAGTGGAGATAACGTAGCCTCAGAGCATTACAACCCAGTGAACGATGCCAGGGGATGGCTGTGCCCAGGAACTCGGTCTCTACCCTCACAGTGGGTTGAGGAGGCAGACAATGGGGAAGTAAACTATTGACACCAGATGGGGGCACGTGTGGAGAAGGGAATAAGACCCCGTACTGGCATAGAGACTGAAGGTGGGGAAGCAGCCCCATTCAGTGGTGAGGAAACTTCTCTTTGAAGAAAGGCTATGTGAGCCTAAGGAGAAAGGAAGGGGCCTTGCTGCCCCTGACCTGGGATGCATGGTGGGCAGAAGAAGCTGCATGTCTGAAGGCTGGAGTGGGCATGCCGTGGTGTGAGATGCAGCGAGGCCGTGGGTGCGGCTGGAGGAACTGCAATCAGGGGTCAGATGGGGCTGGGAAGGTGGGCAGAGGCGGCATCATGCAGGGCCTGGTTCTCGTCATACTCAGGAATTTGCATTTTATTCTAAGTGACTAGGAAGGTGCTGGAATGTTTTTAATATATGTGAAAGCATTTTCTATAGTAGGTGAAAGTGTTTTGTAAACTTGAAAGCACAAAGACGAAATACTATTATTATCATATATGTGAATAACAACATTCCATTGTAGTCTAAACTATTAAATTGGCAGCTTGATCCTTCAGTTCCTTCAGTGAAAGCTGGCAGTACCAGGATCCTGAGGCACTAGGTATGAGAGGGCTCTGGGGCCACCTCTCTGTCAGGCCACCTGTCAGGCCGTGGGGTTGCTCAAGAGAGGTATGTCCAGAGCCCAGGCACTGAGGCCCAGGCTGGCCACCATCTTTTTTTTTTTTCTAATGTTTATTTATTTTGAAGCAGAGAGAGGAAGCATGAGCAGGGGAGGGGTAGAGAGAGAGGGAGACACGGAATCCAAAACAGGCTTCAAGCTCTGAGTCATCAGCTCAGATCCCAATGTGGGGCTCGAACTCATGAACCTGAGATCATGACCTGAGCCAAAGTTGGACGCTCAACCGACTGAGCTACCCAGGTGCCTCAGGCTGACCACCATCTTTACTACTGTCCAGGTTTTCTGGGGGATGGGATACAGGGAGGGGCAGAGAGGTGCATGGTGACTGGTCTCATGCCTCACAGGGACATTACCAGCTTTAATCAATGCCTGGCGAGGTCTTTGAGCTCCTGGACCACTGGTGCTGCTTCTGAAGGAGAACCCAACACCTCCTTGGGGGAGTTTTCACTCGAATGTCTCTCTGCTTGCCCCGGACAAGCTTCAGAGCCTTCCGCGTATATTCTGAAGACACTGTGTTTTATCACAGGCTGCCATTCTCCAGTTTTTCTTTTAATGGTCTCATTAGCACCTGACGCCTCTGCCTCACTGCCAATTCCCTGAGTCTAAGGACACGGCTTCAGAGTGTTACCTTTGTAGTCAATCTGGATAGTCTGGATTCTGCTTCATAATGTGCAAAACCTCCCCTGCCCCGCCCCTGTGACTTAAAGCCATGCAGGTCTCTTTCTTGCTCAAGCTCAACGTCCAGCACAGACACTAGGCAGGAGGCTCTGCTCAGGTACCATCAGGCACCCAAGTCAGTGGATGTGCCTTCTCAACTCAAGACTTCAGGGTTCCCCTCAGGAAGGGTGGAGCCCGAGACCAGCCATAATGACCTAGCCCTGGGGCACAGAGGGGGCACTGCCACCTCCGCTCACATCTTCTTGTCCAGAAGCAGTCACATGTCCATGCCACACTTCCAGGACTGCCAGTCGTAATGTCTCCCGCACCCTGATACCCGGCACCCAGTACTGAGGTACTCGATAGGTAGTTTTGGAAGGGCTACAAATGGATCTGAGCCAATCTGCCCAGTTGTTAGTGTCTTTTGGTAACCATCTGGGGGGAGGTCAGGGAGGCAGTGACTTCCTCCCTGCAGCTTCCTAATAGTGTGTGGTGTACTGAAAACAAGTGTCAGGTGGAACCTTGTTATCCGTACATCATTTCTGGGGGAACAAGGGAGAAAAAAGTCCCTTAACAACAGATAGACACCAATGAGTATCAGTTCCTATACAAGAAGCAAGTCCTAGCTCTCTGTCCTTAGGTGTCCTGACAAGTCCTTTCCAGGTCAGGCTCGCTCTGTGGTGGATGCTGCGTAGTTTCCTGGCAGATGAAGCCAAACTTCTTGTGGAACCAGGCCACAGAGTCCACGCTTACGGGGCAGAGCACTGGGCAGATAGGAACGGCCGCCATATTTCTTGAGCAACACTGAGTTCACCAAAGGAATATGACCCCCACACCCCTTATTCTAAACAACCAACTCTCTGGTGCAGATTTGGGTGAGACTATTTGAAGCGTCTATGGAATGTGGATTCCCAGCAAAGGTCTGTTGGATATTAACTGTCTTCCCCGAGGTATACATACAATGAACTCACATACAATGGATGGACACACTGAGTACACCTATACAATGGAATACTATTTGGCAATAAAAAAGAATGAGCTGTGGATACCTGCAATGGCATGGAGGAGTCTCATAAACATTGCTTTTGGTGACAAGCCACCCCTTCATTCAGATGAGAGGTCCAGAAAAAACCCAAATCTGTGGAGACAAAGGGAATTAGGGGTTCCCTGGGGTGGGGATGAGGGACAAACAGTACATGCGCATGAGAGGCATTATTGGGGTGCTGAAAATGTCCTAAAACTGACTCAGGGTGATGAGGCTCAACTCTGTAAATTTACTAGAACATTGCTGAATCATACGCTCAACATGAATGAATTATATGATACATAAAATGTGCCTCAGCAAAGTTACTTAGAAAGTAAAAATAATTACCTCACATATACACTTGCCTCACTGCTTGGAGTGCATTTAAGGTAAGTTATGGACAATATAACATAAAAAAACGAATTTCGTTTCCAAGGTGTTTTCAATACCTCCACCTACCTACGTGTGCTCTTGAAAGAACAAATTCATCCAGTCTGACACCAAAGGAGAGTGGGGTTTTCGAAAGGACTCCAAATGAATCAGTCGGAAAATACAATTTGTAGCTGAGATGTAACGGGGGACATCCCCTCCTCCTAGACACATGCCAGCAATAAGAAAAGGGGTTTAGAAGATGAAAAAAATTGGAAGATCTTGGATATGAAGTTCCTAACCACTTCTTTGGTCTCAGTTCCCCCGTCTATAAAATGGGGATAATCTGAGCTCCTTACAGGGCACAGCATCTGGGCAGTAGCTGCTCAGGGCAGAGTTTGTCATCACCGGGGCCTTCCTCAGAAAGGGGTTGTTTCTCTAGAGTGATAGAATCATATCCTCAGCGTGTACCCTGGTCCCTGTCGAAGGAATACAGCTGTGTTTCTCAAACTCCAGGAGGTCATTCTAAAATGCAGGGTCTGATTCCGGAAGTCCCAAGAGATGCCGATGCCTGGGGACACGACCACGCCTAAAGTTGCAAGAACCAGCAACGTTCATTTGGCAAGGACTTTAAACACCCCGCCACCTCTGACTTCTCCACCACACGTGGCTGCCCTTCAGAACTGCTTGGGAAACACAGATAGCTTATTTGCCAACAGGCCTCCTGAATTGGCATCTAGATGGAACTCTGGAATCAGATTTCAAAGCTCCTGCAGGATTGGGACTCACTGGTGAAGAGACCCCACGGAAGGTGAGGAAACGCACTTGATTAGGAGCCCAGAAACCTGGCTTCTAGTATCCTCTCTGCCGCTTGGTGACCTGGGTGGGGCCATGTCTCCTCCCTGGGCCTCGGTTTCCCCTTCTGAACAAACCAGGGTGGTGAGAGAGCGGTGCGCCCACCTCCTGTTCTGAGACTCCACGAGCCCCGAATTTCCTGGCCTGTCCCCAATCTCCAATTGGCCGTAAGATCTCTGTGACTCAGGAGGCAGGCCCGGCAGCCAGGAGGTGGGGAACAGAGGGTGGGGTGCCCAGTTTTCCACCCCGCTGTCTCTGGAGCCGGGCACCCAGCTCGAGCTATTGTACTCATGGGAGGTCTTAGCTGGTGAGGCCGCCAGCCTGACTGCTCAGGCGCCACGGCTGTTTCATTATTTCATCAAAGTTCATTATGCCGGGGAGGAGACCAGTAATAAAACATGATTACAACTGTCTCCAATGAGCACTTAAAGACATAACTCGCGGTATACGCTCTGCCGCATCCCTGTTCGTGGTCACATAACGCACGGAGATTTGCACCTCTGATCTACTTCAGTCTTTGTGTTAATTGAAGTAAAAAAAAAAAAAATGCCCGAAGAACTCGATTCAATTTGTCTCGGGACTGAGTTGGTTGTTTCATACAGAGGCATGATTTGCCATTTCTGAAAACACACAGTTAATTATGTGTGTAAAAGGCAGGTACGGTGACACAGGCGACACCGAGGGGCTGACAGCAGCGAAGGCTAGCTATCAGATGTTAGTGGCAAAGTGCATGGGAGAAATGGCTTTTCTTTTCTTCTTTCTTTCCCTTCACTGCCCAACACCCTCTGCCCCTCATTCCCGCCGCCATTTCTTCTCTTTGTGAAATAGCAGCGGGTGATGAGTGCTGGGAAGGTAATCGATGATACTTTACATGCCAGAGCTAACAAAAAGGGATCCTGTGCTCTGTCCCATGTCATCTGGGTCAGTGCTTTCATCTGAGAATAAGCTCTTGATTGACACTGACTAGTGGGTTTGAACCCAGTTGTTCAGGATGTTGGTTAGAGACCAAGAAGTCAGGGCAGTGTGGGAAAGAGCTTGTATATAGTTGGGTAGGATTCTCCTGGGCTGTGACCATGTGCACCCAGACAGGTCACATCCTTTCCCGGGTCTGTCTTGGCCTTTAAAGGTCTGCCCGTGGGCAGCACTGGGCATGGCCCAGGTTAAGGGTGTCTCTGCCTTTACTCCCTGGGTGTCCTGTGGCCAGACCCTCTCCTCTGTTGGCCACAGTGTCTAGTCCTTGTTAAATGAGATATTTGGGCTAGGCAATGCCACCCATATTTGCCTAATCTTTTTTTTTAATGTTTATTTATTTCTTAGAGACAGAGAGACAGAGCATGAGCAGGGGAGGGGCAGAGAGAGAAGGAGACACAGAATCCGAAGCAGGCTTCAGGCTCCGAGCTGTCAGCACAGAGCCTGACGCGGGGCTCGATCTCACGAACCATGAGATCATGACCTGAGCCGAAGTTGGCCGCTTAACCAACTGAGCCACCCAGGCGCCCCCACATTTGCCTAATCTTAAGAATCATCTGAGAAACTTGCTAAAAACAGGTTCGTCAGCCCTACAACCAAGGACAGCAGATCAGAATTTCCCCACGGGAGATCAGGGAATCAGGTATTCAGTAAGTCTTCCAGATGATCCATGGCATTTTTAATTAAATTTTTGGATATGTTAGACATTTGCATCATTAATAATTGACACAATATAAATGGGCAATAGTAAAGCATTTCTGTCTACTCTGTTCCCAAGCCACTCTGTTCCTGCTGCCAATCATAACCAAATTAATAGTTCTGTGTGTATGCACATGTGTGTGAAATCTGTGGTCTACAAGCCAGAATGTATACTTGTATATGTTATATATTCTTTTTTTTTTTTTTTTGGTATAAATGACAACATACTATGCACACTGTTCTGTATCTTTCTTTCCTTTTTTTCATTCAATACATCTTGGAGATCTTTTTATACTAGTTAGTAAAGGCAATGATGAGCTAGAGCCAACAAAGTCCATTCTCTTCTCAAGTCCAAGTTCAGCGACCTCACTTTGGTAGCTTGAAGTTGGCCATGGTAGGACTATTTTCTCCACAGACAAATGCTACAATCTGGCTTCCCCCGCATGCCCCTGGCTGGAGTGCTGGTTGTTATACGTTTAGCGACACACTCCTGGGCAAAGTACACCCTCTTTTTTTTTTAATGGCTGGATCGTAATCTGCTGTATAGATGAACTCTAATCAATCCCCTGTTGGAGATATTTAGGTTGTGTCTGATCTTCTGCCAATGCCAACGATGCTGAAATAAGTCGTTTTATACATACATGAATTCACATATATACACGAGTAAGAAACGGTTCTAGAAGTGGCCTGACTGGGTCAAGAGTCTGTGCATTTGTGGTTTTGATTGGCATTGACACCTTGCCTCTGAGAAGCTGTTGCCGTGTGCATGCTGTCAACAATAGACGAGAAACATGTTTTCCTCACAGTGTCCACATCTTTAGCTTTTAATATCTGTGTGTCAGGGAGATGAGAGCTTCCTCAGGATAAACGAGGCTGAGCTTGTGTTCACATATTTAAAAGCCATTTGTGGCTCCTTTTCTGTGACCTGTTGATCATTTTGATCAGGGAGAGTTTGAAAAAACCAGCCTAGTTTAATCTTTTATCACACACACGGACCCTGAGACCCTGAGAGGAGTACAGAGTTGATTAAGTCCCCCCAGTGAGTACTGGCAACAAACGGATTCAAATTAGGAGTTGTGGTCCCTTAAGATCAATTGGGAGGGCTCACAATGAGCAAGCCAACATGCCAATGGATGCGTAATTACAGATCATATCAAGTGTTACAGAAAAACACCAGAAGTTGCACACTGGTTGGCCCAGGGCTGGACCCAGCCAATGGACCTTGTCTATTTTGGCCTGCATGGTGTTTTTTCTTTTTTGAAAATTTTAATTTAAAACAGTTTTATTTTATTTTATTTTATTATTTATTTATTTATTTTTGAAAGAGAGAGAACGTGCGCATGCATGCACAAGCAGGGGAGGGGCAGAGAGAGGAAAGAGAGAGAGAATCCCAAGCAGGCTCTGTGCTGTCAGTGCAGAGTCCAATGCAAGGCTTGCACCCACGAGCCATGAGATCATAACCTGAGCTGAAGCCAGATGCTTAACTGACTGAGCCACCCCAGGTACCCTTAAAATAATTGTCAAAATTCAGAACAAGAATATTTGACATACAAATTATTTTTTATGTTTATTTATTTCGAGAGAATGAGAGAGCGTATGCCTGTGCACAATATGCATGTGAGTGGGAGAGGGGCAGAGAGAGGGATAGAAGGAATCCCAAGCAGGCTCCATGCTGAGTGTGAACCCAATGCGGGGCTCAGTCTCATAAACTGTGAGATCATGACCTGAGCTAGAGTCAGACACTTAATCAACTGAGTCACCCAGGTGCCCTGGTTCATCTTTTTCATATAACGTAGAAAGAAGGGAAATATTTCTTGTGTCCATTTTCCTGTCAAAACAGGATGGTGAAAACTGGATGTGGAGGGCAGCATGTTTAAAGGTAAATCTCAGTAATATCTTTCAATGCAAAGAATATCTGTATGTGTTTAACATGTAGAAACGAGTGCATATATGAATGAAGCATTTATATTAACTACTACTTAATAGATTGTGAAATAAACTATAATAAGAACCCATCAGCTTCCCTTATTAATATCAACTACCAGACTCTGGAAATATTTGGCATGGGAGGTTTTCTATCCTGGTCTCAAAAATCAGCAAGGATATGTTCACAGAGATGGCTCTAGAAAGTCTACATTGGAGGGGTTTAGAGATGGCCCGCTTATTGGAAGTGGGGCCAGGAGATCTGTTTTATGCTCATTACCCAAGCATGCTGGTTTTATCTAGATTTTCTTTTTATCGAGGATGGTTTGGGGAAGATGTTACAGACGAGGAAGGGGGAAAATGTGAGACACCCCGTGTTGTTACCCGGTGTTTCCATTTCTAATATCTGTGAATCTACGTCATAGGCCAGGGTCTTGCAGGAGACCATCGTAGACTTGAGCCTCCAGAAGCTGCCTCCTGGCTCTTCAGAGTGTGATCCAGGCGCTCCCTAGTCTGGCTGGCCTTGCGCTAAGCTCCTTGGTGACACATGGAACCTCAAATGAACTTAGAGGTAGTGGACATAAGCCTTAATTCCTTGGGGCCCAGCCAGGCCTCCAAGGGCCAAGCACGGGCATGACTATCGAGGCAGTCCCTTCTTCCTCCCACACAGATGTGCTTGGCTGGGGCAGTGTCTCAAAGGCCAAGTACCCTCCAGGTGGAGTGGGCTAGTGCATTTGCACCATATGAACAAGTGATAGCATCCAAAATACCAGGATCAAAGCTGTGAGCACCCTTCTGTGGGGCTGTGAGAAGGTGGTGAAGAAAGCTGAGAGGATTAGGGGTTAGGGAATGGCAGGGTGCCTTTTCTCACACAGAGAAGGCAGACATCATGGCTCCTGTGGACATAGGAACTAAAGACTGCTTTACTTCCACCCCCAGTATGTTTTCAGAAAGCCAATAACTATAATAGCGGCCACTTATAAGGCATTCAAAATAGCCTCGTAATTGAATAGGGACAAAGGAACTCAGCCCAACCTTTCTTCATGGACCACCACCCTGACTGACCGAGCTGCAGCCAGCCTCTGCTCTCTGACTATGTTCTGCACAGCACTCTGATACCCAAGAATACCGTCACACACGCCTTTGCGAAGCGCCTTTACGAAGTCTCTATCCACTGCCTGGGGTGCCCCTCTACCTGGCCAACTTCTACCCCTTTCCAAAGTTAATTCAAATGATATTCGGGCACAGGAAGTGAATGGTAAATTTGGCCTGCCAATGACACATAATCAGTATTTATCAATTCATGAGCTAATGGATGATCAGACGAAGCCGTTTCACTCAGTGAACGGCTTAGTATATTGTAAGTAGTCAATAAATGTGTGTTCAGTATCTAGAACTAGATCTAAATTCAGGTGATCTATCTGTGATCCTCCCTAGCCTAATTGTAACAGATTTATTGTGGTGAAAATAATGTGAGTTTTGTAGACCTATCTTTTTTTTTTTTCTTTTGCTTTCTATGTTGTCAAATTCTTGATTCCTAGAATCACATAACGATGTAGAAGTGAACTTGGAGTCAGAAGATCTAGGTTTGAGTCCCAGGTCTGACTCTCCCTTGCTCTCTGTAAGCTTGGGCAAGCCACTTAACCTCTCAGAGCGTCCAGTTTCCTCATCTGCGAGATGGGGACAGTAAGACCTGAAGGAACTATCATGATGATCAGCAAAAGAGTACAGATGAAGAGCAGACACCTAAAATCCCTTGGCCAAGATGTCACTTTTCCCCCTCAAAGGCTGCTCACTCAGGGAGTACTAATTTATCACAGGAATAACTTTTGTGTTTAGTTACATGAGCCGCAAATCAGAATAAGGTGATGTGGGTCTCAAACCTGACTCAGCCCTGAACCCTGGGGCTTAACCCTATGAGCCATAATAGCCTTGCTAGCACATGAGGGACAATAGTTCTTTCTTTATAGAGTTAACACAGAAATTAAAGGAGATAATTTGTTTAAAAGCAGTGTGAACTGAAATGGGATTATTACAAGAGCTATGAGCTTACCTTTACTGCTCTGCTCTAGTTCAAGCCCCGGTTGACTCATGTATTCCTGCAATTTCTCCCTGCCCTTTCTCCACCTCCACTGTTGTCTCCTTCCAATCCAACATCCCCATTTCAGTCAATAGGATCTGACTGTGTCACCCGCTACCAAAGACCATGGATGTCTAACTCAGTACTGTGTTTGGAAAGGATGTCTTATCTGGACCTACCGCCCCATCTGCTCAGCTCTTACTGAGTCCCCTTTGCATCCCAGCTTCCCAAATGCCACATAGGAAGGCCTGTCCTCGATGACCCCTAGGCCTTTGCACATGCGCTTCTATATGTCTCCAACACTTTCCCTCCCACCCTCAGGACAGGGACTGTGTCTTGTGACTGCTGTCTTCCCCAGAGCCTAGCACTGAACTTGACTTATAATAAATATTCAATAAACATCCTTTCAGTGAATGAATCTCACACCTACTTAGAATTCCTAGTGTGTCTGGCACAGAACTGAGGGCATGTATAAAAAAATGACCTCAATGCAGAGATCTCCCCACTGTCCTTTGGGAGAAGAGATGGGCTACAGCTCAGATCTACTGTCTCTCCATCCATCTAGTGCTACACACCTATTGGCAACCTGCTATGAATCTGGCAAAGCTTTCAATCAGGGGGAAAGCCTCAGAACCCTGCTTATGGATTGAGTGAAGGTGGTTCCCAATCTCAGTGCTTCTCTCCCCTGCCAGGGAACTTATAAGGCTATTTGTACCTAGATAATGAAAGCATTTATGAATTAAGTTCATCATGTGGGCATTTTAGCTCATTAGTTAGCATAACCTTCAACACATTTCCTTTTTTTTTTAATGTTCATTTATTTTGAAAAACAGTGGGGGGGGGAGGGGCAGAAATAGAGGGAGAGAGAGAGAGAGAGAGAATTCCAACCAGGATCTGCCCTGTCAGTGCAGAGCCCGATGCGTGGTTCGATCTCACAAACCGTGAGCCAACAGGCACTTAACCGACTGAGCCACCCAGGTGCCCTATCATATTTCTTCCTATTCCTTCCATGTAGAAGGCTGACATCCCACAGCACCCCATTCTGACTTAGGCCTGAGACCCCTTGGGGGAGGGAGAGTTGGTATCTGTGAACTTAAACCAATGTCCGGCTTGCATATGAATTCCAGCTTTACCACGTGCTGCCTGTGTGATCTTGGACAAGTTATTTTACCTCTCTGTGCTTTTAGTTTCCTCATTGACAAAAAAGGGTAAATCCTCCCTAGGAGTGATGTGTTAGATGGAACAATTTGTCAAATGTCTGACATGATGCCAGGCATAGGTATCAGCTACCAGGGAGTCATCTCATGACTTTCGGCAGGGATGGGGAAAAGACTGTGCCTACGGGCCAGCTCCGATGGGCTGATGCGGCTGCCGGGAACATTCTGTTCTGGCCAGTTTTGCAGAACCATATTTGGGCTCATGGGAAGGAGGGCTGTGATCTCTCTGTCAAGGTCAGAAGGGAGGATGAGAGGCAAATGATACGCTTACACTGTCCCCGACTTTCCCAAATGCCACCCCTTGGGGACTTTTAATGAGAACCTTAGAGAAAGCATTTCTCTCTCCCTTTGAATTTCCCTCAGAGTCTGGGAGGAGAGAAAGAAGGTCATCTCTTGAATGAATGCACGTTCCCTAGTCCAAGTCAGAGGAGCAAAACAGAAAAGGTGGTGTGTCTGAGAGACTGGGCTCCAGGGAGACCCAAGGCTGCACACTTGAGGTTAGTGTGGAAGTAGACGGAGAGCCCAGACACCGTATTTGCTGGTGGACATACGAGCGTAGGCTGGAGATGGTGCCACGTGAACCTCGTGGATGTGGGCTCCTTTGTTGCAGATATCCTGTGCCCTCCCTGGGGAAGAGGTGGGCCTGGCATCAGGCCCTCCTGGAGGTGGGGTGAGGAGCACTTTGGGAAAGAGGGCGAAGAACCCAGTTCAAGGAAATCCTTATCACAACCTTCCTCCCATCTTGAGTCCAGCAAAGGCTTTGGTTCTTCCTCTCCTACTCTTTTCCTCCGAGATGATGAGGCCCCAGTCCAGAGGGATGGAATCTGAATGTTTCTGATCCACTTACAGTTGGGTCAGCAAAGCATGAACTGGTGGGGAGGAGACCTCCCAGGAAGTTATGTAAGTTTCCTCATGGAACCGAGAATCCTTGTTCCGGCCGGGCTTAACTAAATCAGCTGGGGCTGCACTTTGATTCTAAAGATAGAGCGGGGATGGGGGTTGAGGGATCTCCTTCCCCACTCCAGTCCTCTCTGGTCTTAATTACACAAATCCCACCCTCCGGAAACAGAAATCCTAATTAATAGTAACCGAAGGAGGACCGAGATCTATATACCAATGTGTCTTATCTCGGTAATTTCAGAAGAGAAGTGAAAAAAAAAAAAAAAAGCAACGGATCCTGAACAACTATTTGTCTAATAAACAGCCCCCCCCACCCCCTTCATTTCCTGCAAAGAAAGCTCTGTTGCAGTTAATCCATCTTGGCTCCACTCGGAGCACATTATCATTTTTATCGGCCTCATAAATCGCCTTTCCAGATCACACAAAAATATACATGGCCCCACTATAATTATTCCAGACCCCCGCCTTCTCCCTTTTCATTTTGATCCCAGGTAAACCCAGTCATTACCCACATCAGTGTGGCTTCCCAAAACGTCAAGATTAAAAACGGACCACGGAGGTTTGCGCAAGCCTGAGTCAGCCGAGCAATTTGAACCAATAAATATCAAAGTCGTGTCTAAGCAGAGAACAATTCATTTGATACCACATCTGTCAACAGGCCTGTGGAGGATTTTCCTTCCTGGGGCTCCACCCTGGCGGCCCTGCTTGCTCTTCTTCCTGATACTGTGGAGAAGCTGGATTTGGCCCCACGGGAGGGTGGCGCCCTGCGCCCAGAAAAGTGCTGGGTGCCAGTACAGAGGAGTGGGGTGGGGGGACTCAGCGGCTGAGCTGCCCGCCCTCCGCCCGCTATCAAAAGGGCCTGCTCTAATGCCTCAGCTGGGCAAGCGCTCTCTGCAATTAGCAATTCTTTTTTATTGGTTGATGTGGGCCTCTGGCCAAGGGGAGCTGGGATTGAATCAATATTCCTTTTATTATGTCATCATAGCCAAATGAATTATGAAAACAAAAGCTCAATATGAAGCTGCCAATGCTAATTACTGGGTAGGATGTGGAGACACAATAAACAAAGGGTGCTCTGTCCGGGTGGGAGTCGTCCGAGCTGCCCTTTTGCTGGGTCTGGGGGCTGCGAGGCGCACCTCTGCCCTTCCCTGCGAGCCCTGGCCTCCCAGGGGCATTTTGGAAAGGGTCTACCCTGGTCTTGGATGCCAGTTTTCAACCAATTTAATACAATTCAATTCAAGAAGGATTTATGGAGCACCTACTGGGTACCAACCAGTATGTTCTCCACGCACTACCACTGTCTCTGCTTACTGCTATCTCTGGAGTCTCAGGGCAAAGAGGATGTATCTTTAAAATCAGACATGCCTGGCTTTTGATCTCAGCTCAGATGCTATTTACTGTGGAGACCCGGCCTCTCAGACCCTCGGTTTCCTCATTTGTAAAATGAAGATAATAACCCCCATGTCACGGATTGGAGGCGGGCTGAAGGGAAAATATATGCTAAATGTTTGGCATAAAGTGGGCACTAAACAAACATTAGTAATTCTCCTCCTCTTCCTTACCCCTCCTGCTCCTCCTCTTCCTCACTCCTCGCCATCCTCTTCCTCCTTTTTCTTCATCTTATTATTATTAAACTCATCTTAACCACCTTTATCACCATCATTCAGTGAGCATCCCTCATGCCCAGAGCAGGGCTCACTTAAACATTGTTGATTGTATGCTGAATGAACGGGAGGCAAGAAGGAAGGAAATTGGTTGTGGCAATGTGGAGGTGATAAAAGATAATTCACATCAGGGTCTTAAATGGCAGAGCTGACAGCCTAATAGGGACACACACTCAGCAAGTTAACTGTAATAGAAACTGGAGGGAAGGGGCGCTTGGGTGGCTCAGTCAGTTAAGTGTCTAACTTTGGCTCAGGTCATGATGTCATAGTCCGTGAGTTCTAGCCCTGCATCGGGCTCTGTGCTGACAGCTCAGAGCCTGGAGCCTGCTTTGGTTTCTGTGTCTCCCTCTCTCTTTGCCCCTCCTCCTCTCAAAAATAAATAAATGTTAAAAAATTTTTTTAAAAAGAAAAGAAAGTGGAGGGAAGAGCGCAGCGTGTTTTCATGGAGAATGGCCACCTCTACTCCCTCCTTGCTTCTGTCTTGGAGAGAGTTGGAAGAATCAAACTCCTCCATTGGCGGAAAAATCCTTGTCTTCTTGAGTGGAGGAATGAGATGGCATCTGCAAACTCAGATGTACTCTTTCTGTCAAGTCACAGATGGTAGGAGGTGGGGTGGTCAGGGAGGGGTGAAGTGGGCTGGGGACAGCCACAAGCCCTTCCTGTGGAAAGAACATCTCTCAGACTTTTCCACATTGATCATCTCAGTAGTTCCTGGAGATCCCTTGTTCCCTCCCATGTTACAGAGAGATGAAATGGCTCCCTGAGATCCCATGATGCAACAGAAGTCTTGGGGGGCTGAGTTCTCACTTGGTCCCATTATTTTAGGAAAGTCACTAACCTTCTAGAAGCATTAGCTTTCTTGTCTGGAAGATGGGGATGGTAACGGTGTAGGGTTCACACACATGTGCACTGTAAATCCCATGACAGCTGGGTTTTGCCTCCAGTGCTCTCTCCTTGCGTCCTCAGGGGCTCTAGGACTGTAGGAGGGGAGGACTGGCCACATCACATTCATCTTTGTTCTAGGCATTCCCATGCCTGGTACTGTGCTCGGCTATCAATGAAAAGCAGCTCAGTCTTTGCTAAATGAAGCAGAATCATTGTAATAACAAACTTTTACACCATGAGCAACAGCCTCTAACTGGCTTTTCTTGGGGTGCCTGGGCAGCTCACTCGGTTGAGTGTCCAACTTTGGCTCAGGTCGTGATTTCATGGTTTGTGGTTCAAGACCCACGTTGGGCTCTGTGCTGACAGCTCAGAGCCTGGAGCCTGCTTTGGATTCTGTGTCTCTGTCTCTCTCTGCCCCTCCCCTGCACGTGCTCTGTCTCTCTCACTCCCTCAAAAATAAATGAACATTAAAAAATATTTAATAGTTCTTCTTTCCCATGGTCACAGGCAGCCTCTGTGGTGGAGTTACCACCCCATTTTCAAAAGAAAAACTGAGGTTCAGAGAGGAGAGGGGAGGAGCCAGGTTTGCACAGCCAGTCTGGTCTAGTAACCTGGGTCTGGTGCCTTTCTTGCCACTCTGTCCTTTGGGAAGAAAGAAAAAAGCCCACCCTTCAGCTCCCTATTTCAGGATGATGCGAGACATCTGCAGGCTCCCGGTCCCCTGCTTGTATAGGGGGACAAGTGTTTCTCAGCTGATCTAGGGGGCATCATTTCCAAAGGCAGAGTCATCAAGGTCCTAGTTGTAAGTTGGTAGGAGGAAAACAGCGTTGATTTCCTGTTTATATCCGGGCACTGTGTGGCCCCGACGTCGAATTAAGTAAGTCTCTTTGAACCCCAGGTTGGAAGTGTTCCTGTGGTAAAGGGCTGCTGGAGGTGGTGGGATCAGAGCATGGGAGAATCAGTCTCCTTCGGAGCATGGAAAAAAGAGAAATGGAGGAATGACATTTCCCATTTTTCCACGAAAGGAACAGCCTCCACATTTATGGGACCAAGATCAGCTTCATGGATGTCTTGGCAGCCCCGTCCCACAGATTAGGTTTAATGCCTTGTGGCCCCACAGCTTTACAATTCTTAATAGTTGTATTTTTGAGTCTGTACTTTGTAGGGGAGGTCTGACTGGACGTGAGACATGTGCTGGAGGTCTGGCATCTCAATTCACACCTGGTCCCACCTCCTTTTGCCTCCCTGGAGTGAACTTTCAGTTGCCTACTTGCTGTCATCCTTGCACCTGACAGGGTCCTGGGCACAGTGGAGGGGCTGGGGTTGGAGGCATGTGGCCCCTTGGATGAGTTGCAAGGCAAGGCTCCTGGGATTTCCTAGGGTCTGCATTCACTTTACAATTATGTCCTTGCCCAAGTGACCACGGTGTTGAATAGCAAATAAAAATCCCCCTGGTGTTCTGAGAGAGAGTTTGTGGAAGAAAAGAAAATGCTTTTTCTCTGCTTTTTGAATAAAAGCCCTGCATTTTTATTTTGCACTGGGCCCTGTAAATTATGGACTCGGCCCTGGTAGGACTGCAGCAGGACTGAACACAAATGGAAGCCATGTGTGTTTCAATTCATCTCCATTACAAGGCCCAGCAAGGGCTGGTAGTCAGGAGGCCCAGGGACAAGACAGGACAACCCAGTGGATACCAGCTTGGGCTTTGCTGTAAGCCTCTGCTTCTCCCTGCTGTGTGATCTCAGACAAGTCACTTTGCTTCTCCAAGAGTTTGTTTTCTTATCTGTAAAATGAAGATAGTAATAGGGTTGTCAGCAACATTCACTGAGAACGCATAGAAGAATTCTTGGTAGCCCACCTGGCACAGAACAAATGCTAAGTTGATCTGAGTTGTTATTGTTTTATCATAGTCGTCTGCCACCTGTGTGACCTGGGACACCTGACACCATGCCCATTATATTCTAGGGTCTCAAAAATCAATAGTACACTCATATATATGGTCAATTAATGTTCTACCTGGGTGCCAGAACCACACAATGGGAGAGCTATCATCCATATATGGTGCTGGGAAAATTGGAAATCCATATACAGAACAATGAAGTTGGGCCCTTACTACATACCGTGCAAAATTCCATTCAAAATGGATTAAAGGCCAGCCTAAACTTCACAGCTAAAAGTAAGAAGAAAACACAGGAGGAGATTCTCATGACCCTGGATTTGACAGTGGTTTCTTGAATATGACACCAGAGCATAAGAAAGCACCAGAAGCACAGAAAATCTAAATTGGACTTTGTAAAAAAAAAAAAAAAACACTTTTGTGCATCAAATGACACCATCAAGAATCTGAAAAGACAACTCCTAGAAAGGGAGAAAATGATATCTGATAAAAGATTAATATTTAGAATATGTAAAAAAAAAAAAAAAGGCCCAACTCAAAAATGGGCAAAGAACATGAACAGACATTTCTCCAGAGAAGATACACAAAACGCCAACAAGCCATTTGATGCAAAGATGAAAAGATGCTCAACTCATCATCAGGGAAATACAAATCAAAACTGCAATAAGATTTCACTTCACACCCATTAAGATGGCATATAATTTTAAAAATTGGAAAGAAAAGAAAACAGAAAATAAAAAGTGTTGGCAAGGATGTAGAAAAACAGGAACCCTTGTTCTTTGCTGTTGGGAACATAAAATGGCATGACCACCTGGGAAGCAATTTGGCAGTTCCCCCAAAAATTAAACATCAGGTTCAGCAATTTCACTCCTAGGAATATACTCCAAAGAATTAAAAGCAGGGCTTGAACACATACTTGTATACCAAAGTTCATAGCAGCACTATTCACCATAGCCAAAAGATAGAAACCACTCAAGTGTCTATGAAGAGATGAATGGATACACAGAGTGTGTTATCTACACATAACAGGATATTCCGTTGTTAAAAAGGAAGGAGATTCTGACATGCTACAACATGGGTGAACCTTGGGGACATTATGCTAAGCGGAATAAGCCAGAAGCAATATGACAAATAGTGTGTGATTCCACCTACATGAGGTCCATAGAATAATTGACTTCATAGAGACAGAAAGCAGAGTAGAAGTTATCAGGTGCTGGGGGAGATGGGAATGGGGAGCTATTATTTAATAAATAGAGAGTTTCTGTTTCAGATGATGAAGTTCTGGGAATGGGTAGTGGAGATGGTTGTACAACATTGTAAAGATACTCACTGCCACAGAACTGTACACTTAAGAACAGTTAAAATGGTGTTATGTATATTTTTACCACAGTAAAAAAGATAATGGTTCCTTCCTAATTTCCCTGAGCCTCCATAGTCTTTTTTTTTCTTTAAGCCTCCATATTCTTACCTGTAAAATGGCAGTAAGAACGTAGGCCTTGTCTCTTGAGAGGCTCAGTGAATTAACACAGGAAGAAGAATCCTGGACACATCACTGGACATTAACAGGTCAGCCACTGATGTCCTGCTCCTGGCCCCAGCATGCCATTCTAGACAAACCTAAGGCTTTGGCTTTGCCAAAAGAGAGCTGGCTGTTGATTAGAAGACCTGAGGATAACACAGGCAAGCCCTTTAGAAGTTTGTGACTTTTCATTTATGAAATTGTTTACCCTGGGACACTTGTGAGGGGGGTACTCCTCAATCAAAAGAGTGCAATAAGTTAGGGAAATCATTAGCATTTCAAGCTCTAAGAAGTCCTGCAATTTAAAAGGCACATTTCATGGTAGCTGAACCTGAGATTTTTCAAAACCTCTTGGAGTGTGAGTCGTTTTTCCATGAAACATTCACGGACTACTTTTAGGGAATACTTGGCTAGAGGCATTCAAAGGTGAAACACTAAGAAGGTGTGTGAGTAAAGACACATGGCCAAGTCATGGAAACAGACACACCCACAATTCAGTGATTTCTTGCCCTTCATTCACTGCATTAACTGAAGATCAGCTAAATTCCCCCAAAGCAGCTCAACATTCTTTTTATTCATTTACTCATGCATTCAAGAAAACTTCACTGCACACCTACAGTGCACGTCATTATTTTTTTAATGATTGGACCCACATTCTAGTTGTTGCAACTCTCTGGAGTTCACTGTGCCCTCCAATTCCCCTAGGTCCCATTTGCCTCCTTCCCTAGTTTTTGCTTTATTCCGTGCATTTTCTTTTTTAAACTATTATTTTCCCAATTTATTTATTTTTTAATTTCAAGTTTTTATTTAAATTCTAGTCGGTTAACATATATGGTAAGATTGGTTTCAGGCGTAGAATTTAGTGATTTATCACTTACGTAGAACGCCCAGGGCTCATTAATTACATGCATTTTCTATCTGGACCATATAAACATTTGAGTTTATAATCCCTGCATCGTTCCCCCTCTCCAAACTGTTTCCAAAATGTTATATATATATATATATATATATATATATATATATATATATATATGGAGTGCGTGTGTGTGTGTATGTGTGTGTGTGTGTATCTCTTTGTTGGTCCCCCCCCCCCAACTCCGAGATGATACCACGTAGTATGTACTTATGATGGAGAGTGTCATCCAATTTCCCCGTCTGGGACTTTTTGACCACTGCTATCAGTTTTCTCTATATAGCTCTCCTGACTCAGGTCTCCCTATGCCTGTAACACAGCCAGTTATTTGGAAAACAACCAGTTACTGTTACCCAGTGCTTTTAGAAAACCAGTGGTAACATTTACCAGAAATTTTCTGTGGGTGACACACATCTCTTGCTTTCCAAACAATCAGCTGTAACAGGGACCAGCTATTTTTCGAAATAGCTGGTGGTTTCAAAATTTTTCAAATAGCTGGTGGTTTCACCAAATTTGCCCTTGACGTTTCACTGGTCGGTGTTGGCAGATCTTCCGTCAAGTGGGAAGGCGGCTGGGGTTACTTCTCCTAATCCTGTTCTAATTCCCCGGTCGGTGTTTCTTACTTTGCACTGGTGCTTTCCAGACATCAGTTTTCCAATGATCACTTTCATAATGTTTGTTGTGTGATCATACCCTTCATATCCGTAAGAGCAGGCACTTGATAATTTTTAAAAATCAATGCACTGCTTTTACGTAGAAGTTTGTTAGCATTACCGTAGATGGCAAACCATGATAGTTTTACTTCGACAGAGGGAATTGTACAAACAAATGCATGAAAACACACAAAATTGTTAGTAAATGCTAGCATCTTGCTGTTGTTTGTGAGCCTTCTGTTACAAAGAGGGTTAGCAATTGCTAAGAAAGGAAGTACTCAAAACCTCACATAACCTTTTCCTTGACCTAAGGAGAAGAATTGGAAGAAATCGTAAAGGGAAATAGTTTTCCCCTGGGTGAGTCCATGTCCTTTTATGGACACGCGGGCTCCGTGGTGCCCACAAAATTAATTCTTCTACCCGTGAATCCACGTATCCCCAGGGATGGGTCTGTGGACAGCATGAGATCACATCCCCCAATGCACGGCAGAGTGGCAAGCTCTCTGCTGACATTATCATCGTCATTGTCATTGTCCTCCTCCTCATCATGACCATTGTCATTTCACAAAGCAGCCGGCTGCGGGGCTGTCTCGGTTAACTTCTGCCAGGTCTGTGGTACCCTCTGAACCAAGTCCACTAACTTGTCCAGCTTCATGAAGGCTCAGACCAGAAAGAAAGCTTAAAAGCCAGAACCAAGAAACCAAAGCCAAACAACAACAAATGAAATCACCCCATACAATCCTATTTCTTTATTTGAGGCAAAAACGGACACATTTCCCTGAGGCCAAAGGTGGAGGAGCTGTGAAGAGGACGATCTTGTCTGCAGACACCTGTGGACCAGACTGACGTGGATCTTCATGCTTCTCCGATCGTTTTTACCTCCTTCTCTGTGAACTTTGTGTCCTACCCAGTAATTAGTACTGGCAGCCTCAGATTGGTTCTTTTGTTTTCATAATTCATTTACTTTTGATGATATCATAAAGAGTGTATAAATTTCATCCCCCTCCTCTTAATGTCTTGGCCCCATGCCCACTTCCACTAATACAAAGACACTAATTGCTCCTCACTCTCATGCCAGGCACTTTGAAAACATCTTTGGCTAATGGATGGAATTAACCTTGTTTAACGTACAAATCAGCAGCCTAATTTGCCATGGATCTCGGCTCTGTGGCTCCTTGTACCATGGCTGGGAGTAAATGACTCCCCACTCTCCCCTAGCCCTGCTGGCAAAGAAAGCCAGTGATGCCAGAATTAGACACACCTTCCTCTGGGCTCTCCCTCCTCCCCCTGTGGCATTTGAGCTGAGACCTCTTCATGGGGGATCCCTCTTGATGGAATGGCGGCCCCGTGTACTTTGCTGGGCAGGCTCTCCTAGAGCACATCAAACAGAAAGACTCACAGACCAAGTGAAAATGCTCAAGCCACATGGTTTGCTAGATCCATTGTAAAAGTAAAGTGAGAAGCAAGAGGAGAAAGAGATGGGCTTGGTTAATGCCCTCAGGTGTACCGTCTGAATCCTAGGCTGTGCAATGCTTCTGTGTCCTGTTCCTCTCTCTGCCTGGTCTGCCTACCCAGCGGACAGTGAGGTTATGAAGACCAGAGTCATGGGTGAGAAAAGGGGCTCAGCAGATGGAAGGTGCCCAGAATCAGCACTCACGTGTTCTGAGACATGCGGGGACTGTCCACCTGGCCCGAGCTGTGGCTTACTGGTCAACCAGCTGAGCAGCTATGGCTTCTAGCTGAGGCTCTTGGACATGGGATACCTTTGGCCAGCCTGGATGTCAGTAGGGGACAATTTAAGACCCTGGGAACACTGAGTGCCCATGAATATATAACGCTTGGTGTATCCAGGTCCTTTCCCCCCTTCCTACTCCCATGCAAAGGCAGATAGATGCTCTGTTCTCTTCGCCCATGTTCAACCAGCTCACAAACTACTTGTTTACTTCCTATTTGTGCTCAATTTCACCTAGCGGCCTTATTTCTTTGCTTCTTTCATTCTCAGTAAAGCAGATAGAATGTTCTTTGCTAATGTAGGAAACTCACATAACAGACCTGAATGTTGAGCCTGACATAGCCATGGGAAGATCTGGAGAGAGCTTTCCAGAGGAAAGACAGAGACACTCTCTATTGATCCAGCTGCCTGACTGACAACGCTTCTAGTCTCAGACCTCCAGCAGTTCCGACTACCTTGGCTGTGGCCACTGAATGACCGTGGCTGGGAGAAAGGTTTGGAGGGGGGGGGTCACATATATATCTGGGTTAGAATCCTGGTTCTTGATCTTACCAGCAGTGTGACCTGCAACATGCGATTCCCTCTCTGAGCTTCTGCTTCTGCAGCAGAAAAAGGGAAGTGAGAGCCATTATGCTGGGATTTGGGAAAATGCATGTGAAGTGGCCTTGACACACTGTAGGGGCTCATTTATGTGTTGTTGAAACAGATACTCACTGAGTGGTGACTATGTGTCTGGTGCGGTGTTAGTAGCTGAAGACTGTGTTAGAATAAGTCAGAGTAAGCCAGCTATGGTATCTGCTCTCAGAGGAGCATCTATCTAGTTGGGAAGACAGATATTAAGTAGACAAATATGTTATTATAAATCGTGCTGAATAATAAATACTGCAATAAGACCAGGACCTTGTGCAACCTCACCCAGTTGGGAGGGTGGGAAAGGACTTTCTGAGCAGAAAGGAACAGAAGGGAGCCACACAGAGGTGGGGTAGGGTGCTTCCTGCCAAGGAGGGCAGCAAGTGCTAAGGGGTGGGGAGTGGGACAAAGGGGCATTGAGCAAGGAGACGGCAGGAGGTGAGGCTGAGGGGCAGGCAGGGCCCAACTTGGCCATGGTCTTGCCGCCCCGTTAAGGAGGCTACCTTTTGCGGGGAGTCCAGTGAGCATCATCGAAGGGCTTTAAACAAGGGCATGACAGGAAGCAATTCTGGTCTTTCATTGTTTGGGAGAGAATCTCCTCGATGCAATGCGATCGTAGCCTCCAGGTACGCCTTGGAGAGGCAGGCTCTCCCAGAGACCACCGCACAGAAAGGCTCCTGAAGCACACGGTTTCTCGAGTCCACGTAAAGCATTCAGTGATGTTGGCTAACACAGCTGGTGCAGGTGCAGTAAGTGGACAGCGGCATCCTGTGTGTGAGATATTCCCATGCTCGGTCTCTCTCTCTCCGCTGTGTCAGTTCTTGTCAGCCTTCAATGCTGACAGGTGCCGGTGGAAGTAGTGGGAAGGCCCTTGCATTTGTCGTCAGGAACGTGGATTCATTTCCTTCATGGTCACACCTCTCCCTCATTCCCACTTATTTCTTGGACGACTTCTGTGACAAGGATACGGGAAGGCCATGCCCCGTATTACCCACTGTCTTTGGCACCTCTATGTGAATAGGTGGTCCAGGACTCTGGCCCCTGTGCATTGATTTTCAAAGCCTTACTGATGTGCCAAGCACTGTCCCCAGCACTGAAGAGGCACCAGTGACCAAAGCTGAGCCCTGGCCCCCAGCACGTACATTCTAGAAGGCGGAGGCCCATAAAACTCCAATGAACAAGTAGGTCTATAGTATGTCACATGGTGATTAGGTTAAAACAGAATATGGAAGGGAAATGGAGAGGTCTTGCAGGAGGGTCAGATTGTTGTGTTATCTACCATAGTGAGGAAAGGCTGCACAGAGAAGATGCGAGGGAGGGAGGGCCCAAGACCCCAGGAAGGAGGGTTTCAGGCAGAGATAAAAGCACGTGCAAAGGCCCTGAGCAAGTGGGGGACAGCTTGGTTGGGTCTGAGTATCAGGAAGGGGCTGGTGTGGCCGGAGCAGAGGGAGGGGAGAGTCAGACCCTGGAGGGTCTGGAGATGGAGGAGTCACTGAAGGGTTGTCATCTGAAGGACAATGTAGAGGGATCCTCCACTGCTGTGGGGAGAGCAATTAGCAGGCTGTAGAGATGGCCCAGGCCCAAGGTAGCGCTGATGGGGTGGCAGTGGTGAACCCCACTAATAGTTGCCCCTCCAGGTCTTTGAAAGATTAAGGGGAACATGTATGTAAGGATGTGACCCTGGACCAGCACTGAACCCATGTGTGTTAAATGTAGTCACATCCAGGCCATTTTGATACAAGGAAAATAGAGCCCAGGGGAAAACGGCTTGTTAGCTGTTCCTCAGCAGATTAAAGGCAGATTTCCTGTCCACCCGTCATACAGCTGCTTCTAGAAGATCTCAAATGTAGGATATCTCAGTCAGCGTGTCCCACTGATGGATGGTCAGAGTGGCCTTATGTTTTGTTTCCGTTATAAAAAGGGCAGAGTTGGGGCGCCCGGGTGGCTCCATATGTGAAGCATCCAACTTTGGCTCAGGTCACGATCTCTTGGTTTGTGGGTTCGAGCCCCACATCGGGCTCTGTGCTGACAGCTCAGAGCCAGGAGCCTGTCTTCAGATTATGTGTCTCCCTCTCTCTGCCCCTCCCCTGCTCGTCCTCTGTCTCTCTCTCTCTCTCTCTCTCTCTCCATCTCTCTCTCTCTCTTTCTCTCTCTCAAAAATAAACTTAAAAATCTTTTTAAAAAGGACAGAGTGAATCAAATGTTGACTTCCGAAATTGTCACTGGGTGAAGAGATTTGCAGGCGTCATGGCCCCGGCAGACGTTGCATTCAGCCAGTGGGACCAGGTGCCTTCTGCACCTATGGGACTCCCAGGCTGGTTCCCATGTAAGGGGAGGCCCCACACGGGCGCCAGGACCCTGTGATCCCAAGGGCTGGTGGTCCCTCCTTACCCTCTCCTGCTGAGAACATCCCTTGCTGCATCCTTCTCTGGTATGGTCATCCCCCTTTGTTACCTCTCTCTACAGTAGGACAGAAATAAGGTGTGTATGTCAGGGTCTTGTCCCTTAGGCTTTAGACCTTACAAATCAAAGGTGTGCACCCCACGTCTGCTACATCTTGCCTGACAACACCTTCTTGGGAGGATGGAATGTAAGAAAAAACGATACAGGAGAAAGCACACCATTCAGTGCCCGCTAGACAGCTGATGCGTGCTCCATGGTAGCCGTTCATGGAAGCCTTGGATTTAGCACATCTTGTCCCCGAGAATGGGCGCCATGTCTTGAATCTGACATTTTACAAAATTAGAAGTGGAGGAGGAACGTGGAAAGAGTCTCTTGCCAAATTGTTTGGAAAGTTCCAGAAAGGCATTTTTGCAACTAGATGGCCTTCCCACTTGGCTCCAGTGTAGGCCAGCCACCACATGCCGTGTGATGGTTTGAGTCCTGGAGGTCGCAGCCGTCTTTGTGATGACCTGTCCATAGTCCAGGGATAGCATTCAGTGACAGGACCCCCTGACAGGGGAAGCAGCATCTGGGCCCTTTCTCCGGGGTTCCCTGATACACTCACTTCACAGCCACTTAATCCAGGACTACCCACCCATGCCAGATGGAAATGCAGCTCACTGACCTCGGCCATCGCTGACCTCCCACAGCGGTGGGCGACCCAGGGTCACGGACATAGGAGGCATTCAGTAACTGCTCATTGAAGACAGGAATGAATGCGTTCAACAAGCTTATAGAGGCAGATATAAGGGAAGCACTGAAGTGTGGGCTCCACCATCAACCATTACTTTATATAAAAATTTCTAAACCTCACATTCCCCATGCCAGGAGCTCTGCTGAGTGCTGTAGATCTCCTGCCAACAAAGAGGGTCGTCTCCAGCCACTGCTGTGGCTCAAAGAGCCTTTACCCACACCCATCAGCCTTTACCCCCAGCTCAAACCCCTCTCCCAACCACTTGCCTCCTACCACTCTTCCTCCATGTTCAAAGCTGGCAAAGGAAAGCTGGCAGGAAGGGCAGCCTAGCTTGCCAATCTTCGAGGAGGAGGCATATTGGAAAGGAAGAGAAGCCAATGCAAATTCTGAGGTCTGAGACTGTTTGAAAGTTATTTGCAAGGCTGGCTGAGGCTGGGGCTCAAAAATACTTTATTTTTTGGGGGGAGGGGAATAGATTTAGATTTACAAAAAAGTTGCAAAGATAGTACAGAATGTTCTCATTTACTCCACACCCAGTTTCCTCTATTATTAGTATCTTACATTAGCGCGATACATTTGTCACAGTAAATGAACCCATAGTGATACATTATTATCAGCTAAAGCCCACACCTTATTCAGATTTCCTTGGATTTTGCCTAATGCTCCCCCCCACCACCACTTTTTTCTGTTCCAGGATCCCATTCTCATTTGTTGTATTTAGTCATCCTGTCTCCTTAGGCTCCTCTTGCCTGCGACAGTTTCTCAGATTTACACTTTACCATAGCAGGACAGTTTTGAGGAGTCCTGGTTAGGTATTTTATAGAACGTCCCTTAACCAGGATTTAGCTGATGTTTTTCTCGCAATTACACTGGAATTACAGGTTTTGGGGGGAAAGGCCACAGAGGTAACATTACATTCTCATCACATTAAAAAAAAAAATGTTTACTTATTGTTGAGAGAAAGAGAGCGTGATCAGGGGAGGGGCAGAGAGCGGGAGACACAGAATCCGAGGCAGGCTCCAAGCTCCGAGCTGTCAGCACAGAGCCCGATGTGGGGCTTGAACCCACGAACCGTGAGATCATGACCTGAGGATGCTTAACTGACTGAGGCGCCCAGGCGCCCCTCTCATCGCTTTTTATCAAGGGTACATACTGTCAACATGATGTATTGCGGGTGACCCTGATCTCCTGGCTGTCACGTTTCTCCACTCTGAAGTGACTTTTTTCTCCCTTTTTCTGTACTGTCTGTCCTGTCACTATGACAGTCTATATATAAGGAGTGGGGAGGTATAATTTAGCTCCATAAATTTGGGGATCGTTTTGCTTGAGAGTGTTGTCTCTTGCCCTCATTTATTTATTCATTCAGCAATTTATGTACATCAGCATTAGTCATGGGTATTTACACTTTGGGTTATAAACCGATACTACTTTACTTTGTTCCTCAAATTGGTCTAGGCTTGGCCATTGGGAGCTATTTCAGTAGCTATTTCCTTTAACATATCATTTTTTAAAGCAATCCCTTACTTTTTAGCACTAAAAATGTTTCAAGCTCATCTTGTATATTTCCTGACCCAGTCCCAGGTCAGCGATTTCTCCATGGGGCCCCCATGCCTTTTACTGAAGAACAGTAATAGAAAATCCAAATCTGGGTGATAGATGTGCCCATTACTACAGAGCGATCATTGCTTCCAGGTCCTCTCAGCTGCCAGAGAAAGGAAATACATGAATGGAGAGTAATCCATGTATATTCACATCTATAAATATGTCCCTATATATCCATCTGTATCTATACTGAGCGAAACATGAGTTCATACGGATGTCTCCACCTCCCATCCATTATTCTATGGTTCATTCTAGCCTTTTCCCCTTGCTTGTCTGTAACTTCCTACTCCAAAAGTGAGAAACAAGGCTATCACCATTGACCATCCATTTACTTAATTGTTCAATTTAGGTGTGCATATATAGCGGTTTCAGAATTGTTAACCTGTACCCCCATAAGAAACAAGTTTATTAACTAGAGGGTAGTGCTTATGTGCAGTTCCTTTTGCTTTTAGTCTTTTTTTTTAAGTTTATTTATTTATTTTGAGAGAGAGGGGCAGAGAGACAAGGAGACAGAGAGAATCCCAAGCAGGCTCTGCACTGCCAGCATGGAGCTCTTGATGTGGAGATCGAACTTATGAACCTGAGATCATAGACCTGAGCTGAAATCAAGAGTTGGACGCCTAACCAACCGAGCCACCCAGGTGCCCCTTGCTTTTCATCTTATAGACGCCATTCATTTCCACAGTTACCTTCATCACTACCCCCTCTGGGAGGCTGTTTCGTACAATTATAATATGGTTATATTATTCTGTCACAATCTACATTCCATCCTAAGGTCCCCCCAATCTCCTAAATGACTTTTTAAGAATTTGCATACATTAAGGTTCTACAGGCTTTGACAAATGAATTGTGTCATGTAGCCATCCTTAAAGTATCATATAGAACAGTTTCATGATCTAAAAGTATCCCTGTGTTTCATCTATTCAATCCTCCCCCAAACCCCAGAACCCCTGGGAACCACTGATCTGCTCATTGTTTATATAGCTTGCCTTTTCTATAATGTCATATAAATGGGATCATACAGTACATAACATTTTTATACTGGTTTCTTTCATGAATAACTATGCACTGAGGATTTATTCATGTCTTTGCATGACTTGACAGTTAATTCCTTTTTATGATTGGCTAATATTCCATTATATGGATGACTACAATTTGCTTATCCATTTACTTATTGAAGGACATCTTGGCTGTTCCCAACTTTTGGCAATTATGAATAGAACTGTTATAAACACGTGTGTCAGTTTTGGTGTGGACATAAGTTCTCAAATCAGTTGGGTAAATACCCAGGAGTGCAATTGCTAGATCTTATAAATTGCAACCACTTTTAATCTCTTTGCTCCGACATAACAGTGAAGTACATAAAGCACCTCTTTCTCCCCTATCACAGTTCATTGCATCTGCACATGAACCCTGTGAGGTAGGTGTATCAAGCAGGGTTCTCAGAAATTGATACTTAGGAACTCAAACAGACAAGGAAATGGATAACTCTCGGGAGCCCACATTATCAGTGGTGAGACTGGAGACAAGGTGGCCTGGAAAATGGGTGCGTCAAGGTAACTAACTGGTGGTGGCAGGTCTCCAAAGATTTTGTAGAAATACTTTGGTGAAGATATTGCTGCCATTGGCCACTGGATGGCGCTGCTGATGGGGTCAGAATTGATCTTAATGGATCCAGTGTCTTTGGGTCACTTCCTTAAAATTCAAAATCTTAGGCAGGGACAACTGATGAACCAAAATGGCCTCTGAAGATTGATCACAAGGGTCAATTAAGTGCAGGGAGAGCAAATATACACTATCCATGCCCCTACTCACCCTCCTAGGAGAGGACGAGTCCACAAAGTGGAAGGAGTCCCTGAAAGAACATGTAGAGTAGGGTCGCTCTGTCCACTTAGATGTCAGTGATGTAAGCAAGGAAACTTCTGTAGTGATGAACCATGATGTGCTGGAGTCTGTGTGTTACGGATGCTCAGATTGCCCTGACTAATCAGGGAGCCCAACTATGGGGGCTCTTGACCAGGCTTAGGAGATTGCATTCCATGCTGGATGTAATGGGAAGTCAGGGGAGGGGTTTAAGTTGGAGAATTAGAACTGCAGTTTCAAAATGTGGGCAGAAATATCTTGTAGGGGCTTTGTCTTTAGAGAAAAAGTCAAAGCCTAGGTTCTAATGTTAGGGTCTAAAATCTCAGTAAGAGCCAAAGTCAGACTGACCTACTTGCCTCAGGATTTCTCATTATTTATTTTTCTGGGTTGAGATAAGCTCTTTAGGTAGATATTAAGTCACTCAAGTGTAAAGCTTGCTGCGAATAAGATGCAAACCAGTGCAATAGGCTGAAAAGCGGCCCCCCAAAGATAGCAAGTCCTAATGCCTGGAGCCTATAAATGTTACCTCATCAGGAAAAAGGGATCTTTTGAGATAATTGAGCCTTTAATCTTTGGATTAAATTGAGGCTTTGGGGATGAAGAGATTATCCTAGACTATCCGGGTGGGTCTTAAATGCAACCACCAGTGTCCTAAGAGAGAGGCAGAGGGAGATTAGACACACAGAGGAGGAGACAACGTGAAACTGGAGGCACAGATTGAAGTGATGTGGCCACAAGCCAAGGAATGCCAGCAGCTGGGAGACGAAAGGAATGAATTCTCCCCTAAAGCCTCTGCCTCTCCCCTAAAGCCTAGAGCCTTCTGATTCTGGTCCAGCGATACTAACTTCAGACTTCTGACCTTCACGACTGTGAGAGAATAACTTGCTGTTGTTTTAAGCTACCCAGTTTGTGGCAATATGTTTCAGCATCCCCAGAAAAGGAATACACCCAGGAAACTGCAACTAGGGAAGGGTGAAAGTGAATACAGTAGCAAGAGAGACAGTGCTTTGGATAAAAGTCCACCTTGAGTCAAATTCCACCTCCTAAGATCTTGGGTAATAATATTCACTGCAGGCCTGGGAGCACATGGTACATATGCTGCCACTCCCCCTCCCATGCCAAGGCAGACATGACTAGTTGATCCCAGCATTGCTTCCCAGATAGGGCTCAGAATACATTCCCAACACGGGCTTCTAGGCAACTTTCAAAACTGAGGCGTGATATTAAATTCAGTGCCCATTCCTGTGATAACAGTAAGCATCATCCATCGGGTACCTCCCATACACCACATATTTTAAAGAAATGCCCTATGTCATTCTCCTCACAAAACCAAAGAGAGTTCTCTTCTTTACTGTGGTTTGCAGAGAGGAAAATGGGAGACAAAGTACCATTTCCAAAAGCACAAAGCTAGAAAGTTACAGATCTGGTATTCCAAGCCAGGTCTTTCTGACTCCAAAGGCCATTCCACTCTCATGTACCGCCAGTCACTTGGACTTTGCAGCCTTAGTCTCCCCCTCTGTAAAATAGGCCTACTGATCTCTGCTTTAAAGAGCATATGTGAGGATGCAGTGAGATCACCAGCAAAGGCAGGGAACCCGGGAGACTGTGGTTGGCACAAAGCCTGCATTGGAAAACGTTAACCCGTGAGAGGCTGGGCCAGAGGTCAGGCCTAGGTCTGTCCAGCCCACAGCTGGGGGCTAGCAGTTGTGGGGACGCCCACACCCTGACACGCACAGTTTGGCCTTTGTCGTCTGGAGGGACCTTACCTGCACCGGGAGAGCAGTCGGGTCATTGTGACTTAGAACAGAGCACTTGTGAGCTGTTTGTCCCCTTCAGGACAAGGAATTACAATGAAAACACCGTCTTTTATCCGGGATCTAACTAGGGACAAGGGGACGAGACTTCAAACAGTCTGGAGATGAAGAGTATTCTGACATGCTCTCCTAGAATGCTTTGGGGGCTCTTGTCCCATTCTGAGGGGGTGGGGAGCAGATTGAATCAGAGGATAAAGCAAGGACATTATCGCCAGACAGAGTAACAGTGTATTTAGATCCTGACCTTCCTAACTGCTGGCTGCACCGCCTTGGATGCGCTTCTTGATTTCTCCAAACCTCAGTTGCCTCATCTGTAAAATGGGCATATGAACGCCCACATCCCAATGTGCTATGAGGATCAAATGGGTTAGTGCAGGGGTCGAGGCTCTGTAAGTGTCAATCTCCCTACCTGTCCCACGTCCGAACCTGCCTGCTACCCACACCCCAGAAACCCTTGCAGCCGGTTCCAGTGACAAATGTGGTGTCGGTTGCGTACTGGGCAGGCAGAGTGCTGTCCCAAGAGGAAGGAATTGGGGCCAACAGGCAGGGCTCCTCGACAAGCTTGGGTCCCAAGAATTATACGCACAGCTCTCTCTATAGAACGGGGGTGGGGAAGGAGTCAGGTGGACCCTTGTAAACCTAGCCTCGAGCAGAGAAGAGATCAACTGTGTCTTTTCAAGAAAAAACAGTGCAGTCATTAGAGAAAATCTCCCTTTCTATTTTGGTGTCAACAAGTTGGGAACGGCAGGCTCTCGGCACAAGAAAACTATGCTTGCACTCCTCCTTTATCACGTTCATCTTTCAGCAAATAATTACTCTCCCTCTAGGCATCCTCATCTGAACCTTCTAATTATACTATTGTTGGTTTTGTGTCAACTGAACAATAAATCAAATGTGGGGCAGAATGTCTGATGGAAAATATCCTGGGGAGTGAGTTGTGGGAAACACATGCGTTAGGGACAGTCACAGAAGGAGGGCTTGCCCTCTCTCTTCCTAAGCTTTGCTTCAGAACAAGCTTCCCTTTCTCTGTGGATTCTGTTAACTTTGGGACTGTGATCTGGGCCCTGAGTGACCTAAATCCTTTTGCCTCTAAAATGGAGCGAACTACATTTATCATTTCCTTCCCAAAGGCCTTGGGAGGGCTCAGTTAATGAATGACTGTACAATTCCAGCAAATATATGGATAAGGAGCAATTTCTCATAAGCTTTTTCCATATGGCAATGGGCCTCCTTCTCTGTGAGATTTTTGCTACCACCAAAAGCCAAGTTCCTCATTGGGGAGAGAAAGAGGGTAATGTTTCTTTTAATATTTTATTTTATTTTATTTTATTTTATTATTTTATTCTAGTTGATTCTGTTTCACTCCATTCTATTCTATCTTATTTTATGTTGTCAAGGGAGGAAGAATGGGTGGTTCTGGAAGGAGAAGGGCAACACCCGGACAATCAGGGAATGCAGGGCAAACTCATTTCCATGCCTTCTAGAAGAGTCGATTTTGTGCCCAGCCATCCAGGCCATGGTGTTCACATCCTAGTCGGGGAGACAGGAGCTCACTCTGATCTGTCACAGTACAACAGGCAAAATGACAGAGGCCTTAGAAGTTGTAGAGGAGAGAGAGTGACCAGCTCTGGATGCCACATGGTGCCTCCTCTGGCTAATTTTTTCCAATGCCAAGTCTCTACTGGGACCTCAAATCCAGTGTGAAGCAGTTCAATCAGCATTTTCAGATGAGTTTAATAATTCTGCCCTGGCGGCTGCTGGATAGCATGCCCTGGGCCAGGTGCCAGAGGTGGACCTACGAGGAAGATACGGCCCTGGCTTCAAGGAATCCCCTGACGTGGGGGATAAGGATATGAAAACAGATCATGATGGAAACGTGACTGTAATTTTGTGGAGGTACCTATAGCGTATTTCACAAGACTAGCAACTGAATGGGAAGTGTCACAGGCATCAAAATGACCCTGAGTCCTTTAGCCCCAGAAAACAAGGTGGCTCAATATGCCAGTAATGGTATTTCCTTTTTAAACTTCTAGTTTATCGAATGATTATTATGGACCAGGCATTGGCTCATTTTGTTCTTACAGAAATTCATGGGGTAATAAAAAAGTCGGAAAATGGCTAAACGTCGTATGTCATCAGGGAAAGGCAAATTAAAACAACAATCTATTTAGTAGACCCAAATCCAGGATGCTGACAACACCAAATGTGGACGAGGATGTGGAGGAAGAGGAGCTATTGTTTATTGCTGGTGGGAATGCGAAAGACTACAGACACTTTGGAAGACAGTTTGGGGGTCTCGTATAATACTAAAGCTACTCTTGGAATGTGGTCCAGGAATTGCACTCCTTAGTACTTAGCCAAAGGAGTTGAAGACTCATGTCTACACAAAAATCTGCACACGGTGGCTTATAGCAGCTTTATTCATAATTGCCTAAACTGGGAAGCAAGCAAGATGTCCTTGAGTAGGTGACTGGACAAGTAAACTGTGGTATACCCAGACACTGGAATATTATTCAACGCTAAGAAGAAATTATGGAAACTCTGGGGCTCTCCGATTACAGAAAGACATGGAAGAAACTTAAATGCATGTTATCAGGTGAAAGAAGCCAATCTGTGAAAGCTACACACTGGGTGATTCCAACTATCTGACCTACTGGAGAAGACAAAACTATGACAATAAAAAGATGAGTAGTTGCTGTGGTTTGGGGTGGGTGAGAGGAACAGGCAGAGCACGGAGGACTTTTAGGGCAGTGAAACTACTCTATATGATACTGTAATGGCGCATACCCATAGAGTTTGTCCAAACCCATAGCATGTACACCACCAAGAGTGAATCATCATGTAAACTATGGACTCTCAGTGATAATGATGCGTCTGGCAGGTTCATCGATTGTAATAAATGCAGCACTCTGGTGGGGAAAGTCAACAGTGGGAGAGGTTTGTGGGAGGGGGAGGCAAACTTTACATGGAAACTCTGTACTATCTGCTTAGTTTTGCTGTGACTCGAAAACGGCTCTAAAATTGTATTAAAAGAAATCAGACAATGAGGATGTAATAGCCAGTCATGTGCCCAGGCTGACGATGACCTGGGCAATGGAGTTGGACTTTAGACTTACTCAAGTCCTCACGACAGACTTTGGGAGCAGACGTGTGGTCATCATCTCCTTATGTCACTGAGCAATTGAGGCTTTCAAAGATTTAGGAAAGGCCCAAGTTTTCACAGGAGGACCCAGATCCAATCTTCTGACTCAGACTGATCTGAATTCAGAAGCCAGGTCATTAAACCACTGTGCTAGACTCTTACTCCAAAGTCTAGATATGGCCATCATCTCATTTTTAGTACATACAGCCTGTGACTGGTCCATAAAACACTGGCAGAACTACATATTTAGTTCATTCATTCATTCATTCATTCATTCATTCATTCATTGGTTTGGTCAGCAGATGTTTGGCTCCCCTCTGCAGCGGGCCCTCGGCTGTAAATTAGCATGTTCATTTTCCCTGTCCTGAGAAGCAGGAATCTTGAAATACCTGTTCTGCTCTCCATGGCTATGGCCTCGCGGAGAGGATCAGATGGGAAGCACTTGGAGTCTAACCAGTCCACACAATGATCTACCCTTTATACATGCTTACTGGATCATTTGAAAGTGTGGCAAAGTCCTCTTAATGAAATGGCATGGTGCCAAAAAACACCAGGAAATTAAAATATATATAACATATGAAGGAGCTCCTGGCACAGTTGCAAACCAGTGAACCATCAATTCTAAATGAAGCTGCACATTTACCCTGAAGGTCTGGTCCCAGGTTGAGCCAAGGCAAGTCCTGGGGGGGTGGAGGGAGATAGCAAGGTAGAGGGAATTCTTCTTCTCTGCCCTCCTAGTAGCTGACTTTGGGGTCTGAGTTTGCCAGATCAAAGCCCTAATTCTCCATTTATTTAGGCTAGTGAGATGCAGCCAGCCAGCTGGACTTATGCCTGCAGTTTAAAGCCAGTGTCATCTGGGAAGACACTTAAATACATAAACAAGGACAAGAAATTGACTTTGAAGCCCGTATTAGCCTCCAATAGGCCTTGTATAGTTATTTACAGCTACTTGGAGTGTTTTTACCTCTTCCTTTTTCCATATCATGTAGAATGTGCTACCCAATGTCAATATACCCCGATGGCCTAAGTCAATTAATCTTAGGCTGTGTGACCTGGGGATAATTACTTAACTTCTCTGGGCATCCATTTCCTCATCTGAAAAATTGAAAGAGTAATGACCCCCTTAGGGTCACAGTAAGGCTTAAATAATTTAATCAAGTGCTTAGATCATTATCGCTACTGTTATACTGGGGAAAAAAACTGATGCAGTATCTACATTTTTGCTCCTGTGGGTCCCAGAAGAGAAGATAAAAGGCTAGGTTTAAAGTAGCTGTGTAAGAGCCATGGCATAGCCCACTGTCCAGGTTGTATAACTGGGCTGAGAGTGGGGTAGAAAGAAGTCACCGAGTCTGGTTGTATCAGTGCTTTACTTGCAATTCTAATGATTTCCAGAAGCAGGGACCATGGTTGTTCATCTTTCTTTCCCCAAATCCTAGTGCACTTTCCTGCAGAGTTGATGTTCAACAGAAACCTGAAATAAAATGGAGTTCAAGCCTAGCCTTTCGTGTCTTTGTGGCAGGGACCACATTTGGTCCGTTTTTACATTCCCAGAGGGCTTTGCACCTAGTAGGAGACTGGCACAGGCTTACCTGACAAATGAATGAGTGAATGAATGAATGAATGAATACTGCTCACCTGTTGTGTGAGGGATGTCGTGGCCTTCCAGGGCACTGCAGGTGTAAGTACACAAATTAATAGCACATTGCATTCTAGAGAGCAAATCATTTACGTTGCTGACCTACCTCATCTGTGTGAGTGTATCTTTCCTCATAAGAACGGTGTTCAGTTGGAGAGCAAAAAGAGGAAAGGGTATAGTGGGGACACTGGACACACTTGGGTCCATGGTCAGCCTGTCCCCTGCACAGGATCTCTCGCTTTGAGGCAATGTTGTTTCCTCACCTGTAAGGAGGGAATAATCATAGATGTTTCATAGATTCTGTCCAAGGTTTAAATAAGACCCTTCTCTTAATAACTCATAAAAGCATTTTTCCTTGCCAATTGCATTTACCAAGAGGCCCTGGTGGCCTGATCCTGGGCTGCTGCTGAGATGCAAAGATGGCCCAACATGGGCCACTGCCCAGAAGCTCGCAGGGTGGGGTGGAGATGGGTATACAGAGGACCGAATCTTATGCCCGCCAGGATGCAGGTTGTTTATCTTCAACTCTATGATCCACCAACTACAACAAGTGCCACTGTCTTACAAGCAACATTTTATGAAAAATATGTGACTATATGACATATTCCTATTCTGATATCAGAGAGGATGAAATATGCGAGGAAAACTTGCAACTCTGAGGTTGGGGAACTGTCAGAGCACAGGACCTCTGCATGGGAACGTGCAGGGTAGTTTAGAAATCAGTAGATAGAGAAGGGGGAGGTGGGTGGGAAAGGGGGTAGCTTGAACCCAGGCCTGGGAAGGAGAACTGGCAAAGAAATGCAGATAGGGGACAGTGGGTTGTTGCTAGAGGATGCTCTGTTCTGTGCACCTGTCGTCACAGAGGTGTCAAACCCTCTGGAAAAAGCCAGAACCCCCTGAGTTCAGATCTCACCTCTGCTACTTGTCGGTCAGACTCAACTAGCCATTTCATGTGCTTTAAGCTTTGGTCTTTCTGTGTACAGTGGGAATAGAAAGAGTCACTTTTGCTTGTGGCGGGGATGACGCAGGAGAAAAAGGGCAATTGCGCCCAGGACGGGGTCTGACACAGGAGGTGGGAGCTTTGTGTTAGAATCCTTTTGACCCCATTTGCCCCCACTGCTCAGTAAGCAGAAATATTCAAAATCCCAGTGCAGAAGGCTGAGCTTTAGGAAGTGGAGGTAGCCGCCCCAGCAGGAAGTTAGGAGGGGAATTTTATCATCTATCTATGTATCTACGTATCTATCTATCTATCTATTTAGCTAGCTATATATCTATTTATTTAGTGTGATCAGGGAAGGGGCAGAGGGAGAGGGAGAGAGAAAATCCCAAGCAGGCCTCCATGCCCAGCACAGAGCCCGACGTGGGGCTTGATCTCACAACCGCGAGAACATCACCTGAGCCAAAATCAAGAGTTGAATGTTTAGCCACCCAGGCACCCCAAGAGGAGGCATTTTGTGGTTCTTCCTAGGCTGAGCACAAAGACTGTAGCCCTGAGATGAAGATCAGGAGTAAAGAGGGACATGTGCTCATGTACCACGGGGTATGGCCTTCAGCACAAGTCAGGGGGTATTCAGGTCCATGGAATAAAAGGGCTGCCATTAGCCTCAATACTCCTTTGAGCCCTGTATCCCTCATTCTTTAAAGAACTCTTATGGTCCTGTCCCTTCCCCCATTCTTTGTCTTCTGGATCCCAGGCCCCTTTCCACCCCACCCCGCCTTGCCAAACCCATCAGATATCACTGTCATGTGAACTAGGCAGGCCGCCAGCCGGGCAGCACTTACACAATTCATGGCGCCTACTTAGAGTGTCTGAGAGACTCTCCACTCCGTCAGGACCTGGGGGCACAGAGTAATTATCACTCCCTCTTACCTCCTTCTCCTTCTCCTTCTCTTCTCTCTTCTTCTCTTCTCTCTTCTTTCTTTTTTCTTTTCTTTTCTTTCTTATTTTTTTTTCTTCTCTTCTCTTTTTCTCTTTTCTTCTCCGCCTCCTCTTCCTCCCCTTCCTCCTCTCCTTTCACCCCTCCTCCTCCCTGTCTCCCCGTTCCTCTTTCTCTTCTTCCTCTCCTCCTCCTCCTCCTCTTCCTCCTCCTCCTCCTCCTCCTTCTCGTTCTTGTTCTTGTTCTTCTTCTCTTCTTCCTCCTCCTCCTCTCTTATAAAGATTCAGTATGAATTGGCATTTTCCTCTGAACTCCCTCCTCCTCACTCCTTGAAAGGACAAATGAATCAAAAGGTTTAGTATCACTCAGTCCACAGTAGATACCTGATGTGACAAAAGTGTAGCACAGAAAGGATCCATCCAGGGGGCCTCCGAGGAGGCCATGTGCCAGTTGTGTTCCCTGAATGAGCTCTGGGCCATGTATATTGCATGACCTACTAGTGAGGCAGGGAAAGATTCTCAACAGCAATGTGTCCAACCAGGTTACAAACTAAGCCTGTTTTCCAGACCCATGTTCATTTCATCCTATATTATCCTTGGCAAACGGGAACAGCATACTACCTGCCTTTCCACAGCTTACATTCAAGAAGCTTCTGGGAATACAGTTTCCTGTTTCACAAACACTTATGTGTGTGCAGGGAGACTCAAGCTGAGGAAGAGTGGAGTTATTTGGGAAGCTCAACCCACTAAGATTTCTCAATATTATGAATATGGATTGATCTGACAGGGCAGGAAAGACCTACTCACCATTCAGAAGTTGGAGTAGAACCTATTTCCCATTTCTCCAATTCCCCTCCTCCACCTCCTTCTCCTCCTCCTTCTCCTCCTCTTCCTCCTCCTCCTTCTTTTATGATAGTAAACTGCCCTAGGGAAGGCAATGTCACAACATCACATTTTTTCAACGATTACTCACTGTAGCTCACTTCTGGTGAAACTGGGACACATTTGAGAGTGAAAGTGGATAATATTAATAATTGCATGGGGACTGTAGGTATAAGCCTGGGCTATGCCTGGAAAATAAGGACACAAGGTCACCCCGCATATCCGGCATCTTCACATGGCTGGAACGCGCTATAGTCTTGCAGGGAGCTGTATCAGCTGTCACAAAGCTCATCAGACACTAAAGTCTGTGTGTCATGCTTGGAAGTGAGCCATAGTCAGTTCCTCTTTACTCAGAACCTATTTGTTCTTCATTTGCTCCAGCAGCAAATCGGAAAGATGATGAAATGTGTTGGGCCAGGCAGCCAGCCGTGACAAAGGACAGTCTAAGAATTGCCCCCAAAAACGAAGTCTAGGGAGAACTTGCAATGGTTAGAAAAAATGCTCCATTTATTTAACTCAATAAATTCTTTTTATCTATCTAACTACCTATCTATCTATCTAGAGAAAGTGCATGCAAGCAAAGGAGAAGGGCAGAGGGAGAGAGAGAGAGTCCTTGAGTAGGCTCCATGTTCATTGCAGAGCCCAATACAGGGCTCGATCCCACGACCCTGGGATCATGACCTAAGCAGAAGCCGGGAGTTGGATGCTCAACCAATTGAGCCAGCCAGGCGGCCCTAGATTCTTGAATTTAAAATGATGAATTCCTTCATCAAGAAAATGTAAATTTATTCAACAGCCTTTTGCTGATCATCTTCATTGGGCTAGCAGTCCAGATCTAAGGATGAATAAGGCACAGAATCTGACTTCAAGGAGCTGATAGCCTGAAGCAGAAAACCGATAAGAATACATAACAATAATGCAGTGAAATAATGTGTAGTAACAGAAGGCTGGGCATAACAATGCAAACAGGGGCACATTTATCCCACCTGATGCAACTGGGGGCTTCTAGGAAGAGGTGACATCAGACCTGTGCTTTGAGGCATAGTTACGCATTCTGGCAGCAAAGAATGGGCAGAAGGGGTTCTGGGGCAGCTAAGCAGCAAGAGTGAGAAGACTAATTTACTTGGGGAAGACTCGTCATCACAAGCGGAAGGCCCTTCTGTTTGTAGGATCTGGAACATGAGACAAATTGACTTTATGGTGTATCTGAAGGTTTAAAAAGATTAGTGATCAAGCTAGCTGACTATTGAGTAAAATATTTCTCTCCCTAGTATATAAAATCTGAGCATATTTTATCAGAAATGTAAAGTAAATGGAAAAAATTAAACAATAAAAAATTAAACAATAAAAAATTTTCTTATAGATATTTTCTGAAAAAAATTCTTCTAAGATATTCAGAGTTACCTACAACAGGTAAAAGGCAAAATATAAATTACAATAGATGAATATCAAACACTCAAACAGAAATTATTTTATTTTATTTTACTTTATTTTATTTTTTAGAGACAGAGAGAGAGAGAGAGAGAGTGCGTGCAAGCAAGGGAGAAGGGCAGAGATAGAGAGAGAGTATACCAAGCAGGCTCCACACTCAACATGGAGCTTGACTCCAGGCTTGATCCCACTATCCGGGGAACGTGACCTGAGCTGAACTCAAGAGTCAGGCACTCAGCTGACTGAACCACCCAGGCACCACCCCCCCTCCCCGAAATTATTTTTAGGTGGATTAAAAATCTTTATTTAATGGTAAATTTATATAATTTAAAAAATTTGGAGTAAAATTCATGTAACCTGAAGTTGACCACGTTAACCATTTTGAAGCATCCTATTCAGTGACATCAAAAGCACATTCACATCATGTGAAACAATCACCACCATCCTCCACCAGAACTCTTTCCGTCTTGTAAAACAGAATTGTCTTCTCCAAACTATAACCCCCACTCCCCAACCCTTGGGAATCACATTCTGCTTTCTGTCTCTATGGAGCCTCACAGAAGTCCTTTAGTGACGGACCCTGAGGGAACAGAATGTCAAGGTCCATCCTATTGCTGCATGTATCAGAATTTCCTTCCTTAAAAAGCAGAATGTTTACACATTTTAAATATGTCCACAATTGAACATTTTCCAAAAATGTTTCAATGTCCGTCCAGCTACTTAAATAAAGAGTCAGTAGCATGCTTCAGGCATGTTCCATCCGGAACCCCACGTGTACAAATTGGAGAGCGGGTCAGTTGCTGATACACTGGCGTTCCTCAGCTTCTGTGTGTCACTGTGGCAAATGAAGTGTCAGTTCACGAGTTGGTCTAGAACCCTGCTTGGGAGAGCGAAGAGCGGTCCTCAAATGGGGAACCCAGCATTTTTGTGAAACCACCCACTGACGCTCTCTGAGAAGAAGGACTGAGCTAGTTTCTCCCACCCACACCCTCCCCGGGGCCCCCAAACTCTCCACTCTGGCTGAAGCAGGAGCATCGCCAGTGTCCGTATGGTACCAGGCACAAATGTTCCCAGCACTTGAACGTGCCCGTGCCTGTTTCATGGACAAGAGGTGAAGGATGTGGAGAAGCATTTTCTAGGGGCCTGAAGGGTGTTTAGTGATGCAGTGGAGGTTTAGGACTGTGGATTGTGTCATGTGATTGAACCCCTACGTGATATTGAGCTCGTGTATTTTTTGTATGTAATTTTGATGCATCGCATACTCTGAAGGGCAGGGCCCAGAGCAGGCCACAGCCTTCCCTGGGTCGGAGGGCCTTACTGGCCGGAAGCAGCAAGCGTTGGCTTGGCTGGATTAGCGGGTGATCCTCCTCATCTCCACCAGCCCCTCCCAGCCACGCCAGAGAAATTTACAATCTAAGGAAAAGTAACGTGCTTGCTTGAAGATGTGACTTCAAACAAGGCTCCGAGTATTCCTCATAGCACATCTCTGGCTGATTCTTAGACCACGTGGGGATAAAGAAGTGTTTTTGTTTTCGTTTTAATTGTTTAAGTCTTATTCATTTTTCAGAGATAGAGAAAGCATGAGGGGAGGAGGGACAGAGAAAGCATGAGGGGAGGAGGGACAGAGAGAGAGAGAGGGAGACACAGAATCGGAAGCAGGCTCCAGGCTCTGAGCTGTCAGCGCAGAGCCCGACGTGGGGCTCGAACTCACAGACCATGAGATCATGACCTGAGCTGAAGTCAGACACTCAACGCACTGAGCCACCCAGCCGCCCTGATAAAGAAGTGTTTTGAAGAACAGGCACTCCAGAAGTCTCCTTGCTGTCTGGTTTTTACAGGTAAATCTTGCGCTAATTTCTGTCTTTCCAACACCTGTTGAAGACCAAATCTCTACCTCTAGGAGCTTACACTTTTATCTCCTTCTGGGCATCCATCTCCTGGGGGTTTTATCCTCTTTGGGTGCTCTCTCCATTCTTTGCTACATCCTTCCCAACCACAATTTTTGAATTCCTCAAAAAAACAGAACAAAACAAAAATCTCGAACAAATAGGAAATCTGTACAAGAATGGCATCACCGGAGAATTGATGAAAACTTCTGTTTGTTTTTGGAGCAGGGAGAGAACTCGGAGGAAGGGGTTTATATCATGAACATGCAAACAACTTCAAAAGCAACAGTAGATTTCATTGTTCCTAAAATACCCTAGGGGCGTCTCTGTGACTTATCACCTCAACAAGTCCCTGGTGTTCTCCATATTATTGACTTGGGCTATTCCTCCCCACTTCTTTCTTCTCTCCTCCCTCCACTCACTCCCTTTCAAAGCAACAAATTCTCTCCTTGTCCTTCTTAGAACAATTCCCATCCCTTCCGACCCTAACAAACACATGCCTCCTTCTACTTTATTCTGGCTTTCAACGTGCCAACTTCTGCCCATAAACATTCGGGAGGATGCTCCCTCCAAACAAAGGTAGTTCCCTCCCTTAGAAGAAGTCTGATGTCGATGTTAGGAACATAATAATCTTTTCTTCTGTCTTATCACAGAAAGGTGGCGGGAGATTTTCTATTGCCTGAACACAGGGGCTCGAGAAAGCAATGGTTCTGTGGGGTCAGCCATGAATTGCAATCGCTGCTGACTGTTCAGGGCTGCTACAGCCTTCTGGATGGAATAGAATCCAACAGCACAAGCCAAACAGGAACCTCTTTGGAGATGACTCCTCCAATCACATGGGTTCCAAGTACAGATGCTCAGGAGAACGGTGAAAATCAAATACAATTAGGTTTTTGTCCATTTATTTGGGATTACTCGAGAGTTGAAAATGAGCATCTCATGCAGCAAATTACCATGAATTTATCCTCGGGGGATCCTCTGCCTCTCTTAATGGACCAGGTGTTAATTTGCTGACTGTCAGGGCCAGAAGGGAAAGGAAGCCTATCTACTCTCATGATTGATTGTCAAACTTCTTTGGCAGCGGAACTCTGTTTTCAAACAGACTCATTCAGATGCCTGATATGTTATGCAGATAAAAACAGAAATTCTCCTGCTGAAGGGAGAGTTAGAGACCCCTGAGAACGTATGTTCTCATTAAGCCCTATCACCCCACATTCAGCCCTCAACTCCCTCCCCCACCCCTGCCATCAACCTGAGCCAGCTTTGCAGAGCCTAAGCTTCCACACAAAAAATATTTATAGGACATTCTGTGTGCCAGATTTTGGGGCAAGAGCCTTGGAATTATAGCAGCAAATAAGGAAGGCACCTTTAGCCTTCAGAGAGCAGTCAATCCAGTGGCAAAGACCCTTTCCCACCTCTTCTACAGGATCGGCAAAGTATTGTTTTGTAAGCATTACATTTTATTATTATCTCGAATGGCACCTTTTTCTTGCTATTCTTTGTTGTTTGGAATTATAGTTAACATACAATGTTATATTTGTTTCAGCTGTACAAAATAGTGATTCACAATTCTATACATTATAAGGTCTTTTGTAACGAAGCTAGACTAGACTTTGTCTAACACTCTTGGAACCCCAAAAGATCCTGGGACAATTTGACTTCTCTTCTGAAGAAAGTCGTTAACACTCTTCATGACACAGTCATTTTCTGAGTGTGAGGAAAACATTTTAGAGTTGGGTCCTGCCAATGCAGGTAAGAGGAGGTTTGTTTAGAAGGCTGGGCTCACTTCATCTCACACCCCGTCACCTAAGCACACAGGCAAAGGACAACAAGAAGAAACAGGTCTATTTTTCCATTCACTTGATCATTCATTCATTCAGTCGATATTCCCTGAGTATCCACTTTGTCCCCAGTGCTGGAGTCTCAGTCTGGTGGGGACAGAAAAATAAAATGATTGCAATAAAGTGTAATTGCTACTTTAAAAAAATTTTTTTTAATGTTTTATTTTTGAGAGAGAGAGAGAGAGAGAGAGAGAGAGACAGCGTGAGCAGGGGAGAATCAGAGAGAGAGGAAGACACAGAATCCAAAGACAGGCTCCAGGCTCTGAGCTGTTAGCACAGAGCCCGACGCGGGGCTTGAACCCATGAACCACGAGATCATGACCTGAGCCGAAGCCGTATGCTCAACCAACTGAGCCACCCAGGTGCCCCTGTAATTGCTCCTTTGATGGAGACAAGCAAGGTGCCCTGGGAACCCTAGAGAGAAAGACAAATAAATGCCTAGGAGGAAGAATGGGGAATGCCAAAGAAGATCTATTTGAATTTGGATGTGGAGATGATGCAAACTTCTGCCACTCATCTGGCTCTTTGTGAGGGAGGTGGGGGTCTGCTCCTGCCCACTCAGCTTAGATCAGGCCCCCTGTCCTCTGTGGTTTCTAGAGTCTGCATTCTGTGCTCGACATCTTGCATAATTAGGAAAACCCTTGAGGTCTCGATTACCTGACAATGCCTTCCGTGTTAGTCACACTGCCTCCGGGGCTGGCCATTTATAAGCTTCCTGGCCCATGACTTGGGTCAGTGTGTGCTGACCCTGCACTGGAATGAGGAGGTTGGGGAGGAGGAAAGCAGGGGTGTCAGAGGGTCTTGAATGTGACTCTTGCCAGAGCACATGGGTGGGGTCTTGGTTCAGGTCTGGGTGGGAGCCGTTATGACCACAGGCTGGGAGGTGCACTGACCAGGCTCAGTACCTCCCATTTGTGGAGTTACCCTGGGCAAATCTCTGCACCTCTCGGAGCCTCTCTCACCACCTCCTCCACACCTATCTCTTTCTCCCAGTCTTAGTTTTTAAAAAAGTCCTTTTGTTTATAATGAAATAATTCCTATCTTCTAAATTTTAAGCACAGATTTTTATACTTTATGGTAAGAATAAGATAACCAGAGTGACTGCCTTGAGTTACACCCAGCCCATAATGAAGACTCTTGATACTATCACGACCATAGGGGCACGTATAGCTGCCCTTGAAATATGCCATTGGGACTCTCTTCAGTACTTTTGAAGACCTTAGGGAGCCTCAAAAAAGGCAAAGGTAAATCCAATCCTTATTGTATAGAGGAGCAGACTGGAGCCCAGAGAGTTGGAAACGAAGCCAGGACGTGGCCCCCATAATCTTTGCTCTACAATTCAGTCTTTCTCCCTCCTCCTCTCTCCAGTCTGCGTACTGGAAACAAGAGTCCTGCAGAAGGGTCTGCCGAAAGGGAGCCAGAATCTACTGCATTGTCCAATTAAATGCTCATTTTAAAGATGACAAATACTGTAAACATTTGAACTTTTCCAGCTCTGAACACTTCTGTCACAGAATTCAATCAGATTCGGAAGGATGGCTGTTGGTTGGTGAAAGTGATATCTGTAATTTGCATCTCTAAACATTGCCAGATGCAGGAGGACGGTATCTACCTGCCTCAACTGCCCTATTCTCTCCTCTCCTCGGCTCAAGCAAGGCCTGACCACGTCTAGTGCAGGCCACTGGTTTACCCTCCTCCACTAAACTGCCCCCAGCGCAAGTGAGACCCTGACCCAAGTACCAATCAGAATCTGTCCTGGGAGATTGTTTTTTAGCCCCCAACCCCAGAAACCAGTATTTTGGCACTCTACTGTAAGGAAAGCATACCAAATTGTGCACCATTATCAACGTGGTGACTGCCTTTTGAAACTCCATAGAAGTTTTTCAATGATTTTGCCTTCCTGGGTGTCTGTATAATAAAACCCTAGTCCCAGAATCTGGAGTTTCTCCAATACTTGGCTTTTTTCTTTTTTTCTGAGTGGTTAGCAATTTCACATACAATTAGTTTCATCGTTTTTGTTTGTATTTAATTTTAGGGTATTGTTGCATCTTTTCTGATTTAGTTTGGCATTTGAGAGTCAAACATTAACACGGTCTATTAAAAGGTTCACCCAGTTTCTCTTTCCCATCCCTTCACTTTACTGTTCCCACCCACCTCTTGTAGTGAAGCAGTTGGTCTTGTTTTGTTTTGTTTTTAATTTTAGTTTCTGGCTCATCTTCTTGTGTCTCTTTAAAATACTTTTTTTTTAAATGTTTATTCATTTTTGAGAGACAGAGAGACACAGATGGTGAGCAGGGGAGGGGCAGAGAGAGAGGGAGACACAGAATCCGAAGCAGGCTCCAGGCTCAGAGCTGTCAACACAGAGCCCAACGTGGGGCTCAAACCCACGAACCGTGAGATCATGACCTGAGCTGAAGTCAGAGGCTTAACTGACTGAGCCACCCAGGTACCCCTTGTGTCTCTTTTTAAAAAATAAGCCTGAGTGTTTTTGTTGAGCAATATATGCCACAAGTCTCTACATATCAGATTATAGAGGTTTTCCACGTAAATTGCGCACTGTGCACACACACAATGTTTGCTGAACCGGTTACTTCTGATGGCACATTTAGATGCTTCCATGGTATGCTCTCAACAATACTGCAGTGAATAACTTGTGCATTTGCTTTTTTTGTATTGTTGACGGCTCCTGGGAGGTTTTGAATGAGTACCAAGAGGAACACTTTTAGGAATATGTAAGCCTGAATCTATAGGAAACTCTGAGCCGTCACTTGGTTGAGAAAGTTGGTCTGTAGGGAGAAATACTGCCATCTGCCCTCGGAGCGAGGCTCAGAGAGAGTTCTGGAGATATTAAAGTCTCTAGTTTTTGAATTTAACTCAATTTTTTTTTATTTTGAGAGCGAGAGAGAGCACAAGTGGGGGGAGAGGGGCACAGGGAGAGAGAGAAAGAACCCCAAGCAGGCTCTACGCCCAGCATGGAGCCAACGCTGGGGTTGATCCAATGACCCTGGGACCATGACCTGAGCCAAAATCAAGAGTCGGATGCTCAAGTGACCGAGCCACCCAGGCGCCCCTAAAGTCTCTGGCTTTATTTGCTTATTTTCTTTTAGTTTACTTTTGCAAAGATTTTATTGTTTTCGAGCAGTTTTAGGTTCGAAGCAGAATTGAGAGGAAGGTACAGGGAGTTCCCGTTCACCCCCTCCCTTACACATGCTTAGCTTCCTCCGCACCCAGCATCCCTACCAATCCTGTACACTTGTCACAACTGATGCACCCACATGGATACGTCACACTCACTTAAAGTCCAGAGCTCACATTACTGTTCACTCTCGGGGTTGCACGTTCCATGGGTTCCAAGATTAGGATGTAGACACAACTCGTGGGGGGCCCACCCCTGGATCCCTACTCTCACATCTCCAGGAGTTAGTAGATCAAGCACCAAATCCAGGCAGCCATGACCAGAGCCCTTTCTAACGAATCACCACAGATTCCAGCAGGAAGAAGGCCTTGGAGTCATAGAACTGGGGGGGTACCCAGACCCTTTTTATAATCTTTTCTCCTTTAATTTACTGCTGGTGAAACTGGGGCCCTGATACAATAAATGATTTGCACTAAATCTCATGGTCCAGTCTTTGCCAGAATCATCTATAATCTTGGCATACCATCTGAAAAAAATCAACTTCACTTCTAGAAGTTCCTGAGCTCTCTTTCTTCGGGGGAGGGGGGAGGGGAGAGGAAAGTGACCTGGAGCCAGCTTATTAACTCATTCTAGAGGCTTCCAGGGTTTTTATCACTATTATTTATTATCAGCGGATGGAGAAGAGTCCCTTGGCAGAGAATCCTAGCGGTCCCCGTTGGAAGCAGCTGGCTCGACACTTGATGGATGTTGATTACACTTTATTAAAGGCCATTACAATTTCCAGCATTTGTCATACAAAAATATCTTCTAACAAATACCAGCTTGTTAGAAGCTGGCTGTCGGGACCTGAATTGGTCTTGTTTTGCTCCTACCTCGTCAACTCCAACCCTAGCACCCAATCAAACTTTGACAATCAAAACCCCTTACAAGTTTCCTAATAGATTCGAAACAGGTGGGGACAACACGGTCCACTGCAGTAGCACCCAGAAAACATGAAATATATCAAAACCCACTCCCATCGTGCATACTTGCTTCCCATTTAGAAAACCAGACAAGAAGCAGAGCTAAATGAACCATCTCTTTTTGTGCAAGCCATTACCAGCTAAATGATTAAAAAAAAAAAAAAAAAGAAAAGAAAGAAGAAAAAAACAGAAAGAAAGAAATTCAGAGCAGCCCTTGTTGAGCTCACATAATAATGAAAAGCAGTCTGGTTGAAGTGTTGGTGGTTATACAGGGCCTGGTGCGGAAATCTTGATCAAAGCCTCTTGGCATGTGAAGCCATCAGTAATTCGACAGCCTATTTGGGTGAAGAGAGCTCCTTTCTGGCTGTCCCACTTCAGGCCCACCCCAGAGAGGGGCACGACTCAAGCAAACAAGGCTGCTGGCAAATCGAGACACCTCTTCTCAAGACGTGATACGAAACACGAGTCAGGGCGGCAGCCGGACGGCACGATCAGGTTTCACTGGGGGGATCCTGTGTGTACATTTCACATGCTATTTGCATGGATGTCATCTGCTCTGGCCAGGCTGGGGTGTCCTTCACAGAGCTCTGAGCAGTGGCCTTTGACCCAGATGAAACTGCAAATCGACTCTCGCAGGGAGCCACTGCCCATCCAGGAAAGGGGAGGTGACAGCTTCAGGAATGGGAGAGTCTGATGCCAAAGGGTCAGTCGGGCTAATGATGAGTTTATAGAATATTTCCTGATTCCCACCTGTGTCAGGCCTAGGGTGGTTCTTGGGGCCCTGAAGATGAATATTCACAACCCCTGCCCTTTAAGCGTTCATAATCCAGCTGAAAAGATAGACTATCAAAGTACTATGACAATTCAGTGTAGTAAGTAATGCATAACATGTGTATTAGCATGTTAACGGTCAGACTGTGGTATGCACAGAAAAAAATGATAAAAGGGTAAACCGTTAGTTTTGTGTACTTTTTCACCTATTGGTGGCACAGCCTTATGTCCTCCAGTTCCATCCCCAAAAATGAACCTTCTGAATTTGGAATCTGGTTATGCATTTGTTTCCAAAATGAGGAGGTCAGGAGGTAGAGGGGAGTGGAGGGAGGGAGCAAGAGAAGAAACGATGCATTAAGCTGAGAGACTAGTGTGTGCAAAGGCACGGGAGTGGGAAGGTACAAGACAGGCTTGAGGAATCCTTAACACGTAGGTTTGACTGGAATAAAAATTATGTTCAAGGGAATTCTGAGAAAAAGCATTTGAAAGAGAGATTGGGACCCATTGTAGAGATCCTTTGGTATCAAGCCAAAGAATTTGGGTTGGGTTTTCTTCAGCAAGAAGTGAAAAACATAGCTTTTGTGCAAGGCGGTGATGGACTCCAAGTTGTGCTTTATGAACTTGACAGTGACTTCAACCTTGTTCTAGGTTTTGGGAGGGACAGAAAGTTTAAATACCTGGTCATATCCCTGGAGGAGATAAAGACTTGGGCTAGGAGAGACAAGGCATACACATGGCAACATCTAGAGAGTGACTGCAAGTTCACCCATTAGCCAGTGTGTCCTGGGCCTCATCTCGTACTAAGAGTTGGTCCCGAGGGTCCAAGTCACTTTGTCTTCCTGAGCTTCTGTTTCCAGATCTTTGAAATAGGCATTATCCTCCCTAGCTCATACAATCATTGTAGGCAACAAATGGGATAAGCCATGTGAAAGTAACTGATAGTGCTTTCCAAATGACAGAGTCAGGGAAAATGGAGCTTCTGTGTTAGAAAGAAAGTTTCTCATCCTTGATGGATCAAAGAATGATTTTCCAAGTGTAGTAGGCTGGATCTCATTTTACATACAGTTTTATATAAGGTTTTAGATAGCCCCCTTTTTCCTCTCCAAATTTCAGATACTAGGATAAGATATGAGAAATCCTATGTAAAATGAAAGACCCTGGGGAAGGGAGTGGGAGAATACAGCCTTCTTTGGCCCAGAGAAAGGGGCTCTGATTAAGCTCATAATTCTTATCTTCTAGGCACCCTTGTAATCAGTAGCTAGAAAACATGCTTCTGGCTATGGCTCAAATCAAATTCTGGTTGGATGCAAGAGACCTAGTGACTTGAGAGATAGAAACTGGAGACCTCTCAACTTTTCAAGGGGAAATCTGAATGTGAACCATCTGGGAAGAAAGTCTCATTTGGAATATCCAAACCTATCGGTCTTCAGAGTCTGATATCTATTTATTCCCTGACTGTACCAGAAAGGAAATAACTCCAGAGATGGAAAAACAAAAACAAAAACATTTGCCCAGCTCACTGTTGACATAGTCTGTGTAACTTTTTATATGTTAATGACAGTGTTATTGTTCAGAGGGCCCCCCCCCCAGCACCGAGAAGTTTTGGGAACACCCTGAGGACCAAGGACGTCACAGCCAATTACATCTGTAGGCATTTACTAAAAGACAACTTTATTTTAGATACCATGCTCGGGCCTGGGGATGGAGTTGAAGGGTCCAAAATTGAGTAATTAAATCTTTACCTTAAAGAAATTTACCACCCAATGGAGGAAGAAGGTGGAAACATGAATGTAAACCAGTAATCTTAATGCAAGGCAGAATGTTAAGAAAAGAACTGAATCCTACAAATTTTATTTTATTTTATTTGTGTGTTGTGGACCAAGCCTAATTTCAGAACCCAAATCAGAACACATAAAGGATAGCTACACTCACTCTGATTGGGAGAGGCAGAGTGAATAACAAATTATTGTTGAAATTTCTAAGGACGTATGTAAGCTGAGGGGTACAGTTGAACAAACTTTTAAATTGAGACAGTCTAATAGATTTATTATAAATAAAATGGAGATATGTAAGGCACATGTTGAAAAGATTATTCAACAATAATTTTCTTTTGGAAGAGCATTGCATTCATTTGGAAGAAATAACTTGATATCTTGTTTAGGGTAGAAAGTGAGACCTTAGGGGAATATCCGAGTAACAAATGTGAAGTCCCTGGGTGGACGCTAAGGAGGAAAGAAAATAGAGAACTAATTGGGTGTGGTACACGGTATAAGGCAAAGAAAGAGATCTACCCCTGGGGAATGGAAGTTTGAGGAAGAGAGACCCTGGAAAAGTGTGGATGACTAATGACCAAGGGTGAACATTATTCCTTGTCAGAATCCCCCATGAAATTCTACAGGAAAGGGGGAAATGCTTGACGTGCATTGCTTTGCCATGGAAACTGGCTAAGACCTGCCCAGAGTGACATAGGGGGAGGGCATAAATCCTGGAAATCTGCACAGGTCGGAAAGACACGATGCTGACAGTCTGACCCGTCTGGATCTCAGGAGCTGGAGCGAGCATGTCTGGCATCTGAACTACTAGTGTAGACCTGCATAATGTGAACATTAGAAAAAGGGGGAAACTAAGTCCAGCTGAGAGATAGGATTCTCTTTTCAGTGGGGCAAAAAACAAACACCAGTGGTTCAAATTCACCCTGCGGAGTCCTCACTTTCGGTAGGATACAGTAGGCTCACCATTCCCATGATTCATGAGCTCTAATTGAAAATCTTTGCATTTGAGTGTCCCAGGAGCACAATTCTCATTAAGGTCATAACCTTTTTAAAAAATGTTTTATTTATTTTTGAGAGAGAGAAAAAAAAAATGAGTGGGGAAGGGGCAGAGAGGGAGGGAGACACAGAATCTGAAGCAGGCTCCAGGCTCTGAGTTGTCACCACAGAGCCCGCCATGGGGCTTGAACTCGTGAACCACGAGATCATGACCTGAGTCGAAGTTGACGCCCAACCGACTGAGCCACCCAGGCACCCTTTAAGTCCATGACTTTTTAAAGCATCCATACCTTTAAATGCAGTCACGCTAACCCTCAGACTTTCGTTTAAGGAAACAAGTAAGAATGCTCAAAAACTCAGCCATACGGCTGTTCATCACTGCACTGTTTGTAAAAAGAAAAATCTTAGAAATAATCTGGATGGCCAACAACAGAGAATGGGTAAGCAAATTAGGACACATGCAAAAAAGGAAATTTTGCATAGCCATTGAAAACCATAACATAGGGCCATATGTATTAACATGAGATGATGCCCACAATATTATATTACAGACAAAATAAGCAAAAGACTGCAAGCATGGCCACATTTGCCCAAAAAAGGGTAGTGTCTAAACATTATCCCACATGGACAAAGGCTGAGAAGGACATACTTCACCAAGTAAACAGTGATTCCTTCCGGCTGGTGGGATTGGGGTGGTTTTTCAATGATTCTTCGGTATTTCAAGCATTACCTACATGGCTTTTACAAAGCGTATATGAAAAATCATATACATTCATAGAGCAATGTCTACTTCAGGACCAAAAATCAAAATGAAAGCTTATGTGTCGTATAAGACTATTTTTTTTCGTTAGATACTTCAGAGTATGTATTTGTATACATAGAAAGGTCTAGAATCAAGCTCATGAGGAGTCAGGAGTTGTTACCTCAGTGTGGGTGGAATGATGGATCATCTCTAATTTATTATTTTGGCTGAACTCTATTTTGAAAATGGTTTACAATGGAGAAGAGTTGTCTATACAATGGCATAGTCGGGCTGACCTGACAGTGGAGTGATCCTCCTCCCATGGTTCATGGCGATGAGCTGGTCCTTACTCAGAACTTCTACCTCTAACACCCTCTGAAGGCAAGGGATGATATCGAAAAGTTGTCACATTCAGGTTCAAGCTCAAGAAGAGGCATAAAACACGTAATTTGAGGTAGAGAGTGTGTGTGTCAATCCTGACTCTGTTGTTGTCTAGTTCTATGATGCAGGGAAAGTTACTTGACCTCTCTGTCCCTCAGTTCTCTCATCTATAAAATGGGCATGATAACAGTTGCCACCAAGGAGATCTGAAAGGTTCAGGGAAGGCTTAACCAGCTCCGGTCCATATTCTCCCATTTCACACAGAGGCTGCAAGGGCTCAGTGAGATTAAGCTACTTGCGCAAGGTCACCTAGCCACAGATAGCAGAGCTGCGATTCTAAATGACTCCAAGCTCAGTGCCCCCACCCTCTTCAGAAATGGAAGTCCACCAGTCATTTTGGGCCATATTTTTATTACGAAAACCCGATTCCGCTAAGGCAGGGAAGCCCCCGTAACAGTAGCATTTAGCACAAGGTATGTATTTGGTCTCTGATGCGTCATGTTCCTCAAGCCCCGTCCCCTCTCATTTTCTCTGTTTGGTTTCCTTCTGGAGGCCGAACGAGATCTCTCGGGCTGGTGTGAATATGGCCGAAATGAAAGGAAGGGAAAAACAAAACAAAACGTGAGACGTTGTTGGGGGGAGGTGTATGCTGTGAGATGTCTGGTCCAGGCGAGGAGCTGCAGTCTCGGGGAGAAGTAGTTCAGCCCACAGGTCAGTGAGGAGCCCATCATTCAGCCTGGCCAGCGGCGCAGACGTAGTTCGAAAGCATCTGGTGCCATGTGTACACAGCACCTTTCTCTCCAGCCCTCCTCGGAAACTGGGCAATCCATCCTTCACCCCTGGGGTGAATCTCCATGGGGGAGAGAAGGCACTGGAGGGAGGACAAAGCACGGTTGTATTTTCACTCTAATTTTCTGGATTGAAACCTAGAAATGAATGAGAACTGGCTCAAGTGGACCCAGAAACAGAGGGTTCACTTGAACCCACACAGCGCTGGTGTTGGCATTTGAATCTCAGCCCCAGGTCATGTTATTCCACTTTCAGAGGGTGAAGATCTTCAGGGTGGTGGTAGTGGGGTGTGGTGGGTGGGAATGTAGAGAATACCGCCCCCCTGGAGACAGACTGGGCTGGTCGCAAACCCAGGCTCTGCCTCCCCGCCCCTGGGCCCTTTGCCAGGCGTGGTTAAGAGCCTGGAGTCTGGAATGATCCCAAGGCTGGAATCCTTATTCCACCACTTAGCAGCTAAGATCTATCTAAGCTTCAGAGTCTTCATCTATAAAATGAGGGCGATAATAATAGCACCTACTCACCCAGTTGCAGCAACTCAGGAATGGGTTAATTCGTGCAAAACTATTTCACGGTCCTAGACTCTCCAGAATAATCATGGTTACCATTATTCATTTAACTTCTCTGCGGCTCATTTTCCTTATCTCTGAAATGGCGCTAATCACGCCTGCCCCTCTGAGTTGTCCTAAGGCTTGGATGAGACAATAACCATGTAGATGCTTTGTAAACACAAAATTTCTCTTCTGTTGACCAGGCTTATCTCCAGAAATCTCTCCCGACTGTGGGTGGTAGTCTGGGACTAACCCTGTGAAAGCCCCTGGCACACAGTAGGTATTTAATTAAAAAGGCAACCACAGCAAGTTCTTGGCTGTGTCTGTTCGGGCCAGATAAACGGCAGAGCTCTGAATAGCTTTCTATAAACAGGCAAACCGGTTATTTCACGCCGAGCAAATAAGCAAATGTCTGATTGTTTCCTCAGCAACAGTGCTGAGGGCCCGAAATCATCCAGAGAATCACCCTGAATTGCTGTTGCCCTTGGTTTGTGTTGCCCGAGACTAAACCCACATGTACCTGGCGCGGGAAGAAAGGGCCGTCCTGGGGCAGGACCCCAGGCAGCTGCGAGGGAGCCAATGGCACCGTGCGTGCCCCAGAAGGAGCTGGTGGGAGCTTGATGGAAGCTTGCCATGGACTGTGGGGCCACCACCAGGCATGATTGGTCTTTCAAAAGGGACTCAAAGAGAATCCCCCACAGTGTGGATCTCCTGTGGGCTCCGGATCTGGACGGGGGGAAAGCCAATTGTGGCCACACCTGCATGGCAGTGTAAATCCCACACACCAAGGGCACAGGTGTGGGGATGGAAGGGAGTGGGGGGGGGCCTTTGCCTGAAGTGACAAACGTTATCTCCTGTCATTCCTCGGCACCCAGCAGGGCTCTGCAAATAATAAAAAACAGTGATAACAAACTAACTTTTATTGTTTGCCAAGGCATTGAACACTTTACACACAGTCTGTAGTCCCCAGTAGTCTCCCCAGTCACCCCAAATATGATATGGCTGAGTGAGCTCTATTTTAAAGACGAAGAAACGAGCCCAGATGGACACCCTTGCCTCACTCCAGTGCTTACATTCCAACCCCGTGATCAAGGTGACATTTCTGAGCATGGCATTCAAGGCCCTGCATACTCTTCCAACCTCATCTGTATTGTCACAAATGCTGTGTTTGCAGAACAACTGGCCATTCCCACAAGGGCCGGGCTGGCTCTCTCCCGCTCTGTGTGTTAGCTTTCCGTGTCTGGACAGCCCCCGGTGCTCCTCATCCTCTCCCCTGGGTGCCTCCTTGTCTTTCAAAAAGTTAGCACCCCCTGGGGCCCAGGCACTTCATCTACAAAATGACCCTGTGATGAGGCCTTGCACACTGATTTTAAGGCACAGGGGGCTGAGGCACAGAATGACAAAGCAACTAGAGACAAGGTCACAGAAGTTGGACTTGCAGCCGGATGTCTTCTCTACCCCCTGGTGTTCCTCCTGAGCTCGGGACCTCCTTCTCTGAGAAGTTCTCCTTGACTTCTGTTGGATGAGGCATAGGAATGTGCCGGAGCCTGCCCTTACGGGCCTGCGAGAGCCAATTATGAAATTGTTGGGAGTTTTGCAAGCCGGTTGTTAAACACAGCAATTATTAAGGATTAAATTATAAACACGTATAATTAAATAAATTATATTAAAAACAAAGGTCATAAATAGTCAAAACTCATCACTTCCTAATTATTTTATTACATTTTACTATTATCTATGCTCTTAAGACTATTTCCAGCTGTCGCATCTGTGCGGTAGAAATTTGACATAATGGTGCACTACTGGGCATCCCTCAGTGATGTCACACCCGTAGCTTTGAAATCAGCGTGGCTGGAGTGTTTACACCATGGAAATTGGCAAATGCTATCCATCAGGGCTCAGTTTATCGTGTTGATTGTCTAGACTTAAAGTGATGGAGAAGATACCAGTAATGCAACTTAAACTTACAAGCATATCATGTCTGGAGCCTTACGTCGTGACTAGCCCCCCCAAATTGAAGAACTGTCTCTCCAGGATTTGAGAATTAGCAACCAACTTAGCAAAGACAATGCCCACGTTGTGGACAAATGAGTAGGTTTTCAACATGATCTTTATTGTTTTGCTTTCATCCTAATTGTTAAGGTCAATGAAAGTAGGACTACAGTCCAAGAATCCATTGTTAAACACTGAGCAGCATTGGGCTGGTGGCATGTCCCCTTCCTAGGTGCCACCAGAGCCACCTGGTGGCTCTCCATAGTAACCCTTGCCCCAGGACTCTCAAACTTTCCACCTATGCCTCCTTGCTCTTCTTGAGAGCCAGGGTTGAGTCTTTTCCTGTTCTGTACCCTCAGTTCTTAGGATAGGCACTCAATAATTGCTGAATAAATGAATACACGCATGTATGACTGAATGAATAAAGAATTAGCCCTATCCCCAGCCAAGCCTCCCTCAGGAAAAACTTTCTTAAGGTACTCATGCATGCATATGGTGTTCCTATACTTATCATATATTGCTGAGTACCTACTATGTGCCATTTGTGTTGATTCTAACTCCCATTGTGATGAAGAACACTAAAATTGGAGAGGTTGAGAAATTTCCCAACTCAGGAACTTTTCTGTCTCATGCTCAAAACAGCATCCAAATTCATTTATCACTTCAAGTGACATTGTCACGGCCATAGCTGAGGAACGAGAGGCAAAGAACCCCATGGTTGTGTTCTGATTCCCCACCAATGTCTTTGAAAACAGCCATCCCTGATGACAAGAGGGAGGTGATTTTCCTACGACAGTAGAGCTTGTTTCTGTTGTCCAAACCATCGCTGTGTACCTAGGAGTGTCGCCTTGTGTCTGCGACAGCAGAAAGAAGAAAGAACAGCTCGAAAGAACTTACAACACGAGACTCAGAGGATCAGAAGATACCACCGACTTCCCTTTAGATAGAGGCCTCTGGGAAACCCTCACCTCTCTTCCCCTTACTGGTTTCAAGTGACTCAAACTTCAAGACCGTGTTAGCAGATAAACGATATAACATGGATCCCATTAGAGCATTAATACAAAGATAGGTGGTCTTAAATTTACAAGCAAATAATTAGTCACCAAATGAATCAGAGAACAGAACAGTCGTTAGCACGACAGTCACCTGTCCAAAGGTGGTTGTGTTTCTTTTGGGGAGGGCGGGCACTTTCCTTTGCCCAAGTGGGCGTGATATTGGTCCCAGCAGCCTTGAGACCTCCCCCAATACGTCTTTTGTCCTTAAAAAGAAGAGATGAGGAGCGAGGGGACAAATCAGTTGCTTCAAGTTGAAAGTCAGTGCTAAAGGAGGCATTAGAAAAGCCTTTCTGTGGCTCAGAGCCCTGATTACCACAATTAAAGTCCAAGGTGTGGTGCTATTTGCTCAGCATGCTCTGACACATGAAAGCAAATGATTCAGGCAAGGAAAATAATTATACATTAATTTGTGTTTGGCAACTGGGTTTTATTCCTTTGGCCCACAAAGCGAAGATAAAAGGTGATATTATTGAAAGTGTTTTCTCTGCCTTCAATGGGGTTGCCATGGGCTGCATTTGGAGACAGGCCTCTTCGGTAGGGCATTTTCCTGGCACTGTGGAGTTGTCTTTTGTGCCCCGTTGCTGTGGAGGGGACCCGGAGGAGCGGAGGAAAGGTACAATATTATTTGCTTACTGCCCTGACCTCTCTGTTTGCAGGTTTCCCGTAGACGTGGCCAAGTGGAAAGGAAAAGGGACCCTCTGTAGGGAGAGAGCTCCAGTCGCCATCCTGGGGGCAGTCACCCCACATCATGGGACAGACGAGGAAGGCCATCTTTGGAGGCGGGTGGGGAGAGGGTCGGGGTGTGTGCTCATGAGTAAAGCTACACAGTCAGGCAGCTGTGCCAGGAAGAAATGCAGGCCCCATGCAGCCAAATAGTCCAGGCGTTAAAAAGGAAAGCAAGCAAATCTGAATTTTTAAAAAATGAAATCTCTCAATGTTTGATCATTTGCTTAATTTAAGTGAAAATAAAGCACGTCTTCAGGCTGCAGCTGGCCTTGTGGCCACCAGTTTAAGCCTCTGACATATTGCATGGGGGTGAAATACTAGCTTCTGGAGTCAGAAGAATCTAGGTTCTGAGCTCAGTTCCATCCCTTACCAGCTGGGTGACTGTGGACAAGTTATTTAATCTCTCTGGACCTCGATGTCCTGTTTGTAAAAAGGAGACAATAACAACTGTACCTCCCTCCAAGGGTTATCATGCGGATGAAATGAGATGACGCAGGCAAGAGGCAAGTTCTTTGCAAAGCCCTTGGCAGGCAGTAAGCACTAAATAAATGTCAGCGATTACAACTATTTATAATCGAACCATAGGAAGGCGATTAAATATCATTGTCCCTGACTTGCTTGTGGTCGAATAGGATGTTTGGAATACAGATCATCAGATAATTGCTGAATGAATGAATGAATGAATGATGCCAGCTACAGGCCAGAATGAGCAAGCGATGCACCATCTTCTCTATCTGGTGATGTCCCTTGTAGTGTTTGAGCTAATTACTCAGTCTCCCTGGACTTCAACCTTCTCACTGTTGAGTGGACTGAATGTCTCTCTCTAGCCAGCTCTCAAGGATGTTTTCCTGCCTACTGACAGGATCTCTTGGGGACTCTGAGCCAAGGTTAGGGTTGACCAGCAGGGACCTTACCACTTGACAATGGGGAGGGGAGGCAATCTTACCACTGGGAGTGTTCATAACTGAAGGAAGACTGGTCCTTCCATCGCCCCGCCCCGCATCACTGTCTGCACTTCTCTCTTCTGCTCTTTGCCCCAGCAGGGCTGACGCAGGACACAAGCTCCCTTGCCCTTTGCCTTGCACTATAATTTCGTCATGGGGAGCCTGGCTGGAGACTGAGGGAAGGGGGTTAGACAGGTGGTAGCTCAAATCCCTGTTAGGCTCGTACTGGCACTGTGAACTTGGACAAGTCTTGTCGTGACTCCGACCTACTTCCTGACCTGTGGGATGAGATCCCCCAGTGTCTTCCAGTGTGCTGGTGGGGCTGAGCTGGGCTGTCTGGGCCACCCCACACCACCTCGAGTGGCCACGGCTGCTTGGGGAGGCTCTTTTATGCCTTCTGCTACCTCTTTCTTCTTCTTTCAGCTCTTAGTCCCCTCCTTATGGGCAAGATATTTTATTTTATTATATCTTACTTTATTTTAGCTTACCTTTATTTTATCTTACTTTACTTTATCTTATTTTATTTTATCTTACTTTATATTTATCTTTATTTTATTTTTTATCTTATTTTATTTTATCTTACTTTATTTTATCTCACTTTATTTTATCTCACTTTATTTTATCTTACTTTATTTTATTTTATCTTACTTTATTTTATTTTATCTTATTTTATTTTTTCACTGTTTTACTTTTGTTAGACTGTGCCTAAGAAAAATTGCTCCCAATGATAGGATGTCCAGTAACTCACGAACATTCTTTCAAACCTACCAAGAATCACAAATGACTACTATGGGGGAAGGACATCATAACTCCTAATCAGAGTGTAACATAAAAATTGAATGTGTTTAAATATTCTTAAGAAATCCTTTAAGACCTAAAAAAAAAATCACCCATAAATTTTGGTACATCTGGTTTGGGATATATATATATATATATGTACATTGGGTATGTACATATATAATGTATGCAGCAAAGTATAGTATGTGAAAATATGCAACATATCATTTTACAGTGTTTTCCATTAAAGAAAGAGAGCACATGTAGCTGATTTTGTGGGAATCCAAGACACCTAAGATAGAGTCATACTGATTTTATGGATGAAGACATTGACGCTCAGAGAGGTCAAGCAATTTGCCTAAGGGCACACAGCTAATAAATGACAAACTCAAGAGTCACATCCAGGTGTATCTGATTCCAAAACCTATTTTTTTCTCCCATGCCATGACATCTGGATTTATGTGAGTTGGAATAAACAAATGGAGGAGCAGAAACGCGAAGCCAGCAACACCAAGATGGCTTTCACAATTATTATACGGGAAATCGTTTTCCATACTGGGCCTGCTGTCTTTTTCACTCTGATCCCTTGGCAGTGCAGGGCCCCGGCCCCTCTGAGTGGTGAGACCCAGCACCCTGAGCCTGGACCGGGGGGTGCTCGGTGCCAGCTCCTTCCTGCCGGTGCAGGAGATGCAGAGCAGGTTGGAGGCCCCACTGCTTGGCAAGCAAGGTCGAGGGTTTTGTTGTTGTTTTTGGCCTCTGATGAATGATGATAATTGCGGGGAGATTCATTTCTGAGTCTCAGATGAAGGATACAACCAAAGCGCCAGGCACAAAGAGAGGTGGAGGGAAGGGGGAGGAGGCAAGAGCCACGGTGAGCCCAGTGCTGACTCAGGCTCTGACCTTGGGCAAGTCATTTAACTTCTTTATGTCGATTTTCCTCATCTGTAAAATCAGCCTAATGATGGCTTCTTTTCCAAACCACTTTGATTCTCAGATGAAAGCGTCCATAAAAGTGCATAGGATTGCTATTAATTGAGCCATTATTATTTTTATTATTAAATAGATTAAGTCCACTAAACTTTAACTATGTTTTGACTTCCACCTGACGGGGAAGATGAGCAGTTAACTATCAGATGACAGGCTTCTCTGATGTCGCCCTTTGCAGGGAGGCTGGCGGACAGGCATTTCCTTCAACAAGGCCACCCTCGCCCGGACAGGCACAGTCTTGTGCTGGGCGTGCTTAGGGACTGCTACGTCTGTTCCATCTTTAGATGTAAATGTGCCCGACCAGGTGTAGGTAACGTTCTCAGTCATTAGAAGGAATTGGAGCCGGAAATGCCTGGGTCCTTGGCCTCGGCTGTGTGATTTTATTGGCAAATCGTGGAAACTCTTTGCATGTCAGCGTCTGTAGTTGGATAATGGGAACCAACATAATCTCACCCACCTCAGTGCCGGGCTCAGAGGAGATAGCCCGGTGCAGGTGTCAATACTACTGTTAGGCCAATCACAGCCGTCGTCCTGTCTGCCAAAAGAAATCAGGGTAGGAGGGTAATCCTTGAGCTCAGATCCCATCTATCCCTTCCTGGTGTTGCTAGGAGACACAGACAGTAATCTATTTCTTCCAGGATTGTGAGAAGTAAATAATTTGGATGAATCCTTAACCTTATGCCAGGCCCAAAGCATACACTCAACCAACTGATGGGTATTACCATCAGAGAGGAAGCACTTGATGAATAGCAAACATGAATTTTTCCCTTAACTTAAGGGGCATTGCGGGGCACCTGAGTGGCTCAGTCAGTTAAGTGTCCGACTTCAGTTCAGGTTATGAGCTCACGGTTTGTGGGTTCCAGCCCCCTGTCAGGCTCTGTTCTGAAGCTCAGAGCTTGGAGCCTGCTTCAGATTCTGTGTCTCCCTCTCTCTGGCCCTCCTCCGCTCATGCTCTGTCTGTCTCTCTTAAAAATAAATAAACATTAAAAAAAATTAAGGGGCAATGCACATCTTTCTAGATATATGAGGCATACAGATTACAAAAAATATAAAAATAACTTCTTTTTTACAGAGCAACCAAAATTATGGAAGTAACCCATACCCAGTGAGAGAAGATAGCCCAGTAAGCACAAAGGACAAGCCTAAGCTACCCACAGTCCCCCTGCCTGGGGCACCTGCTGAGAAGCCTTGTGGGAGTGTGTGTGTCCCACGTTCAGGCATGTTGGTCCTTCGAAAGGCTTGCTAGCCAATGTTGCAGATCGTAAGGGCTAAAAGAGAACATTTAGTGACAAAGAGCCCAGGTTACTTTTTTTTTTTTTTAATTTTTAATGTATATCTTATTATTGAGACAGAAACAGAGCATGAGTAGGGGAAGGACAGAGAGAGAGGGAGACACAGAATCCCAAGCAGGCTCCAGGCTCTGAGCTGTCAGCACAGAGCCCGATGCGGGGCTCGAACCCACAAACCGTGAGATCGTGACCTGAGCTGAAGTTGGTTGCTTAACCGACTGAGCCACCCAGGCGCCCCAGAGCCCTGGTTTCTAAAGGACGAAACTTGAGTCGAAGCCTCCTTGTGCCACTAAATATCTGTGCCATGCATTCTTTGGTGCTGAGTTTTCTCTTTTAGACTATGAAGACATTCGGCAGAATTTCCAGAAGTGTGGCACATGGACACCTTTGATTTTTTAAAAAAATTTTTAACGTTCATTTATTTTTGAGACAGAGAGAGAGACAGAGCATGAGTGGGGGAGGGGAAGAGAGAGAGAGGGAGTCACAGAATCCAAAGCAGGCTCCAGGCTCTGCGCTGTCAGCACAGAGCCTGATGTAGGGCTCGAACCCACAAACCACAAGATCATGACCTGAGTCGAAGTCAGATGCTCAACTGACTGAGCCACGCAGGTGCCATTTTTGAGAGAGAGAGAGAGAGAGAGAACACAAGTAGGGGACAGGCAGAGAGAGAGAGGGAGACAGAGAATCCCAAGCACTGATAGTGCAGAGCCCAACACGGGGCTCGAACCCACAAACCATGAGACCAAGACCTGAGCCAAAGTCAGACACAACTGACTGAGCCACCCAGGTGTCCGGGTATCTTTTTTAATTGAAGTACAGCTGACGCACAATTTTCCATTAGTTTCAGGCATAGTTTCATAGTGATTTGACAAGCACTTTAATTTTCTATTCACTAGTTCTAGTTGTTTATTAGAATTACATGAACTAGAACAGATGCATGTATTAGAAACATCTATACCCAGCAAATCATATTCATGATTTCATGAATATATATTGAAAGGCATTCATCTGAAGTAAAAAGTGAGTTGATTTAGAGGAAACCGTACATCAAGAGCAGCACAGGTGACATTTAGATATGGCAGGCCATTGCAGAGTGGCTGGCAATGCTTGGCAGACCATGAGTGAGAAATGCTGGACCAGATTATCTCTAGATTATTCCCCGCTCTAAGATTCTCTGAAGGGACTGGCAGCCCTGTTCACCGGCTCTGACAGCGCTCCTAACACAGCCCTGAGTTTTTCACCAAATGATCCATACCGTCCAAAATTTTCTCTCTGCACCATAGGTGAGAACTGCCCTACAGCCACAGAGTGGCAGAACTGTGTGAATGAGAATGGTCCAGGAAGTCTTTTCAAACTCTTTCAGATCCTGTAGGCATTTATTGAGCGCTTGCTGTGTGCCCACTGATGTGCCAGGCATGATGTGCTCCTGAACTGTCTCTTTTAATCCTGTGACAACTCTGTGAAATTTTACACGCACCCTTGTTACCAGGGGAGGCCTTCGGCCAGGCATGTAGCTACTAAAGCCCATTTAATCCTCAGTGAAATGGAGATAAGGAAATCTGCTTGTGTACCTCACTGGGCTAGCATCAGATTGAAGGAGATTGTGTATGTAAAGTATCTTGGAAAATATAAGGTCCTACCCAAAGAGAAAGAAAGAACACCAGAAACCTTTCTGCCTCTCCCTCCTATGCTATTTAACAAAATTCATTCTGTGCCATTAGATTATTGGTGAGGACCTAAGATGTCATTTAAATTGTCAGACGTCTCTTTTCTACCTGTACAAACTCCAATTTGTCACATTCGCAGCTCAGATTTAATTTGTGACCCCTTCTATGACCAATCAGTGGGTGGCTAAATTCTGTGCTCTAGGGTCTGAGAAGCCTGAGTTTGAGCTCCATCTCGGTGTCTCAGGGGTAATATGTCCTTGGGCAAGCTGCTCGACCCCTCTGGGTCAAGTTATCCCTCCTCTGTGATAAGTTGGAGGATAGGAGAAGTCATTGGGAGGGTGCAGTGAGCTGAACTATATAAAACAGTGGGCACAAGACCCTGACTTTCATAACGTGTGCAGTCAAGAGTATCATCTGCTCTATGAGGTATGATTATTATTCCCACTTAAGAGATGAAGAAACGGAGGCTCAGAGCAGTGAGATCACTTGTTGAGGGCTGTACAGCTAGGAAGCAGTGGGATAGAAGTTTGAATCCACTTCTAACTTTTGCTTGTTTGCAGTGTGCATGATCCCTCTCCCTGGGAAGGGAGGATGCGTTCTTATAAGAGAGAGAGGAGAGAAAGGTGGTTCTAAACAGGATCTCATATAATCATCTCTTTCATTCATACAGTGCTTTCAGATTTCAGTAGCCTTTTCATTCATCATCCCATAAAATGTGGTCACTGCCAAACCTGGGTTATACTGGAGGCTCCTTTTTCTAGAGTTTCAGTTCTTCCTAACACACCCAGTTTCATAATTTGCAGACGGAAAATCAGGGCACATCATTTGGCCCATCATGTATTCATCATCAGACAGCGGACACTGCAGGGTATCTGAAATTAGACTGTCCTGGAAAACTTGTTTTATTTGGTTTCTGCACAGAAATCTTTCATCTTCTTGTGAACATCTCCGCTCATGTCCCCTTGAGTCCCCCCAAGACTGGGCAAGGCTGTGAGGGACGGCAAGGACAGGGGGTGAGACCTGACGCAGGAAGCTCTGTGCGCACGGTTACAGGTGTGTGCCTCGACACCTCCGCGAAAACCTGGGCCACTGCTCACCAGCTGGTCCTGCTCCACTCAGTGTTTCTGAGCCCAAGTTTCTTTACCAGTAAGATTGTCTTTATCTTCGAGGGTTTCTGTGAAGATGAAATGAGAGAATCCATGTAAAAAAATTTTTTTGCCTACTTAGCTAATAGTAATAGCAACAACTCAATAAGTGGCAACACTTATCACTCGAGCTTCCCCTCAGGTAGGGAGCCAGACTCCTTTGTGGATGCCCAGCCTAAAGTCCACTCATATTGTGTCTGTGGCTATTTCCTGGACACTTGGAATTTTCCTGCAGCCTATCCAAAATCCTGCCGCAGCGAAACCCGCAAACGGCCATCTGCACGGATCCCCATGGGATTCTTCCCGGGGATTACTCCCTCATTTTCTTGTTTTCAAGGTACCCATTAATTTTTTTCCATTTCTGGACTTGTCTGAAGTCACAACAAGTCTTAAAATCTATAGGGACATTTAACATCGTAGTTGTTAAACTTTTTATTTCCTTTCCTCCAGAAAACCTGTTGAACCATCAGTGGCAACTCTAACTGAGCAAAGAGCATGAAGTTTCGCGTTTCTGGATCGATTCCTTCCCGAGTTCGTCGGATGTGGGAGTCCAGAGCTCAGAACTCTTGGGTTGGTCTGGGGCCGGGCCCCCTTGGTGGACGGAGCCTTCCCGGGATGAGCTGGTGCTGCAGCGCCCTCTGGTGTCCAGCTGGCTTCTGCCGGACTGTGCAAAGAGACGCGTGAAGGCAGCAAGGAGGATTCAACATCAGTCGGTCTTCTTCCTCCCAAACGGAGGAAGCTGCCGGCGGTGTGGGAGATCTCACGCCCGTCTCGTAAAAAACAGTGAGGGGATCGTACACACCTGCCATGAGCCAATAAATCAGCAACCACAACCTGGCATAACAATTCTCCGGAAGGGTCCAAGGGACCCCCAAATTTCTTTTAGCTCTTTCTTTACTAAAGCCAAGCCTAGTTCTTCTTTGTGGAGAAGCCTGGGCACCAGGGTCTCTGGTGTGCCCTGTGCCTGCCAGGGAGGGGGAAAGTAGGAATGCCGAGTCCAGAGTGGTCCCATTTAAGAGAAGAGAAGGGAAACAGGGTCATTTGCAGGACCCCAGTACTGCCCCCATGCCCCTTCCTGCACCTTGATCTCCAGCTGTTTGGCTGCAACTGAACTTGGTCATGCAGGTTCTGCTTTTGCTTCAAGGGCCAGGGTTGGGCATCCAGCCCCTGACTCGTTCAGACTCTCTTTCCTGAATTTGCTAGTCAGGTCTCATAGCTGAATGCTGAAAGGAGGCAGCATTGCCTGACCACCCACCCCCATCTAGGATGGAATGGTCATTAAGGGGTCAGAAGAAAAGGGGAAGGGACCTCCAGCTTCAGCCATTCCAACATAGCCAACCCCACACTATGCCCAGCAACTTTTTCCAGCAAGATCACAAGCAGTTGACATTTAGAATATTTCACCCTATGTGTTGGCCAAGTTACCTGTTGTGTCTTTGGGCTGACTATGCAAGAAAGACCCCTGAACTTGAACCCCCATCTCTAGAGCACTATTTATGTTTTAAGGCAACAGTTCTCAAACTGTCATCTCCTGATTAACAGCTTTAGCATCAGCTGGGAGGGAGCATTCTAGAACTTTCTAAAAATACAAATTCTTGGTAGTCCTCCCCCTACCGATGAATCACAAACTGGGGATAGAGCCCACCAGTCTGTGCTGTCTCTGGCCTTGAAGGTGAGTCTGAGTGTGTGCTGGAGTCTCAGAAGCCTCCTTTGAAGGGAAAATGGAAAGAGGACCCATTATGACCCATGTACCTTGCTTGACCCTTTCTTATGTATATTTTTGTTGGTCCAGTTTGGAATGGTCTGAAGCGATGCTGGGCTTGGAAGCGGAAGATTTCTCAAACAGCTTTCTAAGTATCCTTTGAATAAAAAGCCCCTAGTTTGGTTGGAATGAGTCCACATCATCTTTAAACATAAAGAAATACCAAGTGAACTATAAAGGAGGCTCTTGGAGTTGCTGCCATTTTGAATTATGTCCATTTCTGGCCCATAAACATTTGACCATACCTGTTTGAGAAAAGTTGTTCTGAGGTTGCAGCATCTCCCCCTCCAATTTCTCCCTTTCCACCAGGTTCGCTGCCTTCATAGCATTGCTTTATATAATTTTGACACAACAGAAGTAACGTATATCAAGAGCTCTACAAGGGCAGCTGAGTATGATATTTCCCAGCTGGAAATATTGGTGGCCCATCTCTGCTTGGAGGAAAAGTTCAGATGCCTTTGCCTGACTTTCAAGATCCGCACGAATTGGTCCTTAACCTGCCTCTCTAGACCTGGTTCCTTACTCACCCTCCCAGGTTTTTCTGTCTAGGCAAACCACCCACTCTGCCCCCCGTGCTCTGCCACTATTCCATGTCCTTTCTCACTGTCCCTCAATTCACGTGAGCTCCTCCCCCTCCACCAAGGGCCCCGCTCGGAGGTCAGTTGTCTGTGAGCTCTTCCTAATTGCCCCAGGCAGAGGTGGCCCCATTTGACTTCCACCCCATTTAAGGCATTGGATGCGCACACACTGACTTTCAGTTAAGTATCATGTTGGAATATGTAATTCTTTACCTGTATCTCTGCCTTTCCCATAAGACTGTGTTCTGCTCTTGAATTCCCCAGGGCCTTCTGTTATTCGCTGTGATCACTTCCTGGCACATAATAAATGCTCAATAAAATTTTGTGACTGACCGATGAGCCCAAAGTAAGGAGAGACTCCGAAAGTGTTTAATGGCAGAGTTTACCATCAGGGCAAATTATCTGCGGCCACCACCACCACCACCACCACCACCACCAATACCAGCCCAAGTTAGTTGCACATCAGAAGTTCCAGCTGGAGGAAAGCCCTCCAAACTGAGTGCATATCACCACTCCCATCCCGATACACACTGTGAAGAGAGGCCTCCCCTCCTTCCTCACTGTGAGTGAAGCACTGTGCATTATGAGAGATGTTACTGATGGGACTCCATTGGCCTATGCATGGTGTGAGGGCAGAAAAAATTTTTGAAGACCAGTGTTTACAGGCTTTGGTTTAGACAAAAAGGCAGAAGCATGTGAAAGGATACTCGTGTACCAAATGGTCACCAGAAGCTCACGCGTGACAAGAGTCTGCCACCAGTTAGTGAGTTTCTCCCACTGACTTGTGCCTTCACTCAGCATGGTGCTCCCTTGGCAATGTCATCGTGAAAGAACATCTACTTCAAGAAAATTGAATTTGCCAAAATGTGAAGGACACATTAATCCAAATGAAGCTTTCCTTTTTAGGGAGTTGTATCTCTTCGGGGTTTGTTGAATTTTGCTTTTTTTATTCTTTCCCTAAGGCAAGGTTTTCTCTTCCCACTCATAGGTGGTTGATGACATACCCAGAAGGCTGACTGAATTTATAAAACTGATTCACATCTGAAGTTAGGATTCCAGAAAACGAAAGACTTATCAGCTTGCAAAAATCTGTGACATGCAGAAGCCTTCAGCAGGCTGTAAAAGCTCAAGTGCCAGTTACTTCTTATATTTTCCAGGAATGAATCAAAATCCAGAGAGGATTCAGAGACAATGCGAGTCCGTGAAGCAGAACTAGGCACTCTTTATGACGCACTCACATTGTGCCAAGAACTTTCAAGACATGATCTGCTGTAATCCTCACCGCAACCCTGTGAGGTAGGTATTTTTAATCCTCACTTTGTAGGCATGGAAACTGAAGCTCAGAGTGGTTAAGTAACTTGATAAGGTCACACAGCTACTAAGTTGAAGACGTGGAAGTCTATGTGGTGTTGATTCCAAAGCCATATTTCTTTTTTTTTTTTTTGTCTTTTTTTTTTTTTTATTTTGAGAGAGAGAGACACAGAGAGTGGGTGGGGGAGGGGCAGAGAGCAAGGGAGACACAGAATCTGAAGCAGGCTCCAGGCTCTGAGCTGTCAGCACAGAGCCCGATGTGGGGCTCGAACCCACAGACTGTAAGATCATGACCTGAGCCGAAGTCGGATGCTTAACTGACTGAGCCACCCAGGCGCCCCTCTTTCTTTTTTTATTTTTAAAAATTTTTAACGTTTATTTATTTATTTATTTTTAATGTAATTTATGGTCAAGTTCACTAACGTAACATACAGGGTATACAGCGTACTCTTGGCTTTTGGCGTAGATTCCCGTGATTCATCGCTTACCTACAACACCCAGTGCTCATCCCAACAAGCACCCTCCTCAGTGCCCGAAGCCGTATTTCTGAATCATTATCAAGTTGTGCAGGTGCAGCCCATCATAGCTGAATCCATAAACACTGTGTGAAGTCCCCGCCGGGCCCCAGCTCCAGCCTAACATTGCCATGCCTTCCAATTTTCCCATAGAAGGTGGGAAGCCTGCTTTGGATGGAAAGATACTAAAATGTTGATGATTCGTGAAAAACAATTTAACAATTTATATATGAGCCATCGGTCTGTGGGATCAGTTGAGGTCTTTCTTGTGACTGTCTCTCGGCCTGTCTGCTCAGTCCTTCTTTCTTCCCTCTCCGACAGCGTTGACTTTGAGAGCACTTCCCAATACAATTAGGTACTTAATTCTCTATGCCACAGCCTGTTTTTTTCTGGAGGTTGACCTGTTGTACAAAAGAAGGCAAAAAAAAAAAAAAAAAAAAAAAACTGAATATTTGAGCATTTTACCCCAAAGAAAGAGATCTAAATTATTGGGTCAGGCTGAGTTTACTGGATTAAACAAAATGTACCCCTTATCTCTTTCTCCTTCTGTGCCCATTGATATTCAGCAAAGTGAGGCTCGCGAGGAAGTTTCAATCAGTCAGGGATTGAACACACACAGGTGCATGTGTGTGTAAATGAGCAACTCTGCCCTCTCTGCTTTTAAGACAGTCTCTCTCTCTTTTTTTTTAATGTTTATTTTTGAGAGAGAGAGAGAGAGAGACAGCGTGTGTGGGGGAGGGGCAGAAAGAGAGAGGGAGAAGCTGACTCCCTGAAGCTGACTCCAGGCTCTGAGCTGTCAGCACAGAGCCCCACACGGGGCTCGAACTCACCAATCGTGAGATCATGACCTGAGCCGAAGTCAGACTTTTAACCGACTGAGCCACCCAGGTGCCCCTTAAGACAGTCTTATCCTAAAATGGCTGTGACCAGCGCTGTGCTAGTAAATGTTTGGCACCGGGCCCCCGGCCAGGGGAAGAGTCCCTGATTTGTAACATAGCCAACTTCCATGGTGCAAACACTTCCACTGTAGTTGATTGCAAGCTACCCATGTGAGATCACTGAATGCTGTTTGGGAAGAGATGCTCACAGTCAGCTCTCCTGAGTAGGAGTGAGTCCCGTACCCCACTGGTTGTGAACTCCCCAGAGTGGGCAGCGGCTTCAGGACTTGGCCGTGTGATACTTGATCCAACAGGCGTTCCCTGTGCACCTGCTATCCTCACAACAGGCTGCTACCTCCCACAAGATGCTCAGAGACTAGGCTCTACTGTACAGCTGCATAGAAACTTCATAGGGATTCTGCGGAGCAAACACCTCCCTGGGGGAAAGTTGGAGAAGACCATCGCCCTTGATCTCCTTTTCTCCTGGGACCTACACATTCCAGAGACAGTTATATCCATGGTTCCTGGTCCTCCATCTGAGCCTCCTTCATCTTTCACTCATAATATCTGGGTAGTACAAGCTCAAATGCCCATGGGGTAAAGACGAAACATTTTAGCATCTCTGGCTGGTCTTATCTCTCTTCAGGATTCTATTGCTTCTAGAAGGCAGATTGGGGGCGAATCACATCCCATTCAGGGATTGAGCTTTTGTGAGGTCAGCTTTTAGTCCTTGTGAGACACCGTCTATTTTTCTTTGCCCTTACTCCTGGGGCATCACCCTTCTGGGATCCCAGCTGAGAGTCCTGGGTATTCATTCACCAAGACCCCTCCTTCTTATTGGGTCTTGAGTTCTATTTTTTAATATCCCCACCCCCACGAGACTCCTAGAAACTCTGCTCAGTACCCCCTCGTGGGAAGGGACACCCTCCAATGTTGGGCTCACCTCTCTGTATTTCTTTTGGCTCCCAAAAGGGCTGCCTCGCCAGCCCTGAATGTTACCTTGGCTCTCTGGCCCGTGAGGGTCCCCAAAGCTCCGCTCAGCTTCTGTCCTCCCATGTGCCGCTGTCCCCATGGCCCCTTGGCCTCCAGGACCTCACGGCTTAGGAACCGGCAGAAGACTTGAGCACTTTGGCTGCCTTTTGAAGCGTTTGTCTTCTCTCAGGGAGTACAGACCTTCGAGCCTGCCATCTTCAGCGACATCCAACAGACAGTTTGCAAGCCCAGCTTTCCTCTTAGTGGGACGGTTGGTCTGAGATGAGCCAGTCCATTATAGCTAGAAGTGGAAGATATAACCCCCAATTGTTACGTGTTGGCAACAGCCCTCGTTCTTAAAATATATTGTATGATCCAACTCTTAAGAGCCAAACAAAACACATCCTTAGGCCAGTTTTGGCCTGCAGGCTGCCAATTTGTGACCTCTGGGGTATTGGAATGCGAATGAGCAAGAGCTATGCTGTAAGAAGGCCTCCACTCGGCTCTGACTGAGGTGTGTAGACTAAGTAGTCTGAGGAACGGAGCACACGGGGCAACCTTTGGTCAGCCACCAGGGGACAGACACTGCATCCACCTTTTCCTTTTCCCCCCACCTCCGAAATCCCCTCCCCATACCAAATTGGTTTTTTTCTTTCTTTTTTAGAAAAATTAAATTATTTAAATTCAAGTTAGTTAACCTACAGCATAGTCTTGGTTTCAGGAGTAGAGCCCAGTGATTCATCTCTTACGGAGAACACCCAGTGCTCATCTCAACAAATGCCCTCCTTAATGCCCCTCTGGGGCCAAACTGGTATTCCATTCTTGACTTCCTGCACGGGAAACAGGGTTGTACAAGGTCTGCGGAACAGGCACTGTACCCAGAGTCAGACAGACGTGGGTTTGAATCCTGACTCTGGCCCCAATTTGTTGGGTAAGTTCATGTAAGTCACTGCTTTGAGTCTAAGTTTCTCTGGATGGTATTAATATTCTCCTCATAGGATTCCAGTGTGGGGATTACACGAAGTAGTTATGTGACTCTGCTGGGTGTGTGGCAGATATTCAATACGTGTCATTTTGAAAGCAGGTCCTACCTCCCCGGGGATCCTCATCTCCTTGGCCTCTCTCCGTTTTGCCCCTGTTCAGACCTGCAGATCCTTTGATCTGCTGTGGTTTCAACCCCAGGTCCTTTGGTCTTTCCAAGAGGAGACAGAGAGGCAGCACTGGCTTATTCCTCACACTTATTCAATGTAATATATCCACTGTAGGAGTCAGCAAGCTCCAGCCCACAGGCCATCAGAGCAGCAAAACTCCACCCTGGGCTGCGAGATTTATTTCTGGGAAGACTACAGCTTCGGGGCGGGGGGGGGGGTGGTGGGGAAGGGGAAGGGCGCGTGCAGGAGGGGATGTTTAAGAATTAATTCCACACAGTTTTTTAACAATAAAGAGAAAATGATAGAGTCATCCAGTGTCACTCTGGACTCAGTTTTCTCAACTTTGCCCAACGTTGGAGGAAAGCAAACATACTGCTTTTGTTAATTGGTGGAAACTTTTAGATGTCACAAGTGCGAGAAAATATGGGTGTCAAGCCGCTCCCAATTACGCAATGCTGGCCGTATATTTGGTTGTTTTTGCTGTTGTAGTTGTTTTAAACAAACAAAACACAGTGAAATAGGCGATAAAGTGTTGAGAAATGCCCCCCCCTCCCCCGCCGCCGCTGTTTCTTCTGGGTTCAGCATTTCCTGAAAGCAAAGAGCTGCAAAATATTTTAGAAACCCTTTCCATCCAACCCCAACTGTTGACTGATTTTGGGAAAGACCGTGAAAGTGAATACTCCACGTGCCTCAAGACCAAGCAGGGCTGAAGAAGCCAGCCAGAATATGGAGAAACAGTGAGCAGAGGAGAGAGGAAGACGCACATTTAAGACCAGTAACTTGCTTAATTCGAGGGCACTGGGCGACCTCTGAGGGCTTCCTTTGGCCCGTGTAACTATAATCCAAAGTTCTAGATTATGATTCCAAATGGTGCTTAAAGGCAAAAAACAAAAAGGAAAAAAAAAGAATCAAAGATTCTTTTGAAAGCTTCTTTGTTAATTTTCATGAACTTCGGAGAAGAGCTTGTTAATTTGGTAGAAGGCGAACCTTCTCTTTGCCAGGTACTGTTAAAACCTCATCGAACACTCACAAAAGCCCTGGGAAGTCAGCACGACTTATCCTCTCTGGTGGCAGCAAGGCCAGAATTCAAACCCAGTTCTTTCTTGGCTCCCGCTGCAGTCTCTGCCCGGTTGGAAGAAAACAATCCTTCACAAAGGCGCTTCGTGCGAGTGCGTCTAGATCCAAAAGTTCACACGTAGCTATGTGTGCACATTCTCTTTGAGCTTTCATCGGGGAGAATTATATAATAATATCATATGATTTTGCAAGAAGTTCACCAGGGCTGTTTCAAAGGCTGTCAGCCAAGACACTGTTCAGACAGGGAGGCGTCAGAGCTGCCACTACAAAGTGGATGTTAATTACCTAAAACAATGTGTGTAATAGGCAAAGAAAAAAACAGGACCTGCTCTCTCAGCCCCAACCACTCATCTATTACAGCGCCAACTGCACAGTTATTTAGCCCGGAGGAGTCATAATTAGCCGGTTTGCAAATTAATAAGACCTTAAAAAAAAAAAAGGAAAAAGGCTACAAGGGGAAAAGAATGGTGGGAAACTTTATATCTCTGATTCTCCAGGAATATATTTAGCCTGCAATTACCTCATTAAGTGTCCAAACTTCACTTAATTCATGCTGTATACATTCTGCCCGACTGGGGAGGCTGGGCAGAGCCCAGACCCCGAGGAGCAAGCAGTAAGAGGAGATCTGCAAGAGCACCATACTGGCCTGTTTCTATCTTAAACCCGAATGGCTTGTCCTGTTTAAGTTTGCGAATGCTAATAACCGTGCTTCATGACTCCAGGGAAATGAAAACCTATGCAGGTGAACCAAATGCTCTATCATGCTGGTTCTTAAAAAGCCAGGGACTGGGCATGACTCAGTCCTGGTAACAATGGATAATGCCAAACCTAGGACGCTGTAATTAGCGCTTTAATCCTATTGGCCTTTAATAACAAAATGGACTTAATGAATGGGTAGTTGGTTTTGTTTGGTGGGGGATGCTTTCTCTCCCAATAATGGATACCTTTTTTTTTCTTCTTCTTTCTGTTTTTTTTTCTGTTGGCAAAGGATGTTTTAAGATGAAAGAAGACTCAGCTAGCTGGAGGACGTGTGGCATGCTTAACCAATTCATGGAGTCACTCCAAATCCTCTTGATTCCAACTTCCACATACAGGGTACAACTGTGACTACTATTATAATAAATAAATTGCAAAGACCATTAATTGAGCATTCACTGTTTCAAGCATACAAATTATTTTAACCTCTATATCAACTTTGCAAAGGCAGGTATTATGAGTTCCATAGTAAAGATGAGGAATTTGAAGCTCAGAGGGGTTTTGAAGTTTGCTGGGATCATAAGTGAGGGAGAATTTGAATTTAGGCGACTTGTCTTCAAAATCCCTTGGCCCATGCTCCCTGACCACCAGAGTCTCTTGTGAGGATTAAAGTTCGATCTACAAAGGACCAACGAGTCACGATCAGGTTCTCTGAGATTATTTTGCTGTGATCCATTGTCCCAATGAGGCCAGTCTTGTAGACATCAGCCTGGAGATTGCAGCCTGAGCTGCCCTACTGACAAGGTCTTCAGTTTTCCAAAGAACGTGACCCCTTTACAGGCTGACTTTGGACATCCACCAATGGAACTTCATTAATTGAGTTTATAATTTGAACTTGGGTAAAATGAAAATCCCAATGACAAATGGACAAAGCATAACATATGAGCCACTGGTAGGAATGGGGGGGAAGAGGCCAAGCGGGGCTTGGTAAAGAGGCATGGTCAATGAAGGAAAGGGTTTGGAAGCAGAAGCGTGGAGGTGCTTCAGACCAATGCTGGCCTCTTGACATTTTACAGAGGGTCCGCTAGTACATCAAGGGAAGGACCCACCAATTCCAAGTCAATAGTGGGCATGCTGGACTTGGTGGGAGTAGGGGTAGATATGGTAAATGTTTCTCCATGAGGGCCACTCTCCATCAGTTTTGCTCAATCTCTAACCACAGCAGCTAAAATAATGCCTGGTGCCCGGCAGATGCCCAAAATATGTGTCCAATGAATGACGGAGTGAGCGAATGAACAAATGCTCTCTTCTCTTCATTCAGTGAGAGAATGCTACTCCATGAAAAATAGCAAGTGTCTCTGGTTAGCAGATTGAAGTATCTCATGCCTTTGAACACTCTAGTGTTCTATCAGGATTGTCTCTCCCATTTTTTTTTTTTTACATTTCTTATTCTTGTAAATTCTTATTCAGCCTTCAAAACTCAGCCCAGCATTGTCTCCAGAGCCTGCAATGACCCCCTGGGAAAAGTAATTGCTCCTCCTCCATTCTCTTAGAACACTGCACATCCCTCCCTCTCCCTGGATGGTGCCTTTTTTTGGGTAATAACCCATTTAGACACCTGCTTATCACAGGAAATGGACAGTGAAAATGAATGAAATGATTATTAGTTTAATTTAGTGGCAATGAATCAAACCCACCCCCTACCAACCAGACTGGGAGCTCCTGGAGGAAAGGGTTATGGCATAATTAAAGACAGTCATGTAGGCTTTTCGCTTAGGATGCTGTCAGCTGCAAGTAACAATGATCTTATCCCTAAACTGCCTTAAGCCACAAGGATAATTATTATTCTTCAAAAAGAGAAGCTCTTCCTGACAGAGGACAAGCTTCAGGGCTGATCGATTCAGTGGTTTAATGATATCACCAAGTCCCTAGTTTCTTTTTGTTTCCCCCATTCCACCATCTGCATCATTGCCTCCAACCTCAGATCGAGAGTAAGACAGCTGCAACGCTAAGCCTCCTATCCAGGTGTGACAACGCTCACAGGAAGACAGAGGACTGCAAGGACTTTCTCTTAAGCATAAACAACTTTTCCCAGCAGTGCCTTAACAGACTGTCATGTCAGCCTGTGAGCCTGAGCTGGGCCACACAACCTTTCTTCCTCCAGTTGTCAGTAAGCAAAGTGGAGCCACTCTTGGACCTATCAGCCCCAACCCAGATGGTAGGGGATGGTTTCCACTCTCCTTGACTTCCTTGGTTGTACGGGATGGTGCAGATACTTGGACACAATTGGGGTTCTAGAAAGGAAGAAGGAAACGGGATGCTGGGGAGACAACCTTAAATGGGGAAAAAACATTTATAGAGTGTCTGGCAAAGGGTAGATCCTCAGTGAATTTGGAAGGAAATAAAGGGTTAGTAAGACCTGAGAGCTCAAGGTAGACAACATTCTGACATAAAAGTTGGAGGCAATTTTGTCTCTATGTTTCAGGGAACGCCAGAGTGCGTATTTTCTAAAACTTTTTTTAATGTTTATTTATTTTTGAGAGAGAGAGAGAGAGAGAGAGAGAGAGAAAGAAACAGAGGATGAGTGGGGGAGGGGCAGAGAGAGAGGGAGACACAGAATCCGAAACAGGCTCCAGGCTCTGAGCTGTCAGCACAGAGTTCTACAAGGCTCAAACTCAAGAGCTGGGAGATTATGACCTGAGCTGAAGTCTGACGCTCAACCAACCGAGTGTCCCAGGTGCCCCCAGAGTATGGATTTTCAAGTCAGCCACTGATCAGCTGACTAACTGGTGAGTAGGTATTAGTGTTTCAATAACTTGACAAAGTTATATGGGTTGTGCTTTCTTAGGTTCAGCCCACATCCAACAACCCTGGGTAGGGCCTGTCAGGCTACAAGACAGAAATCCAAAGAGATCAAATGATATGCCCAAGGCAATACCACTCCAACACATCCTCTCTTAGCACTGTATTTTCTTCAACCTTTTATTATAGGGAATAGGTTTAAAAAATTTTTTTAATGTTTATTTACTTTTGAGAAAGAAAGAGAGAGAGCGGGAATAGGGGAGGGGCAGAGAAAGAGGGAGACACAGAATCCAAAGCAGGCTCCAGGCTCTGAGATGTCAGCACAGAGCCCGAGGTGGGGCTCAAACCCATGAACCACGAGATCATGACCTGAACATCGGTCACTTAGCTGACTGAACCACCCAGGTGCCCTGGAAATAGGTGTTTTAAAAACCATACTCATAAACATCCTTATAGTATTACTTTTATAATTATTGTGAGATGAAAAATATATATTAACAGTTGACATCAGAATTTCTCTTAAGAAGTAAACTGCTTTTCTTAAGAAAAATTCATTTAATGAGGTGCCTGAGTGGCTCAGTGGGTTAAGCACCAAACTCTTGATTTCAGCTCAGGCCATGATCTCATGGTTCATGAATTTGGTTCCGCATCGGGCTCTGGGCTGAGAACTCAGAGCCCGGAGCCTGCTTCAGATCTTCTGTCTCCCTCTCTCTCTGTCCCTCCCCTGCTCACTCTCTCTCTCAAAAATAAATAAAAACATTAAAAAAAGAAAAATACAGTTAATTGTAGTTAAAAGACAAGATACACACACACACACACACACACACACACACACACACACACACACATCCTGACTGCATTAGACAGAAGCAGGGTTTGGGAGTGAAAGAGAAAAGAAGAAAAGGAGACAGGAAAGTAAAAAATGGAGGTGAAATTTTTCAGAACAGAGATGTAGAGTACTCACTTAGATACAGTAAGTGCTTAGATGAAATCACTGTTTTGTATCTTCAAAACCTTTATTAAAATCTTCTAAACACAAAGAGGTATTGTGTGTCTAGAAAGGGGATACATTTTAACACCTGGGGTAAAAGCCTTCAGAACAGGGAAAGTGGAAAAGTGGTATGCCACTTTAGATACACGCTGATCAATGGTATCGAATGTGGTCATTCATTAATTTTATCTTTAGGTCTTTGGCTCTATGAGATAAAAGGAGGGGTGCCTGGTGGCTCAGTCAGTTAAGCGTCTGACTTCGGCTCAGGTCATGATCTCACAGTCTGAGTTCAAGCCCCACATCAGGCTCTGTGCTGACAGCTCAGAGCCTGGAGCCTGCTTCAGATTCTGTGTCTCCCTCTTTCTCTGCCCCTCCCCCATTCATGCTCTGTCTCTGTCTCTCTCAAAAATGAATAATCATTAAAAAAAAAAAAAAAGAAGGTGGACACCTCAATGGAGAAACTGGCAAAATATGTGACTGGTTGCTCACCAACAAAAATAAATTCACACGTTTTCATGTATCATCAATGACATTCTCAAAAATGTAGTCTCAAAATGCATAAAGAGAAAAAGCTAGAAAGGCAAGGAAAAATCCATAGGAACACCAGGGGAGAAGAGGTCATTAACCAATCTTTCTTCCTTTTGAGAAAGCAAGCAACAAAACAAAATGAAAAAAATGGGTAAAATTATTAATTAGCTCAATTTAATGGATATATATTAAACACAGTACTTACAAAGAATATGCATTCTTCTCAAGTTTCTTTGAGAAAACAACAACTCTCTAAAGAAAACTCTCAAAAAAAACCTCTTTCAAATTAGAAAATTTATAGAAATATCCTTTGGTCACCATAATAGCTATTTGAAACAAAAATAATAATCCTAAAATAACAATAGAAGTATATTTATGTGAAATTAAAAACATTAAGCTAAACAACTCTTGAAAAATGGAGAAAATTAAAAGTATAATTATGGATTATTTAAAGGACAACAATGGAAATTTATCAAACCTCAAGAGATGTGGTCAAACTTGCACTCAGAGAAAAGACATAGCCTTGGATTCTTGAATGAATGAAAATAAATGAGCAGAACATCCCAACAAAAACAAAACAAAACAACAACAACAACAAAAACTTAAAAAGAAAAATAATAAAGTAAACCTTTAAAAAGTAGGCATTGCTAAAAACAAAAGTGCAAACCAATTAGATACAAAAGGAAAAAATACCCAGTAGAATTTATAAAGCTGAGAATCAGTTATTTGAAAGACCAAAAAAGTAAGTTGTATAATTTTACAATTTTATGATTTATAGTTTTCTAATTAAAATTATTAACTAGTATAACATTAAATAATTGGGTCAATGAAATGTAATAAAACGTCCAGAAATCTTTAGGTACACTAAAAATTAAGGATAAAAAAATTAATCTAACATCTGAAATAGAAAAAATAAAAGATATTGGAAAACAGACAAATCATGGATTAAAAAAATATATTTCCCTACATCCCACCATACAATAAACAAATTCCAAAATAGATTAAAATTCTAAGTGTATAAAATACAGCCTGAAGGGGGTGCCTGGGTGGCTCAGTCGGTTAAGCGTCCGACTTCCGCTCAGGTCATGACCTCACAGTCTGTGGGTTCGAGCCCCACATCAGGCTCTGTGCTGACAGCTCAGAGCCTGGAACCTGCTTCAGATTCTGTGTCTCCCTCTCTCTCTTCTCTCCTGCTTGTGTTCTCTCTGTCTACCAAAAATAAATAAACATTAAAAATTAAAAAAATTAAATTAAATACAGCCTGACAGGTAGATGGGTGGTCAGGCAATCCTTCTTCCTCCTGGTGCTCCCGTACTCATGACTTGAGAGGACCTGCTGGGCATGACAACCAAAGCAGGAAGTTCCAGACTGATAGATTTGGCTTCTGGGTTTAAATATATTTCTTTATTTATTCAATCCATAGCCAATGGCTCCAATGTCCCAGTGCTGTTAAAGGCACTTGGGGGAACAGTGGTGAATAAAACCGAGAGAGATCATGGCCCTCCCAGAGCAGAAGATAGATAATAAGCAATAGTAAATTAACACGTAAGTAAACTTTACAGTTTGTTAGAAGGTGATAAACTGTACAGCCTATAGAAAGTGATAAGACAAATATACATACAGCACTTTTTATTTTCTTTAAGGGGGTTGGGGATGCAGAGGGTGGTTTGCAGTTGTAAATAATCTGGTCAGTGTAGGTTTCACTGGGAAGGCAACAGAAGCAACAATCTGGAAAGAGGTAGGGAGGGGCCACATGCCTATCCCAGAGAAGAATGTTCTGGGCAGAATGAGCAGCCGTGCAAAGGCCCCAAGGGGGGAACATGTCTGGACCATTCAAGAAGTAGCAAATGGGAACTTGGGGCTGGAGATGAGTTAGCTAAAGACAGAGCGCTCGGAGGTGAGGCCGGGGAGTTAACAGGGTAAGAGAAGTCATAGCAAGGTCATCGGGTTAACTCCAAGAAGGACAGGAGTCATCAGAGTGGTTTGAGCAGAGGAAAGGCTGGATCTGTTGTGTTCGAACCAGATCACTGTGCTCCTCTGTTGAGAATAGACTGTAGGCAGCCCAGAGCAGGAAGGAGATCCGTTAGGAGGCTACTGTGGCCATCTAGGCAAGCGATGAAGGCAACTTGTGTCAGGTGAACCCAGTGAACATTCTCAGAGTCCAGATACGGTCTAAAGGTAGAGGTAGTGGGATTTCCAGAGAGGTTGGATGGGGAGTGAGTGGGGAGAAATCATAAGGATGCCTTCCAGATATGTTTGCCTGAGAAACTGGGGCCCCTGGAAAAATGGGTAAGGCTGTGAGCTCAGCAGGTATGTAGGGAGAAGATCAGGATCCCATTTTGGACAGACTGAGTTTGGAGCCTTCTTTAGTCATCAAGTCCAGGACTCAAAAGGCAGCTAGAAGGAAGAGTGTGACGTTCACGATCAAGGTCTTGGCTGGAATCAGAGATTGGGGCAGGCTTAGCACAAGGCAGCTGGGGCGGCTGTAAGAAATATCACAGAGTGGGTGGCTTAACAGACATTTATTTGTTCTGGTGAATGGAAGTGTGAGATCAGAGAGTGCCAGCCATGATTGATTTCTGATGAAACCTGTCTTTCTGGCTTATAGAAGACCACCTTCTCTCTGTGTCCTCAGGGGGCAAAGGGAGGGGGGGAGAGGGGCCACAGTAGGGGCCTATTGGATTAGGGCCCTACCTTTATGATCTTATTTAACCCTAATTATCTACTAAAGCCCCCTGTCTCCAAATACAATCACATTAGGGGTTAGGGCTTCCACAGGTAAATTTTGGGGAGACACAATTCCATCCAGAGCAGTTACAACTGGTAATGAAACCCGTAAGACCTGGTGAGATGACCAAGGGAGTGAGAGTGGATGAGAGGAGAGAAATACCTAGAGCATCATATAAAGGTACTTACAAAGCATATGACACACTGGGGAAAATATTTGCCATGTGTAAGTCAACAAAGGATTAATATGCTTGCTACACACAGGACGCTTTTAAATGAGTAAGACACCCCCAAGGAAAATTGGGCAAAGGACATGAACAGGCGATTCTCACATGAAATTCAAATATCCATTAAACATACTATGCTCTATTTCATCTCACTCATCATTAGACAAATGCAAACCAAAAGAATCATGAGAGCTTATTTTCATCAATCAGGCCAGTCAAAATAAAAGGATGATGATGGCCTGGTTGGTGGTATTTGGGGGAAAAGGCTACTCATGCATATAGTTAGTGAGAACATAAGTAGCCAGCTTTACTACATGGCAGTCAGGTCTAAGATGCAAAGCTCTAGAAATATGCCCATTGCACGACAAAGGTATGGTGTCAGAAGTCAGCGGTTACCTGGGGGAAAGGGAGGTGTTCATGACAAAGATGAGTGTGGGTGTCTAGGGTGCTAGGAACTTTCTCTTTCTTGATGGTGGGTGGGTGGTGGTACCTGGGAGTGTCCACTTTGTGACAATCCGCTGAGAAACATTTTTCTGCATGTAGTTTACACTTCAATAGAAAGTTTAAAAAATAATAGTGCCTGGGTCGCCTGGGTGGCTCAGTCTGTTGAACACCTGACTTGGCTCAGGTCGTGATCTCATGGTTTGTGGGTTCCAGCTTCGTGGCAGGCTCTGCGCTTGGGATTCTCTCTCTCTCCCTCTCTCTCTGCCTCTCCTCTCTCTCTTTCAAAGTAAATAAATAAACTTAAAAAAAACTTTCAAAAATAATAGTCCCCCTCATTTGACACAGAAATCCTCCTTCTGTGGGCACATGGAAGCAGGTCCTGATAAAACAGTTGATAACAGAGCTCCAGCCCCAACCAGGGTACACTAGCATCTCATCTCTCTGTCCCAGGCATCCTGAACTGAATCTCCATATAAATATGGAGTTGGGCTTTTTACCAGGATTGTCTGTGAAATGCGAGTCACGTTTTCAAAGGAATGGGCTTAGCAACCAGAAAATTAATTCTATTGTTAAGGCGAAACAAGTCGCTGATAAAGAGAGACTGCTTAACTAGTTTCTTTCTGCTCTTTCAGGTCCCGTGTTAAATGTCACCTCCCCAGAGGATTTTCACTGACCATCACCCTCACGTTTATCCATTTTTCTTGGCCAGAGCACCCTGTTCCCCCCCCCCCGCCCCCACAGTCCTGCTCATGATGGATAGGTGATTCTACTCTGTGTTGGTTTCATACTCAATAAGCATAAGGATCATTTTATCACTGTGGTATCGCCAGCGCTTAGAAAATCACCCTGCACATAGTCGGTGATCAATAAATACTTACGGCACAAATAAATGGGCATTTTATTCACTCACTCCCATTTCCCTACCTTTAAAAGAAACAAGAGAGAAATTCCATTTTTTAAGTCTCTAAGAAAAAAATTTAATCATTCTGAATGCCTCTGAAAATAGATTTTTGGATCTGGTTCCTGGGGCAGATGGTCACAGGGCAGGGGCTTTGGTAATTGAGAAACCTGGATCTAGTCCCATTTTTACCTCTTGATAGCTGTGTGACCTTGGATAGGTTTCCAAATCTCTTCAGGTTTAGATTCCTCATACTTAGAGTGCAGAGTGATAATACCTACCTTACAGGCAGGGGCTCAGATAATTTATCATTTAATTTGGGATATCTTTGAGAGTGAAAGGGGGCTCAAATAATAATGCTCCTGGGACAGGCATGAATGAGACTGTCCTAGGATGGGACCCAGGATGTGTACTTAACCTTACTCGTAAGCCGGCTGTCTGCTTAAAATGAGCGAAGGAGCTGGTGGGCAGCAGGGGCTCAGAGAGTGGGAGCTTTATCCCAGTGCTTCTCTGTGGCTGTACTTTGGGTAGCAAGGTTCTAGAGTAGGGCTTCTCAACCTTGGCTGCCCAAGGTTTGGAATTACCCAGGTGCTTAAACATCCCCAGATGAACCTCGAGGTTCATGGGTTTGAGTCCTGCATCAGGCTCTGTGCTGACAGCTCCGATTCTGTGTCTCCCTCTCTCTCTGCCCCTGCCCTGCTCACACTCTGTCTCTCTTCTCTCAAAAATAAATAAACATTAAACATTTTTTTAATAAAAAAAAAAAACCCAGATGTTGATGTAATTCGTCCCGGGTGTAGCGTCGGCATCAGGATTATTCAAACCGGGCAGTCAGGCATAAATCCTGGTGTGATGCTGGCTCCCCTTCTCTCTTCTTTTTTCTTGTGGTAAAATACACAAAACTTAAAGTTTACAATTGTAGCCATTTTTAAATGTATATTTTTTGAAGTTTATTTATTTTCAGAGAGAGCTCAAGTGGAGGCGGGGCAGAGAGAGAAGGGAGAGAGAGAATACCAAGCAGGCTCCACACTGTCAGTGCAGAGCCCAACATGGGGCTCGAACCCACGAACTGTGAGGTCATACCTGAGCTGAAATCAACAGCCAGACACAACTGATTGGGTCACCCAGGGGCCCCCCTTTTTAGCCATTTTTAAGTGCCCAGTTTAATGGTGTTAAATGCATTCATACCATTGTCCATCTCTAGAACTTCTCATCTTCCCAAACTGAAACTCTATATTCATTAAACACTAATGCCTTTTCCCCCACCTCCCCAGCACCTGGTAACCTCCATTCTACTTTCTGTCTCTGTGAATTTGACTACTCTAGGGCCCTCATCCAAGTAGAATCATCCAGTATGTGTCCTTTTGTTTCTGGCTTATTTCACTTAGCATAATGTCTTCAAGGTTCCTCTGTGTTGTGGCACGAATCAGAATTTGCTTCCTTTTTATGACTGAATAATATTCTATTGTATGTATATAACACATTTTGCCTATCCATTCATCCTTTGATGGACATTTGGGTTGTTCCCATCTTTCGGCTGTTGTGAATAAAGCTGCTATGCACATGGGGGTGCAAATATCTGTCCGAGTCCTTGCTTTCAATCCTTTTGGGTGTATACCCAGATGTGGAATTTCTGGGTCACCTCCTTTTCCTCTTAATCACCATCTCCCCCACCACCATTCAACATATTTTTGTGTTTTTTAAAAAATTTTTTAAGTTTACTTATTTACTTTTGAGAGACAGAACACAAGCAGGGGAGGAGCAGAGAGGGAGACACAGAATCCGAAGCAGGCTCTAGGCTCTGAGCTGTCAGCGCAGAGCCCGATGCTGGGCTTGACCTCACAACCCATGAGATCCTGACCTGAGCCAAAGTTGGACGCTCAACCGACTGAGCCACCCAGGCGCCTCCCAACATATTTTTGTTTTAATACCAGTCATTTACTCTGAACCTGGATCATCCCAAACCTACATAAGGACTGGGCTGAAGAGAGCTTGCACAAAAGGAAGGAGTAATATTTAAGTTATTGGCCTCTGTGCAGAGCAAAAATCAGTCACAGGTTTGCATAGTCCCTGAGCCTTGAGTGTTCTGTTCCTGTAGTAAAACGCTTTCATTGATAACGAACAGGTACTGTGATGCCCAATAGCCCGAGCTCATGTGTTGGTGTTGGACGGATTCTGACATGAGATGCTGGTTTCCTGTGTGAGCTCACGGCTGGGATGTCTCCAAGCCATTGTTCCCTTGGAGCCCAGTCTTCCTGAAGCTGGGAGGTTGTGAGAGGTCTGGAAGGAAAAGGCCTTGACTTTGCCTTCTTTGTGACATAAGCAATAAACTGTGGACTTGCAGAGGACCTCCCGGGACCCTCTTCTACCTCTTGCTGATTCTTGGATCTCCAGAGTCAGGAGGAGACTTCTTTCTCTGTTTATACGAGTAGTACATCCTGTCAGGAGCCCAGAAGCTTCTCGGAGTGCCGTGCACTGCATTCTTGGTGTTCAGTGCTGATATTTGCTTCTAAGAGGGACATAATTCCCTGAGCATAGAAATTTAGTGTATTACTTGCTAGGCAATGATGATCTTCAAATCTGGTAAAAATTAGTCAACCCTGACATTGGAAGTCATGATTCAACTCATTCTAAACTTTCTGTGACAGAACTGGTCATCCTTGAAATGCAAGAGGAGAGTTCTAGGAAGTGAAACGACACCTAGACATGAGCCTACTCCAAATGGGAACTCTCTTCTAACACTGTTTCTAGAACTCCTGACCTGTATCTCATAAATAGTCATGTCTTTTTTGCAGGGATAGTTTCCTCAAGCCCTGGCCATGGGACAGGCTCTGTATTTTGGTGTATTTATGACTGGTGACATGAATGCAAGTACATCCCCAAGTTTCCACATCAGCCTTTGTGTACAAACAAAGTCACACTAAGTCAAATATGGCTGGCCTGTCTCCATTTGCCAACCTTCTCCCCTCCACACCTTCTGAAATGTCTCAGGGAGCCCCACGGAGCGTCTCATATGAACCCACAACAGGGCCCTCATGTGGTACATCTCCACGCCTACTACTCCGTGCCGTGTTCAGGGACATCTCAAAAGCAATGCACTCCCGTCACTCATTCTAATTCCTCAGACACTGACACAACAGGGTACTGTCACTGTACCATTTCTGTCCTGTGCCTGTAATGCCCTGAAATACACAGAACACTCTTGGGCCCCCCAATGTACACTTTCTTTCCAAGATACTCCCCATGACCCCATCTTTCTCTGTCTGGCCAACTCCTAATCCTTCAACAAGATGCGATTTATGAGGGAGTTTAACATGACTGCTCTTTGCTCCCATACTCATCCGGGGTCCCTGCGTGGGGTTGGTTCAGCCACTGGCTACCCCTTACCTACAAAGACCCTCTGCCCCTCAGGTCCTGTGTGCAGTCTTGTTTCTCAAGGTAAGCTCCCTCCTCCTCTATGAGAATCTTCTTGTGGGGTCCAATATTCCTCCCTGAAATCTGGCTTCCACTACTTCCCTGTGATTCCACCTTCATCAGAGACACTGATATAGGTCTCATATAGGTCTGACCCGCTATAAATGTGGTTCGTGTTTCATCCCTGGGAGAAGGGGAGAAAGGGTGAGAAAGACTCTTAGTGGAGAGGGCCATAACTCTTGACCAGACATGCTTGCCTCTTACTGCTGACCCCTCCAGAACATATATATATATATATATATGTATGTTATATGTGTGTGTGTGTGTGTGTGTGTGTGATGTATAAATGAGAGAGAGACAGAGAGTGATTTTTTTTTAAGACATTGGCTCGTGTGTTTGTGGAAGCTTAGCAAGTCCAAAGTCTGATGCAGGAGCTGAGCAGGCTGAAGTCTTAGGGAAGAGATGCATTTCAAGATCAAAGGCCATCTGCTGGCAGAATTCCTTCTTGATCAGGGGAGGTCAATCTTTGTTCTCTTAAGGTCCTGGACTGATTATATGAGGCCAAGGCATTATGGAGAACAATTGACTTTACTCAAAGTCCACCGATTTAAATGTTAATCTCACTCAAAAAACAACTTCATGGAAACATCTAGAATAATGGTTAACCAAATATTCAGGCATCATGGCCCAGCTGAGGTGACTCATGAAATTAGCCATTACTGTTTTCTCTTGTGCCGTTTCCAGGGTTCATAGTTGTACTTAGCAGGCGGGAGCAGGGGACAAATGGTCTACACTCTCTTGGCTGGACTGGAAGTTTAAAAAAAAAATAGGAAAGTCAATTTGTAGGAAGCAGGAAGGAGGCTGACTCACAGAGAGGAACAGGGATGAGAAGGAGTAAGAAAAGGGGTCCTTTTTGGCAGGCTCTGTGTCCCTAAGCCTGGCTGCCCCTGTCCTTACTGAAACCTGGTCTTCCAATCAATCCTTGGATTCTAGAAGCCCATAAAGTCCCGTTTTGTTTAATTAGTTTGACTTGGGTTTCTGTCACGTCCACCCAGCTAAAGGACATGGGAGGATTGGTTCATTGAAATGGTTCTGTATATTAATATACTTGATTTAAATAGAGGTTGACAAGATCTCCCATCTGTAATGTCCTTAGCACAATAAAACTAAATGTCAGATTAAATAATAATAAATAAGTAAATAAATAAGAAGTTGCTGGCTGGCCCCAAAGCTCAGCTATCCCAGCAGCTAGCGACTCTCTTCTGATGTCAGTTCTATTCTGTTCCCTGCCTTAAGACAAGGGTAGACGTGGATGGTGGTGGAGCCCTTAGCTGTGCTGGGAGTGGATTCCCAGCAATCTGGTTGAATCGGGGGCGATCTTAAAGGTGGAGAGAAATTACACACTGGGAGAGGGGAGCTCAGTCCGGGAGAGCAACACTGGGGTCCTGTCTGCTGACAAAATTGGGGCTGTAGCCAGAAACGGGGTCAGGAGACAAGGACCCAAAATAGCTCAGGGTGTCACCATGATGCGGCAATGCAGAAAGTTTCAAATTCCTTGGGCATCATGGCTAATGGACTCATAAGCCTGTCTGTCCAGACTGTTGCAAGTTTATCAACAGAGTCATAACATCCTCATGGCCCAAATCCACAGCTTCTATTTCTATAAGGCCTCACTGAATGCACCATAAGAATTCTAAAGCATCTTCAACTCTGAACCCAGGGCTATTGGATTTCCTTGACTGCAAAGCCATTATCAATCGCTCTGCCCGGGGAAAACTGTGCATGAGAAAATGTCTCAGACCAGTTGGGTCCTCATAACCAGACTTGTTTCTCGATGAGGTGAAAAACCAGTTGGAATTGGAGCCTTTCAGACCACGCTTGACAATTGAACCTTTACATTTCAGCTTAAAACACCGAAGGGAAAAGTGGGGAGAAAAAAAACCATATGTCTTTCTCAAAAAAAGAGAGAGGGAGAGAGAAAGAGAAAACACACCACTCTAACCTCAACTTTATTTGCATTTTATACATTTTATATATTTCATTTTAGAAAAACAGTCAAGCCCCAACCGCAAGATTTTACAGATAAGAGGAAAAAGCCGGACTGTGCTTAATTCAATATTTTAGAGAAATGCTCTTATGGGCGGTCCTTTAACGGCATCCCGGCCAGACCCAGAGTGCTGACGGCTCTCAAAAATGTGCCTGTGATTCACACTGGGACACCGCATCTCCTAACACACTGTGTGTGCGAGGGGCTATAATTATGAAATGTTTGCAATTCGGCTATGTGGGTGCCGAAATACAGATGTTCCTCGTTGACACTAATTGGACCTGACGTGGCTTTGGCCTGCTTTATAACAGTTGCCGGAACACGCAATACACTGCAGCGTGGTCCTCGAAGGCCTCTGTTTCATATCGCCTATAATGGGGGACTGGGGGACAAAGGAAGATTGACATTAACGCCAGCCCTCATCTGTCCCAGACTCGGTGAAAAATGCCTTTCAGCCTGCTTGAAGGGGCACCCTTCTCAGGGGCCGACCCCACACTTTCATTCAGCTATTTCTCTTTATATTTAAAAGGGAAGGTTCTTCCCTGGTGTCCCCTCCTCCCCCAAATGAGGACTGAGAGAAGGTACCATTAGTTTTCATGCTACTTCTTAATGTGTCCAAGATGTGCTGTCTCTCAAAAAAAAAAAAAAACCATCAGCAAAGAAAGACTTTTTTGGACACTCTGGGCTCTGTACCTACGGACCTTGCCTCCTGCAGGTATGCTGGGAGTCCTCAAATGCAAAAGGCCACCTCACTAGAAGCATTGGTCGACACACATTTATGTGCACCTACTGTGTGTAAGCTCTGCTGCGAATAGAAAGCAAAGATAAACACCCGCAGTCTTGCAGTGGCTCAGTTTGTAGGAGCTTGATTCCAGTTATTAGGAAAGAAAGGGACGGGGGCATAGGTCGGGCATCTCATCTGCCCCAGGCAATGTTCACTCTTTCAGATGGAGGTGGTGAGGACAGGGGTTAGAAAGGATGGTTCTGGAATCACGCTGTCTGGGGTCACCCAGCTTAACCACTGAGACCGTGGCCTGGGCCAGATGACCCGCAGTTTCCTCATCTGTAAAAGGGGCTGCAGTTGGATACAGCTTGCAAAGGTGTTGGGGAGGACATAAATGAATTGGTGCGTGTAAAGACTCCACTGAATACTTACCATATATAAAATGTGTGCTGCATGAAGCTAGCCTCAACTTTAAAACTATCCCCCTAAGTATTGCGAAGTAGCCTTAGAGGTACAGATCTACCTATCTCTATGTAAGTCTGTCTGTCTGTCTGTATGTATGTATCTGTCTATCTGTCATTTGTTGAGCCTCAAGGAAAGATTTGGCTATTCTGGTAAAAAAAGAAAAATCATCACCTATTTATTTATTTATTTATTTAAAACTAATGGACCGGGGGGGCCTGGGTGGCTCAGTCAGTTAAGCATCCGACTTCATCTCAGGTCATGATCTCATGGTTTGTGGGTTCGAGCCACGTGTCGGGCTCTGTGCTGACAGCTCAGAGCCTAGAGCCTGCTTTGGATTCTGTGTCTCCCTCTCTCTCTGCCCCTCCCCTACTCATGCTCTGTTTTTCTCTCTCTCTCTCTCAAAAATAAACAAATATAAAAGTTTTTTAAAAATCAAATTAATGGACCTTTAGATTAAAAACAAGATTCTATTCAAGTTAACATGAAAATGTATTTTTACAAAGCAAATAAACAGACTTTAATGGTATAAAAGAAAGACACAAAGGTTACAGTGAACTCAGAAATCAAACAAACCAGGCTACACAGAAGTGTGAGGTCCAGCCTTCCTGGATTTGGTGATTTTTTTTTTCCAAGACGAGACATCCCTCTGTTAAATCTCCCTGAATTCCCGCTTTCCTTACAGTTTTTCCCTTTGATCCTTCTGTTCTACTTAGCTATTGTTGGGTAACAAATCACCCCGAATTTAATAATATGTGACAGCAATAGCCATTTATTTGCTCACAGTCTCCATTTTGGACAATGCTCAGTGGGGCCTGCTCTTTTCTGCTCCTCCTGGTGTTGGGGAAGGGGGGGCAACTTGAAGGCTATAGAGACTCGGAGACTGGGGGGTTGGGATCATCTGAAGACTTAATTAGTCATTCTTCTGTCCAGTGGTTGGTGTTGGCCTGTCTGTGTGGCTGCCTAACTTCCTTGCATGAAGACACTGGTTTCCAAGAGCAAGTGTCACAAGAGAACAATGCAGAAGTGCACTACATTTTTATACCTAGCCCTGAAAGCCATATCATTCATTATCACATATTTTGAGAGAGTTGCACAAGCCTACATAGGTTCCAGGGGAGGGAACATAGACTCCACCACTCAATGACATGAGTGACACTGGCACATTGGAAGAAGAACCTGTGGGATGGGTTCTTTTGAAAATACAATTTGTCTCATTTTCTGACTTTGGGAGGACTTTCTTTTTTTCTTTCTTTCTTTTTAATTCCAAAGCTTTATATCGCAGGCTGCATGTATTTCCAGGACATTCTTGTTTTGATTTCTTTTTAATAGGCAGTTACTGGAAGTTCTTGCTGTTGAGGAGCTCAAAGTCAAGTGGGAGAAACAGATGAATAAATACAAAACAAAACAACTTGATAGCAAGTGCTTTGTTGGGGGAAATACAAGAAGACTCCAAGCCTCGCTGGGGAGTTGGAAAGTCTCTGGGCAGAGGAGTCACTGAACTACTTAGGCATAAGGACAAGGGAGCTCTGATGGTGAACTTCATGTGTACACTGACTATGCCATGGTCAAACATCCATTGGTCAAACACCAACTGGTCAAACACCAATAAATGTTCTCATTTTCTCTTGCAGCTGGGTGAGGCCATGGACCAAATTCTGCCCATGGAATGTGAATGGAAGAGCCTTGTGCCACTTCAAAGCTTTCTCCATAAAATTTCCTACATGTTCCCCTACCACAACTCTTTCTCTGTCTGCTGACCAACTGGCTCTACCCAGATTGGTCTTGGAAGCCACCAGTTGCAAAAGGCAGGGCTATTGTAAGCTGGGTTCTTGAATGACTGACTGCATGGAGCAAATCACCTTTCCAGCCCTGGATGCCAACTGGAGTTAACAGGAGTGAGAAATAAGTCACTATTGTGTTAAGCCACCGAGAATGGAGGTATACCTGTTGAGCAGTTAGCACTACCTTCGTTACTACTCGAGACAGTTGCAATGCAGTTAGGAAAGTGTTGTCATGCAAGTATATACAAGATTTTGTAGAAGATGGAGGAGTAGAATTACTTCCTTTTGAGACCAAAATATTTTAACAATTTCTCATCGAATTGGTGGAGTTCCTGGGTGTTGAGGGAGGAGGTGTGTCAGAGAAGACTCCCCAGGGAAAAAAAAAAACAAAGACAACATTTGAAATGTACTTCGAAGAGGGAATGGGGTTGTTCCAGGCAGGGAGTGAGGGAAAAGCATCATAAGCAGAGGGAACAGCCTGTGCACAGACTTTGGGTCTGCAAGTGCGTGACACGTTCAAGAAATGGCAAGCTTTCTTGTAGAACTGGAGTAAAACCAGCCCAACTGAGACAGAGGAAGAGGATGTTAGGAAAAGAGGTTGACACGGTGAGGCAGGGCCATGAATGCCATGGTAGGATCTATCTGAAGATAATGAGAAGGTAGTGAAAAGTTACAATAAAAAACCAGTGGGGGGCAGGCAGTGGCAGGGGCTGATAAATGAGACTGGCCTCAGTAAAATAACACTAGTATCAGGGTAGCATGGATTGAAGTAGGAAGAAACTGGAGACAAAAGAGCCTCAGTAAAATAACACTAGTATCAGGGTAGCATGGATTGAAGTAGGAAGAAACTGGAGACAAAAGAGCTTCTATCTCTGAGAAGTATTTAAAGAAATTGAATTATATTAATTCAGCATTTTACTTTTTTCCATGTCTACATGTCCACAAGACAGAAAATGATTTTACAACTCAGTTACATGGAGAAGTGGCTGGGGTGGTCATTTCAATATTTTAAACCAGCAACAAAGAGATCGTTTGGGCTCAAGTTAGCAAGATGTTTTGATTTGTGGGTGGTTAAACTTAACTCTCACTGAGTCAGGATTTTATTGACTCTTTGGCAAAGCCTGATTTCATATTTTTGAGAAAAATAAGCCTTGCGATTTTCACATGAAATTGGAGGATTTGTTGGCTATCAAAATGTTCTTGCTAACTTGAATTTCAGTACCTTCACATAAAGGAATCAAAAACATTTAAATCAAATTTCCCTGTGAGGAGACATCAACTTTAAAATGATGAGGAAAGTGGATTGGCAAAATGTGTTAAGGGGCTTGGTGGACTAAAATTATTTGGGGGAAAAACAGATATTTTTAGAGGTTCATAATGAAAGCAAAACATAACAGAGTTCACCTAAGTCCCAGTCAAAATGCCAAGAAACCCAACCCGGAGACCGCCGTCCCTCCTTGAATTTCAAGATCATTTGAATCCCAAAGGGAAGTCTAATGATTTTGTCCAGTTGGAATTGATTTTTCTCACCTATTCTCCACTGTAGTGAGGATTAGCAGCCAAGCACAAATTCCACTGTTTTGAGACTTTCTCTGTGGTAGGTAGCCTCCAAGATGACCCCTAACGACCCCCCATCCTGGTATGCACACCCTGTGTAGTGCCACCTCCCGCTGTACCAGGTTTGGTCTGTGTGATAAACAGCAGATGGGGAGGGCATGTCGCTTCAGAGATTAGGTCATAGAAGACCGTGGCTTCCATCTTGGAGACTGGCTTTCTGTTCTGAAAAGACTTTCTCTAGGTGAAGCGAGGTGCTATATTGTAAGCACATCTTTGGAGAGACCCCCATGGCAAGGAATCTGGTAGCTAGTGAGAAGCACCCAGTGAAGAACACAACTGGCTGCAGTAAATTATGTGAGTGAACTTGGAAGCAGATTCTGTCGCTCTCCTTGCGCCTTCCAATGGCTACCGCCCCAGCTGATGGCGTCATGCAACCCATGAGAGACTGAGCCAGAACCACTTGGCCTAGGTACTCCTGGATATCTGACCCTCAGACACTGTAAGATAATAAATATTTTTTGTTTTAAGTTGCTAAATTTTGTAGTAAGTTGTAATGCAACAATAGCCTAATACACTCTTTATTGTGAGAAGTAGTTTTTATTTTTTGTTTTGTTTTGTTTTGTTTTTATGTTCACGGGGTCTGATTTCTTGTAGAACTATTCTAGTTTTCCTTTTTTTTCCCTTTATTTCTTATTCCTAGGGAGGTTCAGCCCTCCTTTCTTTGTGTAAGCTTATTATATGTGGGACTGCCTACTAGTGAGGGAGTTTAAAAACTGTATAAATTCCAGGCATAAAGAATGGGTTTTGTTTAACTTCTGAATTAAAAATTATCTCACAAACTTCTCTTTCTATTTTCTAATGTCTGTCTTTGAGGCTGTAAATTTCCCTCTAAAGGTCCCTTTAGCTATAGTCCACGTATTTCAACAATAGTATTTTCATTATCCATTGTAAGTACTTAGTCATGTTCATTATAATTTCTTCTTTGACAAGTTATTTACAAGTATCTTTTGTTGATGTTTCTAAATGCATGTTGTTTACATATATCTTTTTGCTTTTGGTTTTAAGTTTTACTGCACTGTGGTTAGAGGGTTATCCCTATGACATTGATTCTTTAGTATTTGTAGAAGCTACTTTAGGTATAATATCTGCTCAATATTTGCAAATACTCCATGTGAACATGAAATGCATACATGTTCTCTTTCTTGGCTGCAAAATTCTATATATGTTCATCAGGTAGGGGTCGTGTGTGTCCATGTTGGTCAAAGCTTCTATATGGTTCTTATTTTCTTCTTTCTTTCTAGATCTTTCCATGTCTGAGAAGTATATTAAAGTCTCCATGATGATTATGAACTTGCCAATTCCTAATTGAATTTCTAAAGATTTTTCCTCATTGCACAACTACATATTCATTCGCTCAAATTAGATCTTGTAAAAAAGGACACACAGTTAAACATTATATTAAATAGAAGTCTAGACATGACTGAGATTTATTATAGGAGAAAAAAAGAACTCTCATTCCCAAAATCATCTGGAGTCAGTGCATGTCATTCCAATGCCCTAGTTATCCTTATCCGTAGAGATGAATTCTTTCACTTGTTTCTTACCCCAGCCCCAACCTCAGAGAAATAAATGTCAACTGACCTGAGTTGAATAATCATTAATGCCTGGAATAATGATCTGAAGGCCTAGAAAGATAATGAATCATCATTGTATTATGAATAATGATTTTTTATACCAAAAAAAAAAGAAAATTCAGTTAATGAAAACTCTATTCCATAGATGTTCTGGTTTTTTGCAACAGTATCATACACAATGAAAGAACAAATCTGTTTAACAAAAATAGTACTAGGTCCTGGATATTGGTCACTTCCTTTTAGCAGGAATCTACACAGCAAATTCTAGTTTAATAATGAATAGATTTGGCATACTCATTTATTGCTTACTTAAAGATCTGGTTATTACTATTATTACGGTGCTGATTTTGCTATTGTCACTCCTACTAATGTACCCAGGAATAATAACTGTCAACTCTTAAGGTTTTACCTTCTGAACAAAGTTTTATTGCTAAAATTATTTTTATTGTTAAAATTATTTTTATTTCTAGGTAAGTCTGGCACCTCATACCCTTTCTCTATCTCCACGACTGCAATATAAGGTCTATGAGGCAGGGCCCTAGTTTGTTTTTTGTAGAACAATGTGTGTTAAAGACACTGAATGAGTGTCCATTAAAGATTTGAATTAGTGAAGCTTTCAACATGTATCTTATCTAGACCCTTTGTGTTCAGTTTTAAAGACTGTATATGTAACATTTGTTTTGACAGCTCTTGCTAAAGGGCAGGGACCTAGTGTGCATTTCTCGACGTCACCTGCCTCACTGCGGCACCCATGAGAGTCAGCTCCAAGGATGGCAGGCCAAGGACAAAGGAAGACAGAAAAGGTTGTTTCAAGTAAAGAAAGTGAAGCTCTAATTATCTTGAAGTAAGTCGTCAAACAGAGAACGAATGGTGATTATCCCCAAATAAGAGGCCTCCTCTCCAGGCCTTTAATTTGTGGGACCCATAACATAATCTGGTTTCTTCAGGGGCCTTGAAAAGAGGCTTTGTTCACCTGGGTGACATAACCCCAAGGGAAGGGCGCAAAGGAATGAGCTAAACCTTTGTGAATCAAAGAACTGAAGCTGGGAAGGGAAACTGGACAGCCTCTGGAACTAACCACAGGCATCTTTGTCCCTGGAGCACAAGAGTCCTCAGAGCCTGTCTGTCGGCCCCGCGAATGGCCTCCTCTTTCTTGGAGCCCACCAACTGGGCTGCCTTGCCCATCAATATACCTACCCTGTGTCTAGCCTGGTTCTGGTTACACTAGACTAGTTCTTGAGCATATAAAGTAATTGTAAAGAGGGGTGCCTGGCTGGCTCAGTCCACGGAGCATGTGACTTTTGATCTCAGGGTCATGAGTTCAAGCCCCACATTGGGCGTAGAGCTTACTTAAAAAATAATAGATAAAATAAAGTAATTGTAAGGAGCCTGGATTCAAGACTCAGAGAGAACTACGTTCCTCCAATTCTGTCTCTGCTACTTTGCAACCTTGGAAAAGTAACTTACCTTTCTGCATTTCTCAGTTTCTCCATTTTCATACAGGGAAAACAGGAGAACCAGGGTCATGGTGGTGGTGTGTGGATTTAGGAGTTGGTTTTTATAAGCCCCGTAACAGAGTGCCTGGCACAGAGTTATAAGTGCTGGGTGCCAGGCTGAGTTATTTAGCCAACTGTCCAGATACTCCAGTTCAATACTTCCTGACTCTAGGGGCCCATGTGGAAGGGAAGTCAAGGAAAAGAGGCTCGCAACTCCTCCTGTGGAATTTTCTTGGGATCTGGGAACCCCATGAATGGATTTATCCATTCATCCATTATCCACTCTTGGTGGAAGTTTCTGAGCTCCCACTAAGGGCCAAGTAATATCCATGATAGAGGGTTTAGAAAGAATTTCTGGCCATAGATGAAGGATTAGGATGAAGAACAAAGGCTTTGAAGACAGGCAGATATGGGTTCTAATACCAGCTTTGCACGTTGCCCGCCATGCCACCTTGGGCAAGATAAGGTACCTCTCTGAGCCTTGATGTTCTCATCTACAGAATGGTGATGCTAATATTTATCTCTTAGTTTGGTAAGATTTGAACAAGCTAATTGTTGCAAAAAGCCCAGCATAATCTCTGGCATAGAATAAGGGGTCAATTAACGTGGGATTCTTACCCTAGGACACAAAGGGATGCAAACTTAAATTCAGATCAAGTCTTGTTTAACAAGAAGTGGGAGCATATAGGATTCTTACTTAATAAGAAGATAGTATTTTACTTGTCATTTGTATCCCAGGTGCCCTAGCACATAGTAGGGGCTTAGTGCGTTTTTGCCCAGTCAATAGTTGGCTCTCCCAGTAACTTGGGTCTGTCCATCTCCTTCATGGGCCTGTTTCCCATCTTGCAGCAAGGTGGTGATGTCTCTAAGGACTTCTGTCCTGAGTGACTTTGATCTAGTGATTTGACCCATCTGTAGGTGGACAGGTACACATAATTATGGTGTGACTATTATAAAATTCCACACTGGACTCCTCTCTCACAGCTGTGAACTACAAAACAGAAAGTAATTCATGGTCTTCTGAAATGCAGATCTTCATGCTGATAACAACTAGATTCTAAATGGAATCTTCTAGAAAAATTAAATCAGATAAAAACATAGAGGGAGGCAAACCATAAGAGGCTCTTTTTAAAAAAAAAAGTTTATATTTTAGAGAGAGAGTGTGTGTGGGGGAGGGACAGAGAGAAGGAGACAGAGGATCTGAAGTAGGGCTGAGCTGAGATCATGACCTGAGCCAAGATCATGACCTGAGTCGAGGTCAAATGCTTAACCAACTGGGCCACCCAGGTGCCCCAGGAGACTCTTAAATATAGAGAAGAGACGAGGGCTGCTGGAGGGTAGGTGGGGGGGATGGGCTAAATGGGTGATGGGCATTAAGGAGGGCACTTGTTGGGATGTTATATGTAAGTGATGAATCACTGGGTTCTACTCCTGAAACCAATACTACACTACACTATATGTTAACTAACTTGAATCCAAATTTAAGAAACTAAGTAGATAGATAGATAGGTAGATAGATGATAGATAGATAGATAAATGGAATCTTCTAGCCCAAATTCTTTATGGAGCACTTCAGGGGATGTGAATGTGTATTTTTAAACATTTTTTTTAATGTTTTATTTTATTTTTGAGAGACAGAGAGAGACAGAGCACAAGCAAGGGAGGGGTAGAGATAGAGGGAGACACAGAACCTGAAGTAGGCTCCAGGTTCTGAGCTGTCAGCACAGAGCCCGATGCGGGGCTCGAACTCACAAACAGTGAGATCATGACCTAAGCCGACGTCGGAAGCCCAACCATCTGAGCCACCCAAACACCCCGAGTGAACGTGTAAACCTAAGCAGGCAGTGTGCAGTGGGCATGTGAGGATCTCTTAGAATTTTGCAAACTGCAAATCAGACCACCAGTGTCTAAGCTCCCAAGTCAAGTTACAATAGCTTTGACCCTCCCTTTCCAGCTCTGCTCTCCTCAGCTCCCTGACAGGTGACAGGATAATTCTGTGGCAACTGACACCAAACTTATTGGAAAACTTAACTGACAGAGAGCCTTTCCCAAAGACAGATGATGATGGCCTTTCTCTCATACTTCATGGTATCACACATAATGCCATGCACCGTACGTGCCCACAAAGCCTGTGTTCTGTGCCCCCAAGTCCCTCATGGGAGCCCCAGGACTGGTCCTCAGGACTCATGAAGCATCTGTTGAATGCTTGGCCCTACTGAGTATTCTTGATGATATGAAAAGGCAGGGAAAGAAGTCTAACTCCTTAAATTCTAGGAAGTGTTACACTACGGTGAAAATAGATGAGGGATGCTGGAGATAAATATGAATTCCATCTTGACGGCCATCTTGATCAGCTTGCGCTGTTATAACAAAATGCCACAGACTGGGTGGTTTAAAAAACAGAAACATTTCTCACCATTCTGGAGGCTGGAAGTCCAAGATCAAGGTGCTGGCCATCTGGTTCCTGGTGCGGGACCTCCTCCTGGCTTACAGATGGCTGTCTTCTCACTGTGTCCTCACTCTGTAGAGACAGAGAACAAGTGCTTTTCTCTCTTTTCAAAAGGGCACTAACCCCATCTTGGGGACTCCATCCTCATGAACTAATTACTCCTCAAAGGCCCTACCTCCAAATATCATCACATTGAGAGTTAGGACTTCCCTATATGAATGGGGGGGCACAATTCAGTCCATAGTAGCTCCTAACTAAACCCCTTCCCACATTCTCTCCTCTCTCAGTATATTCTCTTGCTGCAGCTGAAGCAAGTTTTCTAACCCAATCCCTGGTTTAAAACTGTCCAGTGGTTCTATTGCCTTTAGGGTCTTTAGCAAACTCCTTAGCCTGGCCCATAAGGCCTTGTGTGGTCTGCTTCACCCCTATTTCACTTTGGCCCCCCACCATCATCTCTAGACCCCCAGCTCCTGTGCTCACCGTCCAGACCGTCTCTAAGCTCCCCAGCCTGTCCTGTCTATGTGCCCTGCTTGTGTTGCCTACCCTACCCATCTCACCTCTCATCACATGGTACTGTGGTTACCTACTTCATTGCCTGCCTTCTCCACAAGACAAGAAGCCCCTTACGGCCAAAAGACTGTCTCATTCATTGCCAGAACTTCAGCACCTAGCAAAGTGCCAAGTTCAGGGTAGGTGCTCAATAATGGTTGTGGGAATGAATAAAATGTGATCCTAAGCAGGCTACTTCATCTCCCTCTGGGCTTTAGATTCCTCATCCAGAAAACCAGGGCTGTTGTGGGGATGAAATGAGGGGACAAAGTGAAGCCACTAGCTTCCTGTCTGACATGAGGTGGGCACTCAGCACATCTCTGTGTCTCTTCCCTTCTCCTTTTTCCCCTAAATTCTTGCTAGAAAGCCCAGACTCCTTGATGTGACATGAATGCAAGACAGGAGAAAGCCAAGCTGCAGATTTGGCTGTCTTTTTATTTATTTATTTATTTATTTTTTATTATTTTTTAAATGTTTATTTCTGAGACACACACACACACACACACACACACACACACACACACAGAGCATGAATGGGGAGGGGCAGAGAGAGGGAGACACAGAATCTAAAGTAGGCTTTAGGCTCCGAGCTGTCAGCACCCAACACAGAGCCCAAAGCAGGGCTCAAATGCACAAACTGTGAGATCATGACCTGAGCTAAAGTTGGACACCTAACTGACTGAGCCACTCAGGTGCCCTAAAATATACCATTTTAACCATTTTTAAGTGTTCGGTAGCATTGGGTACATTGGCAGTGTCATGACACCATGGATCTCTATCCATCTCCAGAATTTTTTCATCTTCTCAAACTGAAACTTTGGCCCCATCAAACAATAACTCCCCTCTCCTCACCCCCACCCCCAGGCTCAGCCCCTGGAAGCCACCGCCATGCTACTGTCTATCAGTATGAATGTGACTATTCTAGGAACTCCTATCCTCCTGTATGGTCAATGGAATCATACTGTATTTGCTCTTTTATGTCTAGCTTATGTCACTTAGCACACGTCCTCAAGGTTCATATATCTTGTAGCACAGGGCAACATGTCCTTCCTCTCTGCAGTGGGGTAGTAGTCCACTGAATGTAGACACCACATTTTGTGTCCATTAATCCATCAGTGGACACTCGAGTTGTTTCCACTTTTGGCTATTGCGAATAATGCTGCTGTGAACATGGATGTGCATGTACTTGTTGGAGAACACGCTTTCCATTCTTCTGGGTATATACCCCAAACTAGAGTTGCTGGATCATATGTCAAGTCTATGTTTAATTTGGTGGAGGTGGTGGGGGGGGGTACCTCCCGACTGTTTTCCACAATGGTTGCACCATTTTACATTCTCAGCAACAAATGCCCAAGGGTTCCAGTTCCTACACAAATTTTCCAACATTGGCTATTTTCTGTTTTTATTTTTTTCTTTTACCATAGCCATCCTAATGGCATTTCCCGGACTTTAAGGCGCCTCTCTAGCTGTCCTCAAACCTTCTGTCTACGTTAACGCAGCAAAAATTCATTTAGTACTTCAACACACAAGCGCTGTTGTAATTGTGGGGCGAGAGGAGTGAGCAAAAATGAATTCCCTCCACTGCAATTCTAATGGGGAGAGAAAAAATAAGCAAATCTGAGCAAATAACAAATATCATGTCAGATGGTGATATGTTCTGTGAAGAACAATAAAGCCAGGGTGAGGGGAAAGCATGATCATGGGCTGGGGGAGGAGACAAGTGGATAGAATTTCAGATTTGTTTGTAATGAAAGCCTGACTCTCTGAGAGACTGGTTTTTAACTCCATCTGAGAATTAAGGAAGCCGATGCTTGGAGAGGGTATGTGACTTGGCAAGTCTGGGCAGCTAAGGTGGGAATTCGGCCCCAGATGTGCCTTCGAGACAACTCGATAAGCTGTAAACTTATGATTTGTGTACTTCTTGGTATGTGTGTTATCCTTCAATAAGAAGTTTTTAAAAATTACAGTGTGCTTTACTTTAGAATTTGTTATTTTTAAAGGACACTACAAGCTGTCTGCCTTCTGTTACTGTGGGAGAGTTGAGGAAGTGACGTGTTGGGTTCAGAAGACAGAAAGATTCGAACCAAAATGGTTTGGAACCACTGGATGACTGGAAGGGGGCCATGCGGACAGCGGCCATGAGCTTAGCTATTGCTTTCGATTACCCGCTGGGCTGGGTCCAGGGTCCAGCTCCTCGCCATTTTACTCTGTTATGTAGCTGTGGAGGCCAGTCTTTTCCTCATGGGCCACTCAGGGGACAGAAAATGGCAATGGGGTTTTCCCCTCTCTGCAGTACCACTCCCAGCCGGCATGCTGGCCCCAATATCACTGGGCAAACCCAGGGGGGACATGGTTTCCTGGAGAGATGAATCATTGTAAGTGCTGCAAGGTTAGAAATGAGGTCAGGCAGTCACTCAGAAGTTGCAATAAAGTCTGGAATCTGAAATAAAGGCCTCCTCAGGCTCAGGAAATCGAATGGCTGCCCACAAAGGTGTCTGCAGACAAACTCTCTGCGGGTCACCAGGCTGTGCAGGCAATGTCCAAATGACTCATTCTCTAAAGGGCGCTTCTGGCCTGCTGCAAATGATTTACCCGTGGGTCTGTGAGCTTCAAGTCACACTGGAAGATTGACATGGCGACAGAGACAGACTTTTAGATAAGATCTCGTGGTTGGGGTTGGTGGGGACAAAATATTGAGGACTGTTTCCTCATCCTAGAGCTTACTGGAGTGTCAGACTCCATTCATTCATTCATTCATTCATGCATTCATTCATTTATTCATGAAGGTTCTTTAGTACCAACTACGTACCAGACTTTAATGTACCACAATACATTGTCTCCACTCTCAGGGGCTCACACCTTCCAGATGGAAGGAAGCCCCTGTAACAGTGAGACAAGTATTCCAATGGAGGGAAGCATTGGGTGTTGGGGACACTAAAGAGGGTTTTGGGTGTATGTAGGGGGTGCAAGGGAAGTGTCCCATCAGAGGTGAGGTCCAGGGTAAGTTTGGAGAGAACATGATGTGCAAAGACACTGTGACATGAGATCCTGGTGCATTTGGCAGAGAGGTGGAGAAACGCTGAGAAGACAGGGCCCAGGACATAGAAAACTAGGATGCCAAGTGAAGATGAGACAAGAAAGCCTTCTGAGCACAGAGATGACATGGTGAGACTTGTGTTTTAGGATGATTGGCACGAAGGGTGGTGGAGGAGAGATTGGAGTCAGGAACACCAGGGAGGAAGTTGGTTCACAAAGGGGAAGGGGGCTTGAATGGTGGCAACAGAGAAGAAGCAAAGTGATAATAGATTCAGAGAGAGCTATAATTGACATCCTTTGACAATGACTGAGGGAGGCCAAGGACACCCGGGGAGCTGGCAATACCACCACTGGAACCAGGAACAGGAGGAAGTTTGGAGAAAGTTGAGGACGATCCTGGGTATGGGCGCCTGGGTGACAGGTGGGCCCCATTTGCAACACAGGATGCTAGTGTATTCAGAGGCCTGTGACATTGTGCAGGTAGAAGATGTAGCCAGTGGGGGGGCCTGGCACAGGTGCTCAGGATCACCAAATCATCGCTGCATTTCAATGAGTGAGAAAGTACAAAACCGTGTGTGAAAAATGTGAGATCCGATTTGTGGGTGTCTCTTCGGTAACCTGCAACGTGCTTCCAAGGCCTATAGACAAGAGGAGTCTCTTAATGATACAGGCTCCTTGCTCCCCTTCGGCATGGAGAGGACAAGGTCACAGTAATCACCGGTCTATGTGTCTCCTGCTGCTCTGCTGGCCAGGCAAGAAGCATGTCAGGTTCACCACTACACCCTGAGCACATGACAACAGCTGCAGCAGTAGGTACACCATAAATACCTGCTGAATGAGCAGATAAATGAGGGTGAAGCTGTCTAGAAGGGAGGTTATGGGTACATGGGCCCTACTCCCAACCTCAGGAGAGAAGCCTGGATGGAGATGATTACGAACGTGGGAGTCATCAGCGTCCAGTGGTCAGCATCCAATAAATGCATGTGAATTCAGATCTGTTCAGGATCCTTCCTGCAGACTCCTGGCAAGAAGGACATCCAAGGCCATGCCTTCCCTCTGGAGTTGGGCAGCACTGGACTTGACCTAAGGCAAAATCTGGTCCAAGTCCTCTCGGGGCAACAGATGGGTTTTTCTGTCTCTTGCTTCTCCCCCAGAATGGCAACCTCAGGTTGTAAAAAGGACATAGATTTTGGAGGTGGGAAGATGTGCACTGGAATCTGTTTCCGACCTCACAAGCTAAGTTTCCTAATAAGTTTATTCACCATTCTGAGCCTTAGGGATACGGCTACCCACAGGTTCATTAGCAAAGCCCGGCAGCCAAGTTGGGAAGTGCATAGGGTTTGAAGGACATGGTCTTACCCTGACTCTTAGAAGCCAGAGGCCTCAGGCAAGTGATTCCCAGCTCCGTGCCCACTTCCTCAGTGGGCACATGAATAGCACCAGCCTCATCAGTTATAAAGAGGGTTTGATGAGTCCGTGCCCGGCTCCTAGTCAACATACTACTTGTCAGCTATAATCATCATTTAGTAGAATTATATATGCAAATTCTATGACACTTAGTAAGTGCCCAATAAATGAAAGAATCTCCTCCACCTTTATTATTAATGTCGAGTCTTTGCTTCTTACACAATTTACTGTCCACTCCCTGTTCACAACACACCTAACTGCAGAAGAATTTGATCAGTGTGTGCCAAGGCCAAGGAGGGTATGACTGGGATGGGGAAGGCTGTTTGGGATGGTGGAATGTGCATTGAACTTGCAATGGAAAGAAGTGGAGTTCAAACCTCAGTTCTGCAACATCCTATCTCCAGGATGCTTGTCCTTGCTTTTGAGTGAGTTTGGCTCCTCTGAGCCTCAGTTTCCTCGTCTGTTAAATGGGGATAATAATTCTTTTTTTTAAGTTTATTTATTTGTTTTGAGAGAGAGAGAGAGAGTGAGCATGAGCAGGGGAGGGGCAGAGAGAGAGGGAGAGAGTGAAGCTCAAGGAGGCTCGTGCTGTCAGCACAAAGCCTGACGCAGGGCTCGATCTCACAACTCAGTGGGATCATGACTGGAACTGAAACCAAATTCTTACTTTACAAGAAGGTCATGGAGGTTATGAACTAACGGGATGGTGTAGACCCAGTTCTTCAGAAACAAAGACCGAGCCTAAGGGGTTGTGGACCACGAGATGTTTACTGAGGACACCACCTGTGGAAAGGAGCGGAGCAGCCGTCTAGGGCACCAAGAGAAGACACACCACAGTGCAGGTCCAACAGAGCCTCAGAACAGAGCAGAGGGTTTGAGATAAGGACGGCCATCACAGTGTTCCCCACACAGAGGTCCTTAACACCCCTGCCTGGCTCAATCACCATTTGCAAGCAGGGGAAAGGGTGTGACCTTGGGTGCTGACGCTCTCCATGGCTGAGGCAGACGCCGAAGGAGCTGACAGCAGGACACTGTTTGTGGATCAGATCCCCACAGCCGGGGCGGGGGGCAGCAAGTCCCGCCTTGAAGGGGGACTTGGGTGGCACCTCCTTTTGTCCACTACCTGCAGAGAGCCCCTGGCACAGGACAGGTATTTCAGGTTAGTGAATCTTAATCCGTACCTGGTTATATTTTGGAATATTAGCAACTGCTATCACCAGGTCACTCAGTGACCACTGAGAGACTAAAAGGGTTATTAATACTATGGTTTCTTTGTTCCCTACTGAATTTCTGCCAAAGAGCCTCTGTGTGACCCCATGCCTGCATCCAAGTACTGGTGCTCCTCCTTGCCGATGTGGTTTCGTGGTGGTTCCCCTGGCTTCTGTGGTGGAGAGGCTGGGGCCACCCCCTTCCGGTCTCCCTGGGGCTCTGATGGTTTCAGTGGGCAAACCCCGTCTTGGTAACAAACGACCTGGAATAAACCATGGCAGAGAGCGATGTCGTGTATTCCTTCACCCTAATCTACACCACCCCCACCACTATACACTCACGGCACCGCAAATCCAGCAACATCCAGCCCCACAGGAACCAGTGCCCTAAGCCAAAAGCACTCCATGCCGAACTCATACCGAAAGTACGCCCACCCCGCCAAAAACCCCCCAAACGAGCCCTGTTTGCGGTTCATCAAAGATACCAACATTTCTCTCCAAACGCTTTGGGTTTGAGAAAACCCCAAGCAAACTTTGCCAAACGGTTCGTATCATTTGGTTCATGCGTAATTTAAGGGAAATTCAAGCCACGTGTTGCTGGTTTGTTCACATTCGATTCTCACCGTTACTACTGAAGAAGCATTTCCTATCTCCGGTGTTTGTCTTATGTAGATGTTTTCTGGACAGCAGGGAGTTGCAGTTCTTAACATGTGGAGGTGATGGTAGAACTGGGGGTTGTCTTTTTAGAAAAAGCACATGCATGCAAAACTCTGGATCTAATTTCAAAAGGTTTACAGACCTTCTTTGAGGCCAGGTGAAGATCCTGGGCTCCGGATGCCAGAGTTTAGAAAGCAACAATAGTTGTCTTTGAAAAATCAAGAAGGAAATAATAGCAAAAACCCAGGTTTGAAAGGTCATCCCACTGCTGATTAGGTTTGCCACTCTAATCACAAAACACCTGTCCACCCTCCAAGATCTCTGAGACTCAGTTTCCCCATTTCTGAACTATGGCGAGTAATAGGCAATACAGCTATTTCAAAGATTAAAAGCAATAATAACTGTAAAATGGTGTGGGATAATCAGCGAGGACTAGGAACTTCCAATTCATATCAAAACATGATATTTTCAATGCTAGGGATGTCACCTGGTCACCTTTAATGGATCTGAGTCTCTTCTAGATGTCTCCGTCACACTTCTGGAAGTCAGGTTCCTGGGTCATGGCTGAAGATGTCTGACCTCATTAATCAGGTATATTTAAAATAATATAATTTGGATTTTCCTATTTATAATAATTTTACAAAGAAACATCCGCTTATTTTAGGAAAAAATTATAGAATGCAAAACTACCAGCAGGAAATGAAAATTTTCCACCAATTTACCAACATAAAGAAACCGTTAATATTCTGACAAGTTCATAAACACTGATATAAATGCAAATATAAACCCAAGTTTTCACACCAGCCAAGTGTACAAATTAGGTCCCATCAACTTAACTACAGCTATCTTGGCCCCCTGCCAATCTCCCTGTCACATTTCCGGGGGTCAGGGAATCTCAGATAAGCTCACTATAGGCCCCTCATATTCTGCTATTCTGTGACCATTACTCTGTGCCCTATTTAGGAGACATCTCTAGGACAGTTCTCACTTTGGTCTCTGTTATCCGTGTCAGTGCCCTCCAAGGCAATGGCGACATCTGGGCCAAAGGCCTGTCTTTTAATGCCTGTCTTCAGGTCTGTTGGACCTGAAGTCACCCTATGTTCCAGAAATCTTCACGAGACCTGGGCCAGAGAGCTGGGCAGAGAAGTGTGTGACACTATGATTTATAATAAAAATATATATATTTGATTTTTGTTTCTGGCAGAGAACTCTTAAAGTCCTTGGAATTTCCCAGGTGTTGAGAGAAATAAAGGTGTCTTGTGTTATGTTAATGAGATGACTCTAGGACCCCACCTGAGGATGGGGACTGGTTGCCAGAGTTAGAAGAGGGTTGGAATTTTCCAGTGTCCGGGGAAGTGAGAGGGGCTGGAGGTTGAATGTGTTGCCAATGGCCAATGATTTCATCAATCATGCCTGTGTAAGAAGGCCTCCAGAAAACCCGAAAGGACAGGGTTTGGAAAGCTCCTGGTTGGTGAACATTTGGGATATGAGAAGAGTGGTAGGCACTCCTTTTACAACAAACTGATCATCTAGTAAGCAAACTGTCTTCCTGAATTCTGTGAGCCATTCCAGCGGATTAATCCAACCCAAAGAGGGGGTTGTGAGAACCTCCCAGCTATGGCCTGTTGGTCAGAAGCCCAGGTGATAAGCTGGACTTCAGATTGGCATCTGAAGGTGTGTGCGAGTAGGGTTGGGGGCAGTCTTATAGGACTGGGCCCCTCAACTGTGGGATCTGGTGCTATCTTCAGATAGAGAGTGTCAGATTTGAGTTGTACTACAAGATACCCCACTGGCATCACAGAATTGATGGATGAGTGTGAAAAGGACCCACACATGTTGGAATTGGTGGTCAGAATCACTGAGGTGGAAAGGCCCCTCTCCTCCATGCTCTGCTGGTCGGCCCGGGTCACAGAGTCCTTGCACACAGCTCCTTCTTGCAGCCACAACAGGCCCCCTTTTCTCACCAGAACCTGCAGCACAGACCAGGGGGTGCAGTCTGCACCCAGTAAGGTGCAGTCCTCCCCTGACCCCTCTCCATTTCTTTCCCAAATCTCCTCTTTGGTGTCTCCTCTCTGCCATTGAGATAAATTCACGCAATTAGACACTTGTTTAATGAGTTCATTTAACACAGAGAGACATGTCTACACCTCAGGGGTTCAGGTTCGGCTGGGACACAGGGGATTTTTATAAACTTGGAATCATACTTTATACATGCTCTGGCATCATGTGTGCTTCTACCTGTTATCAAAGATTCTTGAAAAACATGATTTTTTAATTTGCCACTTATTATTATTATTGCATCCAATTATTTTACCCCAATTTGTTTAAGCAATACCGTATCTGGGGGCTTGTGTGTGTGTTTGTTATTATATAAAGCATTTCAATAAGCGCTTTTGTATAACTATGCACATGGTCCCACCAGCTTTCTCTGTGACTGGCAAGACAAGTGCCCTCCCCAAAGATCAACCTTCTCACTCACAAATGGATTTTCTCCAAGGTTTCTTTCACATTTCCAACACTTCGACTGAAAATTAGATGTTTTTCATGCTCTTAGAACAGAAAGTCTTACCTAAGAAGGAAAGGCATGCCCTCAGTGAATTGACAAGGTCAAGCCCTTATAAGAAGGATGGCAAACTGGTGGCCTCTGGGCCGAATCTGCTCATAGACTTGTTTTGTTGGGCCAATACCACCCTCTGAAGTTAAATTTGAGTCCTTTAGTCACACACTCTACAGTTTGCCCTACCATCACCACATTTTTCATGGTCTTTTAGTCTTTCCATTATGTTTCAGTACCTGGCTTCCTAAGTCCTTTGATTTGGCTACCTGCTTTCTATCTCAGCCAATGACTTTGGTCTTACCCATTTTGACTTCAAACTAATCAATTAACCAAACTGATCAAGTGCTTATAGGACCCTCTTATGTGCTGAGTTCTGTGCTTAGGGCTGAGAATACAGCTGTGAACAGCAGGTCTGGGCTTTCATGGAGTTCATAGACAGGCAGGAGAGACAGATGACTAATGTGTAGAGACGTATGCCTCAACAAGCAAGAAAATAGTGGGTAATGATAAGGACTCTACTAAAGATATTATATACGTGTATTCACAGAGCTGTGACTCCATCACCACAATCAATGTCAGAACATTTTCGTTATCCCCAAAAAGAAACTCTCCATTTCTTAGCTATCGTTCCCTCCTCACCAACCCCCTGCCTCTGACAGTCATTGACCTACTATCCATCTCTCTAGATTTTTCCTCTTTGGCATTGCATAGAAATGAAGTCATACAATATATGGTTTTGTTGGCAGCTTTTGTTTAGCATAATGCGTTCAAGGTATATCCATGTTGTAACATGGCACTAGCACTTCATTCCTCTTTATGGCTGCTTTATGGCTGAATAATATTTAATTGTATGGCTATCTATTATCTGTTTATCTATTTGTCTGTTAATCTGGGGTGCTTCCGCTCTTTGCCTATTGTGAATAATGCTGGTATTAACATTGACATGCAAATTGGTGTGTGGACACATGCTTTTATTTCTTTTGTGTAGATACCCAGAATGGAATTGTTAGATCATATGGTAACTCTATGTGTAACTTTTGGGGCAATGGACAGACTATTTTCCAAAGTAGCTGCACCATTTTACAATCTCAGCAGCAGGATATGAGGATTCCACTTTCTGCACATTTCTTGCTAACTCTTGTTATTCTCTATCTTTTGAGTATAGCCATACTAGGAGTAGAAAGTGGTATCTTATTGCGGCTTTGATTTGCATTTCCCTGCTGGATAATGATGTTGAGCATCTTTTCATGTGCTTATTGGCCATATTTACATCTTGTTCATAGAAATGGCTGTACAGATCTTTTGTCCATTTTAGGTGGGTTATTAGTCGTTTTTTTATTACTGAGTTAGAATAGTTATTGATAGTCTAGATAAAAATTTGTTATCAGATGTGTAATTTGGAAAATTTTTCTCCCATTTTGTGGGTCGTATTTTCATTTTCATTTTGTATTTTCATTTTCTTTAGGGTTTCCTTGAACCTCAAATTTTTAAAATTTTGACCATAGCCAGTTTATCTGTTTTTCTTCTATTGTTTGTACTTTGGGTAGCATATCTATATTTTTTCCCCCTTTGCTTTGATGCACACTTTCCCCTTCCTGCTTTTACCTTCTACTCATCCTTTGAGAACTCTGTCTCAAAATCTCTCCTCTAGTCCCCAAAACGGAGCTAGTGACCCTCCTTGTGCCCCCTCCCACACCTCCAGCACTGTAGTACCCATCTACTTGTCCTGCTTTCCTGGTAGACTGGAGCTCCTCTAGGGAATGTCTTTGTTCCCCCCACCCTCCACACCTGCTAAGTGCCCCAGGCCTGGGACAGAGTAGCTCTCGATAATGTTGAAAGAAACAAGGAAGAAAAAAAGATGTAGAGTAGCCTGAGCAGAGTGTGAGGACCAGACAGGACAAGGTATTCCTGGAGACCAGCAAGGGGCACCTTTGGCCGACGGTACATTTTATGTAGAAGGTAAGGCCAGTAGTTGTATGTGGGAGGTGAAGCTGAGAGATGGGAGGTGATTATTTTGTGGGGGACTTGAATTCCAAGTTTAACATCTTTGCGATTTCAGACCCAAAAAGAAGCCACTCGAGCTCTGAGATAGATCTTCATTTGTTTCTATGAAGTGAAAGGGATAGAAATCAAAATGTTTCTCTACCCCATCCCCAGAACCCCACATGTTTTGAAATCTCTAGGTGCCCTGTAGATAAAAGAGCTCTGGATTTGGAGTTAAGCGACTCTGCACCCAGATCTGACAAACTTGCTGTGACCTTGTACAGGTCACTTAACTTCTCTGGGTTTCAATTTCTTTACTGCTATATTAATTAGTTTATTTTGGCTCCAAGCTGGCAATTAAAAGAATGTTATTTTGGAAGGTTGACAGGGGCCAATGGACTCGAGAGGTAGCTGGATAACAGGCCTAGAGCACAGAAAGGATTCGGGACTCTTAGTTCCAGAGACTGGAAAGCAGACCATCAAGGGAGGCCTAGTAAAAGAGCAATCTGTCTAGGAGGTGCTTGGGTGGGAGAAGAGGCCCATCTTGTTTCACCTCCTTCATTTCTGGGTTTAAGATTCCACTTCCAAGCAGGGAGGATCCCCTGGGCTGGTTTGGGAGTTGTCCTGGCCCCTTGGCTAAGGCAGGATGGAAATCTTAAGCACCCCCATCAAGCTATATCTGACAGGGAACATGTAACTCCTCAAAAGGATTTCAAGGTGAAGGGAAAATAGATACCAGTATTACAGTAAATAAGCATTGCAGCAGTAGCAATGGGTAAGTGGTTGGCATCCTCACCTTCAAAGTCCTTTCCACACCCAACAATTCATGACCCTATAATTCTAGGGGGAAAAGTAAACTTCTTTCTACCTCTCCCCCAAAAAAGTCAACATTGGAATGGATAGTCTCCAATTTTTATACCTTGCTGAGTTCAGTGTCCTCACTCGGTTAAGAAGCAGGCTGTCAAACCCCGTCCTGTATAGAAGGTTGGAAGTATCATCAATTTATTTATCTCAGCCCAATGCACTTTAAGCATCAGGTATCAGATACTGTATTAAGAATTGTTATACATGTTTCCTCATTGAGTCTCCTCAAATGATCTTTCACAATAGGGGCTACACCAACTGAATAGATGAGGAACCCAACTGAGGCTTGAAGTTTGAAAAAACTTACCTAAGGTCACAGAATGAGTGGGTGCTAGAACCTAATTTTGACCTGAGACCTGTCTGTCTCCCAGGGAAGACTTCTGTTCAAGTTGTGAGCTTTCCATGGCTTCTCAGAAATGTTCAGCTGGCCTACATGGCCTGTTTGATCTGATCACTGCCTCATATTATAATATAAGAGCCTTTACTCTCTTCTCTCAAACCACACAGGCCTTCTTTGAGTTTACTGACCATGTCTTGCTGCCTTCCACTACTTTTTCCTACACCATTTTCCCTGCTGGGAATGTGGTTCTCTGTGTCCTTCAGGTATTGGCCAGTGCTTCCCTTCCCTGACTTCCCCAAGTAGATGGACCATCCAATGATGAGCTCCTATCACCTTCTTTGCAGTGTCTGGTGATGTCCTTATTAATACGTTTCTCCACTAATCTGTAAGCTCTGGGAAGGTAGGTGCCATGTTATGTTTGCTCTGAAGCTTGTTTCTGCTGCCTACCAAGTACCCAGAACATAGTAGACATTCAAGAAACATATGGAGTTTATGAAATATGCTACTTCATACAGTCTACTTTGCAAAGTTGGCTGATCTCTCCATGAAAGGCAAGGGCAACAAGAAGAAAGTTGTCTACCAAACCCTGCCTCAACATTCAGCCCAACACGCGTCAGGATTGTGTACGTAGAGTAAGTAAAGAATCATTTTTCCCTTTAATTTTGGCTGAAAAGCTGCTTCTACTCTAAGAGAGTGAAGGTATCATAGGCCCAGATTCCTGACAGAGTTAAAAATTAGGCACATGATGATTATCAATTCCCTTTGTTCTGCTCTCTCTTCCTCTCCTCAGTCCTACAAACACCTTCAAAATCTACAAACTGTTAACGAAGAACAAATAAAGTGAGTAAATTCCTGATCCCAGCTTCCAAACCCCCTCTGGCCCAGCCCTGAGGTCTTGCTAACTCATTATTTGCAAGTCCTTTGAAAGCTAAAGCCCCAGGAAAGTCATTGAATCAGTTGGGGCATTTTGACCAGGGACGTTTGGTCAACCATTGTTTGTGACACAGTTTGGGGAATATTCTGGCAGTCTTTGGTATCCGAATTTCTCTGAATCTTTTGCTTCCCAAATTTGATTAAAGCAGTGAGCTGAAAACAAACCAGCTACTGTTTGCACACCCAGTGCCTGTGATTTGCCAAAACTGCCTCTATATTTAATAATCTTACAGAAGGGCGAACAATGGAATCAGCACATTGTTGAAACAAATTGAGCTTTTATGACACCACGATGAACCCCCAGACCAGACCAATAGGCGAGTGTGTGGTACAGACACAAGCTGCTTGAGAGAAACCACTTCAAAAAAAGCCCATCCGTGTCTTTGTAAAACTGAAACCCCATTGAATCTGTCCTGTAGCCTGCAGCTGCTTTCATAGATCTGAGCCATTTTGGTTGACAGTGGAGTCTATTTCGGCTAATTAACTAAATGTCAGTTATTTCTTAATGGCAATTACTAATTTTTTAAAAAGCAAATGTTCTAGAGGAAAATACTCAACAAAATTTATTTGCGTCAGATCTGCACAGTTAGCCCAGGGCAGAAGCACCAACACCAATGGCCAGAGCCCTGGAGAAATCAGCACAATTCTCTCTGTGGAGGTGGGGCTGTTGCAATTGCAATTACATAGAGAGTCTACCTCTGTGTGTGTGTGTGTGTGTGTGTGTGTGTGTGTGTGTGTGTGTTTTCAAATTGCAGTATAACCAGCACAAATTCTTTCTTTTCAGAAAGACCCTTTGTTGACCTCATTTCACAGAATGGCCTTTAAAAGCTAGAAGGGGGGTGCCTGGGGGGCTCAGTCGGTTAAGCATCCGGCTTCAGCTCAGGTCATGATCTCACAGTTCATGAGTTCAAGCCCCGTGTTGGGCTCTGTGCTGGCAGCTCAGAGCCTGGAGCCTGCTTCGGACTCTGTATCTCCCTGTCTCTGCCCCTCCCTTATTCATGCTGTGTTTCTCTCTGTCTCAATAATAAATAAATATAAAAAAAAAAGCTAGAAGGAAACTCTGGGATGGCCCTTTCCAAAACATCTCCCTCCCCCCACCTCAAACATTTCATAGATCAGAAACAGGGATCCCCAGAAGGTGGATTAGGTGATATAAATGCAGCCACATAGATGCAGAGTTTATCACTAGAATGATGTCCTAGGTCCTGCTCTGCCTTGACCTCTCCATGTGATCTTGGTACATTTCACCTCCTTTGTGAGATAGTTTCCTTAGTAGTAAAATGAGTGAAAACCCATCTCCACTGTAAGGATGAAAGTACGTAACTACACAGGTGTCTTTCCAGAACACACACTCAAAAAAATATTGATTCCAGAGCCCATGCCTAGGGGAGGGAGAGGATCCCTTGGCCATCTGCGAAATATCCTCATTATCTATCAAGAGTCATGGCAGGTTATTATTCAGCAGGCTTCCTTCTTGTTAATAACAGCACATACATTCAATGAAAGCTCACAATGTGCCAAGTCATGTGGGAGGCATTAGGCACCGGTGCTCACCCATGTTCTGGTTTTCCCCTTCTCTCAGTGCCCACAGCAGAACCCCTTCTTTGAGCCACTCCTCTGGTCTGCTGTGGTCACTGGACTGTGGTATGATGCCCCCCCACCCCCACTCCAGACCTGGCCCTTCTTCCTGTGGTCCTTGCTCTCTTTCCCCAGCTGCCAGCTCAAGGGAGAGAAATCTCAGAATCAAGACAGAAGGAGCCTGGGTCCCCGAGAGATGCAGTGGAGGACGTGTGCTCTGAGGGGCTGGGCTTGGGAATTGAAGTGTCACAGTAATTGATGATACTTACCCACCTAAAGCACTGCTGTGTCTCTGAGTGACTCACACATGTTGCCTTATGCATCCTCACAAACCTTTCCATCCTGAATTCAGATGAGAAAAGTTGAAGCACAGAGAGGTTAAGCGACCTGCCCAGGTTTTCACAGCTGGGGCAGAGCCGAGTTTGGGCCTAGGCTGGCCCTAGAACATGCTTTTCATAGCATTCTAGAGACTTTGGCAGCAAGGAGCTATAGACACTATCTATTTTGTTTGGATTACTCAGCCTTCTTCCCTTCTCCCTCCTCCCCCCTTCCTTACGGACTTCTTTCACACTAAAAGTCCACTCTGTGCAAGGAAGTGGACTATGCAATTGTTTGAGCCGCAATGGTGCATCAGAAATGATCCCTGCCTCGAATATTCATTGCCTCATGGCGAAAGAGACAGGAGAATGGATAATTACCACGTTGTGTAGCCAGGGCTTGGATGGGTTGAGTGTTGTGGGGACACAGATGAGGGACATGGTGACTCAGGTCTATTCGTTTCAGAGAGATGACTCCTTGGGAAGCCCAGAATATACAGGCCTGGACCGTGTTGGAGCCAGGGTCAGGGGACGGGCGCTGATGCCGAGCCAGCAGTGTTTACAAGATCTCAGCTCCCCCTGTCATCTGATCCAGGCAGTGAGGCCACTTCCTATCCTCTTACCATGAACAGGGACACCAAGCAGTTTATCTCCTCTCTTCAAGAGCCTTCTAAAAACAGACCGACGGGATGTAACAGCTTCAGGGAGTGGCATCTCCTCAGGCTTCAGACGACCTCTCCAAGCAGCTCATTTCCCTTGCCAGAATGGGGCCAGGAAGCTGGCAGTGTTCAAGTCACTGCTCTCAGGGAGCACTTAAAAAAAAAAAAAAAAGGCTTCTCCAAAACCAGGGAGGTATCTCAAAATACAAAAGCTCAGTCCTTGGAATCCAAGCCACCTCGAGCAGCTCTTACTTCAAGTTTACAAGCTGAAGGACAAGGTCAAGTGTTTAGAGATTGACTTGTGAGTCTGAAAAATGGATAGGAGTTACGTGATCATGCCAGGGGCAGGGGCGGCAGGGGTGGGTGTCCCTCAAGGACAGGACTAGAAAATCAGTGGCTTTGAGAAGCAGCATTCCCTGATCAACTCAGAAGTGACTTTATTTTCTGGAATCATTAGAATCCAAGATCTGGAAGAGAGGTCAGAAAACAATTGCATTTTATTAGAGGTGCATTCATGTTGCTAAGGGCTTGCCCATCCTGGAACCTTCTGTGAAGAGCCACACGGCCATGTTCTTTCTGCCTGAAATTGGTGGGATTTCTCTTTTGTGCAGTGGGGTCTGCCCTGGATGTCCCCGATTTGTTTTGGGTTGATGGATATTGAGTAGAGGTGGGAAACGAGCCTTGGAGTCAGGCCATCAGAGTTAACCTCCCAGCTCAGACTTGCAGTGTCTTACTATACTGTGAATTTGGGCAAGTTACCTCATCTCCCTGTACCTCTTGTCCTGCCTCTGTGACATGGCAAAAATAAATTGCCTTGTACTAGCATTATGGAGAGGAAGTGAGATATTGTCTCTGAAATCACGCAGCTGAATGCCTGCATGCAAATGTTAGTTCCTCTCTCTCATTTGTGGAATGCAAGTGTATGTTATATGCCTTACATTTAATTATGATTATAATTCTTTTTAAAATCATAGTATTTGCATGTACAGGGAACCGTAGCATATTCAGAGTGTGTTGTCATTCCACATGGGTCTCATGCACATCTATTTGCAGCCCTGTGAAGTTGGCAGGCCAGGGTGTGGTCTTTATTTTATGGACCAAGAGGCTAAGGTTCTCACAGGGCACCTGACTCAAGCCTAAGTCAATGGTTTGAGTTGACTTCTTTCTCCTTCTTGTTCATGATGGGTCCAGCAGAGCTGTGTGGCAGGGAATGCTCCTTTTTGAGCCAATGCTGGGTGGCTGGCTAATGAGCTCACACACCCTATCACATGGCCCTCACCTGGGGGGCATCTGTGGGTACCTAGGCCTACTACCCTAGGACACCACTGATTCATCATTCCTTTGCTGTCTTGGGATCAGTCCCAGTTCTCAGCAAAGTTCTCTCATCTTCCCCATGTGTCTGAAGGAAAAGAATCATCCCACCTGTCCCCATAGCAAGTGTGGGCACTGGGCCAGAAATAGAATCAAGTTCTTCCCAGAATGGCCAGCTCAAGTCAACTTTAGTGCATGGGCAGAGTCATTAAGACTATGCAGAGTAGGCTCTTTTCCTATTCTTGGCAGACCCCAAGGGGCACAATTTGAAAGTGGGAGGAGGTTAAATGCATAAAGACGAGTAATTAAACACAACTCAAAAATAGTAACACAAAGTACCAACTGCTTAGAAAAAGAGGCATTGTACTAATTATTTGGTGTTAGGAGAAACTTGCTTTTCCTCCTTATGTGCTGAGACTCCATTTTCTCTGAGGATTCCATGTTTGTTCACAGGGCTGGTGTGGGTGCGTGTGGGTGGGCGCATTTGCATGTGTGTACCTACACACCACAACTAGGTAACATTGAAGATAACAGCTGCCTTCTGAACAAGGGGGCAGATAGAAAAGCAAGCCTGCAATCCATGGAGAGGAAGACCTCCAGGGCTCTGAATGGTGTCTTCAGGCCAACTTAACCCATGCTTTGAGACCTCGATGGCCGGAGTCTTGCTCCTTACCCCCACTGAAGACCAACATTCACCTCTCCACAGGTAGCCATGGGGACAGGAGACCTTCCTAAAGAGATGATACCCAGGAGTACTGACAGATGACGAGCAGGGAAGTGAGAAGTGTCCCCCTGATGATTTGGGGAAACATGAATGGCGTGCTGGAGAGACAATAGGAAAAGTATCCTTCCCAAGATAAACTATCGCAGTGGTTTTCAAACTGCAGAACAAAACTGAGAAGGCAGTGAAATTGATAGGGCAATGAGCAATAGAGTTGCTCATGACCAGCTTTAAATGTAAAAAAAAAATAATAATGAAAGAAAGACATAGAATAAACTAGAATGTATTGAATGACATTAAGAATAACTTTTGTTCTTAAAACTTTTATGTGATGTAAACTATATTCTGAAAGCCTGTAACTAAAATAAGCTATCCCTTGAAAGAGAGTAAGGTAAATATATCAGCAGTATTGAACACAATGAGCCTAGTGGTATTTTTATTTTGGAAAGTTACAGCCTATTTAGCATTTACATTTTTTTTTCTTAAAAAGGCTTTGACTCAACAATTGAGAGCCTACATGTTCTGGAACCTATGGTAGGCTCCCGTGCTACTAAGCTACATGAAATACATCCATGACCTAGAGGAGCTCACCATTTGCTGAAGAAGGATTGACTTGACACAGATGTGACAGGGACAACAATAATTATTGCCTGAGTGTTCACAATTTTCTACCTTCTGCCATGGCTGGGGTGGGAAAGATCCTTGCCTGTTGACTCAGCATCAACAAAAGTTGATGATATGTGGGACATCAGTTTCACTTGTTTCTTTGTACTTTGTGCAAGGTGACCACCAAAAAGTTTAAAATTACAGATGTGTCTGTCATTATAGTTCTATTGGCCTGTGCTACTATCGACTATTATGTAACCATTACATGAATAAGGTCCATCTATAGTCACTGTCAAGGATGATCGAGAATACAAACTTACTATCGAGAAAGCCAGTTGTATAGCTAAATGCATAACCCATTTAAAAATGCTATATACACATTACAAAGAGAAAGATGAGGAAAAGTATCTGAAAGGGTCCCAGGAGTTTGGGACAAGAGTGTGGTCAGATATTGCAACTAAGCAGTGGTCAACAGTGAAGTCCTTGCCATGTGTGACAAGGTCAGGAAACTTCAATGGAATGGTGAACCACCTTGGGGGTGGTTGGGCTTGGGGAATGGGGGAATGTGGGAATTTTATATGCCGCTATGATTTTTTTCTGTAGATTTTAAGATAATAAGCAACTTCTTAAATAGAAACTGATCACAGGACAGATGGTCATTGCTGATGAGCTGACTCGGGTTCTGGAAATTGCATCAAGACTGTGTCAACTATTGGCCCATTTCATCTGGCTCCCAAGCACCGCCTTCTCTAGAACGTTATTCCATGGAGGCAGCTTCATGCCCCATTTGATAAATGCATTGTCGATAGCTCAAGCCAACTGAAATAATAATGAGAGAAACTGCTACTTCTGCCAAGAATTGAGAACTGGATGAGGCTGGTGAGTGTTTCCTGAAGCCAAAGGCAGGTTTCCTATAATTAGAAGCAATTTGCTAAAAAGTTTACCAGGCTCTTCCAAAGCATACAATATGGCAAATTGTTAAAGGTTTCTTTATTTTTCCTTTCCTTTTCGTGACACATCACAGATGGAGAGTGTGGAATTCTCCCTTTTCCTGGGCTGGAGCTGTTATTTCAGAGGATCACGCCTTTGCCGAGTCAGTGGAGTGGGAAGAAGAAAACCAACTTTGTGTATCATTGTGGGAAATGGGAGCAAATTCAGAATCTTATTCTAAACATTCTGACGCTCAAGTCCTGTCCAACTGTCTCCACTGAGAGACCTCAGCTTTAGCCAAGTAGGATCTAGCAAGTGAAATATATACCAAGACCAAACTCATCAAATTTCCATTCGGTGTATAAGAAAATAGAAAAGTCAGATTGCATTTACACAAAGAGCTATTCCCATTTCTGTATTCCGGAAGGCAGCCACAAAAGCCAGAGGTGCTGGGATGGGTAGACTAACATCTATGGAGCACCTAGCATATTGCCAGCTGTGTGGCAGGCACCTTGCCCATTCTGTACAGCGTAGCCCTCACTCTCACCCCACACCCCCTCCAGCCCACCAACCCTGTTAGGTACTATCACTATTTCCAATTTATAGACAAAACTGATATCCAGCAAGGTTAAGAAATTTTCCTAGGATCACAGGCAAAGTCTGGATACAACACAAGTCTGTCTGGCTCCTAAATCAGTGCTCTTTCTACTACATCCATCTGCCATGCTGTTGGAGCCAGTCTTAAACTGGTGGAAGGCTGGCTATCAATTCCAAGGCTGACTATGGAGGATTCACAGATCCTCCCAACCTGTGGCCTCTAAGAGAGGGAACCAGAGCAGGCTTGCACTTCCTCCTGGTCTGGGAGGTCTAGCTCTATGGCATTTGGAACGTCCACCTTCCTGGGAGCCTTCTTGTCCAACTTCAGCTGCCCACTCTATTCAATGACCTAAGTCGTTGTGCAGCTAGGCAGTCCTGGAAAGGCCTTGACTCTGGATGCCACTGTTCTCAGTCCTGTGCTCTAACTGCAGGCATATTGTGCTTCAGAACACTGGGAAGTTGGCCTCCGCAATTCTGATGTCCCATCAATCTAGTGGAGAGAGAATGGAGGTCAGTGAGGGGGAACATGCAAGGTGTATGTAGAGTAAGGCTCAGATGAGAGGTGGCTTAGATCATGAGACGCTCTGGATGGACCACCCATCCATCTTTCCATTACCCATCTGTCCACCCATCCGTCCACCTGTCCATCCATCCAGCTATTCAACCAGTGCTGTATCTGAGACAGAACAGATAATAATTGAGGTAACAGCCCGAAATGAAAAGAGATTTTGTTAGGTTGCTGGAAAAGTAGGATCTTTATTTTCATATGTTTAATAACTATTTTTTTCCGATGGTTTTTAAAAATCTGTCTGAAGACTTAAAGAAACTGTGAAGATTGGCAGAAGAAATGTGGATCTAGACACAGAAAGACAAATGCTGCATGATCTTGCGTATGTATGCAATCTAAAAAAGTTAAATTCATGGGAGCAGAGAGCAGAACGGCAGCTGTGGGGGGCGGGGCGGGAAATGGGGAGGTGCTGGTCAAATGTTCAATACAAGATGAATAAGTTCTGGTGATCTGATGGATAGCATGGTGACTATAGCTAATAATACTGTGTTTTATACTTAAAATCTGCTAAGAGAGTAGATCTTACATGTTCTCACTACACACATGAAAAGGAACAGTATGAAGTGATAGAAAGATGGATTTGCTGAATGGGATATATTACTTCACAATGTATTCATATATCAGAACATCACATTGTACACCTTAAATACATGTAATGGTTATTTGTCAACATACCTCAATAAAACTGGAGAAAAGAGAAGGAAAAAGTGTGGGGTTTGGCAATAGAGAAGTATGAAATCAAACTCTGGTTGTGCCTTTTCCAGCTGGGTGAGCCTTGAGCATCCTTCTCTCCTTATTTCCTTGTCTGCCCCATGAGGGAAGCCAGATTCATGTCCTCAGCAGTGAGAGATGAGTGAGCTATCCACACCAAACAGCACAAACCTAGGGCTACCCATGCAAGGGCTTGGGATGCATTGGTCAAATGGGTAAAGAAGGAAGTGTCTGCAGGATGGTACAGGATGGCCTATGTTACCCTAAAGGGATGAATTCCAATGGATTCTGTGACCAAAGTCCACCTTTTAATTTTAGTGATTAGGTAACAAGTAGATTACCCACAGAATGGAGGCTTTGCCTTCTGGAAAGCGAGGGGGGAAGGCAGGTGATGGTGCTCCAATGTCTTGTTTTTTAATTTTTTAATGTTTGTTCATTTTTTGAAAGAGAGACAGAGACAGAAAGAGCGTGAGTGGGGGAGGGGCAGAGAGAGAGGGAGACACAGGATCCGAAACAGGCTCCAGGCTCCGAGCTGTCAGCACAGAGCCCGATGCGGGCCTGGAACTCACAAACCATGAGATCACGATCTGAGCTGAAGTCGGAGACTTCATTGACTGACCCAGCCAGGCGCCCCTTCAATGCCTTGCCTCTTTATCAAGATGGGCATATTTTCAGTCTGATTTGCCTTTGAAACTCAGCAAGTTCACTTGACCCAGGAGGTTAAGTGCTACTGGGGCCCTGGCGGAACACTGTCTCAGGAATGGAAAGATTTAGCGGGCTCTGCCTTCCTGCCAGAGGCTTAATCTGCTTACAAGATTTCCCACCCTCAAACCAGCTGGAAAGCGGCCTCTTTTGGTACCTAGAGAAGGGTGCTCACTAGGATTTTGCCGAGTTTCCTGACCGGGAAGTATGGGTCTCAAGTCTTGGGAGGCTCATGGTAAACCCAATTGAGCAGGCGATGAAAGAGACAAAGGGCAAGACGAGGTGGTGATGGAGATGTCACACAGGCCTTCAAGTCCTCAGCTCTACTGGGACGGCACCACTTTTGAGTCTGCCCAACCGTGTAACACAGGCCCTTGGAGAACACCAGCGGATCGGCGTCCCAGGTCAGACTCAGAGAAGCATCCAGGGAGCCAGCTGCCTCTCATTAACTGTGATTCTGACTCTAAAGACCTTCCAACGACCTTTTCTTCAGCCCCAGCTGCAGTCCTAGTGGGTGGCATGGGGGCGGTGGCAGTGGGCTTCAAGCAGGAAGGAAGCTTCTAGTGAAGCATGGACAAGTCACACGTGCACACGACAGGTATGTCTTTGTCATGGTGAGTAAATGGAGGCAACCAAAATGTCCCCAAATAGGAGAGTGCCGAAGTCTTCGTATTCCAGCCTTCTTCTGCAATGCCACCTGTTAGAATGAATGAGCTCTCCCTACTTGTTCTAAGAATGAAATTTGTCCCAGATCTATTAGTAAGGAGGAAAACCATATCCTATCATAACAAACACAACAAAAATATTGAGAGATGGTACCTGGGAGGTGATGCTGTGAATGCCAAAAAAAATCTGTACCCCAAATTATACCTATACATACATTCATATACGTGATTGTAAGTGTGCAGCAAACAAACCTGTAACAACAGACGAAATTGTTTATTTCTGTTCCTTCAAGGAACAGAGTAGGGTGGGAGGGATGGGAGAAGGAAGGGAGGCTCCTTCTTTTATCGTTTACTTATATATATATATTTTTTAAACAGCTTTATTGAGATGCAATTTACATACGATAACAATTTTCCATTTAAAGGATACCCTCCAATGTTTTTAGTGTATTTCGACTTGTGCAACCATTACCATAACCTAATTTTAGGACATTCGCATGGTTCCAGCAAGAATCTCATCCCCGCCCTTTAGCAGTCACACCCTACCTCCCCTCCCCGCTAGCCCAAGGCAATCACTAATCTACTTTCTGTGTTTATCAATTTTCCTTTCCAGACATTTCATATAAATGTATTTTTATATTGAGTTTTTCCCTTTTACAAGTATGTACGCTTGTGTAATTAAATAAACAAATGGCATTTTGTTAGAAAAGACAACAACACAATAGGACACAGATGTTTCTGGGGGCCCTGGACAGGGGAAAACATGGGAGAAATGAATTCACAAGTCTCTGGAATGAAAGCAACTAGGGGCCGGATGCTGGACCTAGCGTTTGACATAGGCATCTTTTTAACCCTCCACAAAATCATGTGATGTTATTGCTATGAGTTGAATTGAGTCCCTAAGAAAAGATACATTGAAGGGACTTTATTTGGAAATAGGATCTTTGAAAATGTTAAAATGGTGCCGTTAGGGAGGGACTATCCAACACTAGGAAGGGAGACGCAGACGCACACAAGGAAAATGTGTGATGTTGAGGTACAGATTGGAGTAATGCATCTACAAGCCCAAGAATGCCAGGAATTGCCAGCGACACCAGAAGGCAAGAAATAAGGCCTTCTAGGACAGAGGCAAGAAATAAGTTCTCCCCTCAGGTCTTCGGAGGGAACCTGACCTTGCCTCGATCTTGAACTTCTGGCCTTCAGAACTGTGCAAGAGCGAATCTCTGTTGTGGAAAACCACCTAGTTTGTGGTGCTTTGTTATGGCGGCCCTAGGAAACGGAGATAGTTATTGCTCCCATTTTGCAGAAAAGTAAACTGGGGCTCAGACGGGGAAAGAGGCGGGTCCGAGTGACACTGTCACGAGGTGGCTGAGCTGGGTTCGAATGCAGCCAGGTGTGGAGTGGGTGGTCTGTCTGGGCCCATAGGATTCTTCCCAGCGCCCCCACAGACAGCAGTGCCCCTCGTTACACTCCATCGGGTAGTCCTGCGAATGTATTTTACTCACGTCCGATGCCGTGTATGAGGAGGATAAATAAGAGAGAGGAATATGCCTATGGCATTTGCCTCCCGGATGCAAATGGCATTTTAGGGAAAAGTGCCTTCTGCTTGGTTCTTAGGCACATTTCACTGAGACACCCTTTCTCCTCCCCACCTGCGAGGGGGTCAGGCCTACCAAGTCCTGAGAAAGAAAGAAAACATTCTTTTCCTTTGGCCTTCTTTGTGGAAGCTGGTTATGTGTGTTGGGGGTGTGGATGGGAATGGGGATAGGAGGCAGGGAACATCCCACCAAGCTTTCCCTACCTCCGGGAGAACTGGGACCCCGCAACCAAAGAGCAGGTCCAGAATCTGAGACAAACACTTGGGGTGCGTCCCTGTCCCTCATTCTGAGTGTATCCAGTCAGTAGGCAGTATTGAACCCCCCAGAATGACCAGAAGGCAGAAGGTAGCTCTTACCAATACAAGGTGTTCCACATTTAATCCTCATAGGACAGCCTTGAATTAATTACTCATTTTACAGTCCTGGAAATGGAGGCTCCGAGAGGGGAGGTAACTTGCCGAAGCACACACAGCTAATAAGAGGCAGAAGCAGGCATGGAGTTAGGCAGGGGGACTCCAAGGCTAACTAAGGTCTGTGACTTTCCCCTGCACTTTGGAACAAGGCAGCCTGTGTTGAAAGCCCCTGCAGATTCTGAGGCATCAGCCTTTGGGCTATAAAACTCGGATAATATTCATTTCTGAGCCCCAGTTTACTTTTCTGCAGTCATCAGGAAGACTGACCAAATGCTTCCCTCAGTGAGCATGTGGCATGCGTCAGGACTTCACAGGGGTGGCAGTTATCATCCAGTCCCTGTCCTCCTTCTGAAATGTCTCTCTTTGTCCTTGCTCCTCATCAAGTTTGAGGTCTGGGAAGGGACGATCTATCTCTCACAATTCTTCATCTCCCCCAACTGATAGGCACATAGTAAGTCTTCAGGACAGTCCTGTGGAGGCAATGTGATGATGTCAAGGAGCTTGGGATTTGGCTCCAGGTAAGAGGGACTTGGCAAGGGACCTTGATGATTTCTGATGGTTAAGTTTACATCGCAATTTCCTCAAGTGTAAAATGAGCCCATAATGCCTCCTTTTTAAGATTGTTTGAAGGACAAGGAAAGATCTCATGTGCAAAAAGTATCTGCAAAAGCAAGTGCCCATTCAGTCTTTATTTTACTTTCCCTTTCTTCCTTTTGTTCCTCCTCCCCTTCTGAGCTTAAGTTTCCTCACCTATAAAAGAAGGTGAAGGGGTGCCTTGGTTGCTCAGTTGGTTAGGCTTCCGACTTTGGCTCAGATCAGGACTCTCGGCTCGTGAGTTCGAGCCCTGTGTCGGGCTCTGTGCCTGCTCAGCTCAGAGCCTGGAGCCTGCTTCGGATTCTGTGTCTCCCCCTCTCTCTGCTCCTCCCCTGCTCATGCTCTGTCTCTCTGTCTCTCAAAAATAAATAAACATGAAAAAAATTTTAAAATAAAAAAATAAAAGAATGTGAATCGTAGGTCTAGCTCTCTGGGTCATTGTAAATGGAGGATGAAAACCTCATATAAACTCTAAGGCACTGGATACATCAATCAAAACTGGACCAAAAGAAAACATCTAGAAGCACAAAAAATCACTTTTTTATTTTCCTGCCAGGGAGAATTGGGTGTATTTCCCGCCTACCTCAAATCAGAGAAGCCAGGAGCTAAAGGATATAATGCTTTCTTGGCAAGAAAAGAATGAAGTCCTACAGAAAAAAGAACATTCTAACACACCTTTGCAGATTATTATATCAAGTGAGAAACGGTTTCAGCTGAAGCTGTCTGAATAAATTACTGGCAGTCAGAGGGTAAGGAAATTGAGCTGTGAATGCATTTATATAATGTATTTATATGTCAAACTTTGCTCCTGCTCTGTATATCTTTGTGGATTTTAGACATAGGATATTTTACCAGATTCTCCTTCCCTCAGGAGGTAGTTGTGTAGGTTAGGAAAAGGCCCCAGACAAATCTCCAAGTAGAATATAAATTCTCCCCTCCTCCACTTATTTTGTAAGGAAAAAAAAAAAGATGCTTTACCATTGAAATACAAGTTCAGGGACATAAGTTTTGAAGCTGAACTGGAAAATATTTGAAGCTACCCTTACTATGCTCTTCTTCTCTTTCTCCTTGATGAACTCCTACACAGATGTCAAAGCCTGGATCACAGTGGCCCTGCTCTGTGAATGCCCTTGACCTGCTGCTATTGCTAGTGGACCGCTCTGCCCTTGAGCCACCACTTATCAAACGTTCTGTCACAGCACGTGATACCCTATCACCTTGTCTGCCTCTCACTGGAAGTTGTAGCCTCCTCGAGGACAGGAGCTACTTTTGATCCTTTTTGGTGTCACAGAGCCTGTCTGTCATCTAGCAGGTGCTTAGCTAATGGCTTAATGAGTGATGTACCTGCATATATTATAATAGATAAGTGAACACAAAGATATGGAGAAACATGGGCTAGACGATTATTCTGAAGAAGGGAGATGGGCCAAGAGGTGGCTCAAACATTCTTGAAAAGCCACCAGCCATGGACACACAGTATTAAGAAACAATCTATTACATCCTACGGAAGTTGATCATATTGAATGTGAAGTCCACAAATAAAGCAAAAGGAGAAACAATCAAGATTCACATTGAAAGTCTCCCAACTCACCATAAATCACCAAAAACGTGACTTTGTGTATCGAATCTCATAGATGGTTTTCTCTATCATCTTTGGTAGTGACCCTCAATTTTCCAGTCAGTTTTCTCTTTGAAGAAGCAAGATTTTTATTATTCTTTGAGAGCCTTGTCATCACAACACTGGATTCCACTCAGTTGTGATGGCTGAGAAGCCCATGAAATCTTCCCCACTCTTTCTGTCAGTGTGGGGCCCACACACAGACCATGTCAGGCGAGAGGACCTCCCTGCGTAGGGCACGTATTCCCGAGCTAAATGATATTTGATATTATGTCACTGGGTCAAGGGATGAGAAGTATTTCCATACTTACTTGTCTTTTCATATAAAAAAATACTACTTAACACTATACTTTATTAAAATGTGTATATACCACATAATGTCCATACATCACACACAGCATTTGCAAATGACAGAAACCTTTATAAAGTAGCTTAAGAAAAAGAGGAAAATTCTCCATCTCATTTCATCTAACTTCCCAAAGGGCAAGACTGGAGTGGACCTTAGGGATGGCTGCGTATTCTCTCTCTCTCTCTCATTCTCCCTCTCTGCCCACCCATCCCCCGCAGAAAGCAGGCTTTGCACACGTGTTGGAGAACATGGTTCCTGCCAGCCATGGAGTCACATTTTCCCAGCTCTGTAACTGGAATCACAAAGAAAAGTCTTCCCTGTGGTTCTGGCAGAAAATGCCCAGGGGAGGACTCTGACTGCTTCAGTTTAGGTGACATTCCTATCTGGATGGTAACAAGGCAAATGACTAGGTCCTGGACAGATATGGTATTAGCTATGACAATATATGACCTGCTAGACTTCAGGTAAATCCTGAAATCTAAGCTGTTTTAAAAAAATTTAATTCCATCATAGTTAATATACAGTTTTATATTCATTTCAGGTGTACAATGTAGTGATTCAACACTTCTCTACAACACTCAGCGCTCATCACAAGTGCCTTCCTGACTCCCCATCATTTATTTCACCCGCCCCCCCACCTCCCTTCTGGAAACCATCGATTTGTGCCCTCGTTAAGAGTTTGCTTTTTGGTTTGTCTCTCTTTTTTTTCTTTTGTTCATTTGTTTTGTTTTTTAAGTTCCACATATGAGTAAAATCATGGTATTGGTCGTTCTTTGGCTCATTTTGCTTAACATTATACTTTCTAGATCCATCCATGTTGTTGCAAATGGCAAGATTTCATTCTTTTTTATGGCTGAATAATATTCCATTATATATAATGGGTATATAATGGTCCATCTGTCAATGGACGCTTACCTCATTTCCATAATTTGGTTATTATAAATAATGCTGCAATAAACATAGGGGTGCATATATCCCTTTGAATTAGAGGTTTTGTATTCCTTGGGTAAATACCCAGTAGTGCAATTGCTGGATCATAGGGTACTTCTTTTTTTAATGTCTTAAGGAACCTCCATACTGTCTTCCACGGGGGCTGATCCAGTTAGAATTCCCACCACCAGTGTCCAAGGGTTCCTATTTCTCCACGTCCCCACCAACACTTGTTGTTACGTGTGTTTTTCATTTTAGCTTTGGAATTTGAACTTTTAAAAATTCTATATGTGATTCTGATGTGCACTCTCAATTGAAAATCACAGATTTAGGGGCACTTGGGTGACTCAGTCAGTTAAGCATCTGACCTCGGCTCAGGTCATGATCTCATGGTTCCTGGGTTCGAGCCCTGCATCGGGCTCTGTGCTGACAGCTCAGAGCCTGGAGCCTGCTTCGGATCCTGTGTCTCCCTCTCTCTCGGCTCCTCCCCTGTTCATGCTCTCTCTCACCCTCAAAAATAAATAAACATTAAAAAATATTTTAAAAATCACTGATCTATATGTATTAAATAGGTAATTTAATATAGTATATCAAGTAATATAGTATAAAATACTATAGTGTTATGCTATATTCTGTATATTATACTATCTTGATAATATTGTTATAATATAGTATTATATTATATAGTATAACATATTATAATATACTACAATATAGTCCAACAATTATAGTATATCAAGTAATATATTCAAAGATCCCAAAATGGCCAAAGAAACGAGCTAATCTCCATATCCCATCACTACTTAGGTGTCTACTCTGTGCTAAGTTTAAATATGCAGACAAATAAGATTTCGACTCCACCAGTAAGGAGCTGCTGTTTAATGAGAGACAGATACAAATAAAAGGGGACAATGGAGTATACAGTTGTGGTTACCTAAGTACGCAGGGAAGGGAGCACAGTGTGTGTGGCATCATTAGGGAAGTCTTTCTTGATGAGAGGGCATTTGAACTGGGTCTTAAGGGATAAATAGAAGCTCTTTACTGAGGTCAGGCAAAGAAAGAGTATTTAGCCACAAGGGAACTGGATGTTCAAGAATCCGGTTGCATATAGAGCCTAGTCCTTGAGTGTCACTTTTAAGTCAGGCTTCATGTGTTCAAATCCCATCCTTCCCACTTAGCAGGCTCATGACCTCAGAGAGATACTCAAGTTATATACCGTTTATGTGCCTTAATCTTCTCCTTTGTAAAATGGAATTAGCAACCTCATTCTCATGGGTTATTATGAAGATCACAGTAGCTGATATTATAAAATTGGATTGCACACCCAAACTTTGCATCACACAAACCTAGGTGTACTATTGTTTGTTAATTGTGATCCTGGCCAAGTTATCATTCTAGTCTCTGTTCCCTTACGTTGAAGATGCGGATCATAACCGTACAGATTTCAAGGCATTTCTGAAGCCTGAGCAAGAAATAATTTGTGGAAAGTATTTGCCTAAGATCTGGTACATGGCGAGCACTAAATACACATTGTGTATCATTATGGAATAACTACTTCGCAAAGTGTTTAGTATCCTGTTTGTCACATAATAGGTGTTCAATTTTTTTCCTCCCATTACAGTGAAGCCTGCCTGGTCCGTGGCGAGGAGTTGCCACTGAAAATCAAACCAACCCACAAATCACCAAGATGCTGAGAGGGGCCAGGGAAGTAGCCCCCAAATCCATCCCTGTCAGGGTTGCATGTGGTGGGTTGGGGGGAGGTTGTCTCCATTCAACCCCGCTGAGCTTTCTCAGGTCTCAGGCAGAGGCCCAGAGTCTAATGAGTGGAAGGCTGTCACACCAGGGCATTCATTCTGTGGAAGAGAATTAAAGCCCATTAGAAGAAAATACTTCAATCGGCTGGCCCATTCCTCATGGAGTGGCGTCCTGGCACATGTAATGGAATTACTAAACAGTGGGGATGGCATGGTCCTCCTTTCCTCAGGGTGTTGGGGAACCAGAAAGAATGTTCACATGGCCCATACCAATAGGCAGCTGAATTATGCTAATAAGCAGCCAGGCCTGCTGGGAATGAGCAGGCATGAAGTCAGGAAGGGACCAGCTCCACAACCACAGGCTTAAGTGACTTGTTCTGTTTTCCGAGGCTTGCATTCAGACCAAGAGGAGAAAAAGGGAAAATCATATGGTCCAAGCATGGCCTGGAGGACCCCAACACAGGTGACTTTTGCCCCTTGAGCCAAACCTCATCAAAGGGAGGACAGTAACGTCTATTGAGTGCCTTCCCTTTGCCAGGCTCGAGATTACTGTGGCCCCTCTGAACCCTGAGACACTGAGATAAGCAGGAAAGTAACCAGCCCAAGGTCAGAGTCACATTTCCACCAGGATCCACCAGGTGCCAAGGCTTGGACTCTTTCATTGACAGGAAGCTGGCTATGATGCAGTGACTTGTTTTGGAGTTATCCAGATGTGGGGGCTGCAGGCTGTTAGTTGTGTGACCCTGAGAGTCCTGATTATCCCCATCTGTGAAATGGGAACGGCAATGCCTATTTCAAATCTTTTTAAATGTTTATTTAGTTTTGAGAGAGAGACAGAGCATGAGGAGGGGACAGGCAGAGGGAGAGGGAGACACAGAATCCCAAGCAGGCTCCAGGCTCTGAGCTGTCAGCACAGAGCTGGACACGGGGCTTGAACTCACAAACCGCGAGGTCATGACCTTAGTGGAAGTTGGACGCTTAACCGCCTGAGCCACCCAGGCGCGCCCAGCAATGCCTATTTCAAAGGATCATGGTGAGGATTCTATTGCAACAAGGGCTATGAAAATACTGTGAAAACTCTATATTCCCCATCCACACTTGCAGAGATGATTTTATTCTGCTTTCCCAGAGGAACTCAGAAACAGAGAGGGAGGGTGGCAAAGAGGGGGAAGAATTAACCCTTAACGGCGGCAGCTGGTCCTTATCGGGCACCTACAGAAGGCTTAGCAAAATCGTGGCACACAAGCATGTAAAAGGAACGCAAGGCAGGGAGCTCATAAGCCGGCACCATGAGCCCTTCTGACATGGTGGTGGAAGGCCAGGACTTCACTGTATTCGCGGCTCCTTGGCCAGCGTGGTGACACACTCACCTGGATGTGACTGTGGGAGTGAACAATGGAGCCAAAGTTCCAAATAAGGCCACAGACCTGCTGCGTGCGGGATGGAGGACGGCTGAGGAGACCTCTCCCTGCGTCCCGCGGCTTGGAGACCTCACGTGTGCGGTTGGTGGTGGCGGATTTCTTTTTAATGAATTATTATCTTAAGGTGTCCTCACATGTTTCCTGCTTCCTGAGGGTCCCAAGGAGGTTCTTCCTCACCTGTGCTCGGGATGTTTTATTCTCATGCCCAAGCGCCTTTCTCTTCCTATAAAACCAAGTAAGAAGTGTGGGTGTGGAATGTGTATGTGTGTGTTTTTATTTTTTTTTAATGTTTATTATTGACAGACAAAGAGAGACAGAGCAGGAGTATGGGAGGGGCAGTGAGGGAGGGAGACAGAATCCGAAGCAGGCTCCTGGCTCTGAGCTGTCAGCACAGAGCCCGACGTGGGGCTCAACCCACGAAACCGTGAGATCATGATCTGAGCCGAAGTTGCCACCCAGGCACCCCAAAGTATGTGTGTTTTTAAGCTGAAAACCTCTCTCGTGCAGTCAAGTGAGGAGCAAGTCCCAAAGCCGTGGGGCTCTGCCAGCAGGGAGAGGATGGGGTCCTGGACGACCTCTCACAGAGCCCCCTCTGCGCCGGGCCCCAGGAAATGGGGAGAGGTCAGTCAGTCTGGAGGCCTGTGGGGTGGGGACCGGCCAGCACATCATCACCAATCACAGGCCGGAGGCGGGAGAGTTTAATCTCCTTCAAAAAATCCTTAGGGTGTAAAAAGTCGGGTGTGATATTATAAAAACCCTGCGACGAGGTTTTAATGGGAGCGGACACATCGGGAGCATTCTCTAGCTCCACTTTTCTCATTATAAAACTGACCGGAGTGTAAGAAACACCCAATGCATATTTAATATCTCTAATATGTGGCTGCCTTTTAGCCTCCGGAGAAGGACAGGTATTCATTTTCATAAATTACTTTTTAACTATTTTTTTCCAAAGGGGGAGGCGGGGGAAAGAAAACAGAGACAAAACAGATGCCTTCAGCCCTTTGATCAGCCCCACTGCAGACAAGCCCGCTGCCCGCTAGCACCTCTTTAACTGCAGCTTGCCAGGAAGAAAATGAATGGTTTGAACTCTGCAATTACAGTGCCGGCTGAAGGCCTGTCATCGAAGCCGGAGGGACCTGGTCCCCACCAGCTCTGCTACCCCCAGAATTACAACCAGCGGGACAGAGAGTTAAAGACCCCCTGTGGCCGGCAGCTTCCACGGGGCCCAGGAGCTCCGGGCCAGCCACCGCCACCTGACCCCCTGCCCGCGTTCCCCCCACCCCTGTTGCTATAAATATAGAAAACGAAGACCATATACACTGGCTCGCCCAGGCCAGACAGAAGAGAAAGAAGCAGGAGACAGCGGCCTTATCTCATGCCAGGGAGTCGGGGAATGTGTCGGGAAACGGAGGGGAGGGTGGAAGCAAGTGGCAGAAGGTCAGATTTCTGGAAAAGGTACCGTGCAGAATGGGAACAGCCCATGCTGGGCTAGAGCCGCTCACGAATCCACTGGGAGTGTGCAAGCTGCTTTGGGGGACAGTGAGCACCAAGGGTCTATGGGCTTGTTGCAGAAGTGAAAAGAGGAGAGGGTAAGGTGGAGGCCGGCCCTGATCCTCAGGCTCTGCCCCAGGCGATTTATGCGCACGGTCCCACTATATTTGGCCAATATCTCAACAGACTCGGGGCCAGGCACCATGCCAGGCACATGGTAGAAGGCTGGAAAACAGTCAGTTAGATAAATGAGGGATAGCCACTGTGTTAGAAGACAAAATTGAAATCCACAGAATGCGGTGACCTGCTCACGATCACCGGGTGGGAGGGCTCAAGGCAGGATTCGGATCCAGAGGGGCGCGCCCACCAAGCCAGTTCTTGGCCTGAAATGTGTGCCGCCTGTGTGAGCAGGGGTGGCGGACTTCCCAAGAAGGGAGTATGGGTCCGAGACTGCAAGCTGACTCCCGGGGCTGGCACTGTGGTGAGACACATGCCTCGGGAGCAGAATTTCAGGGGCCACTGAAAAAAACCTCAGCGATCAAGATTAATAATATTTTAATCCAATATTTTCTAACGTCAAAGTTAATGCAAAAATCCATGATGAACAAAACGCCAAATTTTAAAATACACACGGAATCAGTTTCACTGATTTTGCTTTGCCTCCAACGTGACGAGGCAGGACACTGTGGACTTGATTTGCTGTGGGACCTTGCGCAGCCCCTTTCCCTCTCTGGGCCTCAGTTTCCCAGTCTGCCCCAAAGGAGCAGACCAAAGGCTCCTGGGGCCCCTTCCAGCTCCGACATGCTGGTATAGGGGTTCAAGTCTCAGCCTGGCCCAGCCGTGGGCTCAGCGGCGGGTGCGGGGGCTGCAGAGGAAGTCGGCAGGTCTGCGGCTGTGAGGCTGGGGAAGGAACTCGGAGGAGCACTCACTCCCAGACAACACCCTCCTGCCTGTCCTTGGCAGCATCTGGGTTGAGTTTCACAAGTGCCTCTCCAAGAATGTGAAGAAAGGCACTGGGGACCGAGGTCAACTGCAGGCATGACGTTGGTACATTTTTGGCTCTGTGGGGCTGGGATGGCTTGAGGGGAGTTCTGCTGGCTTTTCATGGCCATGGTGATGACAGCGTGTGATGAAGTCACTCATGGCTCCAGCCTGTCCTCCTGGGATGCCAGTTCTTGGGGTCACTCATTTTCATTCATGTGGCTTTTTCATTTCCCCCCCTGCCCCCATTAGCAGAAATTCTTTTATTTGAAGAACAATGAGCGGGACAGCTGGGGAACTGTTACAGTTATTTGCTGAAATTCTTCTGACATTGGCTCATTGCTTTGTAATTACATTTCTGACTTTGTCTTCTCCCACAAATTTGTACAACAGATTGGTTCCAGACATTCACTAGCTCATTCATTCATTCGATTACTTAAATAAAATTTACTAATACCTCCTGAGGAGACTAGCACTGGTTGAGTGCCCCTTGGCACAATGCACCATGCCAAGCCACCACCCATTGATCCATCCATTGACCCATCCAGTTCCAATACGTGTCAAGCACCTATTACGTCCCGGCTACACGTAAGTTCTGGATTTACATGATGGAGCAAACCAACCACATTACTAGTCTTGCAGGGCTGAAGACAGGCTGGGGAAAGACTGATATTAACCAAACAGTAATAGGCACAAGGTAGCTACCATCTCTGTGTTGGTTCATGGAATGTGTCAATTTGACCTGGCCCTGGGGAGCTCAAGTATTTGGTTAAACATTATTCCCAGGTGTGGCTGTGAGGGCGCTTCCAGATAAGACTAGCATTGGTAGGATGAGTAAAGTGGGTTGCCCTTTCCAACGCATGTGCACCTGATCCAATCAGTCGAAGGCCTGACTAGATCGAAAAAGGCAGAAGAAAGGAGAATTTACTCTCTTTCTGCCCGACTGTTGAGCAGGGACATAGATCTTCTTCTGCCCTCACACTGCGACTCACACCATCAGCTCTCCTGGTTCTCAGGCCTGGGGACCCCGATTAGAACTGTACCACTGGCTTTAATGGGCCTCCAGCTTATAAACGACAGATTGTGGGACTTCTTAGCCTCCAAAATCATGTGAGCCAATTCCTTCCAATAAATCTCTGTATACGTATATAAATAAGATGTGTGTGTGTGTGTGTGTGTGTGTGTGTGCACTCGCGCACACGCTCTGTTTTTTGTTTTTGTTTTTGTTTTTGTTTTTGTTTTTGTTTTGTTCTCTGGAGAACTCAATATAACCTCTGAGAAGAGCCAGGAAGAAAAAACACATGGTGCTCCGAAAACATGTGACAGGAGTATCAACTCGGTCCAGGGGTCGAGGGGAGGCTTCTCCCAGGAAATTGTAATAAAGCTGGGATGTTAGAGATGGCCAGCAGTGAACTAGGTGAAGAGAGGGAGGGAAGTTCATCTGGTACAGAGAATAGCATGTGCAAATGTCCTGAAGTAGGCACATGGGTAAATATGAGAAATTGGAACCAGGCTCAGTGGCTAGAGCACAAAGATCCACACGACTGGATGTGGAATGAGGCTGATGCAGCACCAAAAGGCCAGATCATGCACTGCTTCACAGGCCACGTGGAGGGGGTTGGGTTTTGCCATCATTGTCTTGACTGTGCTAGTTGTTACTGTTACTATTGTTACCATGATTTTTCAGATGAAGAAAATAAGGCCTGGAGAGGTTCATTTATCATCCCTTAAATACTTACTGAGCACCTGCTATGTTTCAGGTACTGTGCTGAGAGCTGGGGAAATAGCTATGAGTGGATAGGCAGGGTCTCACTGCTGGCGGTTTTCATGCATGTACATGCCACAGGCAGATGAGGACTTGGGTCTACGTGTCCCAAAGGCTTTGCTGCTTGCCTGTCTTATGGCTTCCTGGATCCCTCCCTGGGACAAAAGATGCCCAGTGTCCTCCCCATCCAGTGCTCAGGGTATAGTGATGAACTAGAGGACCAAATGCCTCCCCTCTGTGGTTTGTTCACTGGATCTATACCCAACATGTCCCCCCAGGTGTCACGGCCACACCCCAAATCTCCAAAAAAAGAACCTGAAACCCACAAGCGGCCTTGTGACCCTGAGCAGCAAGTGGCAATCAAAAGCTCCCTATACCTACAGCTATTGGGCCAGATCTGGACCCCCTCCCAATCTCATTTTCATTTCCCAGGACTAAAAATGGTCACAAAGTCTTCTTTCCTCCTTTCTGCAAGAGGCAGAGGCTATTTCTCCTCTTCCTTACTCTGTCCTGGGGACTTACTTTGACCAATGAGATCAATGTGGCAGAAATGACAAGTGCCAGCCTTGTCCTCCATGTTCTGGAAAGCAGCACCTTGAAGTGAAGAAATCCAGGCTAACTGATGAAGGAGGGGTGACTATGGGGAACAGGAGGGGGCAGAGGACACCAAGGAGCCAGCTGAGCTGGCTGAATGCAGTCCTGCCAGCAACCCAAGGCCAGACCAGCAGAGGAAGTGAGCAGAGAGCCCTCCGAATCATAACAGTACTAGATTGTTCTGTTTTAAGCCACACAGTTTGGGGGTGGTTTCTTGTCCATCGAGAGATAAGTGAAACCCCACTGTATGCACCTCAGGGAGAAATGTAAAGAATGATTCCCGGAGAGAGGACATGTGTTCACTCAGCATTCATTTCCCTTTCTCCGGCTAAGCACACCCCATTTTTTTCCCAGTGTTCCTGGTGGTGGGCCTCTCTTCCCCCCGCCCTCAGGTGTGATGGGTGAGGCTGATCTTCCGCAGGCTCCAGGAGGGGCAGTTAATCCATGACTGGCCAATCAGAGCATGGCTTCCCCCTGGCCATGGTGATTGGTTCAGAGATGGGCACGTGATCCGGTCTGAGCCAATCAGAGTCTTCCCCAGGACATTTCTACAAATGATCAGGAAAAGTGGGCTCTTACTGGCTACATTTGAACCTGAGAGGAGGTGCCTGGTGCTGGTAATGATTATTTTACCACCACATGGAGAGGACCTGTCGGAGAATGGAGCTCATCCCAAGGAAAGGAGAGCCACCAGGTCGAGAAATATTCTAAGGATGTCACTAAGAACCGAGATAGAGCTTTACCTGGAGAAATGCTGTTTCTGCATTTTTGGGTTGGGTGAGCACCCAAGTCTTTTCCTGTGGTGGGTGTGAAAATGTGCCCCTGACACCTGTTGCCGTGGGTCATAGCAGACTGATAGCCCCTCCCTGCCCTCCACCACATTTGCTACAAGGCCAAGCTTTGTCCCAGCCACATCAAGAAATTGCTTTGCCCTGCGAGGTAGTTAACATGATTATCCCATTTTAAAGATGAGAAGACTGAGGCTGAGAGAAGGGACAAAAGCTCGGCCAATGTCTGACGGCAAATGGCGTTTCTGGGGTTTGAACCCAGGACCATCAAGGCTCTAGTGTGCTCACCTACCACCCTGTGCCTCACCATCAATGGTGCCTCTTCTCCTGCCGCTCCCTGAGCTGCCACCTCCCATGCCATCCTTAGATTCACCCTGTCTGAATGGACAGAGGGATAGACCATTTTTCACCTTCTATGTTCTTTTTCCTAAATCATCGATTGTACTCATTAAATAGCCAGTTCATCCACTGGAGGGAGAAAAAGAATTTTTAAAAAAAGACCTTACGGAAATGTATTTGCTTCACTGTGGTATTATCGTTGTTGTTATGTATTGCACTCACTCACTCCCCGTAATAAGAGTTAGCAGCATTTTTTAAATGTTTATTTATTATTTTTGAGAGAGAGAGAAACAGAGTGTGAGCACAGGAGGGGCAGAGACAGAGAGAGAGGAGGGGAGATACAGAATGTGAAGCAGGCTCCAGGCTCTGAGTTGTCAGCACAGAGCCTGGCGCGGGGCTCGAACCCACAAACCGTGAGACTATGACCTGAGCCACAGTCAGACACCTAACCAACTGAGCCACCCAGGCATCCCTAGCAGCATTTTTAAATGAATGGCAGTCCCTTGATCCTAGTGCCACCACTTCCCTGTGTCCACCAGAACATGGCCTTTCCTGTCAGAGGCATCTGACTTTTGGAAACAAACCGCTGTGCAATTTTGCATTCTTGGAAAGGAAAGCGATCTTGCGAAGAGAGCCGTCCTCCTCTTGTCCTGCGGCAGCAGAGGATGTGAACATCACTTCCCGCTTCTTTTGACCAACATGGGAGCTAAGTCCTCCCTGCCTGTCCCATACTCTCCAAATGGATCCCTTATCGATTTTGTTCTAGGTGCTTTACTCTTCTTTCCCCACACATCACCCTGCATCCTTTTTTTTTTCAGGAGACTCTGACTTCTCTGATGCCCAGGTATTCGGCTGGCCTCTCCAGGAAATAGGGACGTGAAAACTTAGAGGCAAACGAGCAAATTATCACGATCAGTGGTGATAAAAAAGAAATGGAGCAAAATGGCTTCATGGGGAACTGATGTTTTTGCAAGGGAACAAATTGGCTGCATTGAGATTGTGTCTACCAGACGCACCGAGACTATTCTTTCTCAAATGACCATTTGATTCTAATGGCTGTCGTGGCTGTGAGTTAGCTGAACAGAGAGTAGGCACACACTGACCATAGCCCAGATAACCATATAGGGAATTATAGGTTATTTTGCCTGAATGAAAGAGAAGGAAGAGGGTAGGGAGGAGAAAGCATGGAAGAGAACACGAGTGAGGACCACCTACCATGTTAGGCACACCCACACTGTCTCACTAAGGAGCTCCAGGGACCTGCCAGTGAGATGTCATCACCTGTGTTTTGCAGGTGAGGGGAGCAGCCTTCAGAGAGGTGAGGACACCTTTTTTGTAGAGGTGGAGTGAAGCTTTGAATTCAGCACTGTGTGACTCCACGCCTGACGCTCTGCTTTCCACCAGCACAGGGGCGGACACCATCTAATTAGTGACGAGTCTCTAAAGATCTGGCCGGGGCGGGGGGCGGGGGTGCGGTGCCTGGATGGCTCAGGGGGTTAAGCATCTGTCTCTTGATCTCAGCTCAAGTCTTGATCTCAGGGTCTTGAGTTCGGGCCCATGTTGGGCTCTTCTTTGGGCATGAAGCCTACTTAAATGAAAGAGAGAAAGGAAGGAAGGAAGGAAGGAAGGAAGGAAGGAAGGAAGGAAGGAAGGAAGGAAGGAAGGAAAGACCTGGCCAGAAGATTATCTCACAAATTTTCTCCTAAGAATGAAAAACAAGCCAATGCACCAGCACAGCCCTTTAAAGATGACGTTCGGATTTCCCCGGGCCTGCCCATGGTGTCCCCCGGCCTGGCAGCAACTGCATTTTAGCTACCGTCTCCACGGTACAGGCTTGCCCCCTCCAGGCATGCACACACCTCACAGAGCCCTGGAGGGTCCCACAAGACCTCACGCACAGTCTTCTTGTCTTCTGTTCCAGCCACATCTCAAGACCCATTGCTACTAAATCACTTTGTACCCTGGTCCCACATTGGCTCTGTGGGCACTCCAGTCTGGCCCGGGGATTCCTCTGGCCAAAGCATTCTCTCATCCACATCACAGACCCCTGGACACACAGAGCAGGTGCCCAAGCTGAGCTTGCAGAACAAACCCAGGGGCTCCCAGCGCCTTCCCAAGAGACTCGGGTGTGCAAAGCCGCGTCCTCATTCTCCTTTAGGCATAAACAGGAAACCAAAAATCTCATGAAATTTACTCCTTAGGGGCCTGCCCAGGCTTTCCCCAAACAGGCCCAGGCGTGTCTGAATTCCAGAGTGGGCTCAGCTAGAATCCTCGCCCTCCACCTTGGTCTCTAGGAAATAATTCTCCATCTACTCTCTCACATGAGCTTCAGAATAATCCACAAAGTTGGCAAGAAGCATAGCTCTTTCTCCTTTGCAAATGGGGAGGCCGAGGCTCAGAAGGCAGCATGGAGGGAGGGTCAGGGTCAGGTTCCCCGTCTTATGAGAGCATGGCTCCCACCCTTCTGTGCCGTCTTCCTTCCCTTCCCCTCCTGGGGGCTGGGGTCCCAGCATGAATCTGGAGTCGGGCACCCTGCCTTCCAGTTCAGCCCCAGCTCCCTAGTCAGTTCCTGGATGTCCCTCGGCCTCATCTCTTTGTCTGTAAAACAGAGGTAGAGACCCTCCCTTCCTCTGAAGGTTGCCACAAGGATCAAATGGACCAACCCCTACCCGGAAGGATCAGCGGATCCGTGCTCCAGGCCCAGAGAAACCGCTCACTGGCCCTCAGCAGCCCCACCGACAGGCCAGACGCAATGAGGTCCCAACCGAAGCATAAAGCTCTGAACGAACACCCATTCACCTTTCATTTGAGGAAAGGGTCCCCCACCCCAACACTGTTGCTGTAAAATGGGCATAAAAATATATCTTATTCTACGGAGTTCTTGTAAGCATGAAAATAAATATGACGACTGTTTTGGGACACCATGGCAGGCTAATCAATTGTTATGGGCATCACCAGGTGTCACTGTACTCCCTAGAACCTTCTTGGCAATGGACTCTTAGGGAAGATTCTTCCAAGTATGGAAAAAAACCGAGATCTGCCCTGCTGCCTGAGGGCCTGGATGGGGCAGCACATTCGCCAACCTCAGTGCCTCCAAGTCGCAGATGGGGCCCTTCCCTTTCTTACAGATGGGCAAACGGAAGCTCAGAGGATGGCTCAAGTAGCCTAAGGTTGAGTGGCCTGTGATGGGGCAGCCGGAGGAGCAGAAATCCGTTCCGTCTGACTCTCCCATGCCGACAGATCCAGGAAAAAGGAACCAGAGAGCTCCTGAACCGCGCATCAACACAGCCTCTTCTGATCACGCTCCACCAAGACTTTTATTTAAAACCAGGGCAGGGGTTGGTAAAAGAGGTGAAAGAAATTAATGGTCCAAAGGTAGCCTGTTAGAAAATGCCCCCAAATGGGAAGCCGCGCAGAGCCTCCTTGAAGAGGACCCTGCTGGTAAGGAGGGCAGTGAGGGGTCTGAGGTGGCCGCCCCTCCTTCCCCGGTGACCTCAGGGCCTGCATAGAAAGCTGATCCGGGATGTAAAACAAACACCTTGGCTGTGGCCAGGCTGGCTGCCTCTTTGTCGGGCAATGGCGCCCTCTTCTGGCGGCACAAGGAGAAACGGCTTTAAGGAGCTTCAGCTGCAAGGTCTGGCATTTACTGCAAACAATTGAAACGATAACACTAATGATGATGGTAACACAAATAGGAATGCTACATAAGGAGGAAGAAGAAAGGCTTCCACGGAGCACTTAGTGCCAGGCACTGAGCTTGTGTTTTGCAGATGTGCTTTCCTTTTCTCTTGCGCGCTAAGGTTTTTGTTAATTTACAAAGGAGTGAGATCCAGAGAGGTTAATGCACTTGTCCCAGGTAACCACAGGCATGGATTCATATGCCTGCCACTGGCCTGCACTCTATAGCTTGGGGAAAGGCGCTTTGGGACCCATTTCATTTATGTCCCAGGTCGAGTCTTGACAACACGGTCCATTTTTTTAATCCCATGTTGGGTGGCTTCAGTGCAGCTTTGCAATGGGACACAAAAGCAAGGTCCCCAGCCTATACGGTTTGCTAGATGTAGCAAATAAATACACAGAACGCACAGTTAAAATTGAATACCACATGAACAACACATTGTTAGTGTAAAAACATCCCCAATCTTGCCGAGGACGTATTTCCTCTTAAGCAAATTAATTGGTTAGCTGACATTTGAATTTAAGTAGGTGTCCTGAATTTTACCCAGGCCCTCTCCCTAGGTTAGGAGACCCAGGCTGGAATGTCTGCACTGCATCCCAGTTGAGTGACCTTGTATAGATAGACCACACAACGTCTGAGCTTCAGCTGAAGTATAGTAGAAACAGCTTCTGGAAAAAACAAAGGAAGGAACTTCTGCCTCCAAGAGTCACCATGATAACTTGGTGTCCTCCTGGCAGTCATGATTCCTTGGGGATGTCACCTAATCTTCTCTTGGTCTTGGGACCCTCAGGAGCCAGGGGACCAAAGCCTGGGTCATTCAGCAGGTGACAGAAGGGCCTGGGTCAGCTCCTTCGTGGTCCTTTCACCCTTCCCCTCCAGGTCACAAGACGTTCGTGCCTGCCTCTGACATCGGCCTCACAGAACTGTGTCCAAAGGCATAAAGGGGGTGGGGTGGTTTCCATCCCAGTCAACTTTCCCTCGGTGTCTCAAATTGGGTCAGTCTTCTGGCTGGGGAAATGAGGATTCGGCTTTTTTCAGCCTCAGTAGCAGTAGATCATCTCTACTGCAAAGAAAAGACAAGAACAATAGCTGTTGGTTAAAAGCAGATACATTACACTCACCCCATGCCATAGCCGAGTTGTGGGGCGGTCATGGAAGGTTAGAGCGCAGAGAGTGTGGGCCGTTCCCAGGGCGCGCTGGCTGAGCCCCAGTTGTGTGTGCTGGGCTGCGGTGGTCTTTGTTTGAGCACCTCCAGGTCAGGGCCTGATGCATGGCAGGTAGGTAGTCAGGAAATGATTGAGGAATGAGTGAGGACGGGACAGGGATAGCAGGGCTGGGCTCAGGCTGGGGTGCTGAGACCCCTGAGTAGGAAAATTAAAGGGTGACAGCATGAGTCATTTCTAAGCAGCACCGAGAGATGGCTGTGATTTGGGGGAGTTTGGAAAGTTCCCCGTCAACCAGGTCACTGATGCTGGGGGAGGGGGGCAGCCACATTGCAGGAGGAGGAGCCAAGCCAGCAGTCAAGAAAACAGGACTTTGTTAAAGCTGAAGAAGCAAGGAGTGTTCATTTAATTAGTAAAGAAAACCCACAGATTCATGTCTTATCATCTTCTCCAAGCTGCACATCCAAGTCAAGCCACACCACACACACCTGCCCCTCCAGGCCTGCCACCAGAGGCAACTCCTTGCTCTCCTTAAATCAGGGCCTCTAGCCTCATTTTTATATTCAGGCAGTATAGAGAGTATTAATGTGTCTTCCTCTGGCCAGATTGGAAAGAAAAATTGACTTTACATACACGTCCTTCCCATCAGCAGCAGATTGGTTCAATAATTATGCTCTCAGCATTCCATGGAAAACTACAGAGCTGGTAAAATGAGTGGACTGATCCAACTTGCAAATTTGGAAAGATCTCCAAGGTATCTTCTTAAGTGGAATGGGGCAAATATATGGCATGGTATCATTTTTGCCTGAAAGAGTTATGTGTCTATGTTGTACATTTATACATATGAGTGCATACACACACACAACTCGTGCTGGAAGAATGTACTAGAAGCCAATGACACTGATTTCCTCGGGAAAATGGCTGGAGGATGGGAGGGAGAATTCACTTTGATTGTGTATTACTGTTCTATTTGAATTTTTAGTATAATGTGTGGGGGTTCGTTAAATAGTAATACATGATAGCATTTATTAAGCACTTACTATGCGCCAGGCACGGTTCTAGGAACCTCACATGTATTATCACATGCAGCCATCTTCCACCTATGGAGTCGCACATGTGGCCTTGTTTCTGGGGAGACAGCTGACCAGCCCGGGACTACATTACCCAGCGTGCCTTGCACCCACTGGTGGCCCCATGCCTGGTTCTCACTGGTGAAATGTCTGACATTGTTGGGATGGAGCTCTTAAAAAACAGGGTACCGTCTGCGCTCACTTCTCCTTCCACCATAGGATGCAGAGGATTTGCCGGCCCTCGAGGGAGATGGACCACACAATGAAAGGCACCTAGTCTCCTGAATTATCTCAAGGAAGGAAGCCTCCTGCCAACCAGGATCACCCACATTGGACAATGACTGAAGATGTCAATAGAATTCTGTGGAATTAATTCCATGGGTGAACACATAGAATTGTAGGGTTTATTTCTTACAGCAGCCAGGGTCACTCTAACTCACACACCAAAGCTTAAAGAATCTTAAGGGCAGAGAAAACTGGCCGGGGCCCAACAGTGGGCATGGGAAGCCCAGTTAAGATGTTCTCTAGGGGACACCAGTGGTGTTAGAGAAAGAAGGAGACAGACTCTAGATGTCTGTAGACTGGGAAGTGCAGGATATGGGAGAGGAGCAGATAAAGAGGCTCAAATTCCTCTCCTTCCCAACACCGTGGCTGTGATGCAGATACTACTAGCTGGAAGAACAGCGAGGGACTTTACTAGTTAAAGTGTAGCCAGAAAGCCCGGCCTTGTAGTCACTATGAGTTTCTATCACCTGTCACGTAAGGACTTCTTATTCATTTCCCCCCAATTGTCTTCAAAATGTCATTGTATAGTTGGCTTGTTGGAATTGGGATCCAAATAAAGAATCCAATATTGCATTTTTTTGATATGTCTCTTAGTTCTCTCCCACTCCTACCTGCCTGACATTCATTTCTTGAAAAAGCAGGGTCATTTTTCTTGTAGAATTTCTCACATTACAGTTTTGGCTGATTGACTGATGTTGCTGACAAGTTCCTTTCTCCTACATGTATCCTGGAAACTTAGTTCTAGAAGTTTGATTAAATCCCAGGTGAGTGACTTTTTTGGCAAGAATGCCTTACAGGTGGTGCTGTGTACTTCCTACTGTGTCTGGAGACATTTCATGTCAGGGTGTCCCCAGTTTGGTGATATTAAATCGTCCAATGAGTTGATGTAGTGTCAGCCTAATTGCACCATCTAGTGCAAGTTAGTGCATCAATCTGTCCCTTGAGAGATTTAGCAGACACTAATGACCGTTGCCAAGATGGAGTGTTTTATTTGCAAAAAGTTCATTTTCCGACTCCATCATTCCTCCTGCCTTTTCTAGTTTTGATTCTACTAAAGAGAAGAACATTTCTTCATCAGCCATTTGCTTATCCTGAAAGATGGTCTGTAGAGAAAAGATAAGCAAGGTAAATGTTTCATTCTTTCCTTTTATTTATCAATTTTCAGAATAATGAGCTGATATCCTAGCAACCTCCAAAAGGAAGTAGTAACATCATTATCCTTTTGCCGTATTTCGACCCATCGCAGCCAGTATTCCTTCTGATGCTAAAATCATCCCATCTTTAGACAGGAGAGGGGTCCTTCAGATTGGCTCCTCTCCCATTCTAGATGTCTTTGATAGCTTCTTACTTTGAGGCAGGATGAGATATTTCGTACTCATCTTCCCCATTCCCCATCCCAGGACTGGATTCGTAGGAGCACACACGAAGGGCAGTGGGGTGTTATGCCTGTATTATAACTGCTAAGTGGACACTTGTTAAGTGGAGCCTGGGATGCTGGATGGTGAGCCGCCATTCAATGACAGACTCCAAGAGAAATTAATGTAGAGAAATTTATTACTCACAGATCCTGGAGGAGGTACATGATGTGCCTTGATGGGTTCCAGGGCTAGGGCCAGATTAGTCAATTCACACCAAGAGAGTGCCATTTTGGTAAGCCCCCCAGGGGTCTTATCTAAGGGGTTCAGAAGGCACACAGGCAGTAGGAGGTGGGGAGACTGCTGATCACAAAGGCTTTTGGGAAGTCAAGTTGAGCGCTTACATTTGCATGTGACTTACAGCTGCTATCCAGAGCAGAGCTTGCAGAAGGGGCTAGTGTCAATGTAAGGACCCCCAGGCTGCTTGGCCAAACAGAATGGATGCTGAGACAGCAATATCACAGAGCAGCTGAGCTAGACTCTTGACGTAGGGATTCTGGCTAAACTGACCCTTTCAGATTCCTGCTGAAGAAAGGCAGGGGTGATCAGACATCCCCTGGTAGGTGGAGGGATGAGTAACCCAACTGGATATTGAAGGTGGGGGGTTCTGGTTAGATTGACTTAGTAGAATTCTTGCAAAAATTTGATAATGCAAAGGTGAATGTGAAAGACCAAGTCCTCATTGAAAAAGAGCTCAGAGGAGCCTGCATGGAGTTTGTTTGGTCAGGGGGAGAAATTTTGTCACCGCTCTGCCTCCATCAAAACCTGAATGCTCTAGTCTCGAATTGTCTTCAACTTCTCCATTTTTGACTCAGATTCATGGTCTGCCTGCCCTACAGCAGCAATTTCCTCAGCGACACTATTTCCCTTGAGAATATGAAACTTGGTCTTCATATTTATTTACTCATTCATTCATGCATTCAGTCAACAAATGATTGGTTTGAGGAACCATTCAAGGTTCCATCCCTTTGTGCTCCTCCCAGAACCTGGAGTACCTGGATGTGTTCCCTAAATGGCTAGTAAGGAAAGACTAAATGAGGGCATGAGTGAATGGATGAATGGATGGACAAAGGGAGGGAAAATGGCAGAGGAGGCAGCCATGATGGTGAGACTCCCCCACCTCCAGAGCTTTCCAGTCTCTTCCAGCAGTCAGGGAGACAAGCCACACCTCCTGAAGCCACCATGGGCTTTCTCCGAGTCCCACAGGGCAATGGGAGAAGTCATTGCAGGGAATGTCGATTGACAAGAACAGCAGCCTGATGCAGCCATGATGTTATCTCCCGTCTACTGTCAGGGGCCTGCAAACTGGACAGCATGAACAGGAGGTGATTGCTGTTCCCAGGAAGTCAGTCAGAGCCACTGTGGACACTGATGATCTCCCAGGGCTGGCTCTATACTCATTCAGTTTCTGAAGACAACCCTGTGGTTGATGAGCAGGAACCAGAGCCATAGGGAGGATGACACCTTCACCCGATGACCACAGCTGGCACAGAGGTAAGGCATCTCCCCTCCAACACAGGGGGCTCTGTAGGTGCCCCAAGGGTTATGATTTACAGAGATGGCAAACTGCAGAAGGACGGGCCTGGGTGTCAAAGAGTGATCAGATTTTGCCTGATCAAAGAAGAGAGAGAGGGAGGGAATAGTATTGGGTTCCTAGGATGGGTGACGTTCTGTGATCCACGGCTTATTATCTCTGGTGCATAGACAAGAAGACAGAGGCCTAGTGAGGTGAAGACCTTGGCCAGGAGCACCCAACTCATAGGTGACACAGCTGACCCTTCAACAACATAAGTTTGAACAGAGTGGGTCCACGTGTACACGAATATTTTTCTGATAAATACAGTGCTTTACTGTAAATGTATTTTCTCTTCCTCATGATTTTCTTAATAAGGTTTCCTTTTCTCTCACTTTATTGTAAGAATACAGTACAACATATATAACATACAAAATACGTGTTAATTGCCTTTTGATATTATTGGTAGGGTTTTTGGTCAATAGCAAGCTATTTGGTAGTTAAATTTGTGGGGGAGTCAAAAGTCAAAAGTGGATTTTCTATTGTGTGGGGAGTCAGCGCCCCAACCCCCGTGTTGTTCAAGGATCAACTGTAGTGAGGACGTGAATCATGACTGCTTCCCGAGTAGGCCCTGCTGGGAACTTGTTTACAAGGCAGGACTGGTGGGAGTAAGGGCTGCCTCTGCTGGAGAAGCTGCTAGAACCAGCCTATAATCACCACTCCCCTTCACCAGCTGGGTCCAGTTGAAGCTCAGGGTTCCTCTTACTGACTTGAACTAGGGCCTGGGAAACAACCATCTGTCCAGTTATGCTCGACTTTAAAGATATTCATGAAATCAATAGCTTTCCTCAGCATTCACACTAACCATTTAGAAGCAAATAATTTTTTAATGAAATTATTTACTTAAAGACAAATTATAAAATACCTAGCCACAGTTAACACAAAAGATACAGCACCTCTGTTAATTCAGCCACACAGTCTCATTGAAGGCATAAAAGAGGATAATCAGCAGAAACAAATTTTAGATTCTTCAATAAGAAATGAAATACCATTAAAACGTGAATTCTTACCATTTAATTCATTCCGGTTAGGATCTCATTTTTTTTGAAAGGACAAAATTATTGTAAAGTTCTTGGGGAAGAACAAATGTCAAAAATGGCAAAATATTCTTGAAAACAGAAAATAGTTAAACTCATTCTAAAGCCAGCAAAATAAAAATAGTATGGTGTGACCTTAGGAAAAACAACAACAACAACAACAACAATATAATAGACAATGCTCTATCGTACAATAGAGCGAACACCAACCAGAGAGCGATCATGCAGGAGACCGTATTTAGAAACACACCCCAAGTTTACACAGAAAGTTAATCTTCAAAGTGGTGAGATTTCATTTCCATGAGAAGTAAATAGTACTTTACATATGGGAGAAAACAAAAACTAGACTCGATTAATGACACTAGATTTTTGAAAAGGTTCAAAATGCATTCAGAATCCGAGTGTGAAAAACAAAACAAAAATAGTAGATGACATTTTAGGAAAATAACTTTGGATGGAGGTGAACTTCTTAAACAAGTCAGGAAACCCAGGTGCCTCACCGAGTAGGAGAAATAGGGCTAAATTCACAAGATGCTTAAGTTTTGTGAAAAGTACCACACGTAAAGTTAGAAGGTTTGGGGAAAATATCACATCTATGACAAGCAGAGAGGCAATTTTCCCCAATATATGAAGAACTCTTATAAATTGATAAGAGGCAGCGATGCAATCTAAAAATGAGCAAAGGATACGCAAAGGCAAGGGAAGTGCAAAACGAAATGCAATATTGTTGGGGTGCCTGGGTGGCTCCGTCAGTTAAGCATCTGACTCTTGATTTTGGCTCAGGTCACGATCTCAGCGTTCATGAGTTCGAGACCCATGGCGGGCTCCACACTGATAGTGAGGAGCCTGCTTGGGATTCTCTCTCTTTCCCTCTTTCTATGCCTCTCCCCTGCTCACTCTCTCTCTCTTTCTCTCTCTCTCTCTCTCTCAAGATGAATAAACTTTTAAAAAATGATGAATCTGATTCTGATGTGGGGCAATAGTCATTCTCATACAACAGACATGGGAGCGTTAACCATTAACTGCTAACACCATTTTGGAAGGAATTCTGGAGGTATTTATTATAGCTTCATACACACCTTTGGACCCAGAAAACCACTCTTGAAAACCTTATCCTCTAGATTATAAAAATTCATATTTCAACATTGACTGTGGAAACAGAGGAGGAGGAATTCTCCCAACGTGCACCTGGATGGTCCTTGGTGTGTTGGGTAAATAAATCCAAGTAATCCCTCCAATGGATTGCTTTGTACCTAATACAGAGCAGAAGACATATCTGTCTACACCAACCGGAGAGATGGCCCTAATCCTTCAGTAAAAATAGCAAATGGAGGAGAAACGTATGAGGCAAGTTCTCACTTTATGTCAAACAAAAGCCCCAACAAATCTGAATGTATGGATAAGCACAGAGGAATATTCAAGAAGCTAACCCCCAAGCCTGCTCAGACCTGACGATTCCATCAGCCCCAAGCACAAGGGACTCAGAACTTGCCACTGAGGCATGGCCACGTGGGTAGCATTTCCACCACGGAAATCGGAAAATGCTGGACATTCAGGTTTACCCCCTAGCAGCCAGTTATTAAGCCGGTAATCAACATGTTATTGCCATAAGGGGCTGAAAGGAGGGGGGGGGGTGCAAGCCTTGTCTCCAAAAGCCCTTACTCAAAGACGTGCTTGTTCCCTACACCCAGAAATGCATGGACACGGAGATAGTGCATGAGAGGCTATGCTGCATCCTCACCACTGGAGGGCAGTGTTACCACAGCACCTGGAAGATCTGGACCCGAGTTCCCAGCCTCTGCCGGAAGCCAGCAGCCCCTCAGCCTTGGGGGCCCTGGGATCCTCCCCCGGGGGGTGGAGGAGAAAAGAGGGCGGGAGGACTCAACCCGTAGTGTCCTTAAACTCAGAAGGCATTGATTTCAAGACTGGGAATACTGATAATAGCCGCTCAGCACATTGCCATTTAAACCAAGCCGTTCCACTTCCAGGCCATCTGACAAGTCACTGCCTACTGTGAGCCTCCCGTTTCCTCCTCTCTAAAACAGGGAGGCTATTAGTATTGACTTCAGAGGGTGTTGTGATGATTAAATAAGCTTAGAAGGGTGCCTGGCACGCGGTGAGCCCTCAGCAGCGTCAGTTCGCATCGTTATTGCCGTGATCTATCCCATTCTGCAGCTCACACACGCAGCTCTGAGGTCTGTGCTATTAGCTTCCATATCACAGAGGAGACTAAGGGCCATGGAAGGGAAGTGACTGTCCCCAGGCTACACCATGAGCGGGGACAAGCAGGAATTTGAATCTGGTCTAGGTACCACAAGGCTCTCCTCCCTAATTCAGCTCAGCAGGGGTGATAGAGAGGAGGGTCTGCTGCTCTTGCTCTGGGGCCTGAGCCCCCCCCTCCGCCCCCTCCACCTACACCTGCGTGGGCTACCTGGCGCTCGGCACCCCCTGCTCCGAGTCACAGCCCCTTCCCTGTAAAGCAAGACTTGTCATCACAGACTCCTGGTGAGACTCGGTGACAGCGAGTACGCCGCCGGGCTCCCAAACAAAGAAGCCACGCATTCGTGCCTTCATTCAACTCGCGCATATTGTGCTCCAAACGGAGGCAAGGCCCGGCAGCAGTGCTCAGTGAACCCCCAGGTTTTGTCCTAATGGGTAAAATTGCCTCTGAAGTCTGAATTTCCTCCCCTCGGCATTTCGGGGGGTAGGCAAGGTGCCTTTCAGCACCCCCCTCCCTCCCTCCATCACATTACAAGCTCACACGCATGCACATGCGCACTCACAGGGAGGGGGCTGGGCCTTCATTTGTGGGGCATGTTACTGAGCAACTGGGGGTGGGGAGTGTGCCTGTCAACCTACAGCAGCTCAGGGGACACCATCGCAGGCCTGCTGGGACAATAGCGTTCCCGAGCCTCACCCAGACTTAGAAAGCCCTCGTGCGGAGCAAAAGTCTGGGTGTCCAACACTGCCCTCCTGGACAGACCACCCAGCTCGGTGGGGCACAATCTGGTGACCACGCCCATTTCCTAGTTTGGCTTTGTTGTCCACAAGCTGAGGACAGTGCCAGCCCCCCGCCCCCAAGGCGGTGGGGGACCTGACAGGGGATCTGTAGGGTGAGCACTTAGCAGAGGGCCTGGAGCCAGTGAGCACTGGTGGAAGAGTCCACGCAGACATTCGCATTGCCCATCTTCACCGCTCAGCTCACAGCTCCTGTTCCCAGCGGACGATCTCCTCCTCCCTGCCATGCCTCATAATAAGCGGGTGCTCGGGACCTCCACCTGCAGCGCTGTCCTGAGGAGGGAACAGGACAGAGGCGCCAGTGCCCCCCACCCAGGCTGGCAGTGCAAAGGCGAAACGCAACCTCCTGCAGACCCTCAGCTCCAGCCTTGCAAGTGCTTGGGCCCGAACCTTGTCACACCCTTGACTCTTTCTCTCCCGCCCGGCATCTAATCGGTCAGCAAATGCAGCGGCTCAAACTCCAGCCTGGACACTGCTCCCCCTGTACGATGCCCCCATCTGTGAGCCACATTATCCCTGGGACTAGGCCCCCTCAGCTGCCCCCAGGGGACCAGAGTTGTCCTCTTTCTGAGTCAGATCCCGTCTCTCCTCTGCTCAGCACACTCCAGGGGCTCCCACCTGGCTTGGAATAAAATCCAAAGTCCTCACCTAGTCCTACAAGGGCCTCACCCTATGCCCCAATACTGCCCTCAGGTCTCGGTCTCTTTATTTCTTTCTTTTTAAAATGGGATATAATTGATATACAACATTACATTAGTAATGAAATGATTCCATATTTGTATATGTTGCAAATGACCACCGTGGTAAGTCTAGCTAACATCTGTCACCACAATAGTTAGAATTATTTTTATTGTGACGAGAACTTCTAAGATCAACCTTCTTAGCAGCTTTCAAATGTACAATACAGCCTTGCTAACATAGTCACCATGCTGTCCATTGCATCCTCAGGACCCATTTATTTTGGAACTGGAAGTGTGGAGGTACCAGCCTCTTACCCACTCCTCAAACACTTTGCATACTCTGTTCTCTCTGTCTAGCACGCCCTTCCTCGGACAGCCACAGACGGGCTCACTCAGGGGTCTGCTGACACTCCCGTGGCAAAGTTGCCCCTTCAAGATGATGAGCAGGTAGATGGGTGGGCAGCGTGGGGAACTGCAAAGCCTTAAGGAAAATGGGCTCCACGCAGACAGAATGTGAGTTTGGGGCACCACGTTCGAGAGGAAATAGAAATTCAAATTTTCATGTGAAATTGTTTGACTTTTAAATGTTGTTAGTCATATCTGCAGCTCATTTCTTTTTTTTTTTTATGTTTATTTTTGAAGAAGGGAGAGAGTCAGAGGATGAGTGAGGAAGGAGCAGAGAGACAGAGGGAGACACAGAATCAGAAGCAGGGAAGCAGGCTCCAGGCTCTGAGCTGCACACAGCCTGATACGGGGCTCAAACTCACAATCTGTGAGATCATTACCTAAGCTAAAGTCAGACGCCCAACCGACTGAGCCACCCAGGTGCCCCTGCAGCTCATTTCTAATCATCCAGGTACCATCTGTGGTCAGTCACTACATCATATAAACACCAGTAAGAGAAAGCAAAAGGAATATAGGACATTGTTTTTCTTTTTCTCCTGCCCCCCCCCCAACACTCTGCCTCTCTCTTTCTTTCGGGTATGGGATGAGTTCTGTCCCCAAAATTTCATGTATGGAAGTCCTAACCTTTAGTACCTCCGAATGTGATTGCATTTGGAGATGGGGTCTTTAAAGAGGCAATTATGTTAAAACAAGATCATTGGGTGGGGTCATTGTCCAATGTGACAGGTGTCCTTCTGGGAAGAAATTACCACACAGATACACAGAAGAAGGTCATGTGAAGGCACAGGAAGAAGATGGAGAACTGTCCAGAAGCCAAGGGAGGAGACCTCAGAATAAACCAAACCTTCTGACACCGTGACTTGGACTTCCAGCGTCTGTGAAAAGATAAATTCCTACTGTTGAAGCCCCCACCCCGCCCCGTCTTGTTACTGGTTATGGCAGCCCCCACACACTAATTCCTTCTGTCTCTCTCTTTCTCTCTGTTTTCCTCCTCTATCTGGAGATAGAGAAAACGATTGAATTGAAGAGGGAAGAATGGCCACAAGGTGAGTTGGTGGCAGATTTGTCTCCAGGAAGGATTTAATGAGCATAGATCCACCACCACACACTTCCCACTGGCCGAGAAGGAGGGAGCACATTCCATTCACAGAGATTCTTCTCAGGGAAGAATGCAGAATTTGCTTGGGAACATGAGGACACGGCAGCAACAAAGATGTTCTCTAACTGGATGGCTCGGAGACAATGGGGAGGTGTGGTGGAGGCTCAGGAGAATACCGGGGAAAAAAGAGGAGGGGAGGGATACTGTGCTCTGTGTGCCGAGACCTCCTGCCTGTTGCCCGCCCCCCAATCTAACATTTTACTCAAGCTCACGAAATGGTGCATGGGAGTTGATTTCTTAATGGAACTTGGAGAGGATCTGTAACCAGGGTCAGGCGGAGACCCCTCCCCACCCCATTGCAGAAACGGAGGAGGGGGCCAGAGGCAGGAAGACTTCCCTCAGCAGCATCTCACGCTACTCCTGAGGGACCACAACCAATCCCCCCACTCTACCATGAGTTGGACGGCTCCTCGTCCCCATTTTATATAGGCGGAAACTGAGGCTTTAAGCGGGCTGAGCCAGCTTGTAGCCAGCGAAGAGCAGCGCTGGGATTCGGTCCTGGCTCCCATGCACCGCCCTGGCATCGTGGTGGGCGGTGGCGCTTGCCGGGCTCCGACCTTTCCAGAATTCCCAGCAAACCCGGGCAGGAGCTGCAGCAGGTAAACAAAGGGACGGCTGGCTGGCTGGCTGCAGAGGAGCGGCTGGCCACCAGGGGGCAGCGCGCGCTCGCAGCCGCCCGGGGACCGCCTTTGTCCGGATTGAGGCCCCCTTCCCGCACCCCGCCGTCGCCGGAGCCCCCGCTCCTGCAGGCCCGCGGGCCACCAGCTACCCCAGGCAGGCCCCCACCGCAGCCCCCCTCTGCGTCACCCGGCCCTCCCTCCTTTTCTGGCTGGCGAATGGATCGCATTTCTTGTCATCTCCCAGGGCCTGGCTCAAAGATCTTTCCAGTCTCTCGGCTTTCATGGAGACTTCCTTAATCGCGTGCGCATGCAGGTAGATGGATGATGCTTCGTGGCCAGGGCCCAGCCCTCCCTCCATCAGCCCCCTCTCGGATGTGAAAGCATCTCCGGTGTGCAGTGAATGGGGTGCAAATCTAGACCTCCCCCGCCCACCTCCCTGAGCCCCGTTCTGTCCATCAGGAGCCCAGAAGCCGTCCTTCCTAGAAATCCCCAAGCTGCCTGGCCTCCTGGGCCGGGAGAGCAGCCAGAGCCTGTATCTGACCACAGGGGCCTGGGAAGGTCTGTTTAGGGACGGAGACCTGTTTGGACCGGACCACATCTGAGTCATCCCTGTGCCCCCAGGCCCACCTTGGTGGCTGCCAGTCAGTCTTTCCTTGGCTTCCCAGGACCGCCCTGGGGCCTGGAGGCGCCCCTCAGGTGTGTCCACCCTCCCGCAGCTGGCCTTTCCCTTGGTGGGGCCCCGGGGTGCCTGGGCTAGGACCCACCTCGAGCCCTGCGCTGGTGAAGATGAGTTGTCATCAATATACCTGGCATCTCCACTAGGGCAGGCTGTCTCCAGTGGCCATGCCCCCTGCCTTCCACACACGCAGACACAAAAGTGAGGCTCGCTCTGTAGTGAACGTTCACCCGCTGCTGGAAAACATCTTTTCTTGTGCCTGTCCTCATCTCCCCCTCAAACAGCCTTGCTGAGTGGAAAGGCTGCCTTGCCCATTCCACAGATGAGGAAACTGAGACACAAGACAGGACAGGGGCCCCGTGCAGGCTCCGCCTCCACCTGCCAGAGCTGTGCCCCTCCTCCTGGAGCCGGCTCTCCCCTTCCTCCTGGCCTTGGCCTGCAACCTCCAGTATCTTCCCCCGTTTCTTTCTTTTTTTAAATGTTCGTTTATTTTTGAGAGACAGAGAGACAGAGCGTGAGCAGGAGAAAGGCAGAGAGAGACTGGGACACAGAATCTGAAGCAGGCTCCAGGCTCCGAGCTGTCAGCACAGAGCCCAACGCAGGGCTCGAACTCACGAACTGCGAGATCATGACCTGAGCAGAAGTCGGCCGCCTAACCGACTGAGCCACCCAGGCACCCCTCTTCCCCCTTTTTCTTCAGAGGGCCCAACCCTGGCCACTCAGGTTAGTCTCTCCTTTCTCTTGTGACTGTTACTGCCTGTCTCCCCTCTCAGCCCAGCCTCATGTGTAGGAACCGTGTTCATCGTCTTCACTGTGATATTCCTCACACATAGCACTTTGCCCCGCACACGACCAAGGGGGTTGAATGAATGACTCAAATTTCACAACAAGCCAAGGTGAGCATGTGACATCCACCCATCTTCCCCGTCATCCCCAGGCCAGGAAGGCGGGCTCAGATGGGAAAGAAGGAACTCTTCTGGATATGCCAGAATTAAGAAATCTATCAAAGTGCATTTGGTTATAAAGTTTATAGATGTGAAGTGGCACGTCTGTAAATTGCACACATTTTGCATGTGTTAGTAGCAGAAATGGAATGGACTGAAATCATCGACTTAGTTGCACGCATCTGGGTGTGCGAGCCACATGTGGACAAAGGTGATGGAATGAGGCTCTGGAGTGTCTGTTTTGCTGTTCCCACGGGTGCACAGTGAGCCGAGGACACAGCTGGAGTTTGAGCACGCAGAGCAGAGGGTCGGCCTGCGGCTGCCATGTCCGGCCACCAAGCAGGCTGCCCTGGTCGTGGGCCCCTTCCTCCTGCTAATGAGATCATGAAAATAACCATACTGGCTATAGGCATTTAAGTAAGCCATGGGGACGAGCTCTCTGTGATCTTGCTAGGTGTACCCAGGGGGGACATCGGGAGGTCTGTGGTGACCTTGGGTTGTTACTGGAGTGACTGCACTGATGGGTGGGGTTTGGAGCCACTAGGGTGCTGCAGACCTGCTGTGACACCCACTTTTACGTTGTCCTCTGGGCTTGAGTCTGGATTGCCCCTCCTGCCTGGCTTGCTCCCATGTGTGAATGAGAGGAAGCCAGAAAGGGAGAGGAAGGGGTCAGCACAGAGAGGGGGACCAGCTTGGTTTGGCCTCACAGCGGCAGTGGCAGGGAGAGGATTGCCACCCAGGTCTCTCGATCAGCAGCACAGCTGCCAGGGTTGTGCACTGCGTCCCCAGGCTCACCCTGCATGGAGCCCAGTCTTGGCAGGCTTTTGTCTTAAGCCCAGTCATGTGCCTTGAATTATTCCTCCAAGGTGACTGTCCGGGGCTGGTGCTGGTGACTTCTCTGGCTTTTGATTTATGATGTTTCCTGCCAGGAGGATGCTGGTGTCAGAGCCGGAAGGTGCTCACAAGAGCCCATCGCAGTCTTCATGCCCTCTGCCGCATTTGTTGAGCCCGCAGCACATGCCAGGCAGTGGACACAAAGCCCCGTAAGTTCAAACCTCAAGTCCACATCTCATCAGCCGTGTGATGTTGGGGAAACCACTCTACCTCTCTAGACATTTTCCATTTGTAAAATGGGGTCGACCACTCATGGCAGTTTGCTCAAACGGCTGAGGGATAATACACAAAATGTGACCGTGCCTGATGCAGTCAAGGGCAACAGAGGCACTGAGGTCCTGGCTCCTAATCTAGCGCTGCCTCCGGGTCAGAAGGGTGGACCTATAGGGAGGGCCGAGTTGTGGGTCCTTTGAATGCTGGATACTGACCTTGGATGTCACCCTGGGGGCCATGGCGGGTTCAGAGAGAACTACTCAGATTTGCTTTTCTGGAAAGGCCTGTGGAGCGTGGATCAGAGGGGTGAGACCGGCCAAGCCTGAGACCCCCAGGACTCCCCCAGGGGGACACATAGAGCAGGTGAACCCAGGGGCCAGCCAAGACCCAAAAGGCTGCCCTGTTTCCATTTCTGTTCCTATTACGTTCCCATGTGTGCCCCAGCCTTGAACGCCCACACCCTCCGGCTCCCTGTCACTTGGGGGCTTCCTTGCTCAGCTTTGACCTAGATCCTTGCTCCTACTCCTTTCAGCCCACCCTTTATGAAACACCGGGATGTAAACATTGTCTTTTAAACATGGCGTCAAGAAAGAACCCTCAGCAAAATGCAGCCCCGCCTGGGCACTCTGCCCTTCCTGTCACTCACGCAGCACCTGGGGTGGGAATGACTGTCTCAAAGATGCTTGCGTCCTCATCCCCAGGGTCTATGCGTGTCACGTCACGCGGGGAAGGGGACTTTGCAGATGTCATTGAGTTGAGGATCTTGAGATGGGGAAATGATCGGGGGGGGGCAGTGTCATCCCAGGGGTCTTTGTGAAAGAGTGGGGGGCAGGAGAAAGATTTGAACAGGCCTTTGAAGACAGAGAAAAGAGCCACAAGTCTAAGCATGCATGCAGCCTCCAGAGGCTAGGAAAGGCAAAGAAACATTCCGCGTGCTATCGGCCGCGTGTGTCCCCCTCCCCCCCACCAAATTCAAATGTTGAAATCCTAACCCCCAACACGATGGTATTAGGAGGCAGGGCCTTTGGGAGGTGATTAGGTCACGCCACCCTCATGAGTGGGATGAGAGCGTTTATAAGACACCCCAGAGAGCTCCCTGGCCTCGCCCACCACTGAGGACACAATGAGAAGTCTGCAACCGGGAAGATGGCCCCGCCCGATGGTGCTGCCACCATGATCTTGGACCCCAAAGGTTCTGTTCTTTATACAGAACAGAATCAGTCTGTGGCATTTGTTCCCTGCAGCTTGAGAGGACTAAGACACTCTTCCTGGGGCCTCGGGAAGGACCACGGCCCTTCTGCTGCCTTGATTTCAGCCAGTGAGACCTGTTTTGTGCTTGTGACCTCCAGGTCCATAGGACAATGAATGCGTTTTGTTTTAAGGCAGTAACTTTGTGGAAAGTCGTTACAGCAGTACTAGGGAACTAACCCACACCTTCCCCTCTCTGGGCCTCTGTTTCCCCATTTTGGCTGTGGACACAGGGGAGTTTTATGCACAGGCACAAAGTGGAAGTCAAGGCCGAGCAGAAATAAAGCAGGCCTCTGGGAGGAGGCCTGGACCTTCTCTGTGCCACCGTGGACCAGGCCAAGGGGACATCCCAAACTCAGAGGCCGTCCGCCTTCTAGGTGTGGAAGTGGGTGAGGTGGGCAGGTGTGAGAGGGACAAGGCGGACTGGTGGGGTCTGTGGGAAAGGCCCGAGCGAAGACACCCCAGTCGGGGGTGGCCCGCCCATGTTCCCAGGTGAGAAGGTGCCCCTGCGGCCAATCGCCCAGCTCTGCTTAGAGAAGTCGGGATGATGGATTTTCATGTAAAATCTCTCCGTCCGCATGATATTGCCAACCAATTAGAAAAGAATGAAACGCTGGGCCGGCCAAACCAAACACATCTGCAGCCCAGCCTGGCCTCCAGCTTGTCTTTCAAACCCTGAGTTTTGGTGTCGACATGTTTGGGCTGGAGTCCTCGTTCTGCCACAGCCACGTCACCTGGGCAACCTGCCCGATGATGGGCCACTCAGAGCCTCAGTGTCCTCATTTGTGAAGAAGGGGTAAGAATGCTTACCTCGCTGGGTGGGGGGGAAGAATAGACTGTAAAGTGCGTGTGAAGGGCACAGAGTACCGTAGGAGCTGGTGACTAGATGTTCTTTGTTATTTTTATTACCGTTATTCTGCTGTGAGCAGAGAAGACCTTTTTCCAAACTTCTACGCCCTGTGCTGGTCCTTCCTGTAGGAAGGGCCTACATGCCAACCACTTCGAGCCTGAACTCAAAGAGAGCCGTGCAGTTGGCTGTCCCCGCGGTCTCTCCTCGGGGCGTGTGAAGTGTCGTGAGCGCGTCACCCAGAGCCTGGTGCGGGGGGCCGGAGGCAGGAGGGTCCTCAGAGAGCCAGGCCATGTACACTGATTCCAGTCACCACCTTGCCACGCCAGTGCCCCCCCTTTTTTTTAAGAAAAATAAATGTTTTTATTATATCATCACTTATTCCTTATCTAACACACTTCTTTTTTTTAAAGAACTTTTATTTAAATTAGTAGTTAGTATACAGTGTATTGGTTTCAGGAGGAGAATTTAGTGTTTCATCCTTTACACCCCAACAAGTGCCCTACTTACGGCCCATCCCCCATCTAGGCCATCCCCCACCCACCTCCCTCCAGCAGCCCTCAGTATTCTCTGTATTTAAGAGACTCTTATATCCTACTCCTTTCTTTGTTTTTTAATTTTTTTAATGTTTTTTTTTTATTTATTTTGAGAGAGAGAGAGAGAGAGAGTGCTTGAGTTGGGGAGGGACAGAGAGAGAGGGAGAATGAATTCCAAGCAGGCTCTGCACTGTCATAGCAGAGCCTTCTAAGGACTCAGGGCTGGATCTCACAAATTCTGGGACCATTAAAAAATTTTTTTTTTACATTTATTTATTTTTGAGAGACAGAGGGAGACAGAGCGTGAATAGGGGAGGAGCAGAGAGAGAGGGAGACACAGAATCTAAAGCAGGCTCCAGGCTCTGAGCCGTCAGCACAGAGCCCGACGCGGGGCTCGAACCCACGAACCGTGAGATCATGACAGGAGCTGAAATCAAGAGTCAGATGCTTACCTGACTGAGCCCCCCAGGTGCCCCCATCCTGCTCCTTTCGAAAGCAGCATTCCCAAAACTCTGACCACGAGACTGGGATCTGGCTTGCGGCCCCTGATCCCCCAAACCCCAAAGAAATTTGGTGAACTCAGCGTTTCCCCCAATTTAACTCTTACACTACTGCCAGTATCTCCTATCATTTGCATGTATTTCTTCCAGTTGACTCGTTTTTTTATACTTCTGCAAATGCAGTTCCGTCTCAGGAGTGTTATATGTAAAACAAGGGTTTTGATGAGCTACTTATCTTTTTCTTATACACATCAAGACAAAAAATGTCTCTGTTTCAAATTCACAAACTCATCTGGGTTATGAAGGGAAATCGTCCTGCCTGCTCTCACCATGGTCAGGCAGCCCCTTCGGGTTGGTTGAGGTAAAGGGCAGCGCGATCTCATTGCCACTGCTCCTCCCTGGAGGTTTCCCCCAGCTTTGGTCCCCCTGCCATGGGCACTTGCAGACTCGGGAGGGAACAGGGAAGGAACGACCCGGGTGAAACCGGTAATGTTCCTTCAGACGTCCTCATCCGCTCTTGATTTTTTAAAACTGGATTTTACAGCGTGTTGGAGTAATTCATTCATGCCTTCTGCCTGGAGAACAGTTCCCAGTCCTTTCACTGAAATGCAGTGTGTGAACTAAACATGCGGCTTCAGCAGCTCCCCATTTTCTGTGGGACTGAGTCCAAACCGTGGGCATGGCATTCAAGGCTCTGCACAGCTCTCACTTTCCCTCTCCCCCTGCTGTGCCCCCCCCTGAGTCTCTGTGTCCCAGCACCATCCAGCCACTGGTGGTCACACTTGTGTGATGTCTGTGCTGCGGTCACTGTGGGGAGAAACCCCTTAGACTTCATTTGCTTAGCACACTTCTTTTCAATCTCCAGAACCCTACTCAGCACCACTTTCTTCGTGGAGGCCCCCTCCCCTGATTCATCCTCTGAGCTCAGTCTCCCCGGAGGAGTTGCTTACTCCTTCTCTCCTATCAAATGTCCCAAATCCTTCAGCTTTTTGGCATCTTTTTTGCCAGCACTGTGGGCTCAGCCCACAACACCTGCCACCCTGCTGATGACGAGAGCCCCCAAACAGGTCTCCCTCCACCCCCTCCACACCTCCTACCTCCTCTAATCTGATCTCCACAGTAGTCAGAGTGATCATGGAAAAACTCTGGTCACAGCATGCTGCTCCCCCATTTAAAAGTTTCCAGCAGCTTCTATTTTACACAGATATAATCCAAGATCTTGTAAGAGCCCCCAAAACCTGGTGTGATCTGGTCCCCACCCACCTCTCTGGCTTCCTCCTCCTCCTCCTCCTCTTTCCCCCAGCACACCAGCCTACTTGTCTTGCCCCAGAGTTTGTAGCTGCTGTTCCCTTCTGGGATGTTCTGTGCCTACCTGCCTTCCACACATGGGCTCCCACCTACCCTGTTCTGTACACACACATACTCTCTTCACCTGTCACTCAGGACTCACCTGAACAGTCATCCCTTGGGGAAGCCCTCAGTGCTCTGTCTCCCCCCCTCCCCATGACCGGGTGGTCCTGGAGGGCAAGGATTATATCATGTTGATTTGTATGTCCCCAGGCTGGGGACAGGATGAGACCTAGACTATGTGGGGACCAACCCAAGGGATCCCCACAGGAAGATCCAGCTCTCTGATGATGCGGACTCTCTAGCCTCCCTTGGGTGTGTCCCAAACAAACCTGAGTACCGCTGGCCTGGTTCTTGCAGGCTGGGCAAGGACACCGCCTGCCTGTACATCAGGGAGTGGATTTACAAAACAGTGGCCCATGCATCCTTTTGAGTTACAGCGAGTATAATCTGGTGAAACAAGTGTGAGTACAATGAGCCTAAAAGTCGGGACAAACCAGGCTGGAGGCTGGGCTCTGTCCTGGTTCAGTGCAGCCTGGGGCAAGTGTCCTGACCCTGCTGGCCATTTCCAGGGTGCCAGATGAGAGGTCTCTGAAGTCACCTCCAGCTTGGGGCTGGTACACATCAACTTCACAGAACCGGAGCGTCCTCACCCCCGGAATGGGAGTGATGATACATATCACACTGGAAGGGTGAAATGAGACAGTACAGTAGAGCGTCCTGCATGTGGGACTCCCACGGGGCCCAAGCCTTCCTGCCCAAGCCCTTCCTCATAATAATTTGAAACCTGACATTTTATGACTATATTGGCATAAAGATAAATACAATTCCAGCTGGATAATATTCATTTTTCCCTCTTACTTGAAAATAAATTGTGGATGCCTGGGTGGCTCAGTTGGTTAAGTGTCCGACTCTGGCTCAGGTCGTGATCTCATAGTTCGTGAGTTTGAGCCCCGCATCGGGCTCTGTGCTGACAACTCAGAGCCTGGAGCCTGCTGTGGATTCTGTGTCTCCCTCTCTCTCTACCTTCTCCCCCCGCCCCCCACTCATGCTCTGTCTCTCTCTCTCTCTCAAAAATAAATAACAAACATTAAGAAAAGACAATAAATTGAGGGTCCCTGGGTGGCTCAGTCATTTAAGTGCCTGACTCTTGATTTCGGTTCAGGTCATGATCTCATGGTCCATAGGTTTTAGCCCCGCATCGGGCTCTGTGCCCACAGCACAGAGCCCACTTGGGATTCTCTCTCTCCCTTTTTCTCTGCCCCTCCCCTACTTGCTCTCTCTTGCAAAAATAAATAAACTTAAAAAAATAAAATTAATTGAAACATTTTCATGTAAGAATATCTGCTCCTCTCCCCTCCACCACCCTACATTTCACATTCTACTTGATCCCCACCTGCACTGGGTCCTGGGCTCTGCCAGGGGCTCTGATGTCAGCAAGGGGGCTGAGGGGTCAGCCAGGCTAGCTATAACTTAGTGCATATGCCCACCCCAATAGCAGCCCTGCTTTTAACTGATTCAGTGTTTGTTGGACATCTGCCATTGCCAGCGCTGATAGGCATGTTGGTGGTAATAACTTCCTTGGTGAGGCTCAGTAGTGTCCTCCAAAACCTCACGTCCACTTAGAACCTCAGACTGTAGCCTTACTTGGAAATAGGGTCATTTTACATTTCCTTAGACCTCCAGATGAAATCATCCTAGCTCAAATCAATGATTGAAGTCCTTATAAAGAGAGCACAGGACACAGAGACACAGAGAACGTGACATGAGGATGAAGGTAGAGATTGAGAAGTGTGTCTATACGCCAAGCAGCATCAAAGGTTGTCAGCAGCGTTTTCTCGCAGTTCCCAGAAGCCAACAGAGAAGCATGGGATGTTATGTCTCTCACAGCCTCCAGAAGGAACCAGAACCTGTAGAGTAGGCCTCCTGAGCCATGAAAGAATACATTTCTGTAGTTTGAAGTCACCCAGTCTATGATTAGTTTGTTACAGCAGTGCTGGGACTCTGGTTAATTTGTTATAGCAGCGCTCAGACTTGAATGCGCTGTACACAGCCTCACAGCAGCCCTGCCCTTGAGGAAGGAACTGTTACTGTCCTCCAAGCAGACATCAGGACAGGGAGGCTCAGAAAGTTCCAGAAGCTTGCCCCCAAATTACCCTGTCCTCTCTCCAGACTCTGACTACAGCAGGCCCAGCATGCAGGGACTTGGGTCGTGGGGTGGACGGGGAGGGAGAGAAATGGGGGGTGGAGGAGGTCTGGAAGGGGTGGGAGATGAGGCTGGCAGGTGAGACAGGGCACTGCCACTGAGGGGAAGTTGCATTCTGCAGCAGGTAACACTGATAACTGGCAGCACCAAGGAGCCACCTGGAAAATGCTTACACGTGACCTTGAATGAAGAAACAATGTGAAAGCCAAACTGATTCTGCACCAAGAGCTCAGCTGTGCAGAACCGGAGCTGCCCGCGGGGAAAGCCTGCAAAATAAGCAGCCTCGCAGGCTCCGGGTGCTGGATTTGCAGCAGATTTTGGCCACGGGTTTTCCAAAACGTTCCCGGTGTTGCGTTGGGGTGGTCGTGGTGGTCTTGATGGGGAAGACACGAAGAGGGATCCTTCCCCTGCTCCCGAGGACAACAAAAACGAAAAGCTAAGAAAACTGAAGCCCGACACACAGCCTCCTCCGCTGGATTCTGCCGCCAAGCTCCCCTTTCCCTCGGGACATAGGCCCTGCAGGAGCCCCGCCCTGCTGGAAGCCGCCTCCCTGGACAAGCGGAATCTTCTGAGCCTAGGACCCTGTGCGGGAGGGGGGAAGAGGGGCGGGAGAAGCATCACAGGGTGGGTGAGCTGAAAGGAAATCCCCTTGGGCTCCACGGTGGAGGCGCTGTGTTGGCACAAGTTGTATTTTTCCAGCGTGCCCGTCGCTTGTTAATTACTGTTTCCTTTGACTTTGCCAGGAGAGCTCATCTGCAAGGTGTTGGGTGCACATGGGGCCATCTCATGAAGCAGGTAGCTGAACCCTTTGGTGTCAGAGCCCCCAGTGGAGAGATGGCGGTCTCCAAAGCCATGCTAATTCCTTTCAGAGGACATGAGGGTGCGCTCATCTCTCTAGTCCATCATTCACCTCTGCATAGTGACAACTACATGCAGAGCCTCCACTGTGGGTCCCCCACAGTTCTAGGCCCAGAGATCCAATGGCGGACAAGATGTGTGTGGCCTCTGGTCTTGAGGGGTTCACAGGCTAATGTGAGTGACCGCCACATAGGATATTTAATTACAAATGTTGGGGGCGCCTGGGTGGCTCAGGCGGTTAAGTGTCCGACTTCGGCTAAGGTCATGATCTTGCAGTTCGTGAGTTCGAGCCCCGTGTCGGGCTCTGTGCCGACAGCTCAGAGCCTGGAGCTGTTTCAGATTTTGTGTCTCCCTCTCTCTCTGCCGCTCCCCGACTCATGCTCTGCCTCTCTCTCTCAAAAATAAATAATGAAACATTTAAAAAACTTACAAATGTCAAGAAATAGAGACCTGAGACCCTGTGAGGCCAGTTTCTCTGGGAAAGGGGAGTTAGAACTAAGAGCTGAGGGGTGGGGCGGTGTTGGGTGAAGAGTGGAGGAAGCGAGGTGGCTGTATGGGAATAGCATCGAGGCAAAGGAACAGTGCATGCAAAGGTGCTACTTGAGGCAGGAGGGAATGTAGCACACGCAATGAAAAGAAAGAGTGTAGCCTGGGCAGAGAAAGTGATAAAAAGGGGAGGTCAGAGATGGGGATCCAGTGAAGGGGGTTAAGAGAGGAAGAATCAGGCCACACAGGTCCTGATAGGATCGGCAGTGGTTTTGGTCTCCGGCCGAAAACAGTGAGAAACACCGAAGAAGTTTAAACGGCGGAGTGACGTGATCAGATTTTAACCAGACTGGGGACCTACAATCCAGGTTGGAGTCCCCAGCACACCGGGTGGCTGGGGGCGACACCGCATCCCTCCAAGTCAATTTTCTCCATTGTAAAGAGGGAGTCAACAGGGCCACCTCACTAGACCCTTACCATGTAATTGAATATCTATGTAATGCCATGCCGCATGGGTAGACCCTTCCTCCCTATGGATGAGGAAACAGAGGCTCAGAGATGAAGTGACTTGCCCAGGGGCACAAAGCAGGAAAGCAGCAGAGGTTGGCGTGAGCCTGAGTAGTCTGCCCTTCTTGCAGACTCTGCCCTGATTCTCTCTTCCAATCCAGCTTCGTCAGATGCACAGGGAAAAAGACCAAGGAGACTCTGTGTGTGTGTGTGTGTGTGTGTGTGTGTGTGTGTCTGTGTCTAGTTATTTTTGGCAGTAAGGGAACTTAATTAAGAATTGAGTTCACAGCTTTCCCACTGAGAGTTGGCCAGGGGTGCAGGATGGAGAAAGGGAGTAGAAATCAGGGCGGACTGTGGACAGTGACACCAAAATAATGAAGGGGAAACTTAGGGCTTTCCAGTGAGGAAGGGAGGGGGCCCAGATGCTCTTTTGGGCCCTTGTCATGCATCACAGACCCGGTGTGCTAATATCCTGTATTCGCAGGCAGAATTCTTTCTGAGCCTGAGTTGGAGCAGAGGCTGGCAGGCCGTTGCCCTTGGTGATGGCAGAAGACTGTGTCGTTGGACAGAGGGTGTTGAGATAGGGGCCGTTCTGGAAAGAGCCCTGGGCCTGGAGCCCGCCCCCTTCCTCCAGCAACTCCGTGTCTCTCCACCTGCCACCTTGTCGTCTCACCTGGACCTTTCCTGGTGACCTTTTGAGCTCTGGACGCCCTGGGCCCTTGCCCCCTCTTTAGGATTTCAGAACGTTTCCTGGAACATCCATCCAAGACAGGCGGCTATGCAACGAACCCAGTTTGGACACAGGTTTTGTTTGGCCTCCGCAATCTTAGAAAAATGTGCACCTGCACTGTGAAAAGAGGAGGTTGCATGTAGAGAGCACAGCTGCGTGGCGGGCCCTGAGCTAAGTGCTGGGAGCCCAGTGGGAAGAGGGCAGAGGCAAAGACAGACCGATGGCAAGCACCAATGGCAGACCCATGGCAAGCACTGCACAACGATGACATTATTGGATGGTGATAAGAGCCGTGCAGGAGGATCAGCAAGACGGGGAGGGTGGTGACCTCATACTGGGTGCTCAGGGAGACTTCACAGTCGAGGAGGAGGCCACCAGGGAAGGAGAGGGAAGCATCTGCCAGAGAAATGACCTGGTCTTGGGAGACCACCAGGTGCTCAGCATTTGTAGGACTGGAGCTCAGCACACAGGCAAGGTGGGCCACAGGAAGACTGAGACAAGTGGCATCAGAGGACAGTCATCTTGAAGGTCATGGACTTTTCCCTAAGAGCCAGGGATCACAAAGTGGGGAGAGTGTGTGGGTGTCCGTAAGACGTCATTGTTATTGATTGGTTGCTACTGCTGTAACTGCTACATTGAACAAGAATGACTCCTGGGAGGTAGTCCAAAAGCAACTTTATTTTTGTCCGCTGCATTAGCGGGGCAGTCCAAGTGCCTCTCTGGGGTATTAGAGACAGACTTAAGCTATGTAAGTCCCCGGTTGCAAGCTCAGTTCTGGAACTAACCGTGGCTGCTTGCCCTTGCCACTCATCAGCCGCTTTTTCATGTCCCAGCGGGGAGAGGAAAGAGGAAGCAGTTGTTTCTACCTGACAAATGGCTTTCCATCCTGTGGCTGAGGCGGGGGTTCAAGCCTACTTTTTCTTAATTTTTAAAAAAAATTTTTAATGTTTTTTATTTATTTTTGAGAGACAGAGAGAGTGCGAGCAGGGAAGGGTCAGAGAGAGAGAGGGAGACACAGAATCCAAAGCAGGCTCCAGGCTCTAAGCTAGCTGTCAGCACAGAGCCTGATGTGGGGCTTGAACCCACGAACTGTGAGATCATGACCTGAGCTGAAGCCAGACACTCAACCGACTGAGCCACCCAGGCACCCCGGAGCCTACTTTTTCTATGGGAGTGCCTCTGTGGTTCTCAGGAGGCTCCCAGGCTAGAACTCCCCTGGCTGTAACTCCTATAACAGTGATGTCTCTCTTTTGGCTGACTGCTTATCTCTTTAGGCCTTTGTCTCTGGACCATCTTTCCATTCAGTGCTAGCTGCCTCTTCCAGGACAGTGGAATGTTAGGCCACTCCCAGCTGGCCTTCTCTGCTGCTAGGACCACATCTAGTCCAAGGGAGCACTCACGTATTCTTTGGCCTGCCTTGAAGAAAGTCAGTTACGTCATCATCACCATCACCATCATCATCACCACCACCGCCATCATCATCAACATCAATATTACCATCATCATCATCACCATCATCACCTCCACCACCCTCATCAACATTACTATGATCATCACCATCAACACGATCATCACCACAATCACTATCATATTCATCATCTTCCCTTTCTCCTCCTCCTCCACCCCCTCCTCCTCCTCCTCCTTCCTCTTCCTCTTCTTCTCCTCCTCCTTCTCCTCCTCCTCTTCCACCTCCTTCATCATCATGATCATCATCATCATCACTCATCTAAACCAGGAGTTGGCAAACATTCTTTTAAAGGACCAGATAGTAAATATCTTATGAATTATGGGCCATTTGGTCTCTGTCAAAACTACTCTATTGTCTCTGAAGCCTATTTTGAACCCACAGGAATGTATAATACAAGAGTTGGCCGTGTTCTAATAAAACTTTGCAAAACAATAGATAGACTATATAGTTTGCTAATTCCAGACCTAAACAGCCTTCAGAAATACTATCTCTCCCACTGCATGAGAGTGAGACTCCCATGCCATCCTCTGTCACAGGTCACACATCCACGTTGCTATAGAACCTCAGCTTATGCAAATCCTCAAACATATGCAAAAGCAGAGAGACTAACAGTGATTTCTCTGTACCTGTCACTTTGCTTCAGTAACCATTCTGCCATTCTTAAGACCATCTTAAGAGAAAAAAATGGAGGGCAGTGCTAGGGACTAGGAGACAGCTAGCTAGGATATAAGATTAAAAAGGAAAAAAAGAGCTCACAAGAAATATCTTCTCTCTGCTGGAGAAGCTGGTAACTGTCCCTTTAAGTTGTTTCAGAGGCTCTGAAGGTTTGAGGTCAGAGAACTCCTAGATCTTCAAACCTTGAGGCACAGATATTTCCTGACATAGCTGCCCTGGCCCTGTCTGGCTTCCTAGAAGAGCTGAGGAGAGCTGCCAGGGTGATTCTCCTTTGTAAGTTAAGTGACTTCGTTGATTCTCGCTGATGGCAGCATCTTGGAGCCGTGGAAGGTCTGGGGGTAGCTGTGAATTTAAACACCAGAGCCATCATCTGTGTGACCTTGGGCAGGCACTTTGCTTCTTGAGCCCATTTTCACATAGCACAATGAGTGAATAATCTGCCCCCAGAGGGTAGTTGCAAGAGTTAAGTGAAATAATACATGGCTTGTAATGTTTTCTAAAATATTTGTGGATTTGGTGGCGGTATAAAAATGAAGCTGTCGTTTCTCTCCCATCCCTGCTTTCTGTTGTGTGTTGTTAGAACCCACTTTTCCATCCTTCGTCAACATCTCTGGCAGATGATGGATACTTATGAGTTCCATTTCCTTGGATCCATCCAAGCCTGTTTTCTTTTGATTTCTCTCCATTGCAAAACCACTAAATACCCTCATTTATTCATTCAACAATGCACACTGGCATCTGTTTCATGCCCCCTTGGCACAGAAATGAAGTGGGAAGGTTTTCCTGCCGTCTCAGAGGCTGGGGGTCCAGGAAGGCAGTTACCCATGGCCAGCTGACTGGGGTCCTCAGATGTCCAAGGTTAGACTGCCCTTGAGGCATTGCTAAGGAGGACAGAATCGGCACCACAAAACCATCCCAAGCCTATCCCACACCTTCCAGGCTACACAAAGCAGAAGATAAGAAGGCAAGGAAGGAGAGATCTTTGGAATTTTGAGCCATCATCTGAGTTCAGAGTGCAGGAGCTTCATCTGTTCCCTCCTCCAGGACCCAAAAATATGCCCATGTGAGAAGTGTTCCAGCATCTTCCACACAGAGGCCATCAAAGCCCCATCAGCGTTGACCAGAGGAGCAGTGGTGATCAAAAGAGCAAGGGAATAAGAACGATCGGTGAGCAGAAACTTTGCACTCTTCCCTCTCCTTCTCTTTCTTGATCTTAGAAGAGGGAGCAGACAGTGGGTGTCTCAGAGAGATGGTAACAGCTCACTATCCTACAAGGTCAGGGAGAGAAGGAACCAAAGACCAGACTACAGCCTCTCCCCACTCTTGAGTCCCCCAAGCCTCCAGTCTGACTGGTGATATGGAAAATAGAGGAAGGAGGGAAGAGATGACACTTAAATCAGAGAAGAAGGTGTAGTTCTAAACATTTGAGACCATACTTCCGATAACCAATAGTGTTTGGAGAGCTCTGAGTATCAGCCAATCACCTTATAGATGGCATCCCATTCAAACCTCATCACAGACTTATGTGTGAGGTAGGACTAATTTAGTGGCTAGTTAAGGAAAACTGACTCGAACTAGATTGAGCATATAAAGGATTTATTACTTGCATAATTGGGGAAGAAGAATGGGCTAGCTCTTGAAGGAGTGCCTGCAAGTGCCGGGCCCCATCTCTGGCCCTCTCTCTCTCTCTGTCTCTGTCTCTCCCCCAGTTTCTCACCCATGATTAGTTTATATTATTTATTTATCCAACAGCTCTAGGCATGGATGTTGGTAGTAATTTACAATTGCTGCTGTAACAAATGACCACAAACTGGATGGCTGAAAACAGAACAGATTTATTCTTTTGTTGTGGGTCGGAAGTCCACAGTGTGTCTCACTGGGCTAAAATCAGAGTGTTGGCAGGCTTATGTTTCTCTGAAGGCTCTGGAGGAGAATCCCTGTCCTTGCCTTTTCCACCTTCTAGATGCTTCCTGTTTTGCTAGGCTTGTGGCCCCTCCCTCCATCTCTAAAGCAGCAGTGACCAGCTGAGTCCTCACATGGCATTAATTCTGGCTCCTTCTTTTCCTTTTAAGGAACCTTATGGTGACATACGATCATCCAAATCTCAAGGATAATCTTCCAATTTTAAAGTCTACTTAATAATAAATTTATTTCCATCTGCAACCTTAATTCCACATTGCCATGTAAGGTCACATATTCGCAGGTTCTGGGGATTAGAGTGTGGACAACTTCAGGGGCCGTTATTCTGCCTGCCACACTGTCTAACAGGCATCTCAAGCTTGACAAGTCCACATCTAAACTTCTGCTCTTCCCACCCCACCCCCCAACCCACAAACCAGCACCACCCACAACCAGCCCAGTCTGAGCTGAGGACGAGTCCCTCCTTCAGTTGCCAAAGTCACAGACTTGGCCCCCCTCTTTCTCACAACCTGCCTCCAATCTGCCAGCTACTCCTGCTAGCTCTACTGTCAGAGCTTCTCACTTCTCCCCAGCCCAGACCAGCTACCATCCTCACTTGTCTGGAAGATTTCAAAAGCCTCCTCTCGGGACTCGCTGATTCTACCCTTGCCCCCACAGTCTAGTCCCAGCAGGACAGAGAAAGGGGTTCTTTGAAAACCTAGGTTAGATCAGGTGGCCTTTGGTAGGTAAACCCATCTGCCTCCTGCACTTACTGAGAGAGAATCAGAGAGATGGATATCAAATGCCACATTATTACTGAAGAAGCTGTGCTAGAGGACTTGGCTCAGGAATGACAAAGGGTTTGTTAAAGCTCCCCTGAATTAAATTTACTTGCCCAAACTTCAGGCAGAGTTCTGCTAAGATAGCCAAGCAAGTAGACCAAAATACTCTCTTTCTGAAGTCAGGCAGATGTGAAGGAAGGCGAGGAGACAGGTCTGAGCCAACACCACCTCCCCAACTTCCCAGCTGGAGGAGAGAATAACGGGTAGGGAAAGAGGCCACGAGTGCCCTGGGGATGGCCTTTCACAGTGAAATAACACAAGTCCCTTTTCGGTTCCTGCCGATATCTTGGTATGAAGGGGATTCATTTTCATGGTCCAGAGAAGGGTTCATTTCTATACCTGGGTTTGTCTGGGAAGTGGAATATGGACGGTGGGGGCATGGGTACTAGAGGATGTTGTGGAGAGTGACACTTTATAATATATGGGAGGTGTGGGAGGCATTTCTGACATGACTCCCATGGTTCCCACCTCCTGATAGTCACACTCTGGAGTAATCCCCTCCCATGGAGTGTGGGATGGACCTAGTGGCTTGCTGCTAATGAATAGAACATAGCAAAAATGATGGAATGTCACTTCCAAAATAAGATTACACCAGACTATGACTTCTGGTTCTCACTTGCTCGCTTTTTCCTCCTCGTCCTCCTCGTCCTCCTCCTCCTCATCCTCCTCCTTCTTCTTGTTCTTGTTCTTCTTCTTGTTCTTCTTGTTCTTGTTCTTCTTGTTCTTGTTCTTCTTCTTCTCCTTCTTCTCCTTCTCCTTCTTCTTCTTCTCCTTCTTCTTCTTCTTCTTCTTCTTCTTCTTCTTCTTCTTCTTCTTTGTCTTCTTCCTCTTTTTCTTCTTCTTCTCCTTCTTTTTCCTGCTCTTCCATCATGCTTCACCTGATGGAGCAAGTATCATGTGGAACCCACATGTCAAGGATCTAAGAGTGACCTCCATTCAACAGCCAGTGAAGAACTGAGGCCCACAGTCCAACAACCCACGAGGGACTGAACACTGTCAGCAACTATGTGAGTAAGCTAGGTGGCAGATCTATCCCTAGTTGAGCCTTGAGATGTCTGCAGCCCTGGAGGACAACTTGATTGCAGTCTGTGAGAGACCAGAAGCAGAGGCCCCTGCTTAACCATGTCCAGGTTCTTGACCCACAGAAACTGAGCTAATAAATTGTGTTATTTTAACTCATTATGTTTTGGAGTAATTTGTTACACAGTACTGGATAACTAATACATAATTCCTTGGCAGAGTGCTTGGCACATAAATGCTTATAAAACAGACACTAATTTTGTTACATCTGACTCCAAAACCATTTCCCCCCAGTTATCTCCCAAGAGTTCCTGAGAGATACTTCTAAGGTTAGAGATGTTTTCCAAGTATCTTACTTTCTACAGTTCTCAGCTATCTGTGAGTCTCAGAAAATTGAGGAGCAGAGGGTGGAGAAATGCTCTTCTTCCCTCCAGCTTGGGAGGCACTAGGAGACTGAAACTGAAGTGAACTGGTATTTTTCCTTCCTACTGTGATTGTGCTAGTCCTGAATCCTACTCACCCGATGAATTTAGTTGCAGTCCAAATTCAACCTTAGCTGAATAGCTCCAAAGTGGTGCCAGATAAAAACAGCACGATCCACATAGAAACAAGCCTCCCATCTCACAGTTGCCATAGAAATAAGGGAACAGGTGACTAATAAGAAAGCTTTGCCTGGATCTTGGTAAACGGACCCGGCCTTGATGCTGGGAGATTGCTCACACACAAAATCCTCTGAAGCTCTATTCGGATGAACAATTCTAAGAAATCTGCTTCCCCTCGGTTCCCAGAAATGTTGTGCATAAACTCATAACACATATCACACTCTGAAGGTGTCTATGAAGTTATTCTTTATGACTAATAATGCTTTTCCTTGAGGACCCATCCCATCTCTCCCTGGGCTGTACCAGTGGTTTCTTCCAGATGGGCCCAAGCCTACCAGTGAGGCTTCATTCTGGGATCCTGCTGTTTATCATTGGAAAGAGAAGCATTCTTAAGTGGCTTAGTAATAGGGGCACCTGGGTGGCTCAGTCAGTTAAGCGTCCAACTCTTGATTTCGGCTCGGGTCATGATCTCATGGTTTGTGAGATTAAGCTCCACATCAGGCTCCACACTAACAGTGCTAAGCGTGCTTGAAATTCTCTCTCCTTCTCTCTCTGTCCCTCCTCTGCTTGCTCTCTCTCTCAAAATAAATAAATAAACTTAAATTTTTTTAAAAAAATTAAATAGCTTGGTAGTAGAATGTAAGTATGGGATTGCTTGGGGCTTCCATATCAGGAGAACATTCCTAGAAGAGAGACAGCATAGAAACATACCAGAAGGACAGGGAGGGAGGGGAAGGCAAGTGCTCACAATACCACTTGAACATTTAGATCCATGTGTTTCTGACCAGATTTCAACTCTAGACTCATTGGTCACATGAATAAACCAATTTCATTTTTTTGCTTAATTCTGTTTGGGTTGAGTTTCTGTCCTTTGCAAAAGAGAGAGGGAGAGAGAGAGAGAGAGAGAGAGAGAGAGAGAGAGAGAGAGAGAACTGTTAGAGATTGGATTGTGTTCACCAAAAGATATGTTGAAATCTTAACCCCCCCCCCAGTAGTTCAGCATGTGACTTTATTTGGAAATAGGTTCGTTGTAGATATCATTAGTTAAGAGGAAGTCATACTGAAGCAGGCTGATGTCCAATATGGCTGGTGTCCTTGTAAGAAGGGGACGTGGGGTCCCAGGAGAATATTGCCATTTGATGGCAGAGCCAAGATTAAACTGATGCCACTGCCAGCCAAGGCATGCCGAAGATTGCCAACCAGCACCAGAAGCTAGAAAGAGGCAAGGAAGGATTCCACTCAGAGTTGAAGAGGGAGCATGACCTTGACACTTTGATTTCAGGCTTCTGGGCTCCAGAACTTGGAAAGAATTAATTTCTGTGGTTTTAAGTCACTGAGTGTGTTGTACTCTGTAAATATGGCAGCCTTAGAAAGCTAATCCAACACCTGGCTGATAGAAACATCATGAAAGGAAGCCAAGATCTGGCCCCGGAGTCTGAGATGGGATTCCTTGCCCTCTGTCTCTCTGTAGCTGCATGACTCTGGGCAAGTCTCTTCACCTTATTGCCTTGTCTGCAAAATGAGGAGCGAATTGCTCCTGCAGAGCTGTGGTATGTGCTTGGGATGCTGTTCGAGAAGGAACCTAGCAGTGTCTATGACTCAACAGCCCTTCCCTGAAAGAACTGTGAGGGGCATGTGCTAACGGATCTCAGTTTTAAAAATGAAGACTCGCTTCTCAGTTTTTGTCTTCTTTTTCTGTTCATTTCAAGTATATTTAGATTCATTTAGACCTATTTTTCTTGACTTCATCTCCATTTCAGAGGATCTTCTTGTAGGAACTTTCATATCATGCCCAGTCTTGTTTCCCAGGAAAAGCAGTTTCTTTCATTCCCCAAAACTCAGCCTTCTTCATGTGGTGGGGGACTGACAAACAACAGCAGCTGTCAGACTGACAGACTCCAGAAAGGGGATTCAGTCTCCAGTTGCAGGCTTTAATTTATCTGGGCAAGTTCCTCACTGAGAGCAAGAAAAGGAAGACAGAAACATAACTTTTGGCATTTTCTCCAATTGTTTACCTATTCATACAACCTTGTTGTTCTTAATTGGATCGGGTGGGGGCATTGACGTTATTGAAACTCCTTGTTCTGTGTCTTGGGGGGAGCCTGAGAGGAGCTATGTTTCTTTAGGAGTTGATGGAATGGGACATTCTGGCAATGGGCACTTCATGGGAGGATAAGACGGTAGGAAGCAGGGAAGACCCCACACAAATACAACTGCTTGACTGGGGTTTTAAAAAGATGGTGGTTCTAGGGGGACCTGGGTGGCTCAGTCAGCTAAGCATGGGACTTCTTCTCAGGTCATGATTTCACAGCTCACGAGGTCAAGCCCCACATCAGGCTCTCTGCTGTCAGCACAAGGCCTGCTTCAAATCCTCTGTCCCCTTCTCTCTGTCCCTCCCTGACTCATTCTCTCTCTCTCTCTCTCAATAAATAAATAAACTTAAAAAATGGTGGTTCTAGAAGGTCTATTCATATTCCTCTAATGTGAGCCACTTGAAAAAATTTTATTACACTGTGTTATATTTTTCTGCCTTTGCCAATCTCTCTCCGTATCCTCAGTGTTCTGCATTGGAGCAGCCCACAGATAAATGACACTATCAGGCTCTAACCATGATCATGCATCTTTTTTTTTTTTTTAAGTCAAAATGATCCAGACTAATCCATGCAGACTTCATCACATTTCCCTCCACTGCATTTCAAACCAGGCACAAAGTTCTGAGATCAAGTCGGTTGGTGCAACCAAATGATGGAACACTGGTTGGAACACCAGTGTGTAGGCTGTGGAAATCATTTGATGGCTATTATATTTGTGCATATTTTATATTCCATCTGCCTGTGTGTGTGTGTGTGTGTGTGTGTGTGTGTGACTACTGTTCTCAGTAAAACTCAGGTTGGCCAGACATCCTTGGATCTACAGAGCTTATTGTCATGAACCAACATCTTATGACTTTAGGAAGACTAGACTCTTTCCTTAGATTTCTGCCAGCTCATATACTCATGACTTCTCTGCCTCAGGCCCTATGACAACTCAGACACAAAACTCAGCGCGAGCAATGGTGTCCAGAGGAAAGCCATTTAGGCAAGACAGTTCGAGAATCTCTATAGATCTCAGTGAAAATGCATGGGTAATGGATTTGGGGACAGGTGTAACATTTGCCCCCACTCTCTGCCAGTGTGTTCTATCTCCATATAGGATCAAAACAAATTTCTCAACCTTTTTTACTCATAGAAGTTAAGGGAAGATCTTTTGTGGTTTAAATATCCTGGGGGGTTGGGTCCCTCATCCTCCAACCTAGGTGGTCCAGGTAAGTACAATGAGATATTTTCTTCTAGAGAAATATCAGCGAATAAAAATGTCTTCATTTTTATTTTCACATTAGTAAATATGTCTGTGTATTAGTTTTCTAGAGCTGTTGTAACAAAATGTCAGGTGGTTTAAACAACAGATATTTATTGTCTCACAGTTCTGGAACGTAGAAATCTGAAATCAAGGTGTTGGTAGGTTTAGTTCCTTCTGAAGATTGTGAGAGAAGGATCTGTCTGGTCCGGGCCTCTCTCCTTGGCTTGTAGATGATCATTTGGTGTGCACACAGTGCTCTCTTTGAATGCATGTCTGTCTCTCAATTTCGTCTTTGTATAAGGATCCGGTTATATTGGAATAGGGCCCACCCTGATGCCCTGACTTTAACTTGAGAACCTCTGTAAAAACTCTATCCTCAAATAATGTTATATTCTGAGGTACTGAGGATTAGAGCTTCAACATAGGAATTTGAAGCAGGACACAATTCAACCCATAGCAGTCCCATTATCCAGTTTAAGAAATCCTGCCTATGAAATGACTCAGGTTAATGAAGAAAAAGTTGAAAGCATATGCACATGTCTCCAGTGGTCTCTATGCAAACAGCGGTTCCGTTCAGCAGCCGAACCCCACCTTGGACAACCACGGGAGAGTTGTGTTTCCCTCAGCCAGGGGGTAGGTGAGTGCTGTGGTCTGCAAAGGCCTTATTCACATGAGATCCTGACCACAAGCATGGCTCCTTTGCCAAAGCTTATTTGGGAAGCCAGAATGTTAACTTTTGCCTTTTGAGTTATTAGTGCTGCACAGATGATTAAAACCTGGCTCTTCAAAATTTAAGTAATTAACACCTTTGGTGATTCTCTCCAAAGAGATATCAGCTTGACTGAATGTGATAAACTTTTAATTAACTCTTACTGTTGGCAACACAGGATTTCCCGTCAGTGTGGGCCTGTAGAGAGGTGTTCCATTTTGTTGCTAAATATGCTGTCACCTTGCTGAACTGTGGCGAATCCCCACCCTCAGCCTGCCATATAAAAAATGAAAATGACTCCAGATAGCTTGGAGGAGTGATTGCAATGTAGACTGAGTTTATACCGTAGAGAGGGGGAGGTTGGGAAGCATGTTTGCTCCATTGACACCACTCAGCTAAGGTAGTGTCATTTCTTGGGCAGAAGTTATGCCGGGACTGCAGAACTTCTATTCGGTGTTTGAGGGTGAACAACGAACCCGATTATAATAACTGTAGGAGAAGCTTATACAGGAAGAAAAACTCAGCTTCAGAAAAATTAAGAGACTTGCCAGAGGTTATATGACTTTAAGCAACTGAGCCAGAACTAAGACTTAGATTTGATGCCCCAAAGTTGTTTTGACCATATAATACCAGTCCAGCGCTCTTGAGGCCATCTGCCCCCTTCAGTCTGGGTTTTCTTTTGAAGAATCACCATTCCTTCACTCTTAGGTCATGAGGCTCAAGAAAGGCTGACTTCACCTATTCCACCACAAGGTTGGGGTTGGACACATGACCCAGCCTGGCTAATCAAAGTCTTGACCATTGGTTTTCATGAGTAGGTGACTCAAACAAAGCCAAGGAAATCTGACAGAGGCCCTCTGTTCCCATGCTGAATTTGGAGGTCATCCTCACCTACACTTCGGAAGAGCCTGCCTAAGAATGAAAGTATCACAAAGGAAAATAATCACGGCTAAAAGTCAGAGTTATCCCCAGGCTTTTTAGTTTAATGAGCCAATACATTTTCTTTTTTGTTTAAGTCTGTTTCAACTGAGTTTTTGACATTTGTGCTCAAAAGAGTAGAGGCTAATCCAAGTCCTTTTGATTAAAGCATCCAAAGCACAGGGTTGGGTGATGCCAGAAGGGAACGATCTAGCAGACAGGGAACACCAGGGGCAAAAGGTGTTTAAACTCAGGTGGATTTGGTGGTGACGTGGAGTCTTGGGGGCCTGACTGTGGTTGGAGCATGCTGGCAGGAGGCCTTCTGATAATTGGGGGTCCCATGCAACATAGACTCTGATCCCACTTTAGCTGGTGTGTCTTATTTCACGAGCTAAGTTAAAAACAAATTTGTGGCTCTAAAGGTTACAACAGGCAGATCCAGATCACTTCCTGTCTTCATAAGCATGCCTTTTCCTCCCTAGCATTCTAACAACCCTTCAATTGATAAGTTTAAGAATCCCCAGGACCTCATTTAAGTTCAAGGGCTCAGCAATACCTGTTCCAATACCCTTAAAGAGAAATCAGAAACTGGAAAAATTTAATATCCAAGTGAAGTTCATTTATGTTTGTTAATAAAATTAATATGTCTGGTCATAGGTCTAGTTGTTTTATTTATTTTGTTACAAGATAAATATCTTAAAACTCTCATGGTTGATCTCTGCTTTTTATATTTTATTTTTGTATTTCTTTTAGTCTTTAGGAAGATTCCTATGTTTGCTTCTGTGATTACCTTTACATTATTATCTTTACAATGTCTGTGGTCACCTTTTTTCCTTTAGACAATGCCTATTGGCTCTCCACTCTGAAGTATATGTTAGACTGCAGTCTCTTCCTCTCCCCTCTCCTCCACCAACTTTCAGTCTATAGAGCTATCTTTCTTATGTTGACCTTTCCACTTTTAAGTAGGCTTAACCTTCTGCTATTTGGTTTGTCAGCTTGAAGTGATGTTCTTTGACTCTCATCTATTACCTTTAAGGCAGACAATGAATGTATCCCATTCTCCCTCTTCCTTCCATCTTCTCCCACTTTAAAAGTTGTGTTATTCTTTTTTTTAACGTTTATTTATTTTTGACAGAGAGAGAGAGAGTGCAAGCAGAGGAGGGCAGAGAGAGAAGGATACATAGAATCTGAAGCAGGCTTCAGGCTCTGAGCTGTCAGCACAGAGCCCGACGTGGGGCTTGAACTCACAAACCATGAGATCATGACCTGAGCCAAAGTCAGTCAGACATTTAACAGACTGAGCCACCCAAGTGCCCCCAAACGTTGTGTTATTCTTATTTGTCAAGGTATTTGACATGTGCATGCTATTCCTTTCCCCTTACTCCAGGCTGCTTTTTTCATGTTAGTTCTACACTTCAATATATTCAATGCTTTCCAGTAGTCATTTGCCAAAGTTGGTGGGGTAAAGTTGGATATTTCCTAGATTCCTTAAAAAGAGTTCAAGGGTACAGTTGTACCCACATTCTTGCATATTCAAACTATTTTTTTTTTCTTGCCTTGATACTTGAAGTAGTTTAGCTGTACTCAAAATCCTCAAGGGGCACCTGGATGGCTCAGTCAATTAAGCATCTGACTCTTGATTTTGGCTCAAGTCCTGATCTCACAGTTTGTGAGATCAAGCCCTGCATTGGGCTCCGTGCTGACAGTGTGGAGCCTGCTTGGGATTCTCTCTCTCCCTCTCTCTCTCTCTCTCTCTCTCAAAATAAATAAATAAACTTAAAAAATCCTCAACTCACTTTTTCTCTTCATATAGCTTATAGATGCATTCTTGCTCTTTTTTAAAAAATTTTTTTTCAATGCTTATTTATTTTGAGAAAAAGAGACAGAGCATGAGCAGGAGAGGAGCAGAGAGAGAGAGAGATACAGAATCTGAAGCAGGCTCCAGCCTCTGGGCTGTCAGTACAGAACCCGAGGCAGGGCTCAAACCCACGAACCGTAAGATCATGACCTGAGCCAAAGTCAGATGCTCAACTCAACCCAGGTGCCCCAATGTGTTCTTGCTCTTGACAAGACAACCCGAGTTTCTAATTTTTGGAGGAAACTTTGAGGGTTTGTTTGTTTGTTTGTTTTTTGACTAGAGGTCGAGAGAATACTTTTTCCTTATATTTAGTCTAATAATTTTATCAGGATGTTTTGGGTTTAATTCTCCCCAAATATATGGTATGCCCTTTCAATATGGAGAGGCAGGTCTTTCATTTTGGTATAGGGTTCTTGAATTAAAGTTTCAAATATTAATTATGTCCAGGGGTTTTGTTTCCCTTCTTCTGGAATTCCAGTTCTACGTAAGTTGAATCTTCTTTGATGTCTCCTATATCTATAACTTCCTCTCTGATCTTTTTATCTGTATTTCTGTTTTAGAGTCTCAACTTTGCTTACTTCTATGGTCCCCTGACAATGTTGAGGAATATTTATTCTCCCTCCTGCAGCTTAAAATTTAGTCTTCATTTCTGAAATGATTTTGTCTTTTTATCATTCGTTTAGAAATGTGTTAGCTTCTTTTTTACATATTTCTAGGAGTTCTATATTTCTGTTTCTGTGGTGTCCTTTTATAGATATTTTCAATTGCTTATATAATTATTTTTTAATTTAGTGTAGGATATTATGCTTCAGTTTTCCTCACTTCATGAGATTCCTCTTGTGTTCTTTTGCCTATGGAAAAGTTTTTATTCCCATTTTTCTGTCATTTTTCTTATAAAATTTTTGAAGTCTTATTTTTTTCATATTTGAGTGTGTTGCCATTTCCTGGCAAAAGGGGTAGAGGAAGAGGTGTTTGGGTGACTTTTTCTGTTTCTCTATTCAAAGATTTTCTGTTCTACAGTGAAGGACAAAAACAAATTTTCAATATATCATATCTCTGGTTTGAGATTTAGTTTTTCTGAACCTCTTCCTTCTCTTGTACAGAAAAGCAGGGTGACCAATCTTCCCAGTTGGCTTGGGAATGAGGGTGTTTCACAGGATGTGGGACTTTCAATATGAAAACTGAGATAGTCCTAGGCAAAAAAAAATTATGATGAAAAAAACCAGTGTGTTCCCAAGACGGACTGTCACTCTGGTCCTGTTTCCTTCCAATTCTCCCTCTTTTGCTCAGCCATCACATTTTAAAAAGTTCAGTACTTCCCAACTGAAGGAAGGTCTCTCTCCTTCTGGATGAACCTTGTTGATGTGTTCTGGGTTCTGTCACTGCTAGGCCCCTGCTTCATACTCTCTTCTTCCACATAGCCCCCACAACTCTTCCTGCGCTGGTCAGGATTTGGCTCTAGCTCTTGTCAACTCAATACATGCTTCTTGATTCACTTGTAAGTTAAGTTTGCCGTCTTCTCTTCCTACTTGTAAAGCTATATTTGTTGTAGACTAGGGGTGGGTTTTTTTCTCTTCTAGGTGGTCTGTAGATTTTTTAGAAGATGTGCAAAAATTAAAATTTATGGTGGTCATTTTTACCCTTCAGGAAGTCAGATGCCCACAAAGCTGGAAATTTGATCAATCTACCAATGAGTCCCAAGCTCTGCTGCCATCATGGGCATTTCCATCACACCATTCCTGTTGAGCTTTGAGGAGCCAAAGCATCCTGCCTCACCAGTCCATCTGGCAATTACTCTCAGGTGGGCCGGCTCGAGAAGAACCATTTACCAGGCATCTTGTCATTCCAGAAACTGTGTTAAGTACTTTCATGCCTCCATGCCTTTGCTTATGCTGTTACTTCTGCCTCGAATACCCTTTGCCTACTTCTCCATCTGGAAAAATTCTATGCATCCTTCAAATGTCAGACTTCTTTATGAAGCTTCTCCACCTCCTTTTCCCCTATCACCACCAACTCATTCTGTTGTGTTAATGCATCTCTCCTTCTGCTGTGTTATAACATCCCTTGGCTGAAATCCCCATATTGTAGTGCTTATTCCATTAGACCTAACTTAACATTCTCTCTCTCACTAGACCCTGAGGTCTTCAAGATCAGAGGATGTGCCTGATTTTTCCTGTACCCTAAACACCCAGCACAGTGCTTGGCATAGAGTAGTTGCTCTCAAACCTTTATTGAATGAATAAATAAGTAAATAAAAGAGCTTATGCCAGGCTTGCATCTAAGACAGCTCCATGATGTAAAGAGTGATCACACAAAGCACTTCTCACCATTCACAAAGGCACAGCTGACATTGCAGACTTGGCCTCCAATAAGGAAGCACTGGGCTCTTTTATTCTGCTTCATTATTATTTTTTTTTTAAAGAAACAATATGATGTTTCCTTAGTGCTCCCCAAAGCGCACCAATCAGCATACTAATCACCCCGAAGTGTCATCTGAATCTGCCAATTTCATAAATTTGCATATTTTCCAATCAGTTCCTCACTCCCCTTCCCCCCTTTCATTAGCTATTCTTGGAAGAGCTGCATTCCTTCCATATTGCTCAAACTGACTTGATTTTTATTTCTCTTTGTAAAGACAGATTTGTGAAATGATGAATTAGTCATTGCCAATTTCATGCATTTACGCTTTGTGCGTTAACACCTTATATTTATTCAGCCCCATTCTCCCCTTCTGGCTCCAGATGGTGTGGCAGTACAGCCTCGAGTGTGGAGGGGAGAAGACTCATTCTCCCTCCCTCCCTCCCCCTCCCACAGTTTCAGCTCCAGCTCGACTGTGCCAGGTTTGAATGGCGCATCACCCTCTGGCAAACGTGGCCCCGTCTGCAGATTTCACAGCCGCTTAGGAACTGGGAGATGTGAGTGAGGCAGTGGGAGCTGTCAGATACAGACTCTTTTCACTCCGGCCACTGTTCCCCAAATAAAGCCACAGTGGGATGATATTTTGATATATTTGCAGATATGTGTGTGTGTGCGTGTGTGCATGTGTGTGTGTGTGTGTGTTTCCTAAAGACTGTGGGCCACGAATGTCTCAAGAGGAGACTGACACAATGGAACTCTGGAACAAAAGCGTCAAATCCTTAGATTGTTAAAAGCTGGAAGTCTTGGTGAGATAAAAAGGTTTGGAAAAACATGCCACCAGGTAACACCAGCACTGCTAGCCCTCTTAGGCCTGAAATGAGAGTCCAGATAAATAGTTGAAACAAGGACTCAGGTGGGTGGGGAAGGGTCAGAGACAAAGATGTGGGTGACCCTAGGGCAGGAAACAGACCACAAGCCAGGGCAGCCCCAGGTAAATCTGGGGGCTCTCTGAGAGTGGACAAGAATAGATCTATTCCTTGCTTTCCAGATGAGGACCAGGGGGGTGGCAAGTTTGTTCAGTAACTTGTCCCTTAGGTAAGTGGAGTAAAAACAGTGATGTGTCACATCTAAATGAGGAAGGACAGAGACGAGCATGCCACATCTGTGATCAGAAATTTTTCTATTCGCATGAGAAAGAAGGGCAACCGATGGAGTAGGAACTAGAAAGAATAGTCAGGAGTGAGGACACTACTGACACATGCAGGGGAGGACAAGCAAGGGTGATATGGAGTGGTGGACACTTGGACCTCGCCAGCATGGACATAGAACAACCCAGGAACAGGTGACCGACTGCCCATGATGCCATGGCCCTACATTAGTCTCTGAGAACTCAGATGCAGTGGGGAGGCGGGGGAGTAAGAAAGCCCCTGGCTTGGTTCAAGAGACCCTAAACTGATTAGCACTTCTAGAATCAACTGAAATTACCCACGGTAGACTGGAAATAGACATTAAGGCCTTCTTTAGGGCAAATAGAAGAGGTTCACGTCTTTCATGTCTGTGTTGGGGCCTGGGGTTTACAAACACTATGTGTCCTCTTGAGCAGTAGTACATGCATTGACTTCAAAGTTTCTGTGAATCCTAGACTCCTAGTTCTCTCTGTAGAGATTACTCAGGGCGACCACATGGTTTACAGTTCTGGACATTTTATGCACTGAGTTGGCCAGAATCCCAAAGCAAGTTTGAAGGAGAGATGGATGTCCTTGGCCTGCAAGCTTTCCAACATCACCAAAAGCCATGAATCAAATTAGAAATGCTAATCACATGTTTCAACACAGGTGCCCACACAAAAACATTTTACAGGAATATTTTTAAACATCTGTGGGGTGTGTGTGTGTGTGTGTGTGTGTGGAGAGAGAGAGAGAGAGACTGAGAAAGAGAGAGAGAGTTTATGTGGAGAATAAAAGGATGGGATGACAAAATGCTTCTGGAAACAGAGGGTCTTAAACTTCTTTAGATGGTGGGGTCCCTGCAGGTCATAGGCTCATCATAGAGCACTGTGAAGAAGGGACATCTGGACCAGGAAAGATATTACTGGCAGAAATATGACCAGTAATTTCATGTTGCTTGTAAAGCCTAAATATAGTTAATTTGCAGGCTATGAAATATAATGAATTATAAAAGGAATGGCCAAATTAAACCCAAGCGGATTTTCCTAAGTTTTCTTATTAATTTTGATTTGCTTTGTTTGCATCCTGTGTGTCACTTGTGTCCAATCTCAGTAAAAACTGGTTTGAAGGGTAAGCAGAAAATCTGTGGAGGAAGTGTCAGCCATTGTTTTCACTCATTAGGCAAAATGGAGGTGGAGGTAGGGGAGGGAAAACTAGATTGTTTGATTTTGGAAGCAGTTTGGTTTATTTTGGTAAATGCTCATTGAGCACAAGCAATAAGCCAAAAACTCCAGTTGGCACTGGGGGAATCAAGGTGACCAAGAATGGTCTCCATCCTGAGGAGCCTCAGGGCATGGTGGCCTCGCCATGCTACATCTGACAGAGCCTGGCCCGTCAAGGGAGCACTGTGGATGGAAAACGATGTGTGTGTGTGTGTGTGTGTGAGAGAGAGAGAGAGAGAGAGAGAGAGAGAGAGTGGTAGCAGCAATGAGGCCTGAGTGAGTCACAGATGGATCACCTTTTGAGAACCACTGCTCCCACAGCTTACACGGCAGGAAGATGACTTCCCTGCATCTACATACACAAAATCCTGGGACATGGCAGCTCCTGCAAGGTCCAGATGGCCACCCCACTTTGTTCAGAAGGTCTCAACTCTGAGCTGGAGGATAGAGAGATCCATGCTATGTTAGCAAGCAAACCATCCTAAAGAGAGCTTCATGAAAGCAAGTTATATAGGACATTCATTCTCTTTACCACACATGTTGGCAATTTATCATTGCCTGCTCAGTCAAGAGTTATTGGTTGGACTCCCGCCTGGGTTGGTGCCACGTAGGACTCAAAGGACACGTGGTAGACAGAGGCAAGACCATTCCTGACAGTGTGAACAGTGCATTCCCAGGTCCTTGATGGGCAAATCTGATCGCCCTCCCAGTCAGGCTCCTCAGAGCTCCCCTGCTTGGGTCTGACATGGCTTTTAGAGACAAGGAACTCCTAGGTGCTTGCACTTTCAAAGAATAGGCTACCGTTTCCTGAAGGACCCATGCAGAGCCCAGTGATTGAAATCACATTCATTTTGAGGGCAATACTTGGCTTATTTATTCAGACATGAGTCACTGACCTCAAGGAACTCACTGTCTACTAGAGAGATAAAGAATTGAAGAGTGACAATGACAAGGCAGGCTGGTATTTTCTGCAGGAGAAGATTGGATTAATTTTGTCTGGTAGGATATGCAAATGTGACTTAAAGGAGGTTATGCCTAAACTGAGTTCTGAAGAATGGGTGGGAGTTGGCTAAGCAAAGAAAATATGTAGGAAGGGTGTTTCTAGCAAAAAGAACAGCATCTGCAAAGGCTCAGGATGATGAGACAATAATCTAAGCCATCAAGGGGTGGGCAGGAAGAAATACAGGGAAGTCCTGTATTTCTCTCCCACCCCACAGACCCAGTCCCAAGAAAAGTAAGGATTGGCTGGGATGACCCATCATAGAAACCTCCCAGAGCCAGTGAAAGCCCAGCTAACTCAGTGCTTCCATATCCAAGTCCTGGGCTTTCATTCAATTAAATGCATAAAGGTTCACTAAGCATGCCTTCTGTGCTTGGTCCAAGTGGCACAAAGAATAGATGGGAGACAAAGTCATGGTCCCAGTTGTTGAGTTTCTCCCAGTTTAAGAAAAAGACAAAGAAAAAAATGGGTCCATGAAAGGTGGAGCATGAGAAGGAGGGACGAGGCCGAAACCAGTAGCCTTGACAGGTGTTCTAGAGAACAAAAATTGTACCCAAGTGCAGATAAACCCACAACTGCACTTTCTTGGGACCACTATGATTTCCCTTGGTGAAAATGTAATTGCTGACATTTTTATAAAAAGTGAGCTGCCAAAGAAAAATGCAGATTTCAGATCTCTCTTGAAAACTCCAAAAGTTCTAGCCACAGTGGCCCGCATGCCAACATGGCCCACATGTCTGCCCACAGCCACATCGCTGGGACTCCATTGGGATGGGGCGTGTCCTCACCAATCTTCATCACCTGGCTTTCTTCATTCAATCTCGTCAGTGGTATGGCCCCTGAAGCCACCTGATGTACAGATCCAACATATACGAACCCCTGCCCAGTGTTTAACATATAATAGACCTTCCAACAGGGAGACCGGTATAATAATAACAGGAATTAGGATTAGTCCCTGGGTTGCTTTACTGAGCAACTCTCATGTTAGTCTGCAACTATTCTGAATATCCGCTTGTGCTTCTGAGAATCCGATGACCCCTAAGGCTTTCATTCAAGCATTACAGACACAAGTGAAATATCCAAGAAGGCTCTGGCCTGCAGTGACAGAGACCATCAAAGACCAAGCTGCCACCAAGGGAGGGAACACTGGGACAGCTTCATTATGGGAACAACAAGCATTTGTTCCATTAAGGAACAGGGGCAGGATAAACAGGGCAGCAGCGAAGACCCTCACTCCACTTTGCAGCAGGCAGGCACGACTCCAGCCTGGCTGGCATCTAATTTGTAGCAAATGAACACATTTTTAATAGAGCCAAATATGGCTTCTTTCTTGGGCCCCATCTATCCAGACACCTGTTTTGCTCCATCTTCTCCTGCTAATCAGTGTCCCTAGGGAGCAGCTCAGCAATTATGACTTTGCTACTACACTGGGGATTCTTATTCCTCTTTACCCCAATTTTCTCCCTCCATCTGGGTATATGTCTGTATCTACCAAGCGCGTCCCACAGCTGTCTTATCACTGTTTTATGAAAGTCAACATTGGGTAGGACTGTGTTCCCCTGAGTATTCCATTGGTGGTGTGTAGAATGATTTTAAAGACTTTGTAGATGAACATTTTCAGACTTGAACTAACATTAATGAGTGCTACAGACTGAATCGTGTTCCTCCCAAATTTGTATGTTGAAGCTCCAAACTACACAGTGACTGTATTTGGAGACAGGGCCCTATAAGGAGGTAATCAGGCTAAATGAAGTCAGAACAGTGAGGCCCTAATCCAATCGGACTGATGTCCTTATAAGAAGAGACACCAGGGTTGTACATGCACCGTGGATGGGCCACATGGGGACACAGCTAGAAGGTGTCCCTCTGCAAGCCAGGAAAAGAGGCCCCACCAGAAATAAACACTGCCATCACCTTGAACATGGGCTTCTGGCCTCTAAAACTGTAAGAAAATACATTGCTGTGATTTAAGCCATCCCGTCTATTCTATGGTATTCCATTATGGCGGCTCTTGCAGACTAACACAATGTGTACCAGAAAAAATAGGTAAGAGGCATATCAAAATGCAGTATCACAGATGATATTGCTCAGAGTGATGCTTAAGTTTTGAGTTGAAGAAAAACGCTAACCAAAGAATTTGGAGGTACAAGGAATGGTAAAAAATTGTAAAGATGTCACCCAACTAACTGAAGATTAGGTGACACTGGCTGAGTGGAAACGTAGCTTTGGAATAAGACAGCCCTGAGTTTGACTCTTATCTGTGTGAGTTTAGGAAAGCCAACCTCTCTGAAGTCAGGTCCCATTGGTCAAGAACAGGCATGTTTTAATTTTAAGTTTGTGTTTTAATTTTCTTTGAATGTGTCTGTCAGTTCCACGAGCTGTGAGCATCTCAAGGACCATACCCTGTACCGTGTCATGTCCATGTTCTTGGGGTCCAACCCAGGACCTGCTTCTAGCAGGATGGCAAGAAGGGAGGAAAAAGACATGGGCCCTGCCACTTAACAGCTGTGTGCCCTTGGGAAAATTACTCAATCTTTCTGAAACTCAGATTCCTTATCTCTAAAATGGAAATGATAATACCATCTACCATGAGGTCTTGTGGGAATCAAATGAAGTAATCCCTGTTAAGTACTTAGCACAGTCCCTGGCATAGCTTAAAATGCTTACCATATTATTAGTTCTTAGTAAATGCAAGTTGAATAAAAGCGTGAATGAATGTTTAGTCAAATGAATCAATGAGTAGTTGGTGGATAAGTAGGTGGGTGGGTGGGCCGGTTGATAGATGGTTAGATGGAAGGGTGGATGGATTTTTCAATCAATACGTGTAGGTACGTATTAATAAATGAATGAGTTGATTGATAGTTGATGGATGGATGGGTGGATGGATGGATGGACAGATGGAATTTTCAATCAATGAATGTGCATATGTATTTACGAGTGAATAAACCAATTGATAGATGAATAGCTAGATGGATGGGTAAACTTTTTGAATGAGGGATGGTTATATAGGATAAGTGGGTGGGCGGATAGATGGGTAGGCTGTGACTGATCCATTTGAAACATCATCTGTTTCTTTGCATAGCGAGGGCTCTAGCCTCCAACATAATGGCCAGAACATTAAGGATAGAGAGTGAAGGTGGCCTTGGGAACAAGAGTTTTATGTAACTGTTAAGTGGCAGTTTGAGACTTCGCCTTGGAAGTAGAAAGCCTGTTTATGGGATCACTGACAGTCTTCTTGTTAAAGACACAGAAGTGAGAGGGTTGTTTTGTGTCGGGAGCTTTGGCATTTTCCAGTGTTCTCAGACATTTCACTTCCCTGTCTCAGAAGCACATTTGCTTCTAATCTGATAAGCAAAAACTCCTTGAGCAGCAATCAGACGCAGCCCCCAGGTACAGTGTTATTTGAAGACAGGCCTTGGGTCATCTATCATACTTTTTTAATTACCAAGTGCTACCCCACAGATAATAAGCCTTTCTGTGGAGTCTGGGCAGGTTTTGAGTCGACTGGCAAACGGCCAAGAGAGTATCTGCCACAGTATCTGATTTCATCAGAGCTCCAGTTTATTCCAATGATGCTCTTGGAGTCTCCAGAAATGCCAGATTCTCAGGCAGTCGGATGTTTGTGGCTTCGTCCGAACAGTCTATGGAGAGTCAGAGCATCCAGTGGAGACAGTGCTGCAAATCAACTCTCATGAGCTCGTAAGTTAAAAAAGGACAATGTGGTCTGTTACCCACACCTGTTCTGTGTCTCCTCTTCTTCCTTTTTTTCTTTTTCATCCCTCCTTCCCCATTTCGGTGCTCATCCAACGTCACAATTCAAGAATTCCACAGAGGCATAACTGTACTGCCAAATACAGCTCCTACCCACACCCACACAGCAGAGGCCTGAGGCTTTCGATGGAAATTCCCCACCTCTCCGTCCTCTCTGGTCTTCCCCTCCATCGGAGGCTACAACACACTCCACCCAGGGACTGGACTGGGAAGCAGTTGATCAGGCTTCCAGTTCTTGGGGCCCTGGCTGACTACCTAATCCCTCTGAATCTCTGTTTTCTTGTCTCTAAAATGGGCCTAATAAACCCTTTCTGATGAGCCATTTTAAAAAGGTGAAGTTATATATACCCTGTATGCCTCTTTGCTCACATTAAAAACTTACAAAAACGCTTAGCTATATTCAGTCGATATTTTTTTAAACATCGACCAGGGAGCTGTGCCAAACACCAGAGATGTACGTGGTGAGCAAAACCGACATGGGGTTTTTTGTTTCTTGTCATGGCAATATTAGCAGATGCTAACATGATAGATACTGCTGTTATAATATCACTGATTCTCACGTAGGGTGATGGGTTTGGGGCTGGAGAGTGTGGATAGTGTGATGTAAATCCACCTTCATGTGACCCAGCAGTGATTGCCTGCCTCATCCAACCTTGGTATTTCCTTTTTTTTTTTTAGTTTTTTAAAAATGTTTTTATTCTGTGTCTCCCTCTCTCTCTGCCCCTCCCCCGCTCAAGCTCTGTCTCTCTCTGTCTCAAAAATAAAAAATAAATAAATAAATAAATAAATGTTAAAAAGAAAAATGTTTTTATTTATTTTTGAGAGAGAGAGAGAGAGAGAATGAGCAGGGGAGGGGCAGAGAGAGGGAGACACGGAATCCAAAGCAGGCTCCAGGCTCCGAGCGGTCAGCACAGAGCCTGACGTGGGGCTCGAACCCACAAACTGTGTAATCAGGACCTGAGCCGAAGTCAGACACCTAACTGATTGAGCCACCCGGGTGTCCCCCAACCTTGGTGTTTTCAATCACAGAAGCTAAATACTAATTTTTCCACCTGATCTTGCTGTTAGAGGCTACATGTGACTGATCTCTGGCCAGTGAGACATAAATATTAATCTGCTGGTTAGTTTTAGAGACAGTTGTTGTTTTCTACATAAAAGTGGCACACGTAACAGGCGCCATGCCTTTCCCATTCTCTTCCTTCTTTGAGTCTGGATGGGATACCTGGACAAGCGGCTAATATGTGACTCTAGAGTGACAATCAATAAGCTACGAGGGAGCGTGGAATGACAGAGACATTTGGTCTTTCAAGGTGTTATCAAGCCGCTCCCCCAAGCCTGCACTACCCACCTTCAGGCTTTCTGTTTGAGAAAATCAGTCCCGTATGTGCTTAAGCTCTTGCCAGCCAGGTGCTTTGTTGCTTGCATCCTATAGCTTTCTTAACTCATACATCCACTGATGCCAATACTAGGTGATGCTTTGAAGACACAGTGGGACAATAGCAGCCAGGACTGGCCAATAAAAGCAAGCTCAGGCAAGATGGAAGGCACTCACTGGACAGAATTGATCAAGAGGCTCTGGGCTGTGGCACCTGGGTGACTCAGTTGGCTAAACGCTGGACTCTTGGTTTTGGCTCAGGTCACGATCTCGTTGTTCGTGAGTTCGAGCCCCACATTGGGCACGGGACTCACAGTGTGGAGCCTGCTTGGGATTCTCTTTCTCCCTCTCTCTGTCTCTGCCTTTGCTCCACTCACGTGCTCACTCTCTCTCTCCAAATAAATAAATAAGCTTAAAAAAAGGGGGGGGGGCTCTGGGCCTAATCCCATATTTCTGTCTCCTAATGAATGTACACCTGATACTCACATTTGGCTTCTTCTTTGCTTAGTATTCAAGACTACAAGGGAACTTGGTTAAATTATGGATGAGTCAGGGTCCCCACAGGCTACAGACTGCAAACCTAAGGGTTTAGCTGAGGGGATCGAATGGAAAGGCTCTTTTGGAGGTGTGGGCAGGGTTAACATAACCCACAGAGGCTGATCCCACTTCTCTGAACTGTACCATCCTAGGCCCAAGGAGCAAGGGAAGGGAACAGTGTACGTAGAGCCTGGAGGCAGCTGTGGAAGCAAAGAGAGACCGTCTAATAGGAGCCATGGCAGTCGACACAACCAACAAGCAGTGAAGCAGGAAGTAGTGAGGGAGGACGTGAATGCCTGCCCCTCTTTCTTTTGATCAGAGCATTCCATTGTCTGAGCCCCAGGAAGCCCAAAGGGAGCCAGATACAATGTGGGCTGGTCAGGGAGGGGGACAAGCAGAGAATGACTAGCGCAATGGCCCTTGATATATTCATCTTACTGTGCCCCCAGTCATGCAACACCAAGAACACTTCTACCACTAACAATACAAATATAAGAATTAGCACTTCCTATGTGGCAGGCTAAAAACCAAAGTTGTGACGTTTCTTACCTCACTGGGTCTTCTCCACAGCTCTATCAATAAAAGACATATAGGATGTATTTACTATCTGGTCTCCTTGGTGCCCAGCTCTGGCCAGCCGCCACTCATGGTAGTCCCCCCAGAAAGAATGCCAGGTAGGGGAAAGGGGAAGGGAGTTCCCAGTCACCTTCATGGAAAGGATAGCCTCAGGCATTGTCATTAGGCTTTATGCAGATATGCCCAGTCACAGGGGTGCAAACTTCTCAAGCCAGCAGAATATTTTGGGTGTTCAAGACACTACTGATTTATAATCTTCCAAGGGCCTGAATTCCATAGATGCGTTGACATTTTGGCCACCAAGAATGACTGCTGTGGTCCCATCCGCCATGTCTCACCCCTGAATGACCTTCCTTCATCATGAGCAGGGAAGTCCTGAGAAGCTCCCACAAGCAGCCAGGCCCAGGGAGCCAAGCCCCTCTAGGATTTTCAGGCGAGTTGTTTGTGTTTTGTTTACTTACTTTTAAAACAAGCTGAGTATAGGGCTTCCTTTTACCTGACTTTAAAGAGCTATTTTCTGTTCCTTAAATAACCGGTGTTTGCTAATTAGTAACTCATAAAGAAAGTGAAATCGTGTGAGATTAGGCATAGTGAATTATTCATGGCTGCGTTTTCTGTTGTCACCTTCCAATGGCGTCTCCTTTGGGGGGGGGGACTTAGTAATGAGAGAGTGAAAAATGGCCCCCTTGTCTCCTTCCCACAATATAAACCCATTGACTATGGTGGTTGAACTAGGCTATGGCAGAGGAGCAAAATAATGATTATGATAATTACAGTCATCATCATAGCCAGTGGGCTTTGTTTTGTTTTGTTTTGTTTCAGTTAGGAAAAAGGAAAACAAGGTGTAATACTTCTCTCAACCTTCCCTTCTCTATTTATTGGAAAATTGCTTATTGAGAACCCTACCATCTGGCAACTCTTGATCCTTTTGCAATACCAATGTAGGCAACTTCATCTGCAGGAATCCTGTCATTTGGATCCCTCCCTTTCAGGGCCCCCAGCCCAGCTGTGTTGGGAGCTGCTCCTGACACTTATCCCAAGCCTTGTAATGTCCCTGGTGTCCCCACCACAGAACCTAGAGCTTCCTGATGGCCAGGACAGTATCTCATCCACCCTTCTATCCCTCAAGGCTCATAAAGACTTGAAAAATAGATAAGGAATAAAAGTGATATGAGAAATTGAAGATAAGCTTAATAATTTATTCATTTATTAAATAGCTATCAACCCTACTATATGCCAGATACTCTTCTAAGTGCTTGAAATACATCAGGGAACAAGACAGACAAAAATCTCTGCCTTCTTGAAATTCATATTTTAGTAAAAGCAAACAGAAAGTAAGCATAATGAAAAAAGAGAATATAGAGTATGTCAGAAAGTGATAAGTACTATGGGAAAAAAAACCCCCACAGTTCAGGGTAGAAAGGATGGGGTCTGATAGATGGGAAACTACAATTGAAATATGGTGGCCTGTTGGGCCTCACCAAACCAGTGATGTTTGAACAATGACTTGAAGGAGGAGAGGGGTTTGGAGAGGGGAATGGGTTCCATGTAAAGGCCCTGTGGGTTGGGTGTGTGCCTAGTAGGTATGATGAATTAGTCAATGATAAAAGTGGGTGCTTCACTAGGTTGTGAGTCCCTTTTCATGGAACTACTCAAGCAGAGGATAAAGGGCCATCCACTGTGAATTCTGCGGAGAGGTTTCTCACAGCAGACAGGAGGCTGAATGAGCCGACAGCTAATCTTGCACTCAATGGTAAAAAATGAAAATGTTTTCCCTCAAAGATCAGGAAAAGGATGCCCAGTCTCACTCTTCTACTCATCATACTACTGGACATAGTCCTAGCCAGAGCAATTAGGCAAGAAAAAGAAATGAAAGACCAAATTGGAAAGGAAGAAGTAAAATGATTTCTGTTCACACAGATGCGATCTTACATGTACAAAACCCTAAAGATCTCCACCCAAAACCAACAAAAACCTGTTAGAACTAACAAATGAATTCAGCAGAGTTGCAAGATATAATCAACACACAAAAATCAGTTGTGTTTCTGTACACAAACAACGAAAGATGTGAAAGGAAATTAGGAAAATAATCATGTTTACGATACCATCAAAAAGACTAAAATACTTATGAGTAAATTTAACCAAGGAAATGCAAGACTGTACACTTAAAACTACAAAACATAACTGAAAGAAACGCCTGCTCATTCCAGACTAATCCTTGTTTGTAGAATGTCTCAATTAATCATCATGACAATCCAGCAAGATGCTAAAACAGGCACAGGTTGCCTGATGAGCCTCTTTTCTTGATGACCTAACCCATGTCCACTCCGTGTGGCCTTGGTGCCTCTTATTCCCTCTATAATCTTGGTCACAAGAGAGGATGTGTGACCCATGTGGTAACAATTAGAGCTTTGTCCTCCATTTGACATTTAGATGCTTCAGATTTCCACCTCCAGCCAAAATGGAGTGCCCGAGAACAGATTTAGCCTCCTACCGGAAACAACTAAAAAAAACGTGTACAAAATATATAAAATAATGCCTTACATCCTTGGAATCACGCAGTGCATGACATTTTAAGCTTGGTCCCCTTGGTTGTTACAAGACGGTTGCCAACATCTCCTAGGGCTACCTGTTTTTTCATCCATGAGAGAAAGAGAGGAAACATCTGTTCTGGCGTTCCAAATAAGAATAACAGTGTGATGAGTCTGACTAATTGGACCAACTGAGGCGACAAGATAACTACACAGGGCTTCTTCTGGGAGAATGTCGTGTGCTGACTGGCACCCACTCCTGGAACTGGGGGTGCAGTTGGTTTCCCCCTAGTCCCTCAGCTTCACAGAGGAGACGTGGGCTCCTGAATGAAATTAGACACCTATCAGAAGAATTACTTACATGAATTCCAGATCAACAACCAACAGGGAAAGCATGACTGGCCATTTCAGCGTGCATTAGAGACCCGCGCTTGTCTTCCTATCCATTTCTTTGGTCATTCTGAAGAAAAGCAATTCCTAAGTGTAATCAGATGGGCTGTTTCGTGGGAACTCTCTCCCTGTCCTCCTCCAAGCATGAGAGAAAACAGGTGGTCAAGCAGGCATGATCACTGATAGTTTTCTGGGCCAGGATTAAACAGAGGCATTGAATATGCCAAGCAATGGTAACAGACAGAGGAAAACATCATGGAAAAAAGTTCCATTTCCTTTCAAAGCATTTTGAATTAATTTTTAATTCACTCTCTGCCTTGTCAGTTATGAACAGGGATACCAGCACCAGCCTAAGAGCTGGAGTGTGGAAGCCCTAAAACTAATTTCAGAAGAGGCACAAACCAATGTTCCAGGGGTTGGCCTGGGAAGGGGCAGCAGTCATGTGCCTTTGGGAGACATCTCTTACCATCTTATACATAATTGCCTCTGTTCACATCATAACCACCAGGAGAGGAGTTAGGTCAGCTGTTAATGGCACTTCTAAAGTAAAAGTGACCATATGGTCTTCATGATAGAGTGAATTCCAGCTCATAACATGAAAAAAAAAAAAGTAAGCTGTTAAGGATGACAATAAGAACAGAATTATAGACTATAATGAATTCTTACTATATGCTAAGCACTGTGACCATATGCACATATATGCATATTTTAATATATTTTATTATATATATGTATATTTGGTCTATATATATTTCAATTGTGGTAAAATCCACATAACATAAAATTGACCATATTAACCATTTTTAAGTGTGTAGCTCAGTGGCGTTAAGTGAATTCACGTCGTTGTGCAACCAATCTCCAGACGTCTTTTCATCTTGCAAAAGTGAAACTCTGTGCCCATTAAACAGTTCCCTATTCTACCCACCCCACCCCCAGCCCCCAGCAACCACCAGTCCACCTGCTGTCTCTATGAATTTGACTACTCCAGGAAGTCATGTACGTGAAATCGTATAGTGTTTGTCTCTTTGTGACTGGCTTATTTCACTTAACATAATGTCCTCAAGATTCATCCATGTTGCGGCATGTGTCAGAATGCCCTTCCCCTTTAAGGCTAAATAACATTCCATTAGCTGTATACACCACACTGTGTTTATTCATTCATTGGTCAATGGACATTCCGGTTGCTTCCACCTATCAGCTGCTGTGAATGATGCTACCACGAACGTGGATATACAAACACCTCTTCCAGATCCTGCTTTCAATTCTCGGGGTGTATACCCAGAAGTGGATATGCTGGATCGTATTCTATGTCTAGTTTTTTGTAGAACTGCTATCCTGTTTGACCGATGCACATGTTCTCATTTATTCTCATGACATTCTGTGAGAGACAGAGAATGATGAAGGAGTAGACTCAGAGAGACGAAGTGCCATTTTACAGACCCACTCACATTAACCCTGAAAATTAGGAGGTACATCATCTACTAGCATAACAGCAAATAATATCATAATAAATATAAATAATAACAATAATAGAGCATCTATATTATAATACACAATAAAGTTTAACACTCCTGCCCCACCTCCTAGTTTAAACAAAGGGAACATTACCAGTACATTAGAGAGCAGTTTGCAACTCCCCAATAATACCCTTCTCCTCACTGCCAAGTAGTATTTCATGGTATAGATAAACCACATCTTCTTTACCCATTCATCAGTTGATGGAACTGGAGGGTATTATGCTAAGTGAAATGAGTCAGGCAGAGGACAGATACCATATGTTTTCACTCATATGTGGATCTTGAGAAACTTAACAGAAGACCATGGCAGGAGGGGGAGGGGGGAAAAAGTTACAAACAGAGAGGGAGGAAGGCAAATCATAGGAGACTCTTAAAAACAGAAAACAAACAGAGGGTTGCTGGGGGGTGGGGGAGAGGGGAAAGTGGGTGATGGGCATTGAGGAAGGCAATTGTTGGGATGAGCACTGGGTGTTTTATGGAAACCAATCTGACAATAAATTATATTAAATAAAATAAGAATCAGAATAAGAATACCCTTCTCTTTCCCAGACAACCGAGGCTACCTAAATCCCAGATTTTGTGTTATCCATTCACTCATATGTTTTCCTAGGCTTATTAAATATCTCTCTATGCATCCCAAATCAATATTTTACATATTTGGAATTTTGACTCTTCAATGGATGAAATCCTGCTGTTTGAACTAATGGAATCATTTTGTGTCATCCTTTCAATATTTGATCAATATTTTGGTTTTAACATTCATCAGTGTAGCTATATATAGCTGTGGTTCATTTCCATTGTCACATAGTATCTCATACCTTGTTTGTCCTGTACAAATGTTGTACCTCATAACATTCTCCTGTTAATGGACATTTGGGTGGTATGTATTAAGGAAACCATGTGGCAGTGACCGTCTAGTCTAGGGCGTATACTGAGACATGGAATTGCTGGCTCACACAGTGAGCCGTATTAAAACCTACCAGAATAATGTCAGAAACTTTCCAAAAGTATTCCCAGAAGTGTATACTCTTACTAGGAGCGTGAGTTTCTCTTTTGCTTCCCATGCTGTCCAATAATAATAACTGATTTTTTAAATGTTTGCAAATGTTTTGGGTACTGAATGGTATCTCATTGTGGTTTTATTTTGCATTTCCCTGATTTTATAAGATTGACTATCTTTTTATATGCTTCCTGGCCATTTGTATTTCCTCACCTCTGAATTGTGTGTTTAGATTTTTTGTCTCTTGTTCTAGTAGGTTGCTTGCTTGTGGTGGGTGGTGATGGTGTTTTCTTACTGATGCCTGCAAGTTCTGTATCTATTCTGCACACTAAATCTTTTCAGGTTTCAAATACATTTTCCCTGTTTGTGATTTGTCTTCATTCATGAAGCTTTCTTAATTTCACATGGTTAAATTTAGAGAAATTCTTTTTTATAGCTTGCATTTTTATGTCATATTTTATGTTTCCCTCCTCTAAGTTCCTGAATTTATTCTAGAAGTCTAAAACTTTCCCTTTCCCATTTAAATCTTTAATCCATCCTAAATTGGTTTTTCTATGAGGAAGTTATCTGATTTCATTTTTCCCATATGGTTAACAAACTGTCTCTGTGCTAATTATTGAATTATTCTACAATGCCATCTCTGTCATATATCAAGTCATCTTACGTGGGTAGGGTATCTCTGGGTAACTGAGATCCTCTGTTCTTGCCCACTGATCTATGTGTTTATTCCTCTGCCACATCAAACCGTCTTGCTAAGTGGTAGGGCAAGTTCCCCCATCTTATCATTCTTCAGAAATTACTTAGCTGTTCTTGGCCCTTTACTCTTTTATGTTAGAATCAACTTGTCAATGTCTGTTAAAAATTATGCTAGTATTTTTGGGGCGCCTGGGTGGCTCAGTCTGTTAAGTGTCCAACTTTGGCTCAGGTCATGATTTCATGGTTCGTGAGTTCGAGCCCCGCGTCGGGCTCTGTGCTGACAACTCAGGGCCTGGAGCCTTCTTCAGATTCCGTGTCTTCCTCTCTCTCTGTCCCTCCTCTGCTCACGCTTGAATACATGTTAAAAAAATTATGCTGGTATTTTGATGGGTAAGGCATCAAATCTAGAGATCAATTTGGGGAAAGTTGATATACCTAGAATATTGATTCTTTTTACCTATACAATATGTCATCCCACTTATTTGGGCCTTTAAAAATACATGCTTAGTGAAGTATAATTGTCTACATATTTTTTACATAGAGTCCTGGTATGTCTTTAGAAATTTTATACTTTTGTAGGTCTTATCTTTTAAATTAAAAATTTCTAATTGTTGCTGGTGTATATAAATGTAATTGATTCTATAATTCGGTGGTATGTCCAAGAATCTCACTAAACATTTTCATTAATAATTTTACATAGTTTTTTTAATTACACCTGCTTCATTTCTCTTCCTCACAACTGCTCATTTATTTTCCTCTAGCACAAAACTATTAGTGGAGATAGCAAACTTCCTTGTTTTATTACAGATAAAAAAGAAATGCTTTTAACATTTCACTGTTGAGGAGGACATTTTGAGTAGTTTTCTATTGCCATTGTTGTTTCATTTTATTTATTTTGTTTTATATAATCCTCATCAGGCAAAGAAAGTTACCTTTCACTTCTAGAAAAGCTTTGTTTTGTTTTTAAGCATGAAGGGCGGCTCAGTTTGGTCAAACCCCATTCCTGCATCTAATATGATGATGAGGTGATTTCTTTTTCCTCCTTCAATCTGTTAATCTGGTAATTTACATAAATCAGTTTTCTACTGTTAAATCAACCTTGCTTTCTCGACAGAAAACGAACCTAATTATGGTATATTAACTTTTTTTTTAAACCATTGTTGGATTCTATTTTCTAAATTTGATTTAGGGATTTGTTTTGATTTAGAAATGTTTTCAGTTACATTCTTGAATAAGATTGGTCCATACTGTCCTGGTTTAGATGTCAAGCTGCAAGACCTTCAGAAAGTGAGTTGGGGGATATTCCCTCTTCTCTGAATTTGGTGTGGCATTTGAAACAATCTGTTCCCCTATGGTAAAAAAAATTATTTTATTATCGACTACCATAATAGTTAATGGGCCATTCAGGTTTTGTGTTTTTGAGTCATTTTTAGTAATTCATATTTTTCTAGTTCTTACCCATTATGCCTGCTTTGAAATTTACTAAGATAAAATTGTTCCTAAGGTATCTTATTTTTCTTCTTTAAATCTCTGCGGAACCTGCATTTGTTTGTTGTCCCATTTTAAGTACTTTTTAAAATTTGAGGCTTCTGTCTTGTTTGGGATTTGTCAATATTGCTAGAAGTTTATTAAATTTTTTAGAAGTTTTCAAAACAACCCGATTCAGGGTTTTATTATAACCTTTTATCTTTTTTCCTCTTATTTTTCTTATTTTTGCTTTTATTTTTATATCCACGTTTTCTAATTGCTTTGAGTTTATTTGCTTGTGCCTTTTCTAATTTCTTAAGTGGAACACGTAGTTCATGTGTTCCTCTCTCATTTTCTTCTCTTCCAACATAATCATTTAAAGCTATAAAATTCCGTCTAAAAAGCAATTTAATTGCAGCCCACATTCAGTAACATAGCGTTTTTATTATCACCCGGTTCTAAGTATTTTTAAAATATTCTTTATTCTCTGTCTTTATGAAGTCATAAGTTATTCAGAAGTTTGTTTTGTAATTCTAAGTGTCCTCGGATTTTATTCTGTAGGCCAGGGATGCCAAGTTCGGGTACATGCGCCATCACTGTCCACTGCCACACCTATGCCTGGCATTGAGAATCAGCCTGCATCTTTCCCATTAGGCCCAGAAGCCTCCCCCGCAGGGCACTCTGGGCGGCCAGACTCTATCAACCCGAGCACGACCCGTAAGAGGAAAACCACTGATCACCCCTGCTGCAGGCTTGGGGAGACCCTCCTCCGTCCGAGCTCATACTTGTCCTTAAGGAAAATTACTCCGATCTCGAGACAGTAAAAAGACCAACTTTCCTCAGCCCTAGACTATTTCATTTTTTATCACAAAGATGCAGATGCATCCATTTAATCCCAAAGGCATTTATTGAGCAATTACTGTGTGTACGGTAGCGGGCTGTACATAATGATCGAAACTGTTGCTGCTCCCTCCCCGCCCCTCCCCTTCTCTCAAGCGGGATCTCATTTCCAGCAACTCCGGGAGCCAGCCGGTGTTATCTCGACTTCACAGATAACGAAACGGGACTTAGAGAAATGAAACAGCACACCCAAGATTGCCTGGCCAGTGTTAGAGCCCCAACCCGGACGGAGCCACACTGCTGTGTGGGCGCCGCGCCGCTGCCTTGGAAAAGATTACAAGGTTTTATTTTTTTCTCTCCCATTTTGTCCACATGCTCAGCAATTGGAGAGTGGGATGAAAATTGATGGATAGGGGCGCCTGGGTGGCTCAGTCGGTTGAGCGTCCGGCTTCGGCTCAGGTCACGATCTCGCGACTCGTGGGTTCGAGCCCCACGTCGGGCTCTGTGCTGACAGCTCAGAGCCTTGAACCTGTCTTCGGATTCTGTGTCTCCCTCTCTCTCTGACCCTCCCCTGCTCACGCTCTCTCTCTCTCTCTCTCTCTCTCTCTCTCTCTCTCTCAAAAATAAATAAAAACATTAAAAAAAAAAAAAAAGAAAATTGATGGATATGCCGTCGATTCTCTTCTCCACTGCAGAAAGTCCATCCAATCTTCAAGAGGCTCAGTATTACATCACGGTTAGTTGACTCAAAGAATCTTGCTTTGGAGGCTTGTTGTCTGTTTCCCTTATCTCTTTGGAGTGCTTTGGCCGACCAAGCGGAATGCTTATCTTGCAGCTTTAGGGCTTTGAAGAAATGTATTCTGTTGCCTGAGCATCCTTCCCTGGGGGCCTGTGTGACACATACTAAATCCACACCACCCAAGGCACAGAAGCAGCCAGGGTCTGGTATGTGTTCTGGGTAAGGCACCCCGGGGTTGTGCACACGCTTGTCACGCCATAGTTCACGCCTGACACCAGCTACCGGTTTCCCCCGCCATCTGAAAATAGAAAGCTCCTCTAAACCGTTTCATAAGCCTAAATGGCATAAATCGAAGAAGCAATTACCATTCATTTATAGGAAAACAATTTTTTTTAGCCGTCCCAGACCCCCAAAATAACCTCTCCTTGGCTTTTCTGATACCTTAGGACACATCTTGCTAACGGATGCACAAAATAAATCGACATAAAGCACGGATGCTCACAGATACAGTCCAGAGTCTGTGAATTTGCAAAAGGTGGGGAATACTGATCACACACACACGTGACTTATACCAGTTATCCCATTTCATCTTTAATCATTAGAATGAGGAGTATTATCCCCATTTGACCAATAAGGATGGAAGACTCAGGGAGTATACATGATTTACCCAAGGTCACATAGCTATTAAGCAGCAGAACTGAGATTTAAACCCCCATCTGTCAGACTGTGTCTTCTCTTAAAGTAGAAGCATATACGGCATATGCTACTCTTTCTGCAACTGTACAGGGAGATAGAGTGGCAGATGATGATATCCAAAAGGTATATCCTTATACACATATGGGTTTTTCCTAAATGGAAAAAAAATTAGGCCATATAATTACTGCAAAAACTCTGTTGGGATTTGTCTTCAGTCTTGGCTAATGTGGCCCTCAGCCTCCTCTGTACCTGAGTGCTCATTAGAAATGCAAGTTTTGTGGGCACCTGGGTGACTGTTTGTTAACCATCCAACTCTTGGTTTCGGCTCAGGTCATGATCTCACGGTCTGTGGGATCAAGCCCCACGTTGGGCTCTGCATTGACAGTGCAGAGTCTGCTTGCGATGTTCTCTCTCTCTCTGCCCCTTCTCCCACTCACTCGTGCATGTTCTCTCTCAATCTCTCTCTCACAATAAATAAAATAAATCAGCATTAAAAAAAGAAATGCAAGGTCTTGGACCCTACCTTATAACCCCACAGTTAAACAAGAGCCCCAGATGATTTATATAGACACTGAATTTTACGATCTCTTTAAGACACCAGAAGGCCTGTTAAATGGCTTTCCTTCCATTTACAACCAACTCTTCTCTTGTACATAGAGAAGCCCCATAGGTTTAGGCATGATGTATGTGTATCCATTTCTGCAGCTCAAACATACCAGCAACAAAATCCCATTCAAGAAGATACTCCCGATTATCCAGTTTGACTCATTTGTATTTCCTCTTTCCCTCCTTTCCTTTCTTATCCTCTAACTTACTGGTTCATAGATTTATCTGCCTCTTGTCTCTTCCTTCGGTCCACCCCCTAAACAAGGTTTCTTAAATGCAAACAGAAGTATGCAGATTCCTGCTTGAAAATCATCAATGGTTCTTTGTTTTCGGCAAAGTCTTCACTTCTTTGGCCTGCCATTCATTGTCCACCAAATCTGATGCCATTTTCTCTTTTCAACCTCATTTGCCCCCCATTTCCCACCTTATGCCTACTGGTATTTGACTACCCGGCTGCTCACAGACCCCAGAATCCTGCGTGTCCTGTTACAGCACAGTGACACCGCATGTCCTGCGCCTTCCCTTGCCCTGCCTTGAGAAGGCTGGAACCTTCTCTCCCCAACTTACTGTCATGAAAGTATTTCTTCCTCTAAGAAGAAAAGGTATCTCACAGGGCTATTGGGAGGCTTACCAAAGAAAAAGACACCTAGGGTCCTAGCACATACTATGTGATCAATCAATGCTAATGAAAGGAAGGAAGGGAGGGGGAGAGAAAGGAGGGGAGGAAGGAAGGAAGAAACAGAAATCAGCTAAGGTTCTGGCATCCTGGGCTGTGAGCTCAGTGTACAGGAAGCAGTCCATGGGGGCACTTAGTCCCAAGAGAAGCCCAAGTGGAATTTTACAGGCAGCTGTGTGATTTGGAAATGTGCAAGCATTCTAAGCCTGCCGTCTCGGGGAGCATTTTCCCTGAGAATTACAGGTTCCATTCTCCACTCCGATGAATAACTGAGGAGACAACTCCGACATTCCGAAGTAGAAATATTTGGCTGGAGAACAATTTCCAGGGGAGATTAGCAGTCCCATGTGCAAGTTGTGTTTCAGAAATGGACCGACTGACTACCTAAGGCTGAAGGCGAGGCCAGTATTCACAGAAGACTCTTGAATCACTGGTAGGGAGCCTGGTGGCTCTGGCTGGCACAGACAGCTGGGGCTGTGAGCGCTCAGGGACGTGGCCCACGAGGAAAAGAACGAGCTGAGTGTGGGTAGAATCCCAGTCTCCGCAGCAGGCTGGGCAAACACAAGATGCCCTGGCCAGCGCTCTTTATCCATGCCCAGGGCAGATTTTGCTAATGAGGATAAATTTGCACTCTTTCCTGTCCAGCCCAGACGCCAACTCAAAATCCTTCACAATGGAGCTCACCTGCTGGTGGTGGCTTTGACCCATTGTCAAAGGATCTGAGTTAGTACTCTGCAAAATCACAAAACTGGAAAATTTGGGATGGGTCTTCTATTGGTCAGCACCGTCTAATAGAACCATCTGGGAGATGGAAATGTCTATGGGGTGATGCAAATGTTCTGTGATGTGCACTGTCCAATGCAGTGGCTGCTGGGCCCTCAAAATGCAGCTAGTGTGAAAAAATAAATGTTTACTTTTGTTTCATATTTTTAATTTTTTATAATCTTTTTAATGTTTATTTATTTTTGAGAGAGAGAGAGTGAGCAGGGGAGGGGCAGAAAGAGAGGGAGACACAATCCAAACCAGGCTTCAGGCTCTGAGCTGTCAGGACAGAGCCCGATGCGGGGCTTGAACTCACAACCCATGAGATAATGACCTGAGTCGAAATCGGATGCTTAACCAACTAAGCCACCCAGGCACCCCTACTTTTGCTTCATTTTAATTGATTACAAGTTAAATTTAAATTGCCACTTTTTTTTCTTTTTTTTTTCTTTCTTTCTTTGTTTTTGTTTTTGTTTTTGTTTTTGTTTATAAATATAGATACCCAGCATCTGTTTGGTGAAAAAAGCTCTGCTTTCCTCATTATTTATGCCAGCACCTTTGTGGTCATTCTCATTCTTGACCTGCTATGGGATATTGTCACTTAAATCCACCAAGATTTTCCAAGTCTTAGACTGGCTATTTAAATTTAAATTGATAGGATTAAATAAAGATTCAGTTCCTCAGTTTCACTAGCCATCCTCTGAGAGCTCACTGCCTTCCTGCCGCTGAATCTGTGGGAGAGCTTTGGACATTTCCCTCATTACAGAAAGCTGTCCTGGACAGCACTGACCACAGGCCTCAAGCTGTGAAAGAATAGAAGGTACGATCACAGTGATCCAAGTGGTGGAATCTTCCAGATCAAGATCTCTAAGGCCTGACCATGCCCAGCAGATGCCGCAGTGCCTGGGGATGCCCACGGAGGCTCACCCTCCATGCTAGCAGTCCCAGAGATGCTCTCAGGGTGGGGGGGGCATCATTCTCCCCGGAGAGGTTAGAATCACTTCCCCATGGCACAGAGAAGGAGACTGAGACTCGGACAAATTAAGTAACTTAACTCAGGCTGTGATAGTGGAGAAGGAGTCCGACCCAGATCGGATTCCTTAGTCTGTGGTCTTCTTAGTCTGCACATGGTCCCCAGGGGGGCTAGTCAGAGAGAACCATTTGGGTGGGATTACTTGGGCATCCACTACCATTGTAGTCCACTTTTGATTCATTCAAACCGCTGAAGGGTCATTTTCAAGTCCCACTCACAGCCCATCTGTACTAAGCAAGAAGTACATGTATATAATGGTCCGCAAGTTCAAAGTGTGCAGCCCAGAGTGTGGAAACCTCAACAACAACAACAAAGGTGGCCTTTGAAGACAAATGGCCATGTAATTAATATTTCAAGGCAGAGAAAACTACATAGAATTGCTATCCATAGAAAAGGGTTGGTAATTTCTTTGATAATTAGTATAAATAATAATAATAATGTATTGGTGTTGTACTAAATGACCACCAACTTAGTTGCTTAAAACAAGGGAAAGTCATTTGCTTAAAGTTCTGGGGGTCAGAAATCTTAAAATCAAGGTGTGGGCAGAGAGGCATTCTTTCTGAAGGCTCTGGCGGAGAATCCATTTCCTTGTCTTTTGCAGCTTCTGGTAGCTGCCTGCATTTCTTGGTCCATAGTCCCACCCTCTGTCTTCAAAAGTAGCTGTGTAGTATCTTCCAATCTTTCTCCACTTTCACCATGCCACCTTTTCTGGTCTGGACCCCCCTGACTCTCCTCTAGAAGGACCCTTGTGATTACAGTTAGGCCTTACCTGGGTAATCCAAGACAATCTCCCCATCTCAAGAACCTTAATCACATCTGCAAAGTCCCTTTGGCTGTGTACATTTCCAGGGATTAGGATATGGACCTGTTTAGGGGGAGGGGCATTATTCAGTTTACCATAAATAATCACAAATACTACTAACCTTAGTCAGGTGCTCCCAGTGCTGGGAACACTGGACTAGGGTTATCTTTATCCACTCAGCAACCCTACAAGTAGTAGGATTAGAGAAGGGAGTCTCCCACTGTCACACACCTAGTAAGTCACACTGCAAGGATTTAAACCTTGGCGTCTCTCCCTATGTCCACTGGATTGTTTTCTTTTACCAGGTTAGCATCGTGGAGAATTTCCTAAGTGCTGAGCATTAGAGCAGAACCGGCATGATCTCATTTGCATTGTGTCTTCTCTTCACCCTGACACAGGGTCCTTCTATCCCCAGTTCCAGGTGAGGAAACAGGTTCACAAAGGGGAAACAAGTCACAAAGATCAGAGAATACAGACGTGACAGAACCCGATGACTCTGAAGCCCTCTGTTTCTTCCCTAGACGCTGTAGTAGGCTCCATTGCCACAGCTTATGACAGCCCCAGGTGGCCCCAGGCCCCAAGATGGACAGCCCACCATGGACTCGGGTACATCACCTTCGTCTCAGCCAGTCTTCAGGTGCCAAAGCAGAGACCTTTCCATGGCTTACCACCAGCTTGTATTTATCAGCTGAAATGGCTTTATATTCTACTTGCTAAATTGGATTTCTTTCAGAAAAGACTAGGGCGGCAGATGAAAGCAGATTTTAGGACCATCCAATCAGAGAAAGCTGAAATTCATTTGAGCAGGTGAGACTGGATGTCTTTCAGCTTTCTCTTTTAAAACCTGGGGGAAGCACTTAGATGTCGAGGCCAATTCATCAAGCTTTAGGAGGCTTTTTTATTAGTCACTTACAGCAAACATTTTCCCCTTTACAGATGGTTACCTAATGCAACAAAAGTCTCCATCTAGGCCCCATGCCAGGCTGAGACTTGGAAAGCCAGGGCGGGACGTGAATGACAGCATCTCATTCCCAATCAAGAACAAGAGAATTCACAGAGGCACCAGGGTAAGTCAGAGGAGAAAGAGATTTTCCAACGAATGGTGCTGGAACAATTAGAGGTCCATATGGGAAAAATGAATGTCAACACTCAGCTCATTACATGTACAAAAATCAACTCAAAATTAATCATGGATTTCAACATAAAGCCTAAAAGCATTAAACATCTAGAAGAAAACTAGAGAAAATGTCTGTGACCTTGGTTTAGGCAAACATTTTTACAGATGATAGGACACAAAAAGCAAAAATCATAAGAGAAAAAAAACTGGTAAGATGGACTACATCACAAATAAAATTTTCTGTCCTTTAGAAAGCGCTGTTAAGAAAATGAAAAGACAAGGGGCGCCTGCTTGGCTCGGTGAAGCGTCCAACTTCAGCTCAGGTCATCATCTCGTGGTTTGTGGTTTCGAGCCCTGTGTCGGGCTCTGTGCTGACAGCTCAGAGCCTGGAGCCCGCTTCGGATTCTGTGTCTCACTTTCTCTCTCTCTCTCTCTGCTCCTCCCTTGCTCACGCTCTCTCTCTCTCTCTCTCAAAAATGAATAAACTTAAAAAAATGCTAAAAAAAAAAAAAAAGAAAGAAAATGAAAATGAAAATGAAAAGACAAGCCACAGACTGGGAGACAGTATTTGTGAAACACTTATCTGACCGTTGACTTGTGTCCAAAACATATAAAGAACTCTTACAACTCGATGATTAGACGATACACCCTATTCAAAAATGGGCAAAAGACTTGCAGAGACAATTATTCAAAGATAGCAAATCTTTACATCTATAAAGATATAGATGGCAAATAAGCACATAGAAACTGCTCACCATCGTTAGCCATTAACTAAACTCACATTAAAACCACAAGGATATACGTCTGCACACCAATGAGGATGGCAAAAGCAAAGAAACGAAGACCATCAACACCACTATGGTCTAAATGTTTGTATCCCCTGAAAATTCATATGTTGAAATCCTGAGCCCCAAAGGTAATGGTATTAGTGGGTGGGGTCTGTGGGATGTGATTAGGTCAGAAAGGTGAAGCCCTCCTGAATGGGATCAGTGCTCCTATAAAAGAGATCCTGCAGAACTCCCTCACACCTTTCACCCCATGAGGACACAGTGAGGAGGGCCCTCACCCGACTGTGCTGGCACCCTGATCTCTGGCATCCAGTCTCCAGAACTGTGAGCAATGAGTTTCTGTTGTTTAGGAACCACCCAGTTGGGGGTACTTGCTTCTGGCAGCCTGAACAGACTAAGACAAATACCTTGTAGGCGAACAGAGCAATTGGAACTGGAATACATCACTGGCAGGAATGCAAAATGGTGCATCCGGCCACTTTGGAAAAACAATTGGCCATTTTTTATATGGTTGCACGCCAATGGTATGGATGACCCAGCAATTTTACTCTAGATGTTTACCCAAGGAAAATGCTATGTCCACAAAAGACCTGTAGACAAACGTTCACAGCAGTTCTGTTCCTATTCATCAAAAACTAGAAACAACCGAAATATCCTTCAACTGATGAATGAATAATCTATCGATACAGTGAAATGCTATTAAGCTATAAAAGGGGATCAGCTACTGATATATGCATCAGCATGAATGCTTCTCAGAAAGCATTATGCTAATTGAAAGAAGCCAGACTCAAAAGGCTACTAAGGTCTGATTTTATTTATACTTTACAAAAACAAAACTACAGGGACAGAAATCAGTTGAGTGGGCTGGAGGGGGAGCAGGGGAGGAGGGGAGAGGGCACTGACTACAAAGGGGTACCAGGGAACTTTCTGGGGTGTTGGAAATGTTCTATACACGGGACCGGGGTGGCAGTTACACGATTCTAAATGCACTTTGTCAACATGCACTGAAGGGCATACCTAAGAAAGATAAATTTTACTCTTTGTAAATTGTACCTCAATAAACGTGACTTTGAATAAAAAGAGTGAAAGAATTCAAATCCAACTCTCCCCCCAAATAACAACATATAAACATGTTCATGGAGATGGAAATAACAATATTGGTACAATTACTCCAATTGTAGAAATTTATGCTGCAGCCTGTTTGTTAGTAATGCTCAACATACCCGTGTGCTCTCTGGAGCACAAAGCCTCTGAAATTGGATAATTGTTCCCTTATCTTCTGTTTCTATCATGAAAAAAAGAAAAGGTTTTTCATTTTCCAAAACATCCTCTTTTATGGAGCAAGATAACATTTTATTTCTTCATACCCTGTTTCAATCCACAAAGGAATAGAGGCAGCTTACATGAATGCTCTCAATAAAGCAGAGGTTATAAATAAAAAATCCAGGGCCAAAGGAAAGATGCATCACACGAGAAAGTCAGGAACAGCTAGCAAGTTGGAGTGTGGGTGTGCAGATCATGACTTTCTACATACACCCTTACTTGTGTAGCCATGAGTTTCCTGATGTTCACAAGAGATGGGAGGGGGAGGGGGAAATTAATTAGCCAAATAATTTACGGAGCACATGACCAGAGCCCTGTAGCTGCAGAGTGGGAGAAAATGATACCCAGGCAAGACCAATCACCAGAGGTATCCCAGCAGCTACCTCCATTTCTAACCGACATCGATCTGGGAAAGAGGTAACTCAGCTGTTTAACTCCCCCGAAGCCAACATAGTTTCAGATAGAAATTTCTCCAGCTCTGGGGCCTGTCTGCTGTGCCACCATGTTGCTGTTCAGATAGGACTCCTTCCCTCTGGCCAGATTGTTCCTAGAAGAGAAGCTGCATGGACTCCTAAAAGGGCCCTGGACAAGAACCAGACTGGGTTCTGGGTTTTAGTCCTTGTCTGGAGGCTGATCGGTTGCCCATGGACTTGTGCAGGATTTGTGCCTCAGAGTCCTCATCTGTGAAATGGGCATACTCAATTTAGGAGGCCCACACGATTGTTATGAGAATTTGTTAACAGCCGTGATAATATTTCATAAACTAGGTGACAGGTGACTCCTATTATGGGTTGAATTGGGTCCCCTTAAAAAATGTTGAAGATTTAACCTGCAGTACCTGTGAATGTGACCTCATTTGGTGATAGCATCTTTGCAGATGAAGAAGGTGAGGTGAGGTCATTGGGGTGGGCACGAATCCACTATGATAGATGTCCTTATAAAAAGGAGAAATTTAGACACACATGGAGGCAGATGGAGTAAGAACGCAGGAGAATGTCACCTACAAGCTGAGGATGCCTGAAGCTACCAGAAGCAAGGAGAGGGAACAGACCAGAGTCTCCCTCACAGCCCTCAAAGGGAACCAATCCTGCTAACACCTTGGACTTCTAGACCCCAGAACCGCGAGACAGGAAATTTCTGTCATTGAAGCACTCAGTTTGTGGTATGTCAGCATGGCCGCCCGAGGAAGTTACTAGGGTCCCAAAAGCTGCTCCAATCCCATGAGCAACTTGTCAGCGGTCTGAAGTAAACTGGAAAAAGAAACAGCAGTGTAGAAAATTCTTAATAATTCTCAGCTTACTCCACTTTTTATCATCACAGTTTACCCTTTTATGATAGGTTTATTGTTATGTCATCACTTGGCAAAATGAATGTTTTATTGATTTTCTCTTATTACTCCAAGAAATTTACAGGTGTAGAAAGCACTGGAATAAATCCCCATTGAAAAGTCTCTTCAACTTGCCTGCTTCAGTGATCCCAGTGTGTGGTAGGACACTGTCAAATGCAGAAAGGACACACACCCACTTAGATATGAGCTGTGGGCAGCAAGCACCTCAAAGGACTTTTCTTTGTTACAGCATTTAGCACAGATCCTAGAACACAGATGTGCTCTGTGATTGACTGATGGGTAGGTAAGTTGGTCAGATGGAAGATGGTTTCTGGACTAACGGGAGATATGGAACTATGAGAAAGCACCAAGAACCCCAGGGAGAACAGACACCTGCTGGGGGTGCTGACTCCCCCTGCCAGGTCAGAGAGAGAGACCTTGATCATCAGTCATGGGCATCTATTTTAAAATCCTTCTCAACATGGCCTTCCAAGCAACCACTATCAATGGAACTTGGCACATGAGCTGAGTCCAATGTCTTATCTAAATACCCAGGTAACAAACACCCTCTGAGGCTCCACAGACCTGGGAAGTACACTGAGGTCTCAGTACTCACTTCCCTGAATGGAATTTCTGGCTCGCTCTCACAAGCTAGACTGCTAAAAAGAAGCCCCTTCCATGCCTTACTCTGACTCGCGGTGATGGAGGGCATGTTGCCTTTGGGTGTAGAAGAGCATGTGTCCCCTTGGCCACTTTCCCCAATGACCTTGTGTCCATCCCTTTCTCTTCAGGTACTGGGACCATATGTCCTGTGTCTTATATACTCTATGTAATATATACTCTGTGCTGGTGGGCATCTCCACAAGGCATCTGTCACACACTCACATGCCAGGACTCAATCTACGTCGGTCCCAATCATCTCTTCCTAGTACCTGAAGACTGAACTCAGGAAAAAAAGCATGAGGCGGCATGACCCCAAGTCACGAAGAGACCCTTGGTTCTCATTAGACTTTAGTATTGCTGCCTCAGCAGTAGGGAGCCTCAGGTTATATCTGGGTCACATGACTAGTCACGTAACCATTCCTAACACCCGTGTCTGCACCCCAAATCACATTGGGCTATGTGGCCCGACCACTCCCAAACTTGGGACCCCTAGTCCCTCAGTGATCTTTGCCTCGAGCACCATCATTTTATGTTAGTCCAGTCCAGTCTGTGACCATGCTGTGCTCACCAGCAGCCTTTGGCAAAGCACAGCCTTCCAACAGAACTTTACTCCTTCCACCATGCGTGTAGCTTTTTCTTTGTTGCATCTGTGGCATTGTAGGTCTTAGACTTTTCAGCGTTTTAGGGATTTGAATACCCCCTTTCCTAAGGAAATGCTTTCCCAGCAGAATTCCCCAACATGGGCATTCAGACCTGCCATTTGCATAAGTAAGCAGTCGTTTGTACAGATGAAATGAGCAGTTACATATGTGCAGATAGGTCCTAATAGGTACCGTATGCTTCAATTACCCATTTTCCCAGCCCCCTGGACTGATTGGTTATTAATGCAACAGATGGAGCAATTTAGCACTAGCAAACTCCCCAAATGCCACCCTTTCCTCCTCTTCCCAGACCCACAAGCTTCTCCTGGCATCCTCCACTTCTTTGTCACTGCAGAATGAATGCCACGGAGCAGTACCCAACACACGCCCTTAGTTCCGCTGACAGTTAAATTGCGTTTTTTTTAATGAGGGTGCCACTCGGGAAACCCAACAGGCCTTCACTGTCAAGGAGACTCTCAACTGGCAAACGCTGGGTTTCTAAATTGCATCCTGTGTAGGGCGCCTGGGTGGCTCAGTCGGTTGAACGTCAGACTCTTGACTTTGGCTCAAGTCATGATCTCTCGGTTCGTGAGTTCGAGTCCTGTGTTGGGCTCTGCACTGACAGCACGGAGGCTGCTTGGAATTCTCTTTCTCCCTCTCTCTCTGTCCCTACGCTGCTCTCTCTCTCAAAATAAATAAACTGTAAAAAAAAAAAACAATTACATCCCATGTAAAAGCTGGACTGTTAGGAGTTCTGTCAGCTAGAAGTCTTTGAAGTGTCTCAAGTTCAGGGATAGGGATAATTGAGGTTTGCTAAGGTAACCCAGAGTTCTGATGAGATCCTGGGTTCCTTGCGTGTCATCATGGCCATATTGATGATCTCCAGCACACTCCCATCAGACCATCAAAGACTCAGAAACCTTCAGGGGTGGATGCAAACAGGAAATCATATAGGCCAACAGTTTGCAAGCTGATTTCCTTGAAACCCTGAAGGTGCAAGATACCTGTGAGTGGGAGAAGTCTGAGCAGCAGGGACCCTGCCCTTCACAACCCTGCTTTAACCAAACCTGCTCTGTTTTCCCTTTGAGGACTTTACCATTTATTGGGCTTATTCATATTAGTTGAAGATCCCACAGCCAAAGTCCGTTGAAAAAACCAAACAGGTTATTGGTTTCGGACCCCGCCTTCTAAAATTTTTTAAGTTCTTGATGTGATGGGGGTAGAAGACGTGGTAGAACAGAAGCTATTTTTAAATACTTTACAAAGCTTAATAATGCTTCTTCATGTACTGAATGCTCCCCGAAATGTCAAGCAGTGATCTCATCCACCCCCAGCTCCATCCACCACCTTCACAGCTGTGACTCACAGGCTTCTGCCTCCTGCACAGACCCCTGTTCCAGAATCCAGGTCTGCATCAAAGCTTGTCCAAACTGCATCTCATTCTGCAGCTCTCAAGGCATTCCCACTCGGCTCGTCCCAACCCGAAGGCAAGATCTCCTCCCTGCTCCCACAAATGGATTCCTTTCCTGGCATTCTCCTCTCAGCACAAGGCAATTTTGTCTATTGAGCCCACACGATGGAACCCTACAAATCCCCCCTGGCAACACTCTCTCCCTTTCTTTGTGCATCTAGGCCATCACCAGGTCCTGTTGATTTTCCCTTTAACATCTTCATAAAACACTTACTCCCTCCATCTCTTTGGACTTCACCCTACTCCAAAAATCACTCAAAGAGGCAACTGTAAAGTTTCTTACCTGGTCTCTGCTTCCATTCTCCTTCATCTGCTCCATACTCCTCCTGCAATGCACATTGTATTGAAACTTTTAGCAAGACGAATCGGACCATGTCACTCCTCCTCTTAAATCGTGCCGTTTTCATATCTCACGATAAAGAACACAGTCCTTAACAGGGCCAAGGACTTTACAAGGCCTGGGTCCAGCCTCATCTATCACTATATGGCCCTTTGCTCCTGTGTTCTAGGTGCTCTGATTTTTTTTTAATAGATTCCCTGTCCACATCAGGCTCCCTTCCAACACAGGGCCTTGATCCATGCTATTCCCTCTGCCTGGAATAGTTTTTCCTCCCTACTTTCTCTAATCAACTCCTACTCATCCTTCAGAGCCCAGCTTGAGCCCTATTACCTCTAGCACTCGTTCTCTGGTTTCTTGTCCCTCTTGACTTGTATGTCCCTCCTGTGTAGCACTTATGACAATACGGTTCGTGGATTATTTGATGAATGCCTAACTCTGTTCTAGATGCAAGGCTCCATGAGAGTAGGGACCATGTCTGTTTTTGGTCATCCTAGTAACTTCGGCTTCCAGCACAAAGCCCAACACACGGTGGAAGGAAGGCAAGGAGGGAGGAAGCTGTTTTTCCTGCAGCCTAGAAACAGCCTGTGCTCTGTGGTGTCACATCGTTTGCCTTATGCTAATGAGAGCTCCCAGAGCATCTCTACTTAAAAATGAATAGAAGAGAGAATGATTACTCTTGTTGAGTAATTCTCTTTGGCAGGGCAGAATCTTTCCAAATAATTGGGGGGGAAAATAGAAGGGATCCTTGATGAAGAAGTCAGAAACACTTGTACCACCTAATCCCTTTATTTCTCTACCATAACCAAACATTTATTGTTTGCTTAGGCTTTTACCTGCATCATCTCATGCAATCCTCTGGGCAATCTTGGGCAAGTATATTTTCCCTTTTGTTTTTGATAAAATCGGGAACTGAGACCCAGAGAAATTAAGTAACATGCTCAAAGGCATACACCAAGAAGGTGACAAAGCCAGGATTTGAACCTATGTCTGTGTCACCTGATAGCCTTTCTCCACTGCACGTTGGCAACCCACCCCCCACCTCCCTACAGTCGAAGAAACTGAAGGGGACAGGAGCTACCTGCCCCAAGTCATGCAGATGGTAAATGACAGAAAAGGGCAGGATAGAACCCTAATGCCCATACTACTCTGTTCTTTCCATCATCGTGTATATTTTACTATAATCAAGTCTCAGGAAAGTATGGAAACCATCGACAATGTAGCAGAGACATGAACCAGCCTGAGGACACCCACTTAGAAACAGGTCCCCTAGAAAAGAGCCTGAGGGAAAGCTACGTGCTAATATTCACAGGGGGCTAAGGGGCTACAATATCAAAGAAGCAATGTGGGTACAAGAAAGTGAGGTAGGGAAAGAGAGAAAGCCAATACAAGGGGCTTAAGTGTGTTCATTACCACTTCTTGGCCACTTGGAACATCCCGGAAGGCTGTATGGACCCACCTGGGTCTCAGAAATATCTATCAGCGTTGGGAGAGTGACCTAATTCAACTGCCCATCTCCATCCCCTACTGGGCTTGAGCTCTCCACTTTTCGAGGGGGTCACCTGGCCTCTGAGGTCTCCATGGGGGTGGGCTGCTCCCCAGGACAAGGGGCATCGTGGAGGGCACGAGGGAGGAACAGTGACACCATGGCCAGCTTAGGAGCTGAGTCCCCAACAATTGCAGCCAGGCTTTACAAATGCGGAAACGGTGCTAAATGTTGCTGAGGCAACAGAAGCTGAGGCCCAAGCCAAGTAACCCAGCCTGGAGGCAGGTGGCGCCTTGGTGGGGAATGCTTACCACGAGGGTTGACTGTATGTGGCAACCTGACGAGGCCAAGGGATGTCCAGATAGCTGGAAAAACCTTCTTTCTGAGTGTGCCTGTAAGGCTGTTTCAGGAAGAGGTTAGCACTGAGTTGGTAGGCTGAGTAAAGAGGATCACCCTCACCTATGTACGTGGGTGTCACCCAGTTCATTGAGGGTCTGACTACAACGTAAGATGGAGGGAGGGCAAATTTGCTGTCTTCCTGAGCTGGGGGCGTCTGTCTCCTCCTGCCTTCAGACATCAGTGTTTCAGGCTCGCAGACCTTCGGACTCGGACTGGAACGCCACCACTGGCTTTCCTGGGCCTCCAGCTTGCAGAGACCAAATGATAGAACTTCTCAGCCTCCGTAACTGCACGAGTCAGCTCCTCATAGGAAATCTCTTTCTTTCTATCTACATCTACCCTATTGGTTCTGTTTCACTGGAGAACCCTGACTGACACACCCCATATTATATAATTATTCTCTTCTCAGCTCTGACATAATGGCAGGCATGGGGAAGAGCATGGACTTCATGGGGAAGTTTCGAATCCTGGCTCCTACCTCTTCAGATGTCTGAGATTCTTCTTTTATCTGCAGAACAGGGACAGTTGTATCTGTGACACCAGATTGTGGTAAGACCATTTTTCAAGCTTTTGGGGAGCAGTAGGCAGACAAGAATGCATGGACAATTCTAGAAGTTTGGGGGAGCAGTTGAAAGGAGCTACTACATATATGAAATATCCTTAAAACCAGGGTCATCATTAAAAATGAACATAAAGGTGAGGAGTGCCTGGGTGGCTCAGTCAGTTAAGCATCTGACTTCAACTCAGGTCATGATCTCACAGTTCATGAGTTCGAGCTCCCCGTTGGGCCCTGTGCTGACAGCTCAGAGCCTGGAGCCTGCTTTGGATTCTGTGTCTCCCTCTCTCTCTCTCTGCCCTTCCCCCACTCATGCTCTGTTTCTGTCTCTCAAAAAATAAATGTTTAAAAATTAAAAAAAAAATTTTACAAACCATGAGATCATGACCTGAGCTGAAGTCGGACACTTAGCAGACTGAGCCACCCAGGAGCCCCTAAAAAAATTGTTTTTTAATTTAAAAAAAATGAACATAAAGGAACACCTGGGTGGCTCAGCTAGTTAAGCATCTGACTTCAGCTCAGGCCATGATCTCATGGTTCATGAGTTTGAACCCCACATCGGGCTCTCTGCTGTCAGCACAGAGCCCGCTCAGATCCTCTGTCTCCCTCTCTCTCTTTCCCTCCATTGCTTGTGTGCTCTCTCTCAAAAGTAAACAAACATTTTAAAAACTGAACATAAAATGTGCATTCTAGTCTGTAATATATCATGTTTATTTTAATCATTGAAACCTTCCCTCAATGTAATTTAAAAAAACCTCGAAACTTCAGGAAGAGCTTTATCTGGCAAATGTATAGAGCCATCCTCTAAAACACCATCAGAATCCCCTTATGGGTGCCTAAGTATCCCAATTTAAAAAGCGTAATTCAGGATAGGAGACAATGACAGAAACAACTACTATTGATTAAATACATGTTAGGTGTTTAACTTGCATTTTCTTATTTGATCATTTCAAGAACATCATGAGGTAGGAATTATTTCTTCTATCTTGCAGATGAGAATGTCAAGGCTCAGGACGATTAAATGCCTGACCCAAATGGACACAGTGTGCAACAGCTAAGTGAGAATTTGAATCCATATGCAAAGGTCGGATTTTTACCCACCAGGTTATATGGCTTCCCGATGCATGTTGAGTGCCTGGCCCAGTGCCTGGCCATAGCAGGGACTGAGAACAATTCTCTCTGTTGCTACCCTGTGGCATGTGGTAGTCAGCCAGCATCCCCAGGAATGGTTATTAGGAAGCCATGGCCTCCAGAGAGTGTGAGCAGGGCTATCACTGGGAAGAGACAGGACTAGGATAATTTTGCCTCTTGTTCATCAGTTGAGACTAAATCTCTGTCTTTCTCTCTGCCACCTTTTGGATCAGGTAGCTGCAGATCTGCCACATATTCCCCAAAGCTATCAAGCTATTACCATTCAATGGGGAGCCAGGGAACATGATGGTGGGCGGAACATGATCTCTGTTCTCATTACCAGAATAGACAGCTCGGAAGATGGAGGTGGTTGCAGCCAAGCCAGGAGTGGTTTTGCAGATCGAGGCAGCACTCATGGCCTTGGGGATTTAACTCACCCCTTTAGGCGCCTGGGTGGCTCACTTGGTTTAGCGTCCAACTTCGACTCAGGTCATGATCTCGCAGTCCATGGGTTCAAGCCCTGCATCAGGCTCTGTGCTGACAGCTCAGAGCCTGGAGCCTGCTTCGGATTCTGTGTCTCCCTCTCTCTCTGCTCTTCCCCCATTCATGCTCTGTCTCTCTCTGTCTCTCAAAAAAAATAAATAAATAAAAAATAAATCGCCCCTTTATAGGGAAATGTTATGGAAGCCTTGCCTCCGAGTGAAAAAATAAAATAAAGAATATTGGGTTTCGGAGTGGAAAAATACTAAACCAAAATGTCTTTGCTCTTCTGTTAAGCTGTTGTAAAGAAGATTAGATAGAGTCTGAGTATGATGAGAATTACATTTCTATACACCCTCTCCTTAGGCAATCTCTTGATTATAGATAGCCACGTTGTGTACAACAGCCATCCATGGCTATGTCCATCTGTCCGTCCATCCAGCCAACCACTTGTCAGCAGAAGGCACCTGTTCTAGGCCAGGCGATACCTGGTCCTTGACTTCTGACAACCAGAGGCTGAGGACAGTGCTACACTGCCTCTGGCGCTAGCCTCCTCGAGAATAAAGCCACCTTCAGTCTGTGACTCGACCCTGAAGTTATGGCCTTTCCCTCCCCCATCCCCAACCTGCCCCATTTATAGCATGTGTAGCGGTATCGCCACCTAGAGTGGTTAGTTCTGGTTTGGACACAAGCAAAAATCCTGAGAAGTTCTACGCCCACCGCATCTCAGCTGAGGGGGCGAAGCTCCTCTCTCTATCCTGGTGACGAAGGAAAGTGTAACTGGACGATCGCCATTTTGCAGTCCCTAATGAAAGAGTGGATTTTGTCATTAATGATGGGAGTAGGTTAACCTCAGGAAGAGAGACGGTACAGTTGGCTCGGAGCTGCTTCCTGTGCACAGTTCAGCATACACCGTCGGTTTGCCAAAGCAGCAAATCCAGGCCTGTGAAGCTCCTAGAGCCGACCACCAACTTACAGGAAACACAGAGGACAAAGGAACTTGTTAAATGCTACCAAGGGAATGCAATTAGCAAAGTCCCGACTATGGGAAACTTACAAGGGTGAATGACTCAGTTCCTTTGGTAACAGTAAATTGCAGGATGGTGGAGACAGAATCTACAACTTGAAAAGAGTCTTGGGACACACACTAACTGATCAGAGTGGGTTTTATTTGGATCCCAATCCAGACAAATACATTTTAAAAAATGCATAAGACAATTGGGAAGTATAAGCACTGATTAGATGATTCACGATATGAAGAAATCACTATGACTGGGGCTATGATGGTGGTATTGTGATTTTATTTTAAAAGGGGGGTTTTGTCCTAGAAACAGAGAGGAGGAGGGTGGTTGCCAGGGGCTGGGGAAGGGGGAAAAGGGCAGATAATGATCAAAGGGTACAAAGTTTCACTTATGCTCAGTGAATAAGTTCTAGAGATCTGATGTACAACGTGCAACTATAGTTAACAACACAGTCCTGTGTGCTTGAAACCTCTAAGAGGATAGATTTTAAATTTTTTTTTATGTTTTTAATTTATTTTTGAGAAACAGAGAGAGACTGTGTGAGCAGGGGAAGGTCAGAGAGAGAGGGAGACACAGAATCTGAAGACAGGCTCCAGGCTCTGAGCTGTCAGCACAGAGCCCCACGTGGGGCTCGAACCCACGAACTGTGAGATCATGACCTGAGCTGAAGTCAGATGTTTAACCGATTGGGCCACCCAGGAGCCCCATAAGAGGATAGATTTTAAATCTTCTCACTTCACACACACACACACACACACACACACACACACACCACACACAAATGGTGAACATGTAGAGGTGGTCGATGTGTTAATTAGCTAGATGATGGTGATCATTCACAATGTAAATGTATATTAAAACACTGAGTTGTAGAACTTACTCATCTACAAGTTTTATATGTCAGTGATATCTCAATAAAGCTGTTAAAATACAATAGGAGTTTTTGCTTTTCAAGATGCACTCTGAAATATTTCCAGATGAAATGATAGGACATTTGGGATTAACTTTAAAGCCATCCAGGGTGTAGATGGAAAGGGGTGTGGACGACAAAAGTTGTTCACAGATGACAATAGTCAGAGTTGGATGATGGCTATATTGGCGTGTGATCACTATTCTCTCTATTTTTTATGTGTCTTTTAAATACACTGTAATTTTTTAAAGCTTTGAAAAATAAGGGGCACCTGGATGGCTCAGTCAATTAAGTGTCTGACTCTTGGTTTTGGCTCAGGTCATGATCTCACGGTTCGTGAGTTTGAGCCCTGCATCGAGCTCTGTGCTGACAGCATGGAGCCTGCTTGGGATTCTCTCTCTCCCTCTCTCTGCCCCTCCCCAGCTCATGCTCAGACTCTCTCTCAAAATCAATAAATAAACTTTAAAAAACTTTGAATAATAATGTCTTCAGCAAGAATCACTAACAAATGCTTTTTCAGTACCTACTCTGTGTTGTGCACTAGTTTAGGTACTTGAAACACATCAGCAACAAAACAAAGATTCCTGCCCTCCTGGAACTCACATTCAGATTGGGGAGGGGGTGGGAGACAGACTATGAATAATAAACATAATAAATTATCAAATTATATGTTATGTTAAAGCGGAATAGCAGAAACTGTGAATGGACGAAGAAGGGTTGGGAGCTGGAGAGGGAGTGGGTTGTAATTTGGAACTGAGTGGTAGGGGCCCTGGTGAGAAAACTGGCCATCGTTGAGGGAGTTAGCCAGTGAGCATCAGGAGGAAGAGCACGTCTGGGAGAGGTCATGGCCAATGGGAAGGCAAGAGGCAGGAGAGTGCCTGCTAAGTTTGAGCAATGGCAAGGAGACTAGTGTGGCTGGAGTGAAGTGAATTTGAAAAAGTATAGGTCAGAGAGATGTGGGGACCAGGAAAAGATCATGTAAGGCCACTGTAAGGAGTTTGGCTTTTACCCTGAACTTGATGGGGAGTAATGCAGAGTCCTGAGCAGAAGAGGGCCATGATTGGACTACCTGTAAAGAGTCACCTTGGCTGCTATGCTGAGAATAGACTATAAGGGTCAGAGGTGGTAGCAGGAAGCTCACTTAGGAGGCTCCTACCTTCGGGGATGGTGGCTCAGGCCAGGATGATGTAGGTGGAGGTGGGCAGAAAGGCTTGTATACTGGAACCATTTTGAAAATGGAGCAGCCACCAGGGCACCTGGGTGGCTCAGTCGGTTGAGCGTCTGACTTCGGCTCAGGTCATGATCTCTCGGTTCGTGAGTTTGAGCCCCACAACAGGCTCTGTGCTGAGAGCTCAGAGCCTGGAACCTACTTCAGATTCTGTGCCTCCCTCTCTCTCTGCCCCTCCCCTGGTTGCACTCTCTCTCTCTCTCAAAAATAAGTAAAACATTAAAATTTTTTTAAAAAAGAAAAAAGAAAATGGAGCAGCCAAGAATGCATGCAGAGTGAAAGAAAGAAGTCTGGGATGAGTCCAGACAGGAGTTTGGATACTGGAGCAACTAGATGGACGAAGTCTCTGTCATGCTATCTCACTCAGGGGAGTTGACATAGAACTTGTATTTCACATACAGTGGGTCCAGAGTAGGCCATCCAGGGCCAGTGTGGTGGCTGCAGTTGACCTTGAGCCCACATTATTTCCAGCTTTCTTCGCCATCAACCCCCAGGAATTGTGCCCAGCCTCATGGTCCAAGCCATTCACCATCATATCTGTATTCCAAATAGTGGGATGTGGAAGGAGGGAAAGAGAGGTGGAGGGAGGAGGAGGGCAGTACAGAGGTGGCAAATGGGCCAGCTATATTTCAAAACCATCTTCCGGAGGCTGCCATACAACTCTTTTGCTTACAGCCCATTGTCCAGAAGTAAGTCACAGTCCACATCTACCTCTGGGATGCCAGGAAATACAGCCTCTATTCCAGATATTCAGCAAAAATCTAGAGGTTTTATTCCTGAAGAAGAGGGAGAGAAGGGATGCGAGGGTAGGTGCATGCAGTCTCTGCCATACCATCCGCCCATTTGCCCTTCCCTGCTGTTCTTCTGCAAGTAGTGTCAGTTTTACGTCCTCAGTAGAATAGCATACCGCACAACAGCCCAGGCTTGGGAGTCTGAGACGCCTGAATTTAAATCCTTCTCTGTCCCTTAAAAGCTATGCGACTTTACACTTCTGCTCGTGATCTTTTACATAAGCTTCTCCCAGGCTTGGAATGCCCCCATCCTTACTCTTCATACGGTGCACTCTTACTTATGACTCAATACCCAGTCCAAAAGACCCCACTTTAGGGACGCCTTCCTTGACTTTGTCAGAGTGCTGCTAGGAATCCACTTTCCTTACTTATTGGGATAGTTATGCGCCAAAGACTAAAGTCTGGGGAAATGACATCATCTCATTTAACCTTTATGGCCACCTTGCTTTTCTGTGGAGGATATTACACCCATTTTACCAAGGAGGACAATAAAGCCCAGAGAGGTAAATGGCAGAGTTTATACTGGACTTCAAAGGCCTTGATCTTTCTCTTAGTCCCCAGTCCCAGGACACAAGACCTCTGTGTGCCACTCCCGTGAGAAAGCCTGGCCATATGGACCCCACCCCTGGGAACCAGCGATCGGGGATGGCGCAGACCTCAAAGCAGTGAGCTGAAGGCCCCCTGCAGAAAGAGTGTACCTCACTCTTCCCTAAGTACTAGGTCTAATTCATTTGTCTGCCCAGCACACAATTAGCATTCAGAAAATGTTTCTTATGTTTCAACTGTTTCCAAATATTTAAATGTCCGCATGTGTAAGAATTAAATCAATGGTAGCTATTGTTACCACTGTAATGACTATTATTATTACAATTATTTTGCTGTCATGGGTACAAAATTTATGTGGTTGCCCGACTCTTAATCCATATGTTTGTAAAACAAGTCAACAGAGTGAAAACCCATCAAACACAACCCAAACGGAGAAAGGTCTTTGGAAAGTGGCCACCATAAGACGCAGTGTTTTTCTGGGGGCCGGCCACCCTGTCGCAGCTAAATGGGCTTTCATTTCTCAGCGCACAGAGCCTACAGCATAATCCAGGCACATTTGATAAAACTTCTGTCTTCTTTCCAAAGCCTTAAATCAACGAGAAATTTGCTTGCAGCATCGACTCTGAGTCTTAAAAAACTAGCGCATTAGCATCAACAATGGGACTAATTAGGCTTCCCTGGAAACTCTTCAAACAAAGGATTGCACAATTCTCCAGGAAGGTCAGGCTTTTCCCTCTCTTCTGTGGCAGTTATCACCTGCTTGCAGGCCCACCGCTGCTCTGCGCCATCCCCATCGCTCGTTCCCAGGGGTGGAGGTCTATGTGGCCAGACTTTCTCACTGCAGTAGCAGACAGAGGTCCTATGCCCTAGGACGGGAGCTAACAGAAAGATCAAGGGCTTTGAAGCCCACTATGAGCTCCGCCTTCCTCCTCGAAGGGCTTCATTGTCCTCCTCTGTAAAATGGGCATGATATTCTCCACAGAGGGTCGCCCTAAAAGCTGAAAGAAGTAATGTGATTTTCTCAAACTTCAGTCATTGACACATAGCTATCCCAACCTCACCAAAATGCTGTACCTCTTTCAATGTTAATTACTTCCTATTTTCTTTTAATCGATGTATGTTAGGAGAAAAGTCTATAGTCTTATTTTAAGAAGAAAAGACAGGATTTTTAAACTATGCAACCAAAAACTATTAAAGGAAAAAAATTTAATTCGTGTACCATCAAAAATTACCCTATTAACCAGCAAGGTACTATTTGAGCTAAGCTTTGGGAAGGATTGTAATGTTTGCTGCGCAAGAGGAAAATCCCTCTGGGGCACAGACGGGTGGGTCTCTGTATAATTTGGCAATTCTCCCTCAGATCTCCCTTCTCAGCCTTTCCTCACTCACATCATAAAAGTTCCCTACTGCCTGGTAAGCCGATGTTTGTATACACTGAAGGGGTGAAGTGGAGAGAGACACATCGTCTCCCACCTGTATCCCAGTACATCAGGGAAGACACTGGAACATCACCACAGCTAGGGTCTGGACACGTGCAATCCGTCCCATGACTCTAAGTGCCCTGAGGGAAGCCAACTGATCCCTTTTTCCCAGTGCTATTCCAGGTAGACTAGAGTATCTTTCCCTTTGAAATTCCTGTAGTTAGTCTACTGGAACTCTATATTTTTTTCAAACTAATGTATCATCAGTTTTAGCCTTTTTTTTTATGCACATGACAGAAAAATCCTTCCTGGATGTATTAAAGTAAATAATAGGAATTTACTGGCTCATATACTTAAATAGTCCAAAGGCTTCAGGCAAGGCTTGATCCAGAGCCAAGATTATGTGACTAGAATGAGCTTCTCTGTCCATTTATTAGGCTTGTTTTCTTCACTGTGGCTTCCTTCTCTGCAAGCTGTCCCCCTGGGGTCATAAATAACTAATTTGAGCTCACCGGGCTCATGTATCTAAATACAAGTGCAAGAAATATGGAAACATCACTGAGGTGGTCTTCTTAGCAAATCGTGGAATCCATTCTGATTGGAAATTTTCGGGCACATGCTGACACCCAAATCAATCAATTCCTGTCACCACGGGTTACAGCCCTTTGATTACTCAGTCCTGGGCCAGTCAACTCCTCCAGAAAGACACAAGCGGAAGGCAGTGCCGGGGGGTGGCCCGACAGAGGGAAACTAGGGAGCGGTTTACAAGAAGAATGAATAGGTGTTGGGCAGAAACCACACATGTTCACACTGTCAGTATTATGTTCCGCTGCTTGGAATAGAAAAGCAAAAGATAAAAAGGTCGTCAACAAGGTAGGGATACAGTTCTCTCTCACCTAAAAGAAATATGGGGGTGGGTATTGCAAAGCTGGTGTGATGTCATCAAGAATTTGCACATAGCTTCTATTCTCCAGGTTATATCCTGGTCCTAGCTGGATGCTATAGGTATAACCTGTCATCCCGAGTTGGCAGTAAGAGGAAGCAGGCAGTGTGTAGGGAGGGAACAGGAGGCAAACGGGCTCCCTCCGAGCCGAGTTAACAACCACTCACATCTCCGTGACCATACCTAGTGCCACGGTATGGAAGGAAGTCTGGGTGAGGAAATTCTCACTTCCTCTGAGAAGTGGGATGCATTAGAACCACCCACGTCTGGTGTCCATAAATGTCTGTTGATGACTCTTTTGAGCCGGAGGGCATAAAAGATTAGGTGGCAGTGGTCGTTACCTGAATGTGAATGGATGCTCACGCTAGTAGATTCTCCTGAGCAATTAACTCAGAAATCAGGAATTGTGTATCAGGATAGATCCACCTGCTTAATACCCAGCCCAGCGCTCTCCTGCAACAAAATCGCATTGACAGCCGCTAGGCATCTCTGAGGCTTAGCACCTTCAGAAGTGATGATTTCCTATCCAGCCAGCAAGTCTTTCCACACTTCCCTTCTTGGCTTATGCTAAATGGACCTTTAAGCTGAGATTGTACCGGTGGCCACTCAGATTTGCCCGCCGTGTGTTTATTTGCACAGCTCAGTGTTTTTAAGTATTTTTACCTTGAACGTCTTTGGATAGTGCCCGCCCCATGCACTGTTTTCCATGGCCTTCCCAGGGGCCGGTGGGTCCCCACAGACACCCCGCCCGGCGTCTGCAGGTCCTTGCTCTCAATGCATTTTAATTCTGATATGATTTTTAAAGCTAAGCTGTGGATTTTATTTTTCCAGGACAGCAAAACAGCTGAGTCAGTGTGGAGCTGTTTAAAATCCATCCTCTAAATCGTATTTCTCCAGACCCTATACCTTCAACATTCCCAGTCTTTTGTCCTTTGTTCCGCACTCCACCTGGTCCACAGGAGGACCTCCTACTATGTTCAAGAACCATCTCTTTACACGTAGCACCCCCATCTCCATCTAATCCTGTGCTCTGATCTCCCAGACTCTTCTCTGTAGCAGCGCCCAGCTAGCTACCTGCTCCAGTTCTAGGGCTTTCTCCAAGCTCTGCCATCTTTGACCTTGAATATTCTTTCTCTCCTCCAGTTCCTGCCCTGTGGCCTTTACTCAAACCCCCACCTCCACCAGGTGCCCTGGGGTAGAGGGTGTGAGAGATGAGCTTCCCTTGGGGGATTTTGTCTAGCTGGTGGAGGAAGACAAAGGCCTAAGAATTTGACCTCATACAAATAAAAGACAATCATGCTTTCAAAGTGACTTGCAGATCCCACATTTCACAGGGCAGAGGCCCTGGGGTAGATGACTGTTTCATTTAGAAAAAGTCACTCTGGGCCCTTTGGGGGTTTAAGCAAAGGAAGCTTAGAGCTTTATCTGAGGCCCAGAAGGACACTACATTTCTCTGCATAATCAAGTCAGAGGAATGAGAAGCTTTCTCTGGGCAACCAGGAGGCAGGCAACAGGGGTCTGGGGAGCCAGAAAAGCAGGGAAAAGTGTCTGAGGAGAAGGAAAGCCCCAACCACGTGGGAGCAGGCTGGGCTGTGGGGAACACGTGGCCCCACGAGAAACCCGGTAGAGTGCGGCTGGAAGGTTTAAGAGCAGTCATTGGAATAACTTGTCTCCTGCTCTGAGCTCTAAGGCCTCTGTGACAAGTCCCCTGGCAAACTACCAGACAAACAGGTTCAAGACAAATCTGTTAACACACCTCAGTCCTATCCACAGTCTGGATTAGAGGGGCTGGAGGTAGGAAAGAAGGGGCAGAGAGGGGCAGCAGCCTGGGGCAGAGAAGCTAATGGGGGCCACTAATCGTGTTGGGGGCAGGAGAGGCACAAGGGACATCAAGAAAATGGAAGACGGCCATCGGGAATTCTCAAAGTGTGTGATGGGGACTCGGGCCAATTTCTTGGCCATTAAGGGTGGCCCCAGAAGACCAGGGCCAGCTGGGGTCCTTGTTCTTAGGTGGAAACTAGGGAAGGGGTGCGTCACTCAGCCCTGTCTTAGCTGAGGCCTCCAGCCCTGCCCTTGGACGCTCAGGGGCTGTGGGCGCCATGCCCGGCGCTCAGGGTCCCCACCGGCTGCTGGCTTCTTCCTCCACAAGGCGGAGATACCTAGAGATCATTACCAGGGCAGCTCCAGAATCCAGGGGCTGGTTTTTGTCCTGGCATCCAGCACAGCCGCTTATGTGGTTCTTCCCAGCTGCTCAGCTTGACCTAAACAGGCTGAGCCTGCGTCTCCCGGAGAGAGTGAGTCTTCAGGGACCACACAGGAAGGAGGGGTGCCCATGGGGTCGGGTCCGGTGTGGATGCCTCCCTCCCACCCCCAACTTGGGCTTGGCCTGGGCACTCGCATCCCCAGTCGGCCATGATTCGTTCATCTGGAAGGGGTGGGTGGGGATGCTTGCTGGGAGGGGGGAGGAGATGCAGGTGAAGGGCTGATACAGGGGTGCGTGCCTTAGGTACCGCTGTGGGGCTCCAGGTGAGCTTTCTGCCATTGGCAGGAACCGCAGCCTGCGACCGGCCCGCAGCCCTGTGCCCAGCCCTGAGGAGCCAAAGCTGCCTGGAGTCGGGAATGATGTCAGAGCCAGGCCAGCCGACCCTGCTTGAGGACAGGCTGGTGTGGGATACCCAGCACCATCAGCAAAGCAGACTGCCCCCAGGGATGGAGGGGAGGCTGGACTGTCCTGGGGAGGAGGGGGGAGGCTGGAATGTCCCCCGCGGTGGGGGGGGGAGGCTGGAACATCTTGGGTGGGGCTGAACCATCCCGGGGGGTGGAGAGGCTGGACCGTCAGGGAGCTGGGGGAGGCTAGACTGTCCCCGGGGTGGAGGGAGCCTGGAACATCCCTGGGGTGGAGGAAGCTGGACCATCCGAAGTGAGGGGGGGGGGAGCGGGAGGGAGGCTGGATGTCCCTGGGGTGGGGGTAGGCTGGAACACAAAGGCTCTGAGAGCATAGAGCCCCTCCTTCAGCCCTGACCTGGGCCCCCAGCTGTCTAGCCTGGCTCAGGGAGTGGGTCACAGCTCTGGCAGGCCCCCATACCTGTCATCCTGGGGACCAGCCTGCCCCGTTTTTCCTGGCTCCCCCTAGCACAGCCTCAGTTTTCCAGACAGGAGGCGCCAGTCCGCTCCATCAGTGAGGCCCCAGGCTGGGGCCCACGAGCAGGAGCTTGGGAATGAGCTGGGCCTGGAGCCACCTCTACTCTGCCCCTCCTGCCCCACCTGGCCTGCTATGGGAACGCCAGCAGTCCTCCCTTTGCTCATCCCAAAAATAGAGGTGCTGCCTAACAAGGCAGGAGAATTTCGTGAGCTCCTGTTCTTCCCAAGGCCCTCCAGGACTGCGAGCTTATCCCGTCCCTGTCAGCTGCCCTAACAAATAATGTAACGGTCTCAGTTACTCCCCAGAGAAGGCTAGGCCAGGAGTGCTCTGTCCTCTGCCCTTTCACCAATCCTCGAGAGTGGGGCATGGGGAGACGAGCTGGTCCCCCTACCCCTGAGAGCCCCAAAGTGGGCTGAGGGCCCCACGTGAGAGAGGCATGGCACCCTCCTAATTGCTACAGGGGCTCTGCTCTCTTCAGCGAAGTGTGGGAGGACATGGGCATCCTAGCCGGGCAGACAGTTCAGGGCATGAGGTAGTAGGAGCTGAGGTTAGGGTTTAGGGCAGATTGTGTCTACATTGCAGAGTGGGTAAGAGGAGGATGGTCCTCGAGCAGGACAACGTGGCTCAGCTCTGTCCCTGATCGGCTGTGTTTCTGTGCCTCACCCATATTGGCAGGCTTGTAATGGCAAAGAAAGTCTGCAGTGCATCCCACACTCAACAGTGACTGGCTCCTGGTAAGTCCTGAGAAAGCCGCAAGTTCTTTTATCAGACAGACTTTATTAAGAAGGACAGAAAACCCACCCCAAAATGACTTAAAAACTACCAATGAAGGGGGTGCCTGGGTGGCTCAGTCGGTGATGCGTCCAACTTTGGCTTAGGTCATGATCTCGCTGTGTGTGAGTTTGAGCCCCGCGTTGGGCTCTGTGCTGACAGCTCAGAGCCGGGAGCCTCCTTCAGATTCTATCTCCCCCTCTGTCTGCCTCTCCCACACTCAGGCTCTGTGTCTCTCTGTCTCTCAATAATAAATAAAAACATTAAAATATTTTTTAAAAAACTACCAAATGAGGGGTACTTGGGTGGCACAGCTAGTTAAGTGTCCAACTCTTGATCTCTGCTCAGGTCATGATCTCACAGTTTATGAATTCGAGCCCCACGTCAGGCTCTGCGCTGATGGTGCTGAGCCTGCTTAGAATTCTGTCTCTCCTTCCCTCTGCCCCTCCCCTGCCTGTGCTCATTCGCCCTTTCTAAATAAATAAATAAATAAATAAATAAAACTTAAAAAACAAAACAAAAAAAAAAACCCTACCAAAATGAAAAAAAAAAGGAATTTATTAGCCTTATCATTAAAATGTCTGGGGTTAACAGCTTCAGGTACTACTTGATCCAGGGGCTCAAATACCTATAGGCTGCATTCCAGGGTGTCCCTCCCTTGGCTCCATGTCTCACAGTCTTTTCATCCCAGCAGCGAGTTGTGTATGGCAGCTCCTGGGCTCCATTGCTCATACCCTCCCATTTCTAGGACTAGCAGGAAAGGTGTAAATGCTTCTTCTGGAGATCATAAGCACAGCCCCTGAGGTTGCTCTGACCCTATTTGATTGCCTTGCCCCAAGACCCGTGCCCAATCCTTGAGCTGGTCACAGTGCCTGGGAGGGCCTGGGGGACGGAATTTGCTGACTGGTCCTGAAGAGCTCTGCTTCTGAGACTGAAAGCGAGCCCCCACACACTGCCTGGGGTCAGGACCAGTCCCCAAATTAGAATCAGGAGCCGATACCGCAAGTAGGGAACATGGATATCAAACAGGCATATAATGACTCGTTACTCCCAACAACTGAAGTCATCTAAATATATCTGTCTTCCGGAGCCAGATCCCTACGTGGCCTTGACATCACGAAGGTTCTTCTGTCCCCCTGGAGACGTGGCCTCATTCTGGAGGTGCAGGAGGGCTTTGTCCCTGTGCCTCAGGCCCTTGGGAAGTCTTCACCCCCATGATAATCAAGCACCCCATCAAGGGGTGGAATCATACCTGCTGAAACAGGAGGAAGTCTGCTGCGTTCATCATGAAAATGGCCCCATTCTTGGGGGAGACTGAACCGAGTCTGTCTTCGTAACCACAGAAATCCAATTATCTTCTCTCCAGAAAGTGCGCATGTGGAAACCACTTTTTCTTTTTTTTAAATTTCTTAATCTTTTATTTATTTTTTTTAAGAGAGAGAGAGACAGCATGAGCAGAGGAGGGTCAGAGAGAGAGGGAGACACAGAATCTGAAGACAAGCTCAGGCTCTGAGCTGTCTTCTATTGTCTGTGCTGGGCCTTTCAGGGGGGCTGAGATGAGAGTTCTGTCTGGGAGGCTGCTCAGGGATGCGAGGCCAAGAGGGCCGAAGGCCTTCCATTAGCTGAGCTCAGTGAAGCAGCAATCCCAGGTCAGCTTCGTCGGAGGCGGCCTCCTTCTCTCTGCACTAAAACGTGTGCTGCCAGTGCCCAGATGAGGGGACCTCATCTTCTCTTTCTTCCTCCCTTTATCTCAAGACCTGGAAAAACGTCTCCACTCTGGAGTTGACAGGATGGTTGTAAAGGCTAAGTTACTGGCTTAATGCCATTGCCTGGCTTATGAGTACACTTCCTCGTGTAGTGTCCCTCTCCTCTGCCCCTCTCTAACCCCAGGTCCCTCTCCTGCAGGTCCCTCTCTAACCCCAGCTAAGTCTTTTTCAGAGAGGACTTCACAGGTGCTCATTGAGTAGCCCAGACTGGCTGCTGGGGTTGCCCAGATGCTGCCGACCAGTTTAACACAGGCACCAGCCATGGCCATCCTCCATGCTGGCCATTGAAGTATGAATAATGGTCCCCAAAGATAGCCATGGCCTCACCCCCAGAACCTGTGAATGTTACCCTACATGGACATCAGGGAAACTGGGTTCAGCTCCCTACACTCGGCAAAGGGGGACACATGCAGCAGAAGATAATGAATGAGGCCCCATTATATGTAGTCCTGACTTCCAGAATCTCCTCCACTCAGCCAAACGCCCTGGATCAGAAGTGAATAATGATCCTAACACTCACCGAGCACTTAGTAAACGCCAGGTGCCGCCTGCCTTATGTGCAAGACCTCATTCAATCTTCACCATAAACCTAAAAAGAAAGTACTATTATTTTCCTCATTTTACAGATGAGGAAATAATAGCTGAAGATCGCCTTGCTAGTCATTGGCAGGACCAGGAGCAGATGCAGTTCTTCCTAATTCCAAAGCTTCCTCATGTGGTGTCCTGCCCTGTCCTACCATAGTCCCTTTGACCTCCAGCCAGCCTGCTTTTGATGCTACTTGAACGTCCAGAGAACAATGGACTTCACGACTGCATCCTCGCTGGCTCGCAGTTGGAGAGGGGGCCGTAAGGACTGGAGACACCAGTGGATGAAGGCAGCAGGCTATTTCTCTGGGAACCCACAGGCTTTCAAAAGCTCGGCTTCCTAATCAGGGCCCTCAAACTGCCAAATGCTGGCCAACTTTGGCCCAGAGACGTACTTTTCCTTTCCATGTAATATCAATGGTTCCCATGCTTGTTTGCTCCTTTTTCTTTTTAATTTGAAAGACTGTATTTCTTTTTCTTCTTCTTTCTCCTTTTAGCATCCCTGAAATCAAGATGCGTGTTAAGGTCGCTGTCGATGAGGCATAAGCTGTGATGTATCATTGCCTGTGTAAGTCCCATCAAGACTTGCAAAATGGGTGTTTTAGTGGCTTGCAGAGGAAATCCTGGAGGCATCGGTAGAGCAGGCGTGGAGGATGAAACTGTGTGGCAGAACGCAGGTTACCACGATGCTGGCCGAGAAGCAATACAAAGCAGTCAGATGCTAAACGGGAAGGTGTTTCAGAAGAACATTAACCAATTAATTTTGCGGGTGATTTCTTTTTCATGTATACACGAGCTTGCTATATGATAGAAATTGTGTGTCTAGATAAGTTAAAAATAGCTTTTTCTATACGTATAAAAGAAATCTTTAGCAATAAGAAAGCCCCGTGTCATTGCTTAACTGGTAAACTGTTCTTTGTTAATGGCACATGACACAATGATGCAGCTTATAATAGATGACACCTTAAATTTGATGAGATGTGGTATTTGCTTCCCTCTACCCCGCAAAAAAAAAAAAAAAAAACAAAAAAAAAACTCTCTCTTGAGCTCCCATCCAAAATCTTAGAAAGTCTGGTAACACAAGGCCTTTTCTTTGCATGACAACCGTTAGCTAGAGGCCTGAGAGGCTGTTGCTGCTTTTGAATGGGGCATATTGCACTCCAGTTTGCCACAGTCCCCACTGCTCCCTACTACCTGACCCTAGGCCCTCTTCAGTCATTCTCCTTATTATCTGGCCTCTGTGGGTACTTGAGTCTGCTCCCCCTGGAAAGTTAAGTTCAGTCTTGTCTGGTTAGGAAACCAGACACGATCCAATTATGGCCCCAGCAGCAAAAGAATAGCCTCTGATTATTTCTTTAGATATGCTTGGGGGGAGGGGAGATGAATTCAGATCCAAGAGCAATGTCAGGGCAAGAACACTTAGGACTCTCTCTCCCTCTCTCTCTGCCCATCCCACACTCTCTAAACAAATAAACAAATCAATGCATAAATAAATAAATATTTAGAAAAAAAGAAAGAAAAAAGAACAAAATAAGAGTGCCCCCTGGAAGGATATTTTTTGGCAGCGTACCAAGTATATATCCCAGTATATCCATTTCATGGTTAGCCCACTGACTGGCCTCCCAGTCAGCTGATCAGACAGCAATCGTCAACCACTAAATGCCTGTCGCACCCGTGCTATGAGTGTCCCAGAGACATCCAGGCATGGACCCAGCAGAGGATGCATCCCAGGCTGCAGCCGAAATCACATCTGCTTCCTATGCATCTATTCATTCATCTGCAAATTCCTGCCGAGAGTTGCACCAGAGAGGCAGCAGGCTGGGCAGTAGGATGTAAAAACGAAATGCATTGTCTACGGAGCAGAAGCGGGCACAAAAACGCATGGAGTAAGCGTCCTAAGACAAGGAGAGGAGTGACAGGAAACGTAAGGGTGATTATTTCTATTAGGGGATGTCAGAGAGAAGCTACCAGCAAGTAATTTCCAAAGCTGAATACGTGTCTGAGGGACGAGCAGGGGAAGGTGCTCTAGACTGTGGAGGCCGAAAGTAATCTAGTGCCTGCCATAAAGAGGCTTTTAGTCATCAGGGTGGAGGGACATGATGAGAGACAAATTCAGAGGGAGGGTAGAGGGTGGGCTGGGGGGACAGAATGAAGGTAGAAGACAAGAGGTTGATAAAACAGGTCAGTGAGACAAGTGAGGTAGTAATGGGAAAGATTGCAAAAAGGGAACATACTTAAGAGTATTATTCTCTACCTTAATTGAAGCTTTTGGATCAGATTATGTTTAGAGAGTGTTTTAGATACTGTAACACTTGCTGTGCGAACTCATAAACTCCAAAACCTCAGTGGCTTAATGTATCTCTCGCTTATGTTATAAAATCCATTGGTGACATGATTCCATGTAATCATTCAGGGACCCAGGCTCTCATTTTTGAGGGTCTGCTGTTCCCAGGGCCCTTAGAGTCCTGTCCAAGCAGGTGAACAGGAAAAACAAGAAAGGGCACCCCCGTGCAAGGCATTTCCTGGGCCAGGCATCCCAGGTGTAGCCATATGGCTTCCAACCACATCCCTTGGCTAGAAGTCAGGGACCACAGCTAGCTGCACAAGAGTCTGGGAAATATGACCAAGCTGTGTGTCCACTAGTGGGGGGACAGAAACCCAGAACGTTGCCCCTTTCTCAGAAGATGAGGAAGAAGACTCTAATAACTCCCCAGTTGCTACACTGAGCAACCACATAATGGCAATTCCATTAGCCCATGAGAAGGAGACTTGAGGGGAAGACAGTCAGATTGACACAGAGCTCGTGGATATTTGGGTAGAACTGTATATACAGGTCCTTAGTTCCAGGTCAACTTGAGCCAAAGAGGGAGGTTTTGTGAGACTCCAAGAGAAGTTCAAATCTTCCTGGTCTCTGCTCTCAGTCTCGAGAGGCACCAATCCAAGAGTGGTCTTCAGACATAATGGAGCACACCCAGTCTGGTCTCCTCACCCCTGTGTTCTTCACAATTGTCTCAGCCAAACAGAAACCTCCAAAGGAATGCCACCTGTGACAACAGTGTGATCAAGTCTCATTTAACTCAGAATTCTCCAAGGGGAGAGAACAAGGAGGGCCTTAAGTCCAGAAATGTTACCACCATCCTTCCTTTTTCTATACATTGTCTCATTTTCCTCCTTCATAAAGCAGTGGTGCATAGGGGAGTCAATGGGGCTCCCTGGACCTCCCTGGTTCCCTGAGTTCATTAACTCACGATGAACAGAAGAGATGCCAAGAGCTTCAGTTTGATATGGAAGCAAAGGGGTTGGACTTCATCCTGGAAGCCAAAGGGAAGCCCAGGGCTCCCAGCAGGCAGAGCCTGGGAGGTGCATGTCCACACCACTCAGAGGAGACCCCATCCACTTGGAGATGCAAATGTCACAGGTCAGGGTCATACTTCCTTAATGATTTGCATGGCGATCCCCTTCCCCCGCAATAATCCAATAGGTCGCATTTGAGAAAAGGGTCCCATTTGTCCCATTTGTGGGCAGTTCTGCCCAAATCCCGTGTTTCAAATCTTCGAGCCTTTGGAGCATGCTCTCTGCTGTGGGTGGGCCTTGTGCAGACAGCGATGGGTAAGATGCACCTTTCCTCAAGGCATCTGCAGTCTACACAGAGAGGCCCAGGCAAGGAAGGTGAAGAAGAGGCCGGCGGCAATCGGGATGCCATTACTGTTCGAGGTGAGAACACATGTTCTGTCGGTCCCCAGGTAACATGAGGAAGGAGGTCCAGGAACACTTCAATCCAGCCCTGCCGTCACCCCCGCCCCTGCAGGGTTCTAAAGCAAGAGAGCGGTGTGCAAGAAGCAAGAGCTAAGCAGCAACCAAGAAGCATTTAACTGGGTGACTGATACCAACAGCTTCCTTGACCTACATTTATGAAAGCAGAACTTTCTGGAGAAACCTGGGCTGAATCAGGCAGCATAGTTGGAGGCCTCAGTAAGCCTCTTCCGCAACAGAGTGCCCCCTTTCTGAATCTAAGTCTTGGACTGGAGTAAACTGGGGCTGATCCACAGAAAGAATGGTGGCCACGGTCCTGAGCACATCTGTTCACGTGGCTTCCTAGGGAAGGAAGAAAAGCACTTTGCCTGGAGGCCAGGATCCAACTGTGAGACCAGAAAGCCAGAGAGCACAGTGCCCAGCACGCTGATCTTGGAGGCACAGTGCCCCTTGGCCCCATGGAGGGCCTGCCTCTCAAGACCAGCAACTGCGCCTTTCGGGGAGGGGTTTGGGGCTGGAAAGAAGCTGGGGAAGGGATTGGTTCAATGGGAGAAGTTCCTTCTACTGCTTCTGCTCTTCCGTTTCTCCAGTGAGCTGAGGGCTGTGGCTCAAGCTAGGGATCATGTGACTGATCCTGTGTCATATGGTGGCCAAATTGTGGCGAGGGATTCAAGCTCCAGCAAATCAGAGTGTCTCCTCAGGGTGCACCATAGCGCAGCAAGGTGCCGTCACAGGAGGCTATGTAAGGAGCTTGGGGGTCAAGCGAAGGGTGCTGTCCATTCAGCTAGGAAAGGGAGGCAGAGGGAGAGCCATTCGACCCAGATGTCCCAAATGGGAATAAAGGGAAGAGCATTCCTGGTGGAAGGAAGGCAGGGAGTCAAGGGCACTCTCCTCCGGCAGCAAATCTGGGGCCCGCAGTGTGGGGGGAGGTCCGAGAGGCAAGTCAGGCTCCAGATGCTGTGCTAGGAAGCTTCTGTTCCATTCTGTAGGTTAGGGGGCCACATCAGAGACTCACTGGGAGCAATGCAGTGTTGTCCCACAAGGGACCCGAGCAGTGCAGAGGATGGGACAGGTTGCAGGAGCATTGGCTGATGAGCAAAGAGGGCAGAACCAGGGCCCTGGCAGTGGGGAGGGAGCGGGGTTGGCCAGTGTGAGGACCCCTTGCCAGGTGAGGTGGCTAATGAGGCGGCAAGTAGAGGGAAGGAGGGGGACGGAGGGAGGACCTGGGGCTACAGGTCAAGGCCAGGATGGTAACACATGAAGACAGGCGTCAGGATGAAGGAGGCGGGACTGGATGGAGGAAGAGAGGATGAGCAGACGTGTTCAGAATCACCCAACCGCTGCAGAAAGGGGACCCTATTTCCTCAGCCCCAGGACACGTGTGCTCTCACATGACATCTCCGGAATCAGACTGCGTTTTACACGTGGTGTGTCCAGAAACCACGTGCCATAGTTTTCTTGGCAGCATTTTCTCTTTCTTAGCGAAACATGTTTTCACAGGCCGTGGTGTCTCGGATTTTCTGGAATGGAATGATGAGCTGGTGAGATGGCTGGGGGCGTGGGGTCTGGCACACCTATCTGAGCTCCCCGCTGTCTTGTAGGACTCACATGACCCTGGACACAAGTGTCCTGTCTTCCCTGGGACTCAGTGTCCTGATCTCTAAAGTGGGGCCAGGGACTGCTGCAGGAGCTACGCTCTGAGTGCAAGGAGCTGTCCTGGGCTCGCTCGTTAGCTCGGGAAGTTAGGAGTTAACGCTACTCTAGGAATAAACCATCTTACAGGCAGTCCTCCCTCCCTCTGCTAAGTGTATGCACTGCCTGATCCACAAAAAAAAGCCACCCAACAACCCAAATGTCCATCAGCCAATGAATAGATTTTTTAAAAATGCATATCCTGATACTGCAATGGTATTTGGCCATAAAAAGGAATGAAGTATTGCCATGTGCTACGACTTAGATGAAACTTGCAAACGTGCCAAGTGAACAAAGCCAGACACAAAAGGCCACTTAGTGTATAATTCCATTTCTATAAAAAGTCCGGAGGAGACCAATAGAAAGAGACAGAGGGAAGATTAGTAGGTTCGTAGTTGACAGGGGCTGGGAGGTTGGATGGGTGATAGCTAAGGGGAGCAAGATTTCCTTTTGGGGTGATTAAAATGTTCTAAAATTGATAATGGCGAATTTGGTAAAAGCCACTGAATTTTACACTCCAAATGGGTGAACCGTATCTCAATAAACTGTTTTTAAAAAATACTCTGCCTCTGTTTTAGAATGCTCTCCTTTCTTTCCAACTGGCAAGTAAGTCTTGTAAAATTCTAGCTGTTTACTTGACCCATGAACTTGGGGCATAGGGGAGGCATCCTGAGCCAGGGTGGACCTGAAGGTCTCCGTGCAGAGTGCTGGCCAGGTGATGATGGAGGTCTTCCAAGAGGAGGGGACCCGTCTCTCTGGCTCATGCCCACCCAGCCTCCCCATGCCACAATTCCCATCCACTTGGGGAGCCGTGAGTGGGATGCAGTGGAGGATGAATTGAAAAATGTCACAGAGAAGACATGTTTTTGCAACGCTTCTGGTTCAGAAGGTCTGTCCTGGGGCCGAGCACCCTGGCCATACTGAGACCATATCGGGTGAAGGTTTGCTGCTTCGGCCGTGAGTCTGAGTCCTGGATCTCCACCTTCTGTGTGACTTTGGATTATTTAGCCTCTTTGTGCCTCAGTCTTCCCATCTGTAGAAGGGGAATAGGGGGATCTTGTCTGAAGAGGTTTTTACAAGCAAAGCTGGAACAAGAGGGCACAGAATCCAAGAAGGCACACACTCTCACTATGTATGCACTGAGCACTCTTTAGATTTGGTGTCCTAGGCCCTTCACCGGCCCCACCCTAGTCTCTCTGTCCTGTCTATGAAGTTGGATTGAAGGAGACCTTTGCACAGTGCCTGGCAAACAAGGAGCTCTCGGTGAAGGTCAGCCCACATAGCAATTGTCACAAAGGAAATCTCTTAAAATTCTGAGGGTTGGACTTTCTTTCCATTGCATTATCTTCTAAGCCACTCGATGATTCCAAAGGGTAGTCAGAAAATGGGTCCGGGTGGCCTGCGTTACAGTGATCAATGCACTGCTCTGTGTTACTTATCCCTGCAGGACCAGCAGGAAGGGTGGGGGCCGGGCGGGTGCTGCACTGGCCTCAGAGAGGACTCCACCCACCTGCTTTTCTTCTCACCTCCCAGCACCCATCCTCCCTTCGCCTACACAGCCCATCTCATCCCTCCACCCCTCCCTCCTGTAGGGATTTAACATTCTCTGAGATATTTACACATTTGAAGCTTCTTAAACGGGGTGGGGGAGAAAATGATCAAACTGAAGCCAAAATGCCTTGGGGGGAGAAGCAAACACTCCAGCAATTAACAGCCTGGGAATCACAGCTCTGCTGGCAGTCCACACCCCTCAGAAGCCTGCGATCTGGGGGCTGCCTTTGCTTTGCCATTGCGGAGAACACAGAGGGAAATCATTCTGGTTCTTTCCTCCCCTCCTCCCCTCTCCCCTCACTCTTCCTTCATCCTGTCTTAGCATAATTTTCATGTTTTATGTGTTTGTTCATTCATTCCATTTCCATTCTTTCATTCTTCTTTTTAAGTTTATTTATTTATTTTGAGAGAGAGTGTGTGTATGTGCATGTGAGTGAGCAGGGGAGGGGCAGAGAGAGAGAGAGAGAGAGAGAGAGAGAGAATCCCAAGTGGGCTCCGTGCTGTCAGTGCAGAGCCCAACATGAGGCTGGATCTCACAAACTGCGAGATCGTGACTTGAACCAAAATCAACATTCAGACATTCAACCAACTGAGCCACCCAGGTCCCCTTTTCCGTTCTTTTTCAATAAGCACATTGCATTCATGATTTCATTTAACTCTCCCAGTTGTCTTTCAAGGGTATCCACAGAAGGTGTGTCTTTGAAATGCATCACACGTGGAATGAAATGGCCACAGTCACAGAGGTGAGAAAGCAGCCCAGGGTAAAGGAGGTTTTGGATACTTTGTCTTCTTTCCTTATCCCCTGACTTTTCAGCTCAGTCCCTCCAGTGCCCCAAACCCACAACCTTCTGCCCCGCAGGGCCTACCGTCCTACTTGTCATGGTCCCTTACCCCTTCACATCCCCTCTTCCCTTTGCCTAAATGTCATAGTTAATCATGACCACCCTTCCTTTACAACATCCTCGACCCCCTTGCCTTGAGATCTGGGGTTCACTTCCAGGTTGTTGCAGCTTAAAGATTACTTAGAAAGCAAAAAAACTGCCTGGATTTCATCATGTGGCTGATTCCATAGTAAAGGCGTTCGTTGGTTTGACCAGTGTATCTGTTTCCTATTACTGTTGAAATCAGTGTCCTCAAACTTAGTGGCTCAAAACCATCTAAATCTGTCCTCTTACAGTTACGGAAGCATGAGCCCTGTCCCACCGAACTAAAAGTCAAAATGTCAGTAGGACCAGGTAAGGGGAGAAGCTGTTTCCTGACTTTTCAGCTTCTAGGGGCCGCCTGCATTTCTCAGCTGCTGCCTTCTTGCTCCGTCTTCAAAGCATGCCACTCGGGTCTCTGTTTCTAGCGTCTGTGGGTTTTCTCCTCTGACAGATCCCCCCCACGCCCCTTTTATAAGGAGCACAGGGAGCTCCTCGGGCCGCTAGCGTCCTCTCACATCTCAAGATCCTTCACTTCTGCAGATCTGCAACACCCTTCTGCCATATAAGTTTACACTGGCAGTTTTCGGAGATTAGAATGTGAAAGTCTCTGGGGGGAGAGGCATTTGTCAACCTACCACAAGGGCCGAACAATTTCTAATATTCTTATGGATCGGGAAGTTGCTTTCTAGTCCTCATGTGTTGGCTGGGAAGGCAGATGCTCTGGCCAGCCCCCAGGTCAGGATCTGTCTGGCTCCTTGTTGGACCCTAGGCTGGCTGTAAGTAAAGCCCTCACAGGCTAGCACTCAAGGGAAAATTAGGGGAAATCTTGGTCCAGATATGCTACGTTACACTGACGTCATTCACAGTCCCCCAGATCTCAGAGACTCAATACAGCAAAGATCTGTTTTATGTTTTTTGCCGAGTCCAGTGGGATCTGGGCATCTTTCGAGGGGAACTGATCTGCAACTCAGCAGTTCTTGCTTCTTTGAGCTGTGGCTGCACCATCCTAACACTAGGTCCCCTCCAGGTCTGCCATGTTTCCAGAGAGAAAAAGACCGGAAAAGGACCTTTCAATATCCTGGCCCAGAAGTGGTACTTCTGTTCACGTTTCTCTGGCTAGGACTGGCCATACGACCCCAGCCCACGGCAAGGGACCAAGAAGAGCAGGGTTCTGTGCTGTGAAAGGGAAGCAGAGCCAGACATTGGCGAACGCTAGCACTGGGCACTGCACGGCTAACGGTAGGGATCAGCAGGTAGGTATTTATGGGTGGGGAATACGGGCAAGACGCTGAGATGTCTGGAGAGCAGTCTCTGAGCAGGTATACTTCTGTCCACCCTGTTCTCCTGCTCCTCCCCCAAAGACCCACTGTTTTGACATCAGCCAGGAATGCCAAACTTAGACCCAGGAGGGAGAAAGAGAATGTGCCTTTATCTCCAGATTTCACAGGTCTAATTATGCTCCTGCCTTCCTCTGCCAGGGGCATGAGCACAAATCAGAATTATCTAAAGAGCTCCAAGAGGAATTTAGTCTTCAGACTCTAAATGTGTAGCGTTCTTGGATTTCCACTTCAACAAGGCAGAGATGATTAAAAAAAATGAATTTTGCTTTGTGTCGGAAGTTCGAAACAAGTGAATTCACAGAGAGCGTTCTTGGCCAAACTCCGAATTTGGAATTAGACAGACACAGGGGACAGAATTTTAGCTCTTGCCTGGTCACTGTGTGATCTCTGTAAGATGAGCTCCCCCTCCCCCCACCTCAATAGTATGAGGTGATAACACAAGCCCTGTGGGGGTGTGAAGATTGGGTGAAAGGTACACGCCCCCTCGCCCCTGCCTGCACTGCCTAAGGTGTGCGCCATCTCTCCTTCCTCTTCTGAGAGTTATCAGCCTGCAAAGATTATGATCCTGATACACCAGCCGGGCGAGGAGGACACAGTGGACCCTGGCAGAATCACATGTTGAAGGATTAACTGAGATTTTTCTCGTCCTTGCATTTCCTTGCAGCCCTAATCTCCATTCATCCAAACAGCCCAGGTGGGCTCACTGCCCGAGACGGAATGCCCAGCAGACGCCTTTCAGTTTCAAAAGTGGAGGCCTTATGGAGAATGTGCAAAACTTCTAGAACATACAATAAATGCAGAAGAATGGATAGGTACAGAAGAACTCAATCTCCCCCAGCAAAGCCAGACCAAGATTCTCCTGGGGGTGGGAGGAGGAGTTGGGGCAGAAGAGAGGAAAGGTTAGAAGTCAGTGGGACCCTTAGAAGGTTTGCTGTGCATCCTCTCCGGAGAGGAAAGAAGATGAAATCCCACCTGATAGCAGTGGGTGCCTTGACTGATTTTCCAGGTAGAGCCCTGGGAGGTGATGACCCCCAGAGCTGGGAAGCTGTGTGATATACTCTGGGGGATGCCTGAGAGTAGCCCAGAGATGTGTAGAGCTTTAATCAGGAGCGGTGGGTGATCGTATCCGCAGTCTTCTCCTTCACTGCCTGGTTCAGCTCCCTGATAGATCTTCTATCTCTACTGCAGATTAGCCTTGCAAGGCGCCACCCATTTTACCCAGCTGACTTGGAGGTGGCAGGGTGCAAAAGAAGGCCTTTGGTGGTGGGGGGATGTATCCAGTAGTGAGAAGGGTTGGGGATGGGTGTGCTTCTTCCGGAGCAGCTGTGAGGAGATTTACAGCTTCTGGTCCCCACACTGTGGGGCCAAGTGGCAGGCAGTGTAGGCAGTGGTACCTTTCCACTGCATGAGTCCTAAGGCGGTTAGTATTTCTCCTGGCTGTGTTGTCTTGGACGTGAGACACCTAACTCTGTTCTCAGGTCTTTCCAGAGATTCTGTGCAAATTTACACCTTCTGATGAATCCTGCTCTGCTTGAACTGCTGGAGTGGATTCTGTCCGGCAACTGGGGCTCTGGCTGGCACAACGACTAAGTGGGAGTTCATGTGATTGACAGTGGGAACAAGGATGTCCCAGTGAGTGCCAGCGCAGGCCAACCTGAGGACCAGAGGAGCATTTCGTCATCATCCCATTTGCTCTCTCCACTGTGACATGACTCCAGGGCAAGGAATGGCCACCACATGAACTGCAGTCGCCTTTCCACCCCCCTTCAGACTGGTAATTCCAAGGAGACAGTAAATGGCTATGTAGGATTGCAGAAAGCCATGTCCACCTACTTCCATTAGTGGTCTGAGATGTAGACCCCAAAATGATGCTTGGGTTCAAAAAGAACAGCTTAAGTAAAGATTTCTGAATCTCCACCTCACACCCTTAAGGTGGCTTCTATTTAAAAAAAAAAAATGCAGAACATAAAAAGTAATGGCAAAAATATGGAGAAACTGGAATCTTTGTGCATTGCTGGGAGGAATATAAAATGGTGCCATTGCTGTGGACATTGGCATAGTCAATCCTCAAACAATTAAAGATAGAACCACCATATGGTCCCGCAACTCCATTTCTGGGTATGTGCCCAACAGAATTAAAAACAGGATTTTAAAGAGATAATTCATACACTCACGGGCATAGCAGCGTTATTCACAATAGACAAGAGGCGAAAGCAGCCCAAGTGTCCAGTGACAGATGAGTCGGTAAAGAAAATGTGGCATAGTCATGCAGAAATGGAATATTATTTAGCATCAGAAAAAAGAAGACATTCTGACACATGCTACAGCTTGGATGAACCTGGAGGACATTATGCTGAGTGAAATAAGCCAGACACAAAAAGGCAAATATTGCATGATGGTTCTTGGATGAGGTAGGAGGAGTCACACTCAGAGGGACGGGAAGTAGAGTAGTGGGTGCAGGGGCAGGGAGGGTGGGAATGGGGAGGCGTTTAATGGGCACAGTTTCCATTTTACAAGGCGGGACGTGTTCTGGGGATGGGCGGGGGTGACGGCTGCACACCAGTGTGAATACACTTGATATCACCGAACTGTGTACTTAAAGATAGCTAAGATGGTGAGTTTTATGTTATGTGTATTTCACCACAATTAAAAATTTTTAAAAAAGAATGTCCTGACTGTCCAGCAAGAGTGGCTAGCTATGCGGTGCCTGGGTGGCTCAGTCGGTTAAGCATCTGACCCTTTTTAAAAAAAAATTTTAATGTTTATTTGAGAGAGAGAGAGAGAGACAGAGACAGAGAGAAAGTGTGAGCAGGGGAGGGGCAGAGAGAGAGGGAGACACAGAATCCGAAGCAGGCTCTAGGCTCTGAGCTGTCAGCACAGAGCCCAGCGTGGGGCTTGAACCCACCAACCATGAGATCATGCCCTGAGCCAAAGTCAGATCCTTAACCAATTGAGCCACGCAGGTGCCCCGCATCCAACTTTTGATATTGGCTCAGGTCATGATCTCACGGTTCATGAGTTTGAGCCCCACATTGGGCTCTGCCCTGAGCATGGATCCTGCTTGGGATTCTCTCTCTCTTTCTCTCTCTCTCTCTCTGACCCTCCCTTACTTGCACGAGCCCTCTCTCTCTCTCAAAATAAATAAATAAACATGAAAAAGAAAAAAAAAAAAGGAGAGAGAGCAGCTAACTAGAATCCCAGAGTGTTGGCACTGACCAGGGATTCGGAGGTCCCCTCTATCCCCAGAGGGGAAATCTGAGGCCCATAGAAGAGAAGGGACAGACATTATCATTCAGGCCTGTGCTCCTTCTACTCTCCCTCTCCCGCCCCTGCAGTGTGCTAGACACCCAGGTGACTGACACGTTGTCCCCACCATGGGATGCTCTGTCCCACCTTGCCAGGCTCTGCTGTGGCCCCTGGCTTCTGGGTAATTGATGATGACTCACAGACCAGGCCAGACTGGCAAGCAGCAGGCCCAGACACTAATTAGATCTTCTCACTCCTGAAAGGACATGTTGGAGCCGTGTGCTTAAGACGGTCACCTGAGAAGACACGCCGTCGTGCAAATGAAACAGCCACCTCTGCCGAGCTCTTACTGTGTGTCAGCTCCTTATGCCCACTGTCACCTCTAATCCCCTCCCGTCCTGTGAAGTAGATGTTATTCTTATGTCATCCCCGAAACGTGGAGTGATGTTTCTGAAGCCTCGCTTTGGGCATAGAATGGGGCCGGGAGTCTGCTGGGTCAGAGCGACTCCCTGTATGGGTGCAATCCCCTGAGACCCCCCAGGTGCCTGATACACATTTGTTCAACTAACTCAACATCTTCAGCCATGCAAGGCTTGAGAGAAATATTGTCGTGTCTTAACCCACCTACCAGGTTGTCGAATGCAGGGATGGTGTAGTAACTACAGCAACTTTAGGTAAGCATTTGATGTATTTTTTTTTTTTTTTTGACAGAGTGGTTTATCTCTACAGTTGAGTAAATTTATGGGCTTCTTCCTTCCAAGTCATTCCTCTGGAAATGTCTTTCCAGAGAAGCATCAGCTTTAGGAAAATCTGTGGACTTCTTTGCATGGAACTGTTCGCGGAGAATGGATGTATTTTTCTGATTATCTTCCTCAAAGCAAAGTACAGAATGTTAGAATCAGAGTATCCTTAGAGATCATTGTGTACACTCTTCTCCTCATTTGAGGCCAAGAAAGGTTAAGAGGCCTCCAGTTTATGGCGGGAGTGAGAGAGAACCCAGGCATCAGACCACCCACTCTGCTGAATGGCCTTGGCCTTAGGCAGGTAAGACACTGGGAAAATCTCTTTGGTGACTAAATTCAATTCCTTCTTAGGATCCAAACTGAGGTCTTCTGGGTCTGCCAAGGGGTAGATTCAAACCTCTCAGACTTGAAGCCTCAAGCCACTGAAAATAGCAACGTGCTTATGATCATCTGTGAAGAAGGGCTCATTACCTCCATTTTGTAGATGTGTCAATAGCCCCTGAGAGGTGACCCTCCCCCCCCTGCCCAGGACACCAGCCAGTGGGTGAGTGTATTCTTTTGCTAGGGCTGCTGTAGCAAGGTACGGTAGACTTGGTGGCTTAAAACAACAGAAATGTATTTTATTTATAGTTCTGAAGGTTATAAGTCCAAAATCAAGATGTAGGCAGGTTGTTTCCTCCTGAGGTTGGTGACAGAAAATCTATTCCAGACCTCTCTCCTTGGCTTTATAGATGGCTGTCTTCACTCTGCTCATATCTTTGTGTCCAAGTTTCCCCTTTTACAAGGATGCCAGATATGTTGAATTAGGGGCCACACTAATGGCCCCATTGTAGTGAATCACCTCTTTCAAACCCTTATCTCCAATACAGTCTCATTCTGTGACACTGAATGTTATATGAATTTGGGGAAAACACAATTCAACCCCTAACGGTGAAAAAGATGAGATTGGAGGCCAGGGTCTGAACTGTGAAAGCCTGGGCTCTCTCCTTCACCACTTACAGCCTCCATGGCAAAGTCAAGGCCAGTGGTTGATCTCTCATGAAGGTTTCACTGATGAGCCGTGAGCAGAACCTGACCGATCTTCCCAGAAGCACAGAAAATGCAACCATCCAAATGGATGACACTCCATCTACCACTGCCGTTCCTCCAAGTAATAGAGAGATCCACAGAAAAAGGAGCTCAGGTAGTTCTAAAAAATAAGGCGAAAACATTCTAAATCTTACTTGTGGTAAAAGACAGAAAAAGCTCGAGAAGCTATTTTCACCAGCCAAATAGAAAAAAATCAAGAAGTTCGAAGTTAGATAATACCCGGTGCTGGGGATGCTGTGGGGAAGCAGACACACACATGTATCAATCGCTGGTGGGAGTGTAAAATGGTACGCACTCTAGGACGTGAACTTTGGCTCTACCTGTCGAAATCACACAGTCAAGCTCCAAATGTATCCAGAAATTACACTTCTAAGTATTTATCTACAGCTCTACCATCACACTTACGCAAAACAAAATGGGTACAAAGTTCTGTATTTCAGCATTGTGCTATCGGAAGGTTCGCACAACCTAAGTGCCCATTAATAGGATATTGTTTAAATAAATCGTAGTTAGAGCCATACAATGGACTACCGTTTTAAAGAAGAATAAGAAAATTATTTATGAACTGACGTGAACAAAAAAGGAGAAGAGGAAAGCCACAGTGCTGAATAGAATGCAAAATATGCCATCGTTTGTGTGAAAACCTTATATATATTTATATGTTTGCATGCACATAGAAGATGTGTGGATTGTCTCACACAAAAAAACAGTATTAGTTGTTACTTTCTGGGAAGAAAGAAAGAGAGCAAGCAAGCAAGCAGAATGGCCAGGGAGGGGGTGGGGGCAGGGAATGGAGCCTGAAAGCCACGTTTGAAAATCTGTTCTGCATGCAACAATGACTTATCTTAAAATATATGCAATCACAAAGAAATTTCTTACCATCCAACTATAGGCCCTATTTGGTGGCTTATTCCTCCAGGCAAGACTTGAGCCTTTTAATAGTTTCCCAAATAAATTCAATTAATTTTTATTCTCATTTAATGAATCCAAATTAAACCAGTACCAGCATGGGGGAAGGGGGGGGAAGCTAAGTACAAAGAAGCATCACAGATCAAAAGTCATTCCCTCTGCTAGCTAGCTAGCTTTCTTTTTCCCAGACCTCTCCCTGCACAAGGCAGAGTTAACCCTTCCCTCTCCAGCACACCGTGATCTGGACCTGTCATAACTCTGGCCATAGAGAGTGACAGGCATTCATCAGCGGGTCTCAGAGGCAATGTGGCTCATAGACAGGCTCTAGCACTGGGCAGAGGCGGCTTGGAATCCTTGTCTGGCTGTGCACAAGCTGTGTCCCTTGGGTGGTGTGACTGCCTCTCTGTTGCTCCATTCCGTACATGGTGGGAGGGGAACATTGCTTGCTTTCTATGCTTGTTGTCAGGTGGAGTCAGTGAAGGGTCAAGTGCAAAGCCAGCCACCAACTGGGCCTTCTATCAGGACCACGACTGCTCAAAGTTTTCACCTTTCCTGAGCACCTGTGCTGTGCTAGGTCCTGTTTAGGTCTTAGAGACACCAGAGAGCAAGGTGGGCCCTGGCTGTCACGGAGCTTGACTTCCAGACGCGTGGTGATTAATCTTATCGCTGCCGTTGTTTTTGTGGGTACACATAGCCTCTGCAGAATGCAGTTTCCTGCTCTGGCCATGCCACTGGCTCCCTGAGGCAGGGCCATGTCGGCACAGACCCCGGGCCTGGCACAGGGTCCCTGCTCAGAAAGGCCTGCTGAGGACAGCAGGAAGAAGCACATGGGACCCCTGCTTCCCCTTGGCCCTCCTCTCCAGGTTGGAAAATGACACAACAGAACAGAACCCCAGCAAGTTTCCTTCACACCCTATGGGCAGCTGGAGCAGGAGACCTAGAGGGTCTGCAGTCATGATTCTTGGTTAAGTGTTGGTGGAGATGCTTCAGATGAAGAAAACTGGTTTCTCAGCCCATTAGCCTTTTGTAAGAGAAGCCTAAGGAGACCTCCGGCTTCAGAGCCCCCTGGGAGGTCTTTGTCATCCACCAGCAGTGCTGTGATGGAGATGACCTGCATAGAAGGTAGCAGCTCAGTGGTGCAGGCAGAACACCACATCCCTGAGACCAAAAAGAAAAGCGCTGGTTGGGTCCATGAGGACACATTCTCTGCTTGATTATTTTGGGGCTTTTGGGATCGTTTTAAAAATCGCAAATGTCTATAATTTCATAATTAAGAGTTCCCTCCCAACGCGTCACAATGTATCTAAGACAAAGCAGACAGAGCTGAGATGCTGAGCCCATTTAGGGGCTCTGTAGACGTCAGGGGGAGCGGTTTGAGTACTGAGCAAAGCCCTGTCGGGACTTCCATAGCTATCCACATGGGCCTGAGGGGGTCGTAGTAGCAGAACGGGTTGGCGGATCTGCAGAGACTCGGGCCAGAATAATGAAAGCTTTCATATTAATGCAGCTCTTATTTATGTGGGGGGAGAAAAGTGACCATGCTACAGAGGAAGAAAAGAAACCTACATTTTTGGTACCTGTAATTTGTCGGGTGCTTTAAAAGCATCCCTTTCCTTAACGCAGAATTGTGTTCTCACTTTAGACTGGAGGATACCAAAGCTTGGAGAAATAGAGTAAATGACCATAGTTCCACAGGGAGGAATGGAGAGCTCAGCCGAAGGGCCATATCATCTGCGGAAGCCCAGGCTCATCTCAGGGGGACACAGGCAGCTGTGTTCCCTCTGCATTCAGACCCCACTGAGGGGTTTACCTCCTGCTGAGGAGGACATGGAGTTCTGAGGTCCTGGCAGCTCTGAAATTGCTTCTCTTTTGCCTATGCTCCTCCCCTTCTTCCTCTTCCCCTTTACCCTTCCCCCCCTCCTCCTTCTCCTTCTCCTTCTTCTTCTCCTCCTCCTCCTCTTCCTCCTTCTTCTTCCTCTTCCTCTTCTTTTTAAAGATTTTATTATTAAGTAATCTTTACACCCAACATGGGACTCGAACCCATAACCGTGAGATCAAGAGTTGCGTGCTCTACCGACTGAACCAGCCAGGAATATTCTTGGATGATAAAGTGCATCTGGCTGGCAGGCTGTGTCATCCAAGAGGGACAGGACACTGTTCTGTGCCAGGGCCCTGAACCAGGCATCAAGGAGACAGAGATGAATAAGACGCAACCCCGGCCCTCAAGGGATTGGACTGGTGGGCTGAATTGTGCTTGGAGCCAGGAAGACCCGGGTCTGACCCACCCTGGACAGCAGCAGCCATGCGACCCTGGGCAAACCCCCTTATTCCTCATGCCCATGTTCCCTACAGACACTGGGGATAATAATACCCTGTAAGGTTGCATCAAGGATTAAATGAGATGGTGTACTTAGAGTTCTGGCATACAGTCAGTGCTTAATCTTAACCCTAACCATACGGCCAGTGGCCAGTCTTACTGTGAAAAAGATATGCTTGCCCAGCAGCTAAATTGGCCCAACAATGTCGTATTTTAGAGAATACACTGTGTTACGGGTGAACAGAAATGCAGATTCTGGGTTGGTGATCCCCACATTCAACCCAGAGGCGGGGTGGGAAAGAAGTGGGGAGAAATCAGACACTTCCTGGTCCCCAGAATTCGTGTGTTGAAACCTCACTCCCAGGGGAATGGCTGTGTGGGGGAGGTTTGGGAGATGATGGAGGTGGAGCCCTCACAGACAGGGCTGGCTCCCTTATGCAAGTCACCCCACAGAGCTCCCTTGTCCTATTCGTGCCATGTGAGGACATGGCAGGAAGCCAGCAGTCGGCAACCAGGAAGAGCGCTCTTACCAGAACCGGACTGTGCTGGCACCCTGATCTCAGACTTCCCAGCTTCTAGAACCGTGAGAAATAAATGTCTGTTGTTTATAAGCCACCCAGTTGATGGTGTCTGTGACAGCAGCTGGGACAGAGGCAAGTCTCAACATGCCTTTAATGTTCGTTTTGGCCAAATTGTCCGGAAGCTTGGGATCTGGTGTGTTACCTCGCTTAATGCTCATGATCATCAGTGAGGTGGGAATCTTTAGCTCGTCCATTTGACAGGTGGAGGGACTGAGGCTCGGAGAGGTAGAAGTCACCCAGCCTTCAGCAGCACATTTGTTCAGTGATTCATTCACCCGCTCAACTAAGTGGGCCCCTCCTGTGTGCCAGGCTCTGTGCTAATGGCCAGTGTGCCAAACACTCTTTACAGGACAGACACAGTGCTGGCCCTTAGAATGTTTATAGCCTAGTGAGGTATGTCTGGACTACTCACGGGTGAGTTGCACACTGTGAGAAGTGACCTAAAAAGCAAAGCAGATGTTGCTACTCATCAGAATGGAATGAGAGTTACCAGGCAAAGGGGCCAGGTGGGGAGATACTTCCAAGGAGGAGGGAACCCTGGCACAAGGTCTATCTGATCAAGAATGAATTTTCTGGGGATGCCTAGGTGGCTCAGTCGGTTAAGCGTTCCACTCCTGACAATGGCTCAGGTCATGAACTCAGGGTTTGTGAGATGGAGCCCCACGTCAGGCTCTGCGCTGGGCATAGAGCCAGCTTGGGATTCTCTCTCTTTTTCTCCCTCTCTCTATGCCCCTCCCCTGCTTGTGCGTGCACACATGCACTCTCTTTCGAAAAAAGAAAAAGAATGAATCTTCTGATTCCCAAGGTGGAGCCTCTGCCCACAGGCAGCCTGAGTGTGAAGACACCACCACAAGCTCCCATACAGCCTCCCAGCTGCCTCTGACTTCCTGGAGAGGAAGATGGGAGTCCTAGCCAAAGAAGTGAGTCTCTCACTCTGCAGGCAGTGAGATGTCTCACAGCAGCCAGGTCCGTTGGGGGAACAGGTCTTCCACATCACCATGGAGGTGTGGAGGCCAGGTTAAGGGGTGTGTGTCTAATTGCTTTAGTCCATGCATGAGTGATGCCATCAGGCCCCCCATCATAGGGTGCCAGCCAGTGAACGTTCTGAGATTTTCAGAGACGTTAGGTGGTGATTAGAGCATGAATAACCTTCTACTCTTGTAAAAACACACGTCAAATGCCAGTTAACCTCAACCCCACTGCTATATTCAAACAGTTGGAGTTGCCTCCAGCTACCTGAGTTTTGTAGGCTTCAACTACTTTATTTATTTTTATTTTTTTGTTTATGTTTTAGAAAGAACAAGCAAGCATGAACGGGGGAGGGGCAGAGAGAGAGGGAGACACAGAATCTGACGCAGGATCCAGGCTTTGAGCAGCAGACAGCACAGAGCCCGACACAGGGCTCTGACCCGTGAACCGTGAGATCATGACCTGAGTGGAAGTCGGATGCTTAACTGACTGAGCCACCCAGGTGCCCTGGCTTCAACTACTGTAGAAACCTGGCACCTAGAGAAAGAAAGTATGATTTGCTTGGGGTGGAGGGGTGCTGGACCCCAAAGCAGTGAGGGGGTTCCCAAATTCTTGTACCAAGAAGACCTGTGTGGGAGACACCCCAGCTATCTCAGACAGAAAGTCGGGTTCAGGTAGAATCAGGAGACACCAGCAGGAGCCGGCAGTGCAGGCCCTGGAGGCTGTTGAAGATTCTGATCTTTCTCCTAAACTACTGGGGCGACTGAAGCAGCTTAAGGGGAAGTGATGTGGTCCAGTGTCTGCTTTGAAAAGAGATCTCTCTGGGGTGCCTGGGTGGCTCAGTCGGTTAAGGGGCCAACTTCGGCTCAGGTCATGATTTCGCGGTTCGTGAGTTCGAGCCCCGCGTCGGGATCTGTGCTGACAGCTCAGAGCCTGGAGCCTGCTTCAGATTCTGTGTCCCAGTCTCTCTCTGCCCTTTCCCTGCTCACTCTCTGTCTCTCTGTCTCTCAAAAATAAATAAACATTAAAAAAAAGAAATCTCTGCAACTCTGGGAAGAAGTACTGGGCAGAGGCGTGTGGGAAGCAGAGTGTGGGCACAGGAATAGGGCGCTGGTGGTGAAATAAAGGAATCATGGGAGCCAGGGAGGAAAACGCCATGGTCAGGCCACAGGATCTGGCCCACTTCCTCTCCCAAGCAGGCTGCGCAGAGCCATATCTTCTCATAGGGTCCAAGTATCCAGGCAATGCATCTTAACTGCTGAGAACAGGACTAAGAGCTTTGTTTGAATGGACACTGACTAGATCTGTGATGACCATGAGCAGACTTTGAAACCTAAGTGTCTCCAAGAGGAAACATGCAGGAAGTGGAGGCATGGGGCCGGGGGCCTGGGCAGGGGGGATATTCCAAGAGGGGCCAAAGATGTGTGTACTTCCCTCTGTGCATTATAAACCTCAAGCAGCAGAGTGGAAGTCGTAATCAAATTCAGGTTTTATAATCCGAGTGACTCCCTTCCTTCTTCTGTTATGGGAATGCCTGTCCCCTGTTCATACAATCTGATATGAACCTCCCTTAAGTGATCACAAGACAGATCATTACAAGAGAGCAGAGAACACACGTCACCCATTCTTGGCTTTTGAATTTCTACATAATAAATAACAAAATAAAAATAATAAATAATATATAAATAAAGATGAACAGTCAGGGCCCATTGTCCCACTCCTGAAACTTCCACACCACGGGGTGGGGAAGGAAGGTGACACGCCAGGACCACATAGGACACGGATTGAGAGAGAGACCAGGACAGGAAGCCAAGCCACGGATTGCTGGGCAGAAGCTTGGTCAGCCTGGGAGATGCCCACTTGCACTCCCCTGGGGCTTGCTCTCCGCGACAGCATACCTCATTTCCGTAGCAGTGGGCACCATGGGCTGTCACCATCAAGAAGCTGTTCATGAGACTGAAAAGTGCCCATCGCGCGCAGCCTTCCCGGCATCCATCAACACCTGTGTCGGCCCCCATCCGACTCACCTAGGCAACTCACTACCCCCACGACCTCCTGGACCCCGTGAGCACCCCTCCCAAGACATGGGTGAGCTGCAGAAGACAAGGGAGGTTGTGCTAGAGACGAAAAAGGCCCTCCATCCATGTACAGGACCTATCAGAGGCCTCTTCCTCACTCACGGTCGCAAAACTGACTTCCAAAATCACCAGATTTGGGGGCTTTGGGGTTTTTTTCATCATGAAGCCAAATTACATATATTGATCTGAGATCGGCTGTTCCCACTTCATAACACACCTCAGAGGTCTTTCCTTGTCAGAGCATAGAAGACTACTTTGGCCTTTTTAACAGCCGCAAAATAATTCATAACATGGAAACAACAAAATGTGTAAACACCCTCTACTGTGAACGTCGCGTTGTTTCTGTTTCCCACTGTTATAAAACTGACGCAAGAACTTGTGTCTTGGTGTGTGTGTGTGTGTGTGTGCGCGCGTGTGTGCTTTTCGAGTATGGGGTTTCTGCATCGAACTTCTACAGCTGCTGGCCTTTCACCTTCTAGAAAGCCAGCATTATTAGATCCCCATGTTGTAAATGATGTCACCGAGACGTAGAGGGAAAGAGCCTTGGCCAAGATCCCCGACTGCTAGAGAGGAAGAGGCAGGATGTGAACCCCGGTCTGCAGCTTCCAGCCCTGGTGAGCAGGTACACAGCAGCCTAGGCTGGAGAATGTTCCACCACCGTGACAAAGTAGGGGCTGTGATGGGTTTGGAGGCACGGGGCATCTTGGAGGCCCAGCGAAGTGTGGTCCTGTGCCTACAGGTTCAGCCCTGTCTCTGCTCCCATCCACCACTAGCTTCCTGAGAGCAGCCCCTGCCCCAGAGGCAGGAACTGCCAGATCAACCCCTCAGCCTGGAGTCAAGGTTACCAAACAAAACTAATGTGCCGCTGGACCTCCCTGACAGGCAGGTGGGTGAGCCTGTCTTTCTCTTCCTAGCCTCGTTGCGGATCTATCTGGGCTGCCGATGTGTCGAGGGCAAAGTGGCTTCTGCAGCACTCAGCAAATTCTATGACCCAGCCCCAAACACAATCCCCGTGCGTGAGGTCTAAGGAATGTCCCGCTGGGGTTTACTTGGAGGCCTCAGTTAATAAAGAAAAGGCCATGACAGATCTTGGGGCTTTATTCAATTTCTCCTTCTGAGGTTGGGAAAAGGACTATTTCCTTCTCAGAATATATCATTTAAGGGCAGCATTTCAAGCAAGAGGGTCAGAGATCAAGAGGAGTTCGGTGCTAATTGGCAAGCAGTCTGCGTAATTCCATTAATCTCCCTTCCCCTCAGCAGACCAGGCATGCAGCCTGTTCCTTGAACTGTTGGTTAATTCACTGTAGTCCGCACACACTTCCATCACTCCTACTTATTTATCAAGCCCGGTGGCAAGTGTCGACTTCTGTTCTTTCCTAGAATGCAAGCTCTGGACCGTTCCTGGATGCCAGCCCCGTGCCAACATCCCTCCCGCCCTACACAAGGTCAAACACAGAGTAGGTGTGCCATAAATGTCTGCTGCATGGAGGCTGGATGTGTTCATCCATTTGATAAACATTCCACAGCCACGACGGGCATGCTCTGCTCTACCCTCGGGGTTTTCTGATTCGGTGGCCAAATCATAAGCAAACTACCACGTTTGGTGGTACAACACAAGCATCCTGAACCAAAAGTCAGAGATATGAGTTCTGCCTTGACCAACTCCCTTTCTGGGTGTTAGCTTCCTGCACTATGATAGGAGGGGTCCCGGAGGGGGCCACCTTGTCCCTACAATGAGCCAGCTTTGGGGAGAAATTGATCATCTTTATCGGAGTGCATAGTCCTTTAAAGAAACAGATGTTGCTCGCTGAGTACCAGATGTTAGACAAAAGGGATCCGTCCTGGGGAAATTAACTGTTTGTCTATGCTGTTCACAGACAGAAGAGCAGATGTGGATCAGTATTTCTGGGTAAGCCTGTGGCCATTGGTAGGCAAAGGGCAGGGGCTGAGGCCAAGGCAGGGCAGGCCAAGAAAGGGCTGTGGCCCTGGACTCAGGTAGACTGGGCTTGAAGTCTTGTGCAGCTGCTTCCTAGCCGTGGCCTCTCTTGGAAATGACTGACCTCTCCAAACGCATCTCACCTCCCACTACTTCTGTGAGAATTGAAGATGCTGGTGCCAAGACTGTGACATAGCACAGTGGTTAGCTCCTGAATTCTGGAGCCCAGCTGCATGGGTTCAAATCCTTATAACATTTCTCTTCCTTCCTTCCCTCTTCCTATATTTCTTCCTTCCCTCCTTTCTTTCTTCTTTCTTCTTTCTTTCTTTCTCTCTTTCTTTCTTCCTTCTTTCTTCTTTCTTTCTCTCTCTCTCTCTTTCTTTCTTTCTTTCTTTCTTTCTTTCTTTCCTTCCTTCCTTCCTTCCTTCCTTCTTTTAGACAGAGAGAGAGAGAGAGAGAGACCATGAGCAGCAGGGAAAGGGACAGAGGAAGGGAGAGAATCTTAAGCAGACTCCATGCTCAGCATGGAGCCCAATGCTAAGCTTGATCCCATGACCCTGGGGATCATGACCTGAACCTAAATCAAGAGTTGGACGCTCAGCTGTCGGAGCCACCCAGGCACCCTTCTATCATAACATTTCTAGGTGGAGACCTTGGACAAATCATTCGTTGTCAGTTTTTTTCATGTAAATAATAAATAAGTATTTGGGACTTTTAAAAATGTTATAATAAACTCTTAATAAGTGGCAGTTATTAACACATAATGGCCTGGCACACAGCAAGTGTTAAATATAGCCCGTGGGGGGTTCATTTGGTAATTGACTTTGGGGCTCACAGTGGCTCAGGAGAGTCCTTGGAGTATAACTGGGCTGCTTAGCTTTCTGTAGGCTTGGGGGTATGGCAATGTGCGGCGAGTGAGGGTCACTCTGACTCTTAGCGGGCTGGGGGGACCCTGGCTTTGGACTGAGCAGGACCATCCTATGCAGTAGTAGAGTCAGAATCAAGAGGCTTCCAGGACCGTACAGGTGAGAGACGACCACCTGTGTTCAGGTGGGGTTAAGGAATCCCACTTCTCACCGGGACCTGCGGTTTGGGGCAGGAACCCAAGAAAAGCTGCTGTGACCCGTGAACAGTATTTCAAGTTTCATGATGTGATTTGTGATGCTTTGGGGTGGGGTTTGGTTCTGTGTGTGTTTGTGTGCATGTATGTGTGTGTGAGGAAAATCAACTAAGAGCATGTCAACCTAGAACCCAGGGGCTTCCAACATCCACTTGTTTCCCTTGTGGTGATGATTGTCCTAGGTGGGGAATGGGAGTGTCCTGTCCCCATTATATTCGTGCCAACATGAGAATGGATTCATTCTAGCACGTTCCCTCCGGAAACCACGTACGGCATTTCCCTCTGGGCAGGCAGAGGCTGGTTTCCCACCTTCAGCACTCAAAGGCCATCCGCCAGTGGGAGCCCCTCTGTGGCCAGAGCCCTGCAAAGCCCGCTCACTCGCAGAGCTACTGCAAGCACAATGGGGAACCGAAGGGGGACAGGAGGAGCTGGGAGCCCCCCAGGCAGCCTCCTTCTCCACCAGTGATGCTGGAATGTGTCCCAGCCACGGTCGCATCTCAGCAAGGCCTCCATGTTGTCTCCCACCAGTCCTTGCACAATGGTTTTAAAACTCTGGATTCATTCTGCCTGGAAACGTGCGCAACCCCAGCCTGGTCTTACCCCCCGACCAGCAGACTGACTTCTGCCTTCAAAGCAGGTGGGCACTGGAGGGGACAGGTCCAGCTCTCTGCCCCTCCTTCTGCCCCCTTGGACTTGTGGATCTCTCAAAGATAATAGTGGCCATCACAAATCTCTGCCACTTAAACAAAGAGTATGTTACCTGAAATAACAGAACAGCATCGGGGCATCTGGGGGGCTCAGTCGGTTAAACATCAGAATCTTGGTTTCGGCTCATGTCGGGAGCTCGGGGTTCATGAGTTCAAGCCCCGCATCTGGCTTGCTGCTGTCAGCATGGAACCTGCTTCGGATCCTCAGTTCCCCTCTCTCTGCCCCTTCCCTGCTCACATGTGCTCGCTCTCTCTCTCTCTCTCTCTCTCAAAATAAATATTAAATGACTTTAAATAACAACAGCATAGATAGACATACAGGAAGAGACAGCCGTGGCCCAAGGTGGCTTTGGTTCACTAGGAGGGTCTTGCAGCCCTCACCATCCTGCTGTCATCACAGCAGTCTCTGGGGCTTGTCGTCCAGCCTTGGAGGCCAGCTGAGAAGGGTTCCCGTCAGGGCTCTGACAATGGTCAAGGATGTACAGAGCTATTGCCCAGGCCCCCGGGGCTCCCACAGTTCATCTGATTCCACGTTTTTGGTTTCGGTGAAGTAGAAGACTAGCACCAGGCAAGTCCAAGTGATGAGGGAAACATAGGAAAGGAAAATGTAGTTTACTTTTTTTTTATTTAAAAAAAATTTTTTTTGAGAGACAGAGAGAAACAAAACACAAGCAAGGGAGAGGCAGAGAGAGAGGGACACAGAATCTGAAGCAGGCTCCAGGCTCTGAGCTGTCAGCACAGAGCCCAATACGGGGCTCGAACCTGCGAACCGTGAGATCATGACCTGAGCTGAAGTCAGACACTTAACCAACTGAGCCACCCAGGCGCCCCAAGAAAAATGTAGTTTAAACTGAATTCTCATTCAGCCTGCAGCCCACTGATAGATGTCAGAGACCCGCAGCCTGTAACGCTCCCCAAGAGGTTTATGGCTGCTGTAATGCCTTCATGTTTACACTTCCCTAAAACCTAAAAGCAACCTTGAGGCACCTCGGTGTCCCAGACAGTTAAGCAGTTAGGCTCAGAGTTTGAGGCCTGCGTCAGGCTCTGTGCTGACAGCTCAGAGCTTGGAGCCTGCTTCAGGTTCTGTGTCTCCCTCTCTCTCTCTGCCTCTCCCCAGTGCACTCTCTCTCTCTTTCTCTCTCTCTCTCAAATATAAATAAACAGTAAAAAAAAAAAAAAACCCAAAAACTAAAAGTAAACTCGGAGGGCCTGGGTGGCTCTATCAGTTAAGTATTAAGCATCCAACTTCAGCTCAGGTCATTGTCTCACAGCTCGTGAGTTCGAGCCCCACATCAGGCTCTGTGCGGACAGCTCAGAGCCTGTAGCCTGCTTCAGATTCTGTGTCTCCCTCTCTCTCTGCCCCTCCCCCACTTGTGCTCTGTCTCTCTCTCTCTCTCTTTCTCTCTCTCTCAAATACAAATAAACATTTTAAAAAACCCTAAAAGCAACCTTATCTTGACAATAGCTAAATCTTCTGAGTCCTGTGAGACCCTGCTTTCAGCATCCAGAAATTCCTTAAAAACTAACTTTATCTCTACTCCCCCCCCAACCTAAAAGTATATAATCAGTTGCTCCTCACAACCCCCGTGCAGCTCTTTCTGCCCATGGGTCCTGTCCCTGTGCTTTAAGAAAATCATCTTTTTGTACCAAAGATGTCTCCAGAATTCCCTCTTAGCCATTTGCTAGCATACTCCACTTCACATTCCATCACAAGCATGGGATACAGTTGTCCCTTCAATGGCTTGCTCGACGCTGTGGAGGGAAGCTGGCTACATCTGGTGTTCGCCCTGCTCCAACACTAGGCCGGGAAGGCAAAGCACGGGGTTAACAGGACTACAGGCGTTTTAAAAGAACCATACAGCTTTGATCTTGACCTTTCAGTGAAGCAGCTAAGACAGTGTCCATTTTCCTTGTTAGAAAAAGCCCACTTCTAAAACGAAGGGCATGGTGGGTGCACTCATTCATTATGGCTGCCGGCACAAATTACTATACACCTGACTGCTTCAAACTCACATTTATTCTCTTAGTGTTCTGGAGGTCAGAAGTCCAAAGTCAGGGTTATGGGACTAACCTCAAGGTGTTGCCAGGCTGGTTCATTAAGAGGCTCTAGGGGAGAATCTGTTCTCACATCTTCAGGCTTCTAGAAGCCACCCTCATTCCTCAGTTTGTGGCCACATCGCTCCAATCTGTTTCTGTCACCACATCGCCCTGGGTCCTCCCAGGAATTACACTGGGATAACCCAAGGTCCCCCGGGGAAACGGAAGTGAAAACACCCTGTTGTATATGATGGGGTTCAGGACACACTACCCCAAAAAATGACACCTTGAATATTGAATATCCTAAGTCAAAGGCATTTAAGAAAACAGCAGAAGCAAGAAGGTCACTCTGATATCCCCAACCCCCTGCCCTTCTTCCCTGAAGCACGTCCTAAATCTCCCATGAGAGGAGGTGGCTTCTCTGTGCCAACAGGAAGGAAGACACACGCTTACTTCCAGCCACAGGGGACTCGGGGCCGAGAAACCTCAACTCTCATCTTCCCCAGCTCCTTCTTCACCTTCCACTCCTCTAACCCAAACCCCTGTGTCTTGTCGATTCTTGAGTTGTTTCTTTGTCTAAAAGGCTCTGGTCATGGTCACGTGTTCAAGGGTCCATCCCCCTATGAAGGCTCCTGTGTCCATGTGCAAATTCAACAAGGTTAGTCTGCTTTTCTCCCGTTGATCTGTGCTTGCTGGCTTACTTTTCAGGGACTCTAGGGGGCGTCAAGGAGAACATTTCCCTCCCCTGCACAGTCCGATGATGGCAGCCTCAGGTCAGGTCAACCAGGTAGATCAGAGCCCCTCTGGCATCTGGTACTTTCAGGCTCTAGAAGTGGATGGAGTGGATCGTGAGCACAAGGGACAAAGGCTAGGCGGGGCCCACAGTGTGGTGTGCCTGGGGGCTTCAGGGAGCTCTCCATTCCCCCCCTCACCCGGCCTTCCAAGTCGCATGCAGAGAAGACAGAGCGACACGTGAAAGCATTTCATGAACTTCGAGGCCCTGTGCAAATGGCGAAGATCTGGGGAAAGTGCGGCCTCTGCACCACCCACGGGTCCAAGGCATCTCTTCTTTGCTCTGGTTTCCATCAGCAAAACAGAGGCAATAATCTTGAAGTGACCTCGGGAGGCTTGTGAGGGACAGATGAAGCAAAGTGACAGGGCTGTGAAAAAAAAATTCACGAAATGCCAACACATCATCTCAGGGTCATTCTCCAGGTTAAATGCGTCCGGTAGCAGCCATGCCTCTACAACAGAAGCCAAAACCTCTTCCTCGGGGGCCCCCGGGACCCAGTGCCGGCCCTTGCCACTTGGCTGGAGCCATCTGATTCCTCCACCTCCCTCCCTCCCCACCCCGCCATCCCCTCCTCCCCACACCCCCACCTTCTTTCTGTTCCCTCAACACCCCCAACACGCCCCACCTTTGGGCTCCATTCTTCTGCGTCCTCAGTGTGAGGGCCCTGCTCCCAAATCCCCCTTCTTCTGGTCCTTCCTCAGAGGCCTCCTCTGTGATCCCCGAGATCCCTACCACCTCACACACCTGGCCACTCTCAGCTTCTCCTTTCTTTTCCCCATGTAGCATCATCTGGAGGCACTTTCTTCCAGTATTGACTCTCTGTCCCCCCGCCCCAGGGCTGTGCGCTTCCTGGGGACAGCCACATCCCCACTGCCTTCCACACCTTCCGGAGCAAGGAAGAAGGTCAGTATTTGAATGAATAAAGTCCCAAAGGAACTGATGAGTGAGTGTAACAGCAAGGATTCTGACAATGCCTGCAGCCATATTGTACAGACCAAAACAGAGATGCGTTCATGTTCGAGCCTTTTTACAGAGGGCCATTGGGTTCTCCCATCGGGAAAGCAGTCCAGCTGCCCGTAGCACCCAGATATCCTGGAGGGAAGAAATGAGACCATCCCTCTAGAATTTATAAAGATTTTCATTTTTCTTTCCGTGGTGCCCCCGCCCATTAGCGGGTATTTCATTATTTTAACAGATGAGGAAACTGAGGCACAGAGAGGCTGTGTGACTTGCTTGAAGTCACACAGCTCAGTCATGGTGGACCCAGGCTCCTAGGGAAAACTATGTTTGTAAATACCTACTCCAGGTCCCCCCTCTCTAAGAACACTGATATCTGTCTTTTGTTCTGCAAAAAGTTTCTTATTCATACAACCCCTGCGTCATTCCACATTCAGTGGAACCAAATCCTATACTGGGTGCCTAGACTCAGGCCCTTCCCGGGGGTGTTCCCAGCTGGATGGGGGAAACAAACTCTGCGAGGTTGTTACTGGTGTTGTATTCTGTTGTAACATCCAACCCTCCTTCCTTTGCTCACTGCCCTTGATTTCCCTTTGGGAAATCTCCCCAGGGTAGGCATGTGTCCTTTGCCTGGCCAGTTCAAGGCACAGTGACTGAGTCAGCTGAGGCACCTGACCCAAGCCAGGCCAGCAAGCACCAGTCCTGGGAATTTTCTGGAAGTTTTGGGAAAAAACAGAGTTTTCTTTTCCCAAAGGTATTGCTCATCTGACGAAATATAAGCTTCAAGTTACTGATGGTTATGTGAGAATGGGCCCAACGCGATGGAGCAATTTCTCATTCATTTCCCGTTAGTACCTGGATCAAGCCATGCCTGAAGGTACAAATCTCTTGTTAAGGCCAGCCAGAGCTGGGCTTCTGATACTTGCAACTGAAAGAGTCCTGGTGAATACAAGATGTGTGAGTCGTTACTATCCCATGCAGTAGGAACACACAGTATGAAGGCTCAGCATTTGAAGGCCGGCGAAAGTCTCATGAAGAGGGGACATTTGAGACGGAACTTGAAGGAAGGGCAGGAATTCTTGGTGAGCTCTAGGTGATGCGTATAGAATACACAACAACATGGCCATGGGATTAGGCAGGCCCACTGTTGCCGGACCACAGAATGAGAGCGTAGGGTAGGGAAGGGCAGAGATGGGATCTGAAGGCCCCTTACAAAGGGCTTTGAATGCCACACTGGGGTTTGAACTTTATACTGGGGGCAGTAAGTTCTCATCTAAGAATGTTCAAAAGGGGAGGCCGGGTTTCTGAATGAGCAAACTGTTCGGAAACCCTCCCGGAACAGGTGACCTTGGCCTCCTCCTTCCTGGAATCCTGTCATCTCCTCAGAGGGGAGGATTAGCCACCCCCAGCCCCACTGCACTTCTTCAACAGCTGGACGGCATAATTAAGCCGTGCTGGGCACAATTCCAGAAGAGACCGAGCCAAGGCCAATGAAAACTGTGATTCTGTTAGAGTCTCAGATCTCTTTCGGGCTCAGAAATTCTACTTTTCCTCAAGTTCACCTCCGAAAACAAACAGGGTCAGCCAGTAGTTGGGCTGTGCGTGTCGTGAGGTGTGGGGTTTCCAGGGGCTACAGTGATGTCTCTGGTAGCACACTGGGGCTTCCTTGCAGGGTGCCACCTGAAGGCTCTAACGAGAGGGTGCCCCCCACCCAGGTGCCCCCTCTTTTCCAAGGAAGACTCTGGACAGAGGATGAAGTAGGGAGTGGGCAGGAACCGGGAGGAGTCCTAAGGCCAGATTCCCCTCAAGGCAAACTCTGTCTTCATTAGCATCTTAATGGTGGATGGTGGGTGGAGAGAATGAGGGTTCCGCCTCATGATCTGCCCTTGGATCAAAGGCCTGGTCTAGCCTTGACTTCTGTGAGTGGAGGAGACTACCAGTTGGGAGAGCCCCCCTGGACCCTCTGAGAGTGTCAGGATTACCCCAGCCTCTTTGAGCATAATGTATGCAAACAGACACCTGGGAGTTGCTTGGGCAGTGTCGTGATGGCAAAGCTGGAAGCAGGGTCATAATACATGGCTGCCCTAATCCCCCACCTACCTGCCGTTGTCCACCCTTGTTCCCACCGCACACGTCCACCGCCCCCTTCACCAGCTCACTGTGCTACACGTGCTTCGAACCTGTCAGGGCCCACATGCTGGCTGGGAGCCTAAGGGGCCACTGAGCCTGGGAAGGAAATTACCCAGGATGCTGGGGCTGGGTGTAGCCCTGGGGGCTTGGAGAAGGTGCAGGAGGGCCCAGGGAAGATTCTAGTGCAATCTGACAAACCTGGTTACCCTACTGTTCTCTCAGCTTACTGGTCCCTCTGCCCCAGACCATTCCCTCCCAGAAATCTGTACACTTCCTCCTCTCCCTCCCCCTCCCCCACTCCTTCCCATTCCTCCTCCTCCTTCTCCTCCTCCTTCTCCTCCACCCCCTTCTCCTCCTCTTCATTCCTCCTGCTCCTCTTTCTCTTCTCTCCTTCTCTTTCAGATCACGACTCAAATGTTCCCTTCTCAGTAAAATGAGCACCCTATTCTAAAATGAACACCCCCCACCAAAAAAATGAACACCCCCTTCACTCACACACACATACATGCACACACTCCTTTCCTGCTTTATTTTTCTTCTTGGCACTTATTGGCAATAAATAGACACACATATATCATGTGTATTTCATGACAACACTGTCCTTTATTAGTCACTCACAGTGTTCTAGCCCCTTTATGGAGCACTCCGTGTGCAGACTCTTCCCCTAACAACCTCAAGAGTCTCCGTGTGCAGACTCTTCCCCTAACAACCGTGACTGCCTTAGCTGTCCACTGCTACATCTCAAATTACCTACAATTACCTAGGGCAGAGGTCAGGCCCAGCCTAGCTGGAGATTCTGCTCAGGGTCTCAGAGTGTCAGTTGGGGTCTGATCAGAGGCCTGTGGCTGTTAAGAGAATTCATTTGCTTGTGACGGTGGGATGAAGATCTCCATTTCTTTGCTGGTCATTGGCTGGGGGGCTGCTATCAGCTCCTAGGGGCCATTCTCACCTCCTTGCCACATGAACCCTCCATGGATGCTCTCACAACATGAACATAAACATTCTCAGACTCACTCGTTAATGCTACCTCCCCAACCCCCAGGACACAGATTCCATGTGGGCAAAGATTTGTGTTGGTTTTGTTCACTGTCATATTCCCTAGAGCTTAAAACAGCACCTGATAAGATACCATATGTTTTCACTTATAAGTGGAACAGGAGAAACTTAACAGAGGACCATGGGGGAGGGGAAGGGGAAAAAATAGTTGGGGAGAGGAAGGGAGGCAAACCATGAGAGACTCTTAAATTCTGAGAACAAACTGAGGGCCGATGGGAGTCGGGAGAGGAGAGGGGGGTGATGGGCATGGAGGAGGGCACTTGTTGGGATGAGCACTGGGTGATGTATGGAAACCAACTTGAAAATAAACTATAAAAGAAAAAAAAGAAATAATAAAAAAAAGAAAACAAAACAAACAAACAAACAAACAAAACCCAGCACCTGATACATAGTAGTAGCTTAACACATGTTGATTGAATAAATGGCCACAGTGATAAAGAATGTAGACTCTAGAGACAGACAGGTGGGGTTCAAGTTCTAGCCTTAGCATCTACTAGTTGCACGGTGTGGGTCAACCTGCTTAGTCTCTCTGGGTTCAGCTTTCCCATCTATAATAACAGGGCTGGTTGTAATAATGTCCTTTCCTCCCAGAATTGGTGTGAGGATTCAGTGAGATCATGCATGGAGAGCACATGACAGGAGCCTCACCCTACGTGAGCATGGAGTACATGTTCACCACTGTTGCTATGATTTCCTTCCCCAGTGTTGGATAACTGGCCATTCTCTTCCTGGAGCTCTCAACATGCAGATAAGGAAAGTAATGCTTCAGAAAGGTCCAGTAGTTCGCTCGAGGTCACACGGTGAGTGAGTGCCGCAAAGAACTTGAACCCAGGACTGTGTTGCTCAGGAACAGACACCAGGAAGTAGGGACAGTTGGTAGGTAGGGTGTGAGGGGCAATGGGAGGCAGTTGAGGCTTCCACAAGAGACTGGGGAGGAGAGGTGACCTTTGGTCCCACAGGCATGGCTCAGGGGGTCATGTAGGGCACAAGCTTGGAAGATGGGCTCTTCCCTCACAGACTCAGTGGGAGAAAGCACGAATGTTCTTGTACAATCGTCTACATGCGTAACTAACTGCACTAATTCTGCTTTCATCTACTGTGTGAATGTCTGTCTCTGCCTACCCAGCTTCCACCCCCTTCTCCTCCGGTTCCAGGGCCCTGATTTCGCTTTGGAAACCATCCCTGCCCCCTCCTCAGTCCATGTGGTACTTGTGAGACTGACCACACCTCTCTGCTCTAAGAGCGGACCTTGACAGTGATGGAGTCAAAGCCAGGCATGTGATCCAGCCAGCGCAGTGGAAGTCAGTCCTGGGGCTTTTGCCTTGGAATTTTGAAAAGCAGGCTCTCTTAGGGTTGCTAAGCCAGCAGGATTCGAGCAGGAGCTGTGCAGGGTCCTCACATGGAAACAGTATAAGTAGGAAACCAAAAAAGCTAAAACAGAAGAAAAACAATAGGGAGACAAGAAGAGAAAGGACAAGTAGGACAAAGAAGACAACTTAGTGATATCATTTGAGTTCCTGGATCCAACTATGCCTGAAGCTAGCCCTACCCCTGTGCTTTTCATTGCATAAGTCAATCCATTTCTTCTTTGCTGCATCAGTTGGCATCGAGTTGCTATCACTTACCACCAAGAAACTTCTGAGAAATGCACCTTGACTTAGCTATTGAGCTTCTTGTAGTGTTTTCAGAGGTTTAAGAAGACCAGGGAGGAGAAAACTACCATTTCATCCTTCCCAAACCCTAGGAGCTGGAAGTTATCTCCCCGACATTACCAATCGAAGAACTGCAGCTCAGGAAAGTGATTTCCAGAGCCAGCCTGTAAAGCAGAGCTTCGAATCCTGCACTTTCCTCTTTCCAATGCAGGCTTGCATGGGTGAGGGAGGAAGATTCTGTAAAAGATGGGACTTGAAGGACCATAGGGGAAGGGAAGGGGAAAAAATAATTAAGGAGAGGGAGGGAGACAAACCATGAGAGACTCTTAAATACTGAGAACAAACTGAGGGTTGATAGCAGGTGGGGGAGAGGGGAAAAGGGGTGATGGGCATGGAGGAGGGCACTTGTTGGGATGAGCACTGGGTGTTATATGGAAACCAACTTGACAATAAACTATATTAAAAAAAAAAAAAAAGATGTGACTTTAGAGTTGGGTCATAAAGAATGAATGTGGTCCTGTTAGGCCAAGAGTGAGTAGGAAGGGAGATCCGAGCAGAGGGAGCAACATAAGGCAAGCTCAGAAGCAGGACTACTGAGAGATGTTTAGAAAACAGCATGGAGTCCAAATGGACTGGAGGCTAGAGCTCACGCAGGGACCAGGTGGGGGAAGAGTTCTGAGAGACGGGCAGTGAGCTCAGTGTAGAGACCCGGAAGGTTACCTTAAAGCATTAGATTGTAACCTCTGACTTCAGGGAATTTTGAAAGGTTTAACAAGTCGGTAAGATCCTTCTGAGGCCACTGGGTGCGGTGAGATAGGGTGGGGATGCTTGCACAGGGCCCTGGTGAGGAATCAGGGGCTCTGGACCAGGCAGGGTGAAGAGGAGGAGGGTGAGGAGGCATATGGGGAAAAGATTGTGAAGAAAAAAGTATCCATACAACCTGACAACCGATGGAATGGAAAGAGGAATCAGAGGGACCTCAAGTTTGGAGTTATTTACAGGAAACACAATGAGGCTTTTCAGACATCAGGAAGTCAGGTACAATCAGGCAGCAAAGATGGTGATTTCCCTGAGAAGGGCTAAGAGTCTGGGGGTCAGACTGTCAGGCTGGTCTTGGGATGGGCAGTTGGTGAACAGCTGGACCCAGGAAGGAAGGTCAAGGGCCATGGAGACAGTACTGGGAGGCCAATGACATGAACGTGTCCTCATGACCCCTGCCCAATCCCACATCACTAGCAGACTGAAGAAGACAGTACGGAAAGAGAAACCAGGGGGTCCCCTGTCCTCAGGGTCAGGTAGCTGGGAAAGGCTCCAGCCCTCCCACTAACGAGCACCTTTCAATTCAGGTCCTGCTGTGGGGCGTCGTAGGTGTATGATTCCCCTCTGTGAGTCTCAGTTTCCTCCTCTGCAAAATGGGAATCAGAGCCACCTCCCAACCCCCCCCCCCCAGGGTTGCTCTACACAGAGACGAGCACATGGTGCGTTCACAGCTCTTGGAAGAGGGTTCCTCTTTCACTATTGCCCCTGAGGAAAGAAGGGATGTTTATTCAGGGTCTGACATTTACTTGCAGACTTGGTCTGGTCAGAACAGTGTTTTTATGGCCTCATTCCTCTTGCCGCCAGGACAGGAAAGGCATTTTATGGTGCAAGAACATTTTTGCTCAGTTCTTTTAAATCTTCCTTCCAAGGCTCTGCACAAAATCACTCAGACCATAAACAGAATCGAACAAACGACTGAGGTGATTTCCTCTGACACCCCGAGCCCCCCACCCACCTTTGTACGGTGTTCACATTTCTCTGACAGCCCGTGGAGAACTGTTTCTGGAAGCCTGAGGTCCTGGATGGTCCAGCCCATGGGGATTGATGCGTAGTTGGTTAAAAAAAAAACCAAGAGTCACCAATTATTTGCACAGGGTCTATTTCTGACCACGCAGTTATCAGTCGATGTGCGGCTTTGACCTTCCAAGGAGCTGCTGCATTTTGCCAGCTATGCCCACCTTAATATGCCAATTTCAAGATACGTTTCTTATCGTTGTGATTTAAGCCCTAAGCAAGGGCCACAAATTCCAATTTCCACAGAGACCAAATGGAGAAGCGAATAGTGAAGCGTCCTGGGTATGAGACAATAGGGCACAGCCTCTGGTAAACTACTGAGCCCAGGCTTCCCTAAAGGGCACAGCTGCCCTTTGATACCAACTTATCACCATGTACAAAAGTACTTCTAGCATGGCCAGAGCATTCCAGTTTTCCAGAGGAAACTGGAAACCGGTATTTTCACTTGACTATGTGCTGCTGGATACTGGGTCAAGTTAAATTCAGGCTTATAACAGCCTTATGAAGTAATTGCTATTATTAGGCCCATTTGATAGATAAGGAAACTGAGGCTTAAAGAGGTAAAGTGACTGGCCCACTGCGAAGCACAGGGATCAGGATTCAAACCTAGGATGTCTGATTAAGTGGGGGACTCGCAGCCACCACATTTGACAGACTCCCAGGACCAAAGCCTAAGTCAAAGGAGACTGGAATGGTCCTGGGAGGCGACATGGTGGCTCTGATGTCAGCAGATCTGTGTTTGAATCCCTGATGTGTGACCTCGAGCCAGTCACTGTACCTCTCTAAAGTTCAGGTTTCCCATCTACGAAACGAGAAAACAAGGTCAATGCTGTTTTAGAGATTCACCAGTCAGGGTGCACATAGTCCCATTTCTGGAACACGGGAAGCCCCCAGAAAAACGCAGCCATCCTCCCACATTGTGAGAATGTAGGCATTCAGCTGGGCATCGGAGGATCCTCAAGGTCATCAGTCGCCCGTGTGACTCAAGAAAGTCCTTCCTTCCCAGGTAGGAAGTCAGCCCTCAGATCTCTCACTAAGAGCCACCCCGATCTTTTATAGCCTCGGAAGAACATTAGACAGATCCATCCTCTACAGCGAGGCGGTTGTCCGTCAGCCGTGAAAGGTCTCTCTTTCCTCATGACTTCCTGCTCACAGGATGGATAGCTGGTGAGGAGCTGGGTCTGTCAGATGTAAGAAATTGAAGGGAGAGGCTTATCTACCCTAAACCCAAATCCCTCATCCTCATCTGGGGATGCCTTCGCAAGGGAGCTACCGAAAGTAAATTCAAAAAACAAATTTGCTTTTCATCCTATAGTTGTTTCCTTTTGGCTTCCGTGGGAGTTGGCAGAATTGCCTTGGGTTTTCAGCCAGAATCATAAAGCAGTTATCACACATGAGCATACACACATGCGGCTTTAGTTGCTGGATCGTTTGAACCACTCGGCTATTAAGTGCTCCCTCCTCTAACTTTGTACCACCTGTTCCCTTCCTACCCACGATTCAGTGGACCCTCTGGAGCACCTATCCAGTCCTGGTCTCTGGTTGGTGCAGGGAATTTCAGGGGCGGCTCTGAAGGACCCCCGCCCTTGAGGAGTGCCCGGGACGGAGAAGGGGGCAAGGAGAGGGGAGGTCAGATCTGGTCGCTCCTCTGCTTGAAACCTTCCAGAGTGTGATAGAGGCAGCTGACTGTTTGTCTACCAAGCGAGTTTCCTGGTTTTGCTGGCACACAACTGAACCCCATTTCCCAGCTTCCTTTGCAACTAGGTATTACTTTGTGCTAAGTGTTGAACTGAAAAATTCATATGATGAAGGCTTACCGTCCAGTACCTCAGAGTGTGACCTGATTTGGAAATAGGGTCTTTACAGGAGTGCCGGGGTGGCTCAGTTGACTTCCGCTCAGGTCATGACCATTGGAGCCCCGCATCGGGCTCTGTGCTGACGGCTCGGAACCTGGAGCCTGTTTCAGATTCTGTGTCTCCCGCTGTCTCTGCCCCTTCCCCTTATGCACTGTCTCTCTCTCTCTCTCTCTCAAAACGAAATAAACATTAAAAAAAATTTTTTTAAGGGAATAGGGTCATTACAGATGTAAGTAGTTACGATGAAGTCAGAGTGACGTAAGGTGGGTCCCTAATCCAATATGACAGGGGTCCCTATGGAGAGGGGAAATTTGGACACATCACACTCGGGGAGAACACCACATGGAGATGAAGGCGGGGACTTGGGTGGTGCTTCCACGAGGGAAATCACTGGAAGCCAGAAAACAGGAGACATGGCCATAAATCGTGGAACATGAACAGGAGCACATAACAGAGTCTCCATCACAGCCCTGAGAAAGAATCAGCATGCCAACCCCTTGCCTTGGATTTCCAGACTCTGTGAGACACTATGTTTCCTTCTTCTTCTTTTTTTAATGTTTTATTTATTTTTGAGAGAGACAGAGACGGAGCATGAGCAGGGGAGGGGCAGAGAGAGAGGGAGACACAGAATCCGAAGCAGGCTCCAGGCTCCGATCTGTCAGCACACAGCCCGATGTGGGGCTCGAACCCACGAACTGCAAGATCGTGGCCTGAGCCGAAGTCGGCCACTTAACCGACTGAGCCACCCAGATGCCCCTGTTCAGACATTTCTGCTGTGTCAGCCACCCAGTCTGTGGCGCTCTGTATGGCAGCCCTAGCAAATGAACCATGTGACTGAGCTGTAGCCCATGAAACACTGAAAGCCCCGTATGCCCTGGTCAGCCCTGTGCCCATCGACACCTCCTCCACGTGCCCCCACACCTTCCATCCTTCTCCTGCAGGCGGACACACAGACAGCTGGGAAGCCACGTGTTGGAAGGCGTCGTGGGCTCTGGTCACCTGGGTCTCCGTATGACAACGCGGAGCACAGCCGCCACCCCTGGTAGTGACTGGATCTCACAGAGAAATGGACTTTGATTCGTTAAGGCCCTGACGTGAGGGGCTTTGTCTGACAAGCCTGTGTAAAGCAGTCACCCTCATCTCCCGTCAGTGCAGTCTGCACAATTTCTGTGATGCTGTCGGTTTGCTAACTTGCCTGCTTTCCACCTCGGCCATCAGATCCTAAGTTTCACGAAGGCAAAGAGGGTCTGCTTGTTGGCCGCTGTTAGCCCAGCGCGTGGCCAACCGCCTGGTGCGTAGCTAGCCCTCCTTCCATATTTCTGGATGGAATTAAGTCTGGTGGAAGGGAAGGACAGGGACACGCAGACAAGCACGGCTCACAGTGACATAAAATGACTGAGGTGTGAACCGAGGTCTGGGGGAATGATGTCTTTTTTTTTTTTTAATTATGTATTTATTTATTTTGAGAGGGAGAGGGTGCGCGAGCGAGGGAGGGGCAGACAGAGAGAGGGAGACAGAAAGTCCCAAGCAGGCTCCACACCATCAGCACAGAGCCCGATGCGGGGCTCGAACCCACCACTGGGAGATCATGACCTGAGCCAAAACAGTCAGATGCTTAAGCGACTGAGCCACTCAGGCGCCCCAGATGTCTTGAGGGGCTAGACAAGAAGGACAGAAAAACTTGAGAGAAGGGATGGTCCCTGAGCGGTTTTATAGGAGAAAGCGGCATTGTGGTGGAGGTGGAGGCTGGGGGTGGACCGAGAAGCTCTGCAGGTTGAGGCACCGCTCACGCGATGGTTGGGAGCAGCTGGGACCCCAAATGTTCTGCGGCTGCGTAAACAGTGCACGGACCACCTGGAGGGACTGGTCATTCCAAAGGGTGCCGCTGGACATGTGTGCCGGAGCTGGCCCAGGAACGCTTGGACGCATTTCCACTTAATCCACGGACTTTCAAACCTTTCCGACCACACCCCAGAGAAGGAAACACATCTCACGCCACGATCCAGGACACCCGCATCCATGTCTCAATATAACAGAAATAACAGTCCCAATTAATACTGGCCTTTATAATTTAAAAAAATATCTTGTATTTTCGATTCTATCCCATACTATGTATTTTTAAATGCTGATCTCGGGGCACCTGGGTGGGTCAGTCAGTTGAGGGTCTGACTTTTTGGCTTCGGTCATGATTTCACGGTTCATAGGTTCGAGCCCTGCATCAGGCTCTGTGCCGACAGCTCGGAGCCTGGAAGCTGCTTCAGATTCTGTGTCTCCCTCTCTCTCTGCCCCTCCCCTGCTCATGTTCTGTTTTCTGTCTTTCTCTCTCTCAAAAATGAATAAACATTAAAAAAATAAATGTAAAATGCTGATCTCTTATACTAAATGGATTTCATGGTAACTGTGGGTTGTGACCTAGAACTTGAACATCTCTGCTGCCAGTGCATGGAACTCCTTTGGGTGGGCTTGGAGCCAGGGAGGGGGCCGATGAGCGGATGGAGCAGGAGAGGGGAGGGCAGGGCAGCCAGCCTCACAGCAGAGGGACAGCAGCCCAGGACAGGGACGCTCTGCACAGGGCAGTGGCTATAGCAGGTGGGGAGGCAGATGAAATCCCATGAGCAGACATGGGTGCTTGGGGACTGGCAGGAACCCAAGTACAGAAAATGACCCTCAGTCTTTCTAAGGGCTTGGCTGAGCACTGAGGAGGGAGTCCCAGACCAGAGTGGGGGCCTTGGGGGCTGATGCTTGGATGGCTTATTTGGAGAGGAAGGTCTTCAGAGGGGCTGGGAGTTAAAGCCAGAGGTGCAGGGAGAAATAAGGGTGCCCAGGGGGTGGGGGCACATATGCACCTCGAGAGTGCCCGAGAGGCCTCAGTGCCACTGTCAGCAGAACTGGCACACCCAAGTAGGGCTGGGTGTGTGAGTGGGTGTGCGTGTGTGAGTGTGTGAGCGAGGTGTGCATGAGTGTGAGTACGTATGTGCAAGAGGCCTGTGAGAGTTGTATGTGAGCGTGTAGGAGGGCATATGTATGAATGTGTGAGTGTGAAGGTGTGTGTGTGAGTGTGCGTGCATGAGAGAGTGTGAGAGTGCATGAGAGACAGAGTGCATGCGTGCAGGGGTCCCCCTCTGGTCACAGGGTGTCAGCCTCAGGTCTCCCCTCTTCACCCCCCACGTGGTGGCCTAACAGGATATAGAGTCAGACAGGCTTCTTAGTCAAATCCTGACTGCTCCCTGCTCCCAGGTCACTTGAGCCAAGTGGTTTCTCTCTGGGCCTCAGTTCCCACACCTGTGAAATGGGTATAGAAATCCCATCCCTGTGAGGTGGTTTTGCGAGGCTTTTCAAGGTGAGATGGGGAGACTTCCGGCACGTGGCTGGCGTCCTAGAAGCAAAGCATAATCGCTCGTTTCAGGCGGTGGAACGTTCTGGGCTTTACTTCATCTCCCCTTGGACCTTTTGGTCAAATACCTGAGGCAATTTGCCTCTTTCTAAACCTCTCTCGCTTTGAAGGCGGCTGTGTTATTTGCTACCTTCCAAGCCTTTCTCCACTCTCCCTGTGGCCTCCCTCTCTACCCTGGAGATGGATGGATCCTTGAGCGACGGATGTCGGGACTAAGGGCTCGCCTCTGCTTCCATAAGCAAGGCTTCTCTAAGCCTTCCCATCTGTATCTGCGCAATGGGCACACGCCTCAACCCTCCCTTTGATGGGCTGTTCCGAAGAGCTGGTGAATTACACATCTGAAAGGGCTTTGTCAACTGTGAAGACGCTTGGGTGGTGACGAGATAATGGGCGATCGTGGGGAAGTTGGCATCTCAGACAAGCCCCTGGCAAAATCCCCACAGAGAGCTGGGAGCCCAGAACAAGCCGGGTCTGCTCAGGATGCCGGGTGTGGGCGCAGACTGCCAGAGGCTGTGCAGAGAATTCCCTCCTTCCTTCCCTCCTCCCTGCTCCTCCCCCATCTCCCGCTTATATTTGGGTTTGGATGTGATTCAAAGGAAGGGGAACAGAGATGGCTCCAAAGAGGGCCCTGGGTCCTCCCAGACTATGGCTTGGGCCTCCTGGAACCTCCTTCGCCTCCCCAGGGGGTCCCTGGAAAGACCTAAAGTAGCATCTCCCCCGCCCCCACCCCCCAATCTTTGCAGCCAGCCCTGCTTCCTCAACACCAGGGATAAATCTGCAGCCTTCATGGGCTGGAATTCTCGGGTTCTCGCTGGCACCCGTTCCCATGGCAACCCGAAGCTCTCCTTTGCCACCCTCAGGAATGTGATTAGGCTGTGAGGGGGAGCAAGCAAACAAAGGGAGACATGTCGGGCTTCGACAAGCATCTGAGAGGGGGCCTGCCGCAGAGCAGAAGCGCTTTGTGAAGCAGGGCTTTTTCTTCCCTCGCAAATAAAACATACCAACCATTTCATGACATCAAATCAACGAAGGCTTTTCTCTTCTAAGGGGAAAATGCAACGAAACTAATAAAATGTACCTCAGGGCCTGGTCTGAGAGTTGGAAAATATGTACTGATGTTTGAACAGTAACAATAAAATAACAATAGCGACTCTATATTAGACCCTCCGAACCGCCTCTTTACAGACGGGGAAACTGAGCTCAAGACAGGCAAACAGCCAGCTCAGGGCACAGAACCAGTAAAGGGAGGAGGGGCGGGGATGCAAGCCCGTCTGGGGGTGGGGGGTCCTGCTCAGCACTCGACACCTCACCATGCCCTCCTGGGAAATGGTGATTATGTCATCAGCACCTACCTGTTTCAGGACCAGGTGCCTGTGCAGGAAGGGGAAGGGATGGCGGGTGTCCTCTTTGCTCTCCACGCCCACATGTGCGGATGCAAACCCGAAAGTAGCCCAGATTCTGGATGTCTCTGGGGTCCACTTTCATGCCATCTTCCAGCTGGGTGACCGTGCTTTGGTCTACCTAACTTCCATCTCTTCATCCCAACCCTCCCTTCCCCGACACCTCAGAATCTATGCAAACCTGCTCTGGCCATACCATGCCACCTCTGCCTGGAGAGCACAAGATGAAGTCCTGTCTCCCTAGCATCAGGCTGTGGGTGCCCCGCTGGTGGGTTCACCATTGACCCTCCAGCAGCACTCCTCAGAAATGAGCCCACTGCGCCAGCCACACTGACTCCATCGGGCTCACCAAACAGCCCCTGTTCCATTTTACCTCGTTTCCGTTATGTATGTTGACCCCTCTGCCGGGAACAGTACCCTTCCCTCTGAGCCACATAAACTCCTGTTTGAATATGCAGTTTGGGCTGGTGCCTTTTCTCCTGGAAGCTCTTTCCTAATTTCTGGTCTCCTCCACCTCCGTGCAGACTTAAGTCCGTCCCCTCCTCTGAGCCCTTGAAACATTTAGACATCTAGTACTTTCTTTGTTTCCTGAGATTACCTACTCAGATACCTACCCCCTTCCCCCCGGACTGTGAACACGTACTACAGCTGGTGCACGGTTGTGATCCCAGTATGCAGTACCTGCTCAGGAATGTTTAAATGGCTGTGACCGGCACACACACAAACACGCAGACGGGCAGTGGAAAAAGGCGAGTCTGCAAATGGGATTAAAACTTGTTTTAAACAAAATCAGCAAAGGGTGCCTGGGTGGCTCAGTTAAGTGTCCAACTCTTGATTTAGGTTCAGGTCATGATCTCACAGTTTCATGCATTTGAGCCCCATGTCGGGCTCCGTGCTGATGGTGTGGAGCCTGCTTGGGATTCTCTCTCTCTCTCTCTCTCTCTCTCTCCCTCTCTCTCTCTGCCCCTCTCTCACTTGTGCTGTCTCTGTCTCTCTCAAAATAAATAAACTTAAAAAAAAATCTATAAACTGAACCAGCAAGAGGCGATGCTGGAATAAGCTACTTTCCGATACGAAAATCTCTTTGGAGTTGTTGGAACACGATTTGCGTGATATAAACAAGTCTGATCTAACGTGGGACCAATGACCAGGCCCATGGAATGGTTCTCCAGGCAGGCTCATGAATTAGCAGGATTAGTCTTATTTTGTTTAGGATCATTGACATCTCTGGCTAGTCCACCCACTTAAAGAAAAATCTATGGCATTAAGTACATTTATTAAGAACCGCAAAGGTCGACAAGAAAAGGACTTAGCTTGCACCTAAAAAAGGCAGAAAAGAACAAAATAACCCACTCTCAAAACTGAAGAAAGCAATTAAGAAAGATGACAGCAGAAATTAACAAAATGAAGTACAAGCACAACAAAATCAGTAGATTTGATCAGTACAATACAACATCATCTTTTGAAAAGACCAATATAGTAGACAAATTTCTGGCAACCCTTATTGAGAAAATCAGAGAGAAGATATTACAAAATATTTTGGAAATGAAAGAAGTCAAAGAACTCTAGATGAGAGTGATCATAAAAATGCATTTAAGAATGCCAGGAAGGGGAGCTTGGGTGGCTCAGTCAGTTGAGCGTCTGACTTCAGCTCAGGTCATGATCTCATGATTCATGTGTTCGAGCCCCGCGTTAGGCTCTGAGCTGCTGACAGCTCAGAGCCTGGAGCCTGCTTCAGATTCTGTGTCTCCCTTTCTCTGTGCCCCTGCCCCACCCGTGCTCTGTCTCTCTGTCTCTCTGTCTCTCTCTCTCAAAAATAAACATTAAAAAAAAGAATGCTAGGAAAAGTTCATGGCAATGAATGTAAGCATCTCCATGAAATGAATGGCTTTTTAGGAAAATATGAATTATTAAAATTGATTCAAGAAGAGGTCAAAAACCTAAATAGATCAATAAACAGAAGAAACTTTTAAAGTAACCAAAGTTATGTCCTTTAAAAAGAAAATAAACTCAAGTGGTTTATGATGAGTTTTACCAAATTTTCAAAAAACAAACATTATCTGTGATATATAAACTGTCCCAGAACATAGACTAAGATAGAAATTATTTCTCTTTAGTCTCTGACCAAATCCTGACAATATTAAAAAAAAAATAGTAGGCCATACTCACTAAGAAACATACATATAGATGTGCTAAATAAAATGTTAGCAAATCAAACATAGTATATTAGTATCATAATTCCAAGGATATTTTTACTATTCAATATCTATTCAATGCTAGAAAAATCTATTAATATATTTTACCAGATAAACAGATAAGAGAAGAAAATTGTATATCACTATTTTAATAGGTGTTATAAATGCACAATAAAATTAAATACCTGTTTCTGCTGAAATAAAGCAATAACTTAATAGTTGATATTTAACAAATGTCAGCACTCTAAACAAAGAAAATTGTCATTGCTTCTAGACAATATTATCTCCCTAGAAAATTAACTAACAAAATAATAGACCTAACAAGGCATATCAATCAAGGGGGAGTAGATAGATGTTAGACAACACTTAAAAATTAAGAATTTCCTTTACTATATAAAAATCAACTCTAAAATGTAACTAAGGTTTCCATTCATAACAACAACAAAAACAAAGAAAATATACATACAACATCTAAGAATAAACCTGATAAGACTGGACAAAACCTACATGAAGAAAATTATCAACCCTACCTAAATGAATGCTAACAACAATGAAAAGTCCTGTATAATGGAGATTCATACCATAGGCCTGGATGGCAGACAAATTGTAAGATGTCTATTCTCTCCACATAATCTTCAGATGTAATATAATCCCAATCATAATTTCAGCATGGTGTTTAATGAAACTTGGTAAGCAGATTCTAAACTTGGCCTAGAAAATGTTATGTGAATTACAAGGAAACTTTTCATAAAGAACAATGATATAAAACTTGCTATCCCACATATTAAAACATACTGTAAAGCTATAGTAGTTAAAACAATATGCTTAACACCTCTGAAGTAGACCATTAATCCAACAAAATACAGAATATGAAAACCAACCAATAGACACTTCAGAGTTTATTTCATGATAACACGTGGACTATTTGATAAACAAGATGTCTTTCTCAGTAGGTAAAAGGGAGGATGGATATTAAAAATTGATGGAAGGTAATCATTAAAAGATAATGAAAAAGATACTTACAGACATGGAAGATTTCCAATATATATTGTAAAGTGAAACAAGGTAAGTCATGGAACAATATGCCTACTGTAATTCCATTTCTGATTGAAGATGCAGGCCGTGTTGGAACATAAAAGCACAGAAGCGCCTGGAAGATGGATGTGAGACCGTTCACCATGGATACTTCCGGGGGAGGAAATTAGAATGGGGAGGGCAGGTGAAAAAAATTTCCCATTTTGTTCTGTATTCTAGATTATTTTAATCTTTCATGCTGAAAATGCATTTGTGCATTTCTTGATTTTACACGTTCAATACTAATTGTTCAAGAAAATTTAAAAAAAAAAAAAACAATTCCATACACCATAGAAAAGACCTTGGATGCCAGCCAAATAGATCTGGAGCTATGGGGAGTTAAACAAGCACTCCCCCTCAGCCTGTCTGCTGTCCCCAGACATAGTCCATTCCCACTGGAGATAGTTCTAAGTCTCTGGCCCCCTTGAACTTGGCCCTCACTTGGACGACCCCCAAGTCTCTGGGACAGCCTTCACCCCTGGGCTCTATTCTTCTGATACTCCTTAGCCGTATTTACAACTCCTAAGCTGGTCCTGATTCATCCAGCCCAACTAGGGAATTCAGAGCCTCCCGCCCCAATCTAAAGCATGTGTAAAGTGCATATTGAGGCCACTGAGCCTCAGGCACCATTTGCTTCTCCGAGGAGAAGCAAAAATCCACTCAGCAAGCTCTGAGCACCTATTTACTGTGTGCTTCCCACTCCTTGGTTCTAATGGCATCATTATTTTATACACCAAACTCCCAGTTTGCTGCTGGAATGGGGGAGGGCAAGGGCCACCCTTCGTTCCCTGCCCGTCCTATCCCCAGCACCTAGAAGCCTGCTTGGCCCTGTAGGCACTCAATAGTCACTTCATGGCTATTCCTGTTAAGACGGCTATTGTGGACACTTCCTCCTGATTTGTGACCTCTCAGGGTCAGGGGCAGACTCCCTTCTCCCTCCTGCGAGGCAAGTCTCATCTCTTCTCCCCAGAAGTTTTCAACAATTCTTGAACCACCTAGCCTGTGGGCCTTGGACCATGTTTCTCCTCTGGGTCTTCGTTTCCATTTCCTGAATAATGTAATCTGCCAATCTCCATGTCAAGGACAAGCCAGGGCCCTTCCGCCAGCACTGTCCATGGCTTCTGAGACAGGAGTCAAGGAATTTGCATTTTTCTGCCAGCTTGATCTCATAAATTCCCCCTGCACACCCTTGGCTGAAGATTCGTCGGACTAAAGATTTTCTATATCTCCGTTACACGACCAAACTCAAGGAGAATTTCTAATTTTCTGCAGAGTTCCGGTGCTCAGTGGGTTTCTTCCCCGGGCTTTGGTCTCACAAAAAATATGGATTTTGATTTCTTGAGAAAAAGCCACTGTTGCTCCAGCCTTCCCAAAGGTGTTAATGAGAAGTGCTTCTCCCAACCTGAGCCACTCTGTCGCTCTGTGTCCCGGCAGGAATTTAGGAGAACTTTGACACAGGATCTGGCTCCCTACAGTCCCCTAGGAGGGAGACTGACAAGCACCTGATTAATTGGCCCCCTTTGCACTGAGGTGACAACTCTGCTCAAGGTGGCTTGAAGCATGGAAAACAAAGTGTGTGTAAGAAGAAGAGAAGAAAAGCAGTCCCTGTGTGATCTGTGAGATCCAGGGAACAGCAGCTAACTTTCCTGGGCCTCGGTCTCCTCATCTTTAAAATGGTCATAACCACGCACGGCACCTGAAGTTCTGGGATGGTTAGGAGACACGAGCCAGTATGCCCAGCAAAGACCAGGTGCCCATCTACCGTCCTTGCCCTCTGGACTTCTATAACCCCCCAGCTAATCCTTCCACCAGGGAAACAAGCCTCACAGACAGTTTGTGGTAACTGTGTGGAAATATCAACACCAAGGCTCGTTTTGAGCATGGATTTTGTGCTTAGTCCTGGGTCAAAGAAGCTTGGAGATGATAAAGACATGTAAGCAATATCTGTTGCTTGGGAGAGTCTATCATTTGCTTAAGGATTTAAAAGGGAATATCTGTTGGAGATGAATGCCCCAGTCAAGGCAGCTTTTAGACCAAAGCCTTGGGGACAGAGCCCAGACCTGGTGGCCACCAGCTGTGCCATGTGGACCATTACTTAGCCCCGTGGAGCCTAGTTCTGTATCTGTAACATTGGCTTTTTAACATCCACCTCTGGGGTTGTCGTAGGGATTTTACAAACAC
>CM053572.1:84169552-84195937 GCA_028646485.1 Cryptoprocta ferox
GATGGCTGAAATCCTCAGAGGGATTTGTAAGAACCCGCATGCGTTGAACCGTTTCAAGAATAGGACTCAATTTCGTAAACCGTGATAAGCAGTAAGAATCATGATGATAACTACCGTGTCTGAGCATTTGCTGCATGCCAGGCATTGGCGAGTGTTATTCTTAGCCCTCCCGGGTAGTTCTGCTGTACAGGCATGGTCACTTTGCCTACTGCATGGATTCGGAACCTGAGGTCAGCTTGCTTGCCCAGATCACCTGCTATGTCCCAGGTTCCACTCTGCACACCCAAAGAACTTCGAGTGGGGAGGGGTGTGCCCCACGCGAAGCTCTGTTACCTGAAGAAGGATGGGGCGCCTGCCAGGGAGACCTGCACCCAGGCCCACAACCCAGTGTAATCAAATGCCTGCCTTTAGCACCAACTGGATTCAGTGAAATCCAATCTAAAATTAAGCCTTGCCTAAGCCTTTTTGTGTTTCAGTTATAGTCACTAAAAGTAAAAAAAAAAAACAAAAAACAAAACAAACAACAACAACAACAGCAACAAACCTTCTAGATGTAAAATCATTAGCCACACGCTCCACATACTCCAGCCCTTGAAGCCTTGTTTTCACATTTTGCATCTTCCCCAGTTCTGACAGTCGGTAAAGAACTTTCCCTCAACCTAAGAAACCTATTTTTTTTTCCCTTTGTATCTCCGTGAAAACGGGGTGTGTAATTATAAGAACCTAATTATCAGCTCTTTCAAAAAGTCGGGCTGCTTGGGCTGTGTTTGCGGTGTTGGACTTGACTGCCCTGAAAACTTAACTTGCACAGTATTATAATTATCATAATCAATACCCTCGAAGCACGAAGTGGGGAGTTCTTTCTGGAAGACAACAAAGCAAACTCGTTCTCAACAACAAATATGTAGCAGAATGAGAGGCAGGTGCTTAGAGGTCTGGGTCACCCAGATGACACTTCCAGTCCAGTCCTGTCCTGACTAGCTTTGTGACCCTTGGACAAGTCACGTAACATTTGAGTCTCAGTTCCCTCATCTGTAGCATGGGGATGAAATGGCTTCCCTCACACCATCCTATGGGGTTGACAAAAAAATGCATGTCAAAGCAGGTCCCAGAGTGTCTGGCACAAAATAGATGGTCACTAAATGGTAGCATTATTTCAATTTCCCATCTTTGCATTTGTATGATTTCATTAAATTAAGGTGCTAAGTTGTGCATGCTCTTAGTACATTGGCAACTCGTCTCCATGTGTTCTCGCTCATTGTCCAGATAAGAAGGTCACCCCCTTAGGCCTGGAAGTCACTCCCCTGGCCTGGGAGAAGCCCAGATCAGAAAGCTCTAAGAGATATGAAAAGACCATCAGCCTAGGCTCCCGGGCCTCAGTTTTCCATCTGTAAAATGGGCTGGTCATCTCTACCTCACTGGTTTGTTGTGACTGTTGACGAAAGTATATGAAATGTCCTCCTCGGTGCCCAGCACGTGGTAACTGAGTTCTCTTCCTTCTGGTCCCCACTAAGCCATGCGCTCTGCACTTCTAGGAGGAAAGCAGGGGAAAGATCGGAGTTCCCACTGGAACAGAGAGAGAAACTGGCCTGTTTGAGGTCACTCATCCAGAGAAGGCTGGACTATAAACTCAGTCTCTGGGTTCCACTCCTGTGCTCTTTCCAATGCTCCGTGGTGAGCCATCCCATTCATGCATGCCATAAAAGTCTGCTGAGAGCTTCCCCCCAGGCCAGGCCATGGGCTGGGCTACTGCAACAGTCCAAGCTTGATGTAAACAGGGCCTGACCAAGGCCAGTTTGAGAAGGATGGAGGGAGGGGCAGCCTCTGCGCCTCCTCCTCTCTCGTCCTTGTTTATTCCTCCTCTCAGTTTCTTGTCTCCAGGGATTCACCACCCACACAGCCAGCCACATTCTGATGAAGTTAATAATCAGGGTGTCAGCTTTAAATACCAGTTAACTCAAGGGAGAGAGCCTATTTGCCAAAAAAAAAAAAAAAAAGAAAAGAAAAGAAAAGAAAAAAAACACCCAAAAACTTAACAAGAGGAAAATTCCAGTTGAACTAAGCCATTACCACAGTCCATGGTGCCTAATCTATAGGATACAGTTGTATTACATTCATTCATTCATTCATTCACTCATTCATTCTTGAAAAGTATTTATGAGCACCTACCTATTAGGTGTTAGCTTTGTTCCGGGGCAGAAGTCAGCAAACTTTTTCTATAAATGGCACGACGGTGAATATTTAAGGCCTTGTGGGTCTCACGGTCTCAATGCTGCTGGTGTGGCACAGACAACACGTGAACGAATGGGCGTGGCCGTGTTCCAGTGAAACTTTATTTATAGAAACAGGAGGCAGGCTGGAGTGTGTTACACCTGCTCCAGACCCTGGGACATGACACAGAAGAGCCAGCCAGGTGCCCTCACAGGGCCCCGGGTGTGGACGTGAAGACCGATGGCGGAAGGTACCTTGGAAAAAGAAAGAGCAGGAAGGAGGCAATCGTGACGATGAGGAGAGGTCCATTATATACGGAGCGCCTACTCTGTGCCAGGAATGTTACCGAATTATTTCCTTTCTTTCCCAGCAGCAGCCCTGAGAAGGAGGTGTGTGCATACGGTCACTTGCACAAAACGAGGCTCTGATGGGCAGGATGCCTCGTCTGGACCACAGGGCAGTGACCCGGCAGGGGGCCAAGAACTGAAGACAGACACATCTGACTCCAAAGTTGGTACTCCTGGGAGGCTCCAAGGAGGGAGGAATCTGCTTGATTTGGGGAGGTTATGGGAAGCCTAGCCGGAGATGTGATACTTAACATTTTAGAGGACTTGTTGAATGTCCCCAGACAGGAGGGCACAGTGGGTGGAGAGATGGCCTCCACTGATGAGGTATTTTTTTAATGTTACCTACCATGTACCACGCACTGTTCAAAGAACAATATAGCAGTGAGCAAAACCAAGTCCCTGCCTTTGCAGAGCTAATATTCTTGTGGGGAGAGACATACAATGAACAAATAAAAATAAAATAGGTCAGAAGTTGACAAGTGCTTGGAAGGTGAAATAAAACTGGTAAGGAGGGAGAAAGTAGGCAGAGAGGGCCTCTACAAAGACCTGACACTGGAGAGATGAAATGAGAGAACGAGACTCCTAATCCAAGCAGGGGAAATGGCGTGTGCAAATGTCCTGAGGTAGAAGCATGCTTGGGTGCTTGAGCAGCCAAGAAGGGTCAGAGATGAGCCTGACCTTCCACAGCCCAGAGTTGTACCACTAAGCGATGCTGCGTCTACTGCACAGACCCAGGGACACGATGGGTGAAATGGACACAGCCAAGAATGGCAAGTGGCCCCAACACTCCCATTACCATCTCTCCACTGCCCACGGGGTGCCGAGAGGGTAGCAGCCTCCAATGAAGCCCAAATCAGAGGACAGACAGGTGTGTGAACCCTGCCCTCAGGAACAAAGGCCACATCCTGGGCCCCTGTTGAGAGAGAGGAGCGAGGAGCCAGGCATGTAACCTATGTAGGTCTCTGCAATCTTAGCACCTGCTGTCACAGGAAGAGGTTAAGGAGAGCAAGGACACACACACAAACACACACACACACACACACACACACACACACACACACACCACTCATTTCCTAGTAACTCCTAACTGGTAAAAGCAAAGTCAGCCAACACTTCCATAAATAAAACATCACATTCATGTTCCGTGAATCCATTCTGACTTCACTCTTCCCAGACACTACAGGCAGATGCGTGTAGAGAGGAAAACAACCCGCTACGTTTACTTCTTCCTTTACTTTTAAAAAATGAGCAGAAACAGTCATCCGTTTTTGCACCCATTAAAAAATTTCGTTTTCAGAAGTATTTTAACTCAGGTCACAAATGCATGAGTCGGGTGAAATTAATTGTTTTTTCTTTCTGCTTTTCACTCTACAATGGCACATTTGTGAGCTTCCGGGGAATGAAATGTGATAGCCTCTGGTCACATTTCCAGTCCACAGCATTGATTACGGCCGAGACTGCTTTCCTGAGACGTGTGCCACTTTGGGGTGGGGGGGGTGGAGAGATGTGGAAGAGGGGGGTGGTCCAAAGAGGGAGGCGTTTTAAGTCATTGACTTTGAGCTTGCTGCCAGTCTGTTTCTGGATAAATTCGTGTATATGTCACAGAAGTCTGCAAGGAATTTTAAAGAGATAGAAAATGATATATTCCTTTTGACAATATCTGGATGCCAGAAATAAGTTTCTGGACCTTGTCTCAAGTGATGGGCCCAAAATGTATCATTACCCTGCAGGGCTCCCAGCTAACGGACTGTGTGCAAGAGCCTGTGTGTGGTAGGATTGGGTCTATATTCGAGGAGAAGAATTTAATGCATTCATTATCTCAATTCTTCTCTCTAGGGGAAAAGCAGGCTGTAGGGATGCCAAAAACTAGCTGTATCTGCCTGCAAGCCTTGTCTCTTATATGTTTATCCAAGGAAAGCCGTTGTGAGGGAGATCTGAGCTCGTCACATTTTCTACCTCTGTTCCTTTGTACGTGCGGCTCCTTCCCCCTTCGATGCCCTTTCCTTCTATTTGTACATAAAGCACTTTTCCTTTTCCTTTAAAATGCAGCTCATAATTCCGTTTAGAATATGGTGAGTTAACTGCGAGCGGACATCAGTCCTCACAGGGGCACCTCACAGGGTGGTGGCTCAGTCGGTTACGTGACCGGCTTCGGTTCAGGTCATGAACTTGCAATTCATGAGTTCGAGCTTCGCGTGGGGCTCTGTGCGGACAGCTCAGCGCCTGGAGCCTGCTTCGGATTCTGCGTCTCCCCCTCTCAAAAATAAATAAAGATTAAAAAATTAAAAAAATAAATAAATAAATAATAAGCACAGACTATGGACACAAGGCAAAAGGTACTCTCCACTGAAGGTAGAGCCACCCCTAGGACTCTGGAGGGGGGGTCAAGGCAGCCAGTTTGGGAGGGGAGCCAAACCGTAGAAAGGACTAGCACACCGTGATAGCCTCATGTCTGCAGCTTTGGCCTGAGGACGGGCTGTGAACTTGGAGTGGTGGGAGGCAACCGGAGCAAGGGGAGGGAAGGGTCGAGAGCCGTGAACTTGCGTTGCGCGTCCCATGCCCTCGGTGCTGGCGATAGTCTGAGTCCGTGACTGGGCACAAACTCATCCGTCCTCTCCAGGGTGACAAACACATCTGAGCGTTCTCTGTGTGGCCGTGATATGGAAATGGTGGGAAGCACCAGTTGGCTCATTCAAGGGCGCTCACTGGGCAGTGGGGGAGGGGATTCAAACCCTGTGGTTGGGCTCCCAGGCACACCCTCCAGGCGCACGACCCCGACCCCAGGCTCTCCCCACGACCACCCAAGTCTCCTCCCCTCTTGCAGGACACAGGCCTCCTCAACCCTCCCACAGGTCTGGTGGGGCAGATATAGCCCCCCAACTGCACAGACAAGGAAACTGGGGTGAAGGATTCCCTCTTTTCACACATGGAACCTTGTTCTGTTCCTTCTCTGCCCCCCAGGGGCAGGGGCGGTAGGGTTGGGGTAGCACATATTTGGCTCTAGAACTTTCTGGGCCCTTCAGGCAGCAGCTCCTTTGTAGTCGGTGACCACCTCCTCCCGCAGTCTTCCAGGTAAGGCTCAAATGTCACCAGAAAGAGCTTGTCAGTCTCCATCCACGCCCACAGCTCCCCCTCCCCCAGCAGCTCCTCCTGGAGTCACAGCTGTCTAGACATCAGCAGCGTCACCTCCTCAAAGGAACTTTGGAGGGAAAGACCTGCAGGATGGGGGCCCTGCACAGGGCAGTGCACAGAATGCGGAGACAGCGGAGACGCGGGACGCTGGAGGAAGGAGACGTGGATACTCCCAGCTCTCTGCTGTCCGCCAAGGTGCAAGATGCCACCATTTGCCCAGGTGACATGGAAGAAGGCAGCTGGGACATCATGGAGGGAGGGAACGATTAGAGGTCCCCTGAAAGCAGGAGCCTAGCATCAAGACCGACAATCTCACAGCAGACGGATCTGCACAAGTACTTGACACCTTTGGAGGCAGAGTCACCCAACCTTCCCTTTCCTCTTAAGTCCCAGCTATTACATTTCGAGGACCCTTATATAGATGGTGGAAACCCCTGGAAAGAAATGGAAACAGGGCTTATGAGAGCCCTCAGCAGAAGGGCTCACCTTCCTTTTGATCCCAGCCGATGTCTAATGAGGACCCAGGAGGGTGGGGAGACGAATGTTTAAAGCACTTGGGGTCCTGGGCAAAATAAACGGCCGGCCTCGAAGTCAGGGGGCCTGGGCTCTGGTCCAGTGCCACTTTTTTTTTTTTAATGTTTTATTTATTTTTGAGAGAGAGAGAGAGAGAGAGCGTGAGCAGGGGAAGGTCAGAGAGAGAGGGAGACACAGAATCTGAAGACATGCTCCAGGCTCTGAGCTAGCTGTCAGCACAGAGCCCAACGCAGGGCTCGAACCCACGAACCGTGAGATCATGACCTGAGCCGAAGTCGGACGCTTAACCGACTGAGCCACCCAGGCGCCCCTCCAGTGCCACTTCTAATGATGGCCATTATCCTGGAGCCAACTCCTCCAGGCCCGTCCCCTGAAGTGCCAGCAGCTTGCCTGGAGGCTCTGCTCATTTTGAGGCCATTTTCTGTGACTCTTGTCCTAGTCTGGGCAGAGGTAGACATTTTCCTCGTCGCTCCTCAGCTCATTCCTTAGTTACAGTGGCTGCCACGTTTAGTTACGGTCACTGCCGGTCAGCACCGCGAAGGAGAGAGAAGTAGGAGATCAGACAATCTGGGGCTCCCTTTTTTAACGCTACCTCTCACTATGCATGACCTTGGGCAAGTCCCTTTCCTCTTTGGGTCTCTGTCCCCAACTGTTGTGAGGTTTCAAACATGAGAAGAAAATGCACATAAACTGCTACTTATCATCATGATGGGCACATGCAAACTCAATAAAGATTAGGCCCCCACCCTAAGAAGGTGGTGAGCTCCATGAGGACAGGGACCCTCTATCTCGTGGATCTCCAAGGACCCAGACTTTGCCACCAGACTGAAGTCTGTTCATGTCCTGGCTCTGTCCTTTATTAGACAGGCGATCTTAAAGCAGCCCATTTTACTTTTCTGAGCCTCAGTTTCTTAATCTGTAAAACAGTGGCTTTTGTTAGGAAAAATGTGGATTATAAACGTGAAGTGTCTGTTAGTGTCTGGAACTTACTATTATAAAGGCTCTGATAGTTGAACTCAGCCCCTTAAATTGTAGGGTCTTTGAGATCAGGAGCTATTTCTTTCTTGTTCACTAGCATATCCCCAGGGCTGCCAAATACAGTTGCATAAGTTGTGCACTGCACTACTCCAGAGCATCCTTCCTATAGACTTTGACATGAATCGTGCTCCCTGAGGTTATAGAGTACATCAGCCCTGCCAGCATAGTGCCTGGCATTGTTCAAGGTGCTGTAAACAGGACCAAATCCTACTCTCATAGAGCTTATATTATAATAGGGAGGGGGGACAATAAAGACAACAAATAAGTTTCTAATACATAAAATAGGGTGATGTAATCATTACTAGAAGAGGAAAGCCCTCATGGCTACCAAGACATGCGCTGAGGCATGAATGTCAGCTGTGCAAAGACTGAGTGGGGTGTTCCAGGAAGAACCCAAAAGCAAAGGCCCTGGGGGTAGGCATGGGTGTGCCAAGAGTAGTTTGAAGGCTGAGTATCATGGACGCACAGCCCTTCTAAGTGCTTCTGGACGCCATGGACGATTTCCATCAGGGGCTGGACATGATTTGATTGGTGACCTCAAAAGGGAAGGGGGAGCAAGCAGAGACCAACCAGAGGCTGATGCAGTCATGGCCGAACACAGGGGCCAAAGGGACCAGGGAGCGGGTTTTGGAATCGGAGAGAATGAATCCAGGCAGTACGTGTATCAAAAGTGGAGGCAGCAGTAGACACAAATGGACTGGGTGTGGAAGGAATGAGATGCCTCTCATTACTGGGCCTTCAGGCCCACTCAGGCGGATGGAAAGATACGTATGGAGGCGTGAAGACTGAGAGTGAGACAGGTTTGGGGGAGCGTCTGCCAGGCCTGTAAGACACCTGAGTGGCATGTCCAGTGTTCAACTCAGGCTCCATAAACTTGTTGGATGCGTGAATAAATGAACAAATGAGGCTCCGGGTTTTCTAGAAATAGGAGTCATAGGTCTTCTTTTGTAAAATTAAATGAGCTCAGGGAGATCACAGATAGAGGAAGTCGCCTCTGATACTGTCCTGAAGAGGCACAAATGGTCCCTGTGGCCTCCCCGTCCCCCTCCTTCCCCCCCCCACATATGACTCTAGCTGTCTCAGAGCCCCCCAAATGCTTGGCCAGGCTCCAGGCAGCTCTTGCTCCACTTTCTGGGAGGATCTGCTGCAGCCCAAGGCTGGCCGAGGACCCTTCTCGGCTGGGGAGACTCTGCGTCACTGCTAGGGTGCAGGGTCAGAAGGCCTGGAGCCACTGAGGATGCAGAAGCAAGGACAGCGGCACCAGGCCCATGGATGCATCCCTGTGGACTGCATTTTGGTTGGGGTCCCACTGAGCATGGGAGGGGGGTGGGAGGAGCAGGGCGCTCCCGGTGTCCTGAGGAGGGCTGGGTGGGATGCAGGGCAAGACTGCCCTCGCTGTGTTTTTCTCACAATCCCTCATCCTGCTATTCTCCGCACCTCTCAGCTCCCACCCTCAACTGGCCTTTTCATTCTCTGGCAGGTGTTGTCTCCGAACGGAAGACGTATCTGCGAGCACCGTCGATATGTGAAAATGTCAGGGCTCTTCTTTCGGCACTGTTTCATTTAAAATGCTCTTCAGAGACCTGGAACCTCACGGCAGAGCCATGAGACCAGATGGACTTGAGCCGGGATCCCGGCGCTGTTAATTGCAAGCTGTGCTGTTTGGGGCAAGTTGCTTCCTGTCCCTGAGCCTCTGGTTCTTTATCTGCAAAATGGGCTACTCGTGAAGCATGAGTGTTTACCTAGGGATATACCCAGCATGGAGTCTGGCCCCAAACAGAGGCAGATTGACATCAATGCTCTGCTTTTTCCCCAAATGAATGTGAGGCCGAAGGCCCCAAGAAAGTCATTTCACACATTCAAACATCTACTTTTCAGACATTCAGGACATACTTAATCGAGTCAGGTGTTAGAGTAGATCAAGTGGGGAGAAAGATAGGAAATCCCGGGGTCTGCCAGAGAGCCGATATGTGAATGGCAGAGAAGGGTAAGCAGGGTGACCTGGGAGCAAAAGGGCCCTGCACTTGGCCGTGGGGAAGGCCATTGAGGAGGGGAGAGGGTTCAAGCTAACACCTGAAGGAGGAAGAACTCCCAAGGTCGGGATGGAGGATATCACCTGCTTTGAGGCAACAGAGTATGAAGCTTAAGAGGCACGCACAAAAAAGAGGGAGCAGGCGGCAAGAGTGGGCAGGGGAAGTGATGCCACGGGAGGGCTGGGCCACGTCAGACCACACACAGTGATACTATTTCATGTCAGGTATGTGCTGAGGGCCCTGGGCAGCAATGGAGGGCAGGGGGATGTAGCAGGAGCACATGATGTAATTTCTGGTTGCTTTCCAGAGAATGAATTCCAGGGACAATGGATGAAGCAGGGAATGCTGAAATCAAATCAGGCGAGACATCAAAGCTGAATCTCACGTCCTCCCTTGAGCCCTGGAATCAGACGGACCCGGGTTTACACCCCAGCCCCACCGCTTAGCATCTGGGTGGACTTGAATAAGCCACTCTCCCTCTCAAAGTTTTGGGCTTCTCATCTGTAAAGTGAGATGGGTTAGAACATACATCCTGGGGCTATTATAAAAATTAAATGAGCTACTTCATGGACAGAGGCGAGCATAGAACAAGGACTCAAGAAAGGGAAACTGTTCCCATTGCTGCCTTTTTGTCCCTATCATGCGCATAAACATCTCCTGCCCTAACATACCCTTGGACTTGCAGAGGAACCCCTCCCCGTTTTTACAGCTGGTTCCAAATTAGCCACTGTCAGCAGCTCTGGGCTGAGGGGTGAGTGGCACAGCGGCCTCAGAGGATTTGTGCCGTAGCTTGGTTGCCTAGCAACAGCATCAGCATCTGCATCATTGCAGAGCGAGGCCAAATCAGGCACTGTCCAAAACAAAGGCGGCGGCAATTACTCACAGCTAGTCCTGGGACCTGGTGGGAGCAGGGCCTTGTTTTGGGCAGGGATAGGATGCGCCCAGAATCTGGCTCTAGGCAGGCAGGGCCCGGCCCCCACTTCTAGTTCCCTCCTTCTCTCCAGGGAGACCTATCCCCTCACAATCCCCCAGGCCTTCTGGAGCAAGGAGGGGACATGGAGTTGATTGTGTGCCAGCTGTCTGCCAGACCACTCTGCAACACACTGCATGTTCATGGCCTTGAGAGCAGTGTTTATCCCCCACGTACGGCTGAGGACACAGAGGCCCCGAGAGGACTGACATCCAAAGTTCAAGCCTGTATCTTCAAAATCACACCCTTGGACTATGTCGAAAAGGGCTTCCAGATCGTGCTCGCTGCCCTCACCTCTCTGCAGGCCTCTAGAACTAAACGGCCAAGCACTCCTGGCCCCGCCAGAGGTAGGCTGTGGGCCCCTCACTCAGGATGGTCAGAGCGGGTCCCCTCATTCTCTCTTATCCAGGTCCTCCTCCTCCTGGGCCTTCTTCTCGGTGATGGCACCGACCCCACCAGGCCGTGTCTGGTAAAGTAACTGCCACCATGTGCCCTTCCCATCCCCCTTGACCTCAAAGCCAAAGAGTCACAAAATCCCAGCCACTTTCCTCTTCCCTTGCCGTCCTCCCAACTCGACCATCCAGCACAGTCCTGGCCACGGCTTCCTCATCCAGCCCAGCCCACTCTCTCCCACGCAGTTCCTTCCAAAGGGACCTCAGCATGGCATTCCTGGCTTTGACCCCTATATGGCTCCACTTACCAAAACCTGAAGCCCAAACTCTCAGCCAGGGCCCCCAAGGCCTCACACAGTCTAGTCCCCGTGCACGCACGTGCACACACACACACACAGAGTACACCCTCACCCTCAAAGACACATGCACACACACGGACACACAGTACACCCTTACCCTCAAAGACACACGAGCACACACACCCTTCCCTCCTGACAGTGGGTGACAGAGCTTCTCCCTGCTCACTGCTGACAGACAAGCCCAGCACAGCTGGGCACCTTAGCAACCGCAGCCCAGCAGCCTTCCTGGGCTTCAGATAAAAATGCGTTCTGGGCTTCTGGTCAGGGACAGCTCCTCCCTGATTCTGGACCCTCCAGTCATGTTCAGATAACTCAATACCTCCTTACCCCAGTGGGACCGACCGCCCATGTCACATTAGTCCTGAGGGGGTGACGTGACCTGAAAAGGAAGAAGGATCCCGGCTTGTGGACTGTGATGACTTAGGCTTGAGTCTTAGTGAAGCAACTTAGCAAGCGCTGTGACCTCAGTGGTTTTAAGGCACGGGCACAAATTCCGTGATAGTCCCTCTCAAGCTGGAACCAAACGTCCCTCTTCCAGCACCTGGGCTGGACTTAGTGATTTGCTCCAAGAGATAGAGGAATAAAAATAAAGAAGAAATGACAAGGCGTGACTTCTGAGACTGGGTTGTAAGCGGTGCTCCAGCTTTGCATTGTCCTCTGTCTTGGGTCACTCATTCTGGAGAAAGACAGCTGTCATGTCATGAGGATGTTCAAGTGTCCTAGCACAGGTCTTGTGAGGAGGCACTGAGGCCACCTACCAAGAGCCATGTGAGTGAGCCATCCTGGAAGTGGGACCTCTGCTCCATCAGTCCCTCACCTTGATCATGGTCTTGAGAGAGACCTGACCTAGAACCGCCCAGTGAATCCAGTCTGGGGTTCCTGCCCCACAGACACTGAGACAGTAGACGTTTGCTGTCAGCTGTCAAGTCGGGACACTGTCAGACAGCGACGGATAACTAACACAGTATCCTAGAATAAATCTCTTAACCTCGCTCTGCCTCCATTTCCTCAGCTGGAAGATGGTTTAATACAAACAGGTGCATGGTGCTGTTGGAAAGGTGAAATGAGTTAATGATCAAGAAGTGTTTAGCACAGCGCCTGGCATGTATTAAACATTCAATAAATATCAACTATTATTATTATTATTATTATTATTATTTATAAAGGGTTTATTTTTCATTTCTAAAAACTTGAAGTGAGACCAAAACTTCGAAGGTTTGCCCCGTACCCCCAGCTGATTATGCCTGCTACAAGAAGCTAGATGCTGGGATCACTGAAAGTCAATGCCATTGCTTTGTTAGGGAGGAGTTTCAGCCTAGTGATTCCCAGCTTTTTCCTCCAAAGTGATACGGCCCAGAATCACAATAATCATAAATGACAACAGCCTTAATAAAAGGAATGCTGGGTCCGGTGACAGATGAGGAACTGAAGCCCAGAGGGCAGAGTGCTATGGCCAAGGTCCCCAGGGAGCAAGCAGTGGAGTGAAAGTGCCACTCAGTTATCTCGGGGGGCACGGGTACCCTCCCCACTGAGATGTCACGATGCCCTGTGGCACTGGGAAGCAGAAAAGGAGACCGCCTCCATCGCTCTGTTCTTCCGATTCAAAGCACTGCCCCAAACACCCTCCTTGAACTCACCTGTTTGGCCAGTTCCCGCTCCAGCACCCCTCCAGAGGTCCCAAGAGGTGGCTGTCTGTGGCTGGGACCCAGATGGTGGCCTCTCAAATGGTTACTAAGAAACCCATCTCTTCTGGCCCTTTGTCCCATGTCTTGTCAGTGCAAGGATGACAGAACGTAATAGACTAACCTTCCATTATCTGTGTGAGGCACATCGAACTGGAAAATTCAAAGGCTTTGGGTTCAGCAGCCAAAACGTGGGCTACTTTTCACAGATGTTCTTCCTAACCCAACAGAAGCCTCGAGTACCCCTCAGTTAGGGCATGACAAGGGGCAGTCTCGCTTTTTTGGTTGATCTCCAGGAAGCAAGGAAGGGGCCGTGTGCTTTAAGCACCTGGTGATACATTCTTTGTGCTGTCTTAGGATGAAAAGGTCGGCATCTGAGCAGGGGCACAAGAAGCCACACGTCCCACCTCCTCTGTCTCCTTGCTGAGGAGCTCAGCCTCTCTGTGCATACCTCTACTGATGGAGAGCTTACCACTGCCCAAGACAGCCCTTTCTGGAACCCAGAGTTTGGAATGAGAGCCCTGGATTGGACATCTAGTTCAAAATATGACCCTGGAAAAGCTACTTCCCTCCATTGAGTTTCAGCTTCCTTTTCCATAAACTGGGCTCATGATCTCACAGGTCTGCAGAAAGATTCAAATACGATATTGGCTGTGGATATAATTTAGAAATGGCAAGCGGCATGCGGATGGTGAGGGTTGTTTTTATCATCATTGCCATTATGATGGAGATGTCACACTAACTGTTCGGAGCTTTCTCTGAAATTGAGCCCACATTTGCTCCCCTCTAGCACCTATGCACTAGGTCTTCCCACCAGTGGGTTAATCGCAGTGGGTGTGGTGAGAAAGAGAAGCTTTGGTCAGCTTTATTAAGACTCAGATCCAACCTGAGACTTTTTATTCTGGAAAAATATTGACCAAGAGCACACTTGGAATCCATAACTCCCCACTGACGACCTTGCCACTAGTCACGAGGCTACGTGCACCAGAAAGAGGGACGTGCCCCCAGACTCCCTCCCCCTCCTCCTCGTTTGTGTCAACAAGCATTCCAGTGCCTTCTATGAAGGATACTGAGAGACTTTACCAGATCACTCAACACGCCCCACCCCTCCTACTCTATCTTCTGCTGATATATTTCTTTCTCTAGTGCTTATCACCATCGGACATTTCTTACTCACCTATTTGTTTACGATGTGTATTTTCCTGTTAGAACGGGCACCTTGTCTGTCTTGTTCCCACCTGGTTCCCAGAGCCAGCCCGGGGTCTGGGCCATGAGAGATTGAATACACGTCTGTTAAATGAATTTATAAATAAATGGGGAAGTACAGCTTCTCCCCCCAAAGAGCTTCTGTCTGGTGGGGAACAACAGACAAGTCTGAGCACAGTCCCAGTTCAGTGCGATCAGTGCCGTGACAACGGATGAACAGGGAACAGTAAGGGTAAAACAAGAGGAGGTAGGAATGCTGCTTCAGTGGTGTCGAGGAAGGCTTCCCTCAGGAGAGCCTTGAAATGGGCCTTGAGGGATGAGTAGGAGTTAGCCAGCTGGATGAGGAAGCTGTGTGTTCAGAGCACTGGAGTGTTGAAGGTCAGGTTGCATTTGTAGTAGGATATGTTCTGGAGCACAGGGTTCCCAGGGTTCTAATGGGAGAGGCAGGCGAGGCTGGAGGGCTTATCTGAAATCAGGTCAGGACCCAGCACTTCATGGTCAAAGTGGTGGGGAGCTCTGAGAGCTTCTGGGCAGGGGTATGGAGGGGTCAGAGGGTAGAAAGGCCACTTCTGTGAGAAATCTATAGACATTTTCACATGTAGGGCAAAGCCAGGAATCAATCCCGGTTCCCTCTGATGTCAAAAGCCAATTTCCTTACTTTATTTCACCTACTTCCCAGAAGACTCAAGGGGAACAGGTACTAACAGGAGGGGAAGAGCAGAAAGGAGCAAGGGGCAAGATCATGCTGCCTGCTGTGGTCTGAATGTGTTCCCCCAAATTCATATGTTGAATTCCTGACCCCCAAAAGTGATAGTCTTAGAAAGTGGGGCCTTTTGCCTAAGTCAAGCCAATGGAGCCCTCATGAATGAGATAAGTGCCTTATAAAAGCTCTAGAAAGATCCCTATCCCTTCCACCACGTGAGGATGCAATAAAAATTCATGGGACCGTTGCCAGAAAGTGACCATACTAGCACCTTGATCTTGGTCTTCCAGCCTTCAGAACTGTCAGCAGTAAGTTACCATTGTTTTGTAAGCCGCTCATTCAGTGGTATTTCAGGAGCGCAGCTCAGAAGGGCCAAGACACTGCTCTTGAGCTCACCTCCATGGGGTTCTTCTTTCTCATAGCCAAATCCAATTTTGTCTAAATGTCAATAGTAAAGAGAACAAGTCATTCGTTTTCTTCCATACTGATTATGTCAACACCAAAGATTTTAAATCCTTCTTCCTTCCAAGGTTCAGGCACCGTTTCCCATTCTGTGCATGCAATGCGAGCTTGCCGAGACCTAAGCTTGGACCCGCACTGCTCTACAGAATCTTTGGATTCCAAATGAGAATTCCAGAGCAGACAGTCTACACTCGTAAAGGAAAGGGAAAGCCCAGTAACTGAACACCCAAGAGAGAGCCACCACTCGAAGGGCCTGGTATGCAAGATTGCTGAATCGTGACGTATCATCATCTTCATCTTACAGATGAGAAAGCCGAGAGTCGGAGGGGACTTTTTCACATGAGCGTCACACTAGGAAGTGAAGACTGAGCTTACCGTATCCATCGTTTGTGTTCACGCCACCATGTGGATGGCCCGTGGCCATTTCTTTGTCACTGAGCACAGCATGGGTACTCGACAAATGTTTGCAAAATGCATGCTGCTAGATGAATGAGTGTGATCCTGTTCACTGTGACATCAACTTCTAGACTTGTATTTTAATTCCAAGTTTAGTGTCTGATTACCTAATGTTTGCTCCTTCTAAGTTTGTTGACCGATCATGCCCTCCCAGTGAGTCCCATGCATGCATCCAAAACTACACCCAGAAAACAGAGCTGTCTCCATCCAGCAGAACACAGAGGGTTGACGCCGTGAAGGTGGGCTGGCATAGGGACACCGTGAAGAAGACAGGCTGGATGCTCACCAGACCCTTCTCTCCCCTCCCCCTCAGGGCACATAGGGAGACTCTATTTGCATCCAGGCAGGGTCATGTGACTGGAAGAGAGGGTGACAGGGACAAAGATCTTGAGGCAGAAATTAGCAAGATGGGTATTTGAGGTACAACAAGAAAGAAACTGTGGCCGGAGTCTACCATGTAGACGTGATATTTTTTACCTGACAAGGCTTTCGTGAGGGTCATACAGAGGCAGAAAAGAGAAAAGCCATCAGGCTTCTCTTTGCTTCCTTCTTGGACCCCTCACAGAAGGATGGGCTGGCTATGAAGATGGACAAGAACTGGAGCCTAATGAGAAGTTGAAGATAATGACATCCGAGATCACTCTCAACAAGTGGGCAACTGGGTGGCTTTCAGCTGAAGTGACAGAAAACCCCATTGGCTGTGACTCCCACACAAAGGCCATTTATTCCTCTCTCATTAGAACAAGTCAGGAGGTAAGTGGCTCAGGGTTGGTGTAACAGCTCCACAATGTTGGTGAGCTACATCACTATGTCTTTGATTCTCTTGTCCTCCTCGTGGTTGCAAGATGACTGCCACAGCACCAGACGTCATGGCCTCACTTGACCATGTTCATGGACAGAGGGCAGAGAGCAGTGGTGGCAGGAACCAAAGAGTTGACCCTCACATGCCTCCCTCTTATCATGGAAAATATACTTTCAGGAACTCCCCAGAAGATTGAACAGGTCTGGAGCACTAGTCAGACACAGGGAAGGGATAAGGTGAAGTGCAGTGGTCACCATGCCCATGAGGTCACCGGTCGGCCTCTAACATAATCGGTTGACTCAGGAGAAGCAAACAAATAAACACATAGAGCTAATCAACCACCTCTCCGGGGTAACAACTCACCTTCGAATGGCACCTTCTACTTACAAAGTTTTACATGCATTGGCTCATTACACCCTCACAGCTGACTTTTCAAGGGGAGAGTATTATCCCCATTTTATAGATGAGAACATAGAGGCTTATAGAGAGAGAGAGTGACTAGCATGTGGCAGAGCTAGGTTAGTGTGTTTTCAAATTCCCGCACAGCATCTACTCTTCCTCCAGCCAAGCCAACTGCCTGGTTGACTAAAGGAGATCCCCAGAAATCTCCTTTGGAAAGAAGGGGAAGGGAAGGGGGCGCCGGCTGTCTGTGTGCAGACAGGAAGTACACAAGGAGCAGAGTGATGTGTCTGAATGGTCATTTGTGGGGTTAACACATATTCTGGTCCCTACGAACCTTCCTTTAGACAGTGGGACCCCCTCCACATTGCTTGCGGGGAATTGGGATGGTCGGAGCAGGAAGACCAAGAAGGACACAGCCGACCTGCACTTGACCGACTCCCAAAATAGACTCCACGGAACCAGTTGGGAGGCCCTGCAGGAAGCTTGGTGCAGAGTTTATGGACCGAGATTTGGGATAGAGAAAGGAGAGACAGCTAAATGTTCCGTGCCCCTGCCTGTGCCCCAAGCATGGAGGGAAGGTGGCCGGGGTGTGGAAGGCAAGGTCAAGTGTGGAATTAAAAGGCTCCAAACTGGGGAAGATACTGAGGTTCGTCTGTTAAGTTTCTTCCCTTGAAAAGACTGTTCTGAAATCTCTGCGTGCTTTTCTCATATCATCCATTTTACTTATTTATCATTGTTTTCATCAATTATATATTATTACTACTACATCTTTTTCACTTTATGGAGTATCATTCTTCCCGCAGGAATTCAGATACTCCCAAAAGGAAAGCTACGAGGGGAAATGAACCAGCCTACCTGCCTTCACCCTAAATAAGCTCTCAATCCTCAAACTTCTGTGGGAAGACCCAGAGGCCAGAGGGCCGGACCACCTCTGTCTGCAGCCGCCTCACCATTTGATTCCTGCTCTTTTCAACCTTTTCCTCTGAGGGAGCAGCATTAACAGTCTATTTTCTTTCAAAAAAGAAAAACACAGCAGCCTCGTGGCAAGACGTTGGAGTGTATTGTATCTGATAACCAAGGATGAGCACAGTCACTTCAGGATGTGTGTTCAGATCCAGACCATACTCCTCCTCTTGCTTTCAAGCTGGATAATCTTCGGAAACTCTGTAGCACTTTCCTTGCTCTCCGCCCTCCTCTTCCCTCCCCTGCCTCAGCCCTGGTCCTCTGACTGCCTCAGGAACAGAACAGGGTGCCTAAAGCAGAGAAAAGGGGTTTCCTGCTGGTTTTTAGCTTCCAAACTTTTAGCTTACACACACACACACACACACACACACACCCCATCAGCAAATCTTGGATTGATCCTTCCAAACACAAGTACAAAAGGGATTGTCTCACCTCCTATTGCTGTTACTTTTATCACCTTCCTCATACCCTGGACCCGACCATCACCATCTTTTATCTGACCTGCTTCAATAGCCTCCTAACTGACGTCCAGTCCTCACCCCGCCATAGTTTTTTCTGCCCATGGCAGTCAGGGGGATCCTTTAAAAACACAGGTTAGATCATGACAGTCCTCTTCTGCTCAGAATCCCACAGCAAGGTCTCAGTTCACCTGGTGCCAAATGCAGATTCCCTGTGTCACCTGCAAGGTCTTACTTGTCCCCTCTTGGATCTCATCCTCCCATCATCCCCTTCTGGCTATTCCTTCGAAACACTGACCTCACAGCCCACCTCAAGGCCTTTGCACATGACCAAGAATATTTCCAACCGACATGGGGTTTACTCCTTTAATTCACGCCAGCCCCAACACTACCTGAGTACCTTATCTGAAAGGGTGACTTTGTCTGTTTCTTTCATACCTGTATCTCCAGTACTTAGGACAGCACCTGACATTTCACGTGTGATTGATGGATATTTATTGAACAAATAAATTCCCCGTGTTGATAGCTAACCAAGGGTCCATTGAGTGGAATCCTGAGCCTTGATGGATGTTATCAGAGACCAGAGTCCTTTATCCTTGTGCAATATTTGAGTTTTCCAGATCCTCGGTACCACCCTAGGAAAATGTGAGAGAATACTGATTGTGTGTACCACCTTAGAAAGGGGTCTCCAAATAGAATTAATATAAATGAGAGAAAGTGCAGTTATATTTTTTTTGCACTAAGTTTATGGACCGGGATTCACAGTTGACACACTTTCCTTGAAGCAGAAACTCCCACTCTTTGGAGGTGACCCATCAATGGCTTTACTGCTGCCCAGCTTTCTTCATTCTTGGGTCTTAAACAGCATTTCATCCTTTTTCTGTGTCGCACCTGGGCTGGCAGGCACTTGGTTATTATCAATAATAACAATTAACATTTATTGGGCATTTACAGTTCCAGAAACTGTGCTACAGGCTTCGTATGGATGATCTCCTTAATCTTTCCCGACGACCATGTGTGGTTTGTAAGGCTTGCACTATTTTCAGCCGCATGTTACAGATGGTCCCTGACCTAGAGGCGCTCCAAGGTCCGTGGGGTGGGGGGGCGGGGGTGACAAAGACATGAATCAATAATTACCATATGGCACAAACTCGAACAGAAGCAAGCACAATGCTGTGGGAACACAGATGGAAAGCTGGTTAATTCTCTTGAGGTGGGGGGGTGTCAATGAATTCTGCCTTCTGCAGCTACCAGAACCTTCTCAGCCTCTTCCTTTTGGGGACCTCCAAACCTGTAGTTTCCCCCATCTGAGACACCCTGCCCTTGGCTCTTCACATGGCTGGCTGGTCCTCCTCCAGCTCCAGGCACCCTCCAACACCTCCCCCCAAAGTAGGGTCCCCTTTCCCCCACTAGAATGTAAGCTCCCCGAGGGTAGGAACCCTGTCTGTCTTGTTCATCACTGCGTGGCCAAACCTGGATGAGCGTTTGACACAGCAGAAGTGCTCGATAGATACTTATTGAACAAATGCCTGCATGAGCGTGTGAGTGAATTAAGTAACTGAAATGAAAAGAGGCTCAGTCGGGCTGGAAGGGAGGAAAAGAGCATTCCAGGCAGAAGAGATGTCGCGGCAAAGCTGGAGGGGGGATGCCAGCGCTCGGGGCAGTGGGGAGCACAGAGACCTTCAGAGACGTCCCCTGCCTCGCTCTGCTTAGGGAACCTCAGGGTCAGGATCTCCTGAGCCCTCTCCCCCAGATCACCCCCCAGCAGTGTTCTTAGAGCACACTAGATTCTCCCTGATGTCTGATGAATGAGCGAAGGACTGGGAATCACCCCGGCTGTGCAAATATGCAGCTACCTCTCCCCGCTGTTCCATCGTCAGAGGGTCGTGGTCAGTTCACTGTTTATCTCGGGGGCCCATTCATTGGAAGTGTTAGTGTCAAGCAGACCTGGATTGGAACCCCACCTCCACCACCCTGGATGAGCTTCTAAGCCCCCAAACCCTAGTGTCTGCACCTGTAAAAGGCGATAATAATACCTGTGTGCTGGCTGTGAGGATATCACATGAGATGAAGTCTACAAAGCCCTCTGTATGACGGCGGGTACACAGGAAGCGCTCAATAAATAACCGATCAGTGGGGGTGTCTGGGTGGCTCAGTCGGTTAAGCGTCCAACTTCAGCTCAGGTCATGATCTCACGGTTTGTGGGTTCGAGCCCCGAGTCTGGCCCTCTGCTGACTGATCAGAGCCTGGAGCCTGCTTCAGATTCTGTGTCTCCCTCTCTCTGCCCCTCCCCCACTCATGCTCTGTTTCTCCCTGTATCAATAATAAATAAACATAAAAAATTTTTTTAAAATATAACCGATCAGTGAATGAATGAATTAATGGATGAATGAATGAATGAATGACAAAATCAATCGGTATTTTTGGTGAGATCTTGGAACTTCATAAATTTAGTGAATTGGAGACAACTGGATGCAAGAGAGGCTGAAAATTCTCTTCTCCAAACATCCAGAGAATTCATGGATGTGAGCCCTGCTGGAGCCTTACTCCTACACCCACCCCAACAGTGGTTTTGAGGGTGTGGGCCAGACATGCTTGTGTGATGGTCTCCATCAACCTGTCCTGTCCTGTCCTCATGCCGAAGTGGGAATAGTCAGAGGGCTTCGCCTGGTGCATGGAGAAAGGGCCCCCACAGAGGGGACGGAGGGCTTGAGACACGTCCCAGAGAGCTTGTTGGACCTTTGCAGACACAGCTTAGTAGCTGCAAGCGTGGGCTCTGGAACCCAGCTGTCTGGGTTCAAAAGTCAACCCTGCTTCTGATTAATTGAGTGGCTCTAGACAAGTCCCGTGGCCTCTGCACGGCTTGGTTTCTGAATCTATAAGCTGAAAATGATAACAGCACCTGCGTCGGTGGGCTGTTGGGAGGACTGCAGAGTTCCCACGTGGAGAGCGTGAGAGCAACGCGTGGCACACTGTGGATTCCCAATAGATACTGGTTGGGAGTGAAAATAAAAAGATTCTAGCCTTATATATCTACCCCTTAGCGTCTGCTCTGGCTTCTGGACACGGAGGATGCAGAGATAAACACGGGGTGATCCCAGCCCCCATGTTGCTCCCAGTCTGGTGAGGGAGACATCTGTGTCAGCAGACAGTGGCCCCCAGTGACATCGGTGCTGTGACAGAACCATGGCTAACTGCTTTGCCTAGAATGCTTGGGTGTCCTTGCTGGGACACTTGCTTGCCCCCAGCAAGGACACCCAAGCATTCTAGGCAAAAGCCTGCGTATGTATGGCACGGCCCCGAGGCGAGTGAGCTCAGGCCGGCGAGGACACAGGGGGATGGGTGAGAAGCACACAGGAAGGGTGGGAAATGGTCAGTGTTCGAGTTAGCAGAGCACACCCTGTGTGAAGACAGGGAAAGCAGGCAGAAGCAGCTCCCAAGGGGCACACATTCTAGTAAGAGAAATGGAAACCTAGACAGGCAATAATACAGTGATGATATTAATGTTACAGATTATTATGTTCGGTGCCAGGCCGAGGTGGGCCCAGGGGCTAGAGGAAGCCCTAGGTAAGCACATGACATGTGTTTTGAAAGACTCTCAGAGGACACAATGACTACAACCATTTTCCTTCTTTCCTTCCTTCCACCTAGAGGTAGTATGGCGTGGTGGTGGGGAGGGCCAGCCCTCGGCTCAAATCTCCACTCTGCCACTTAGCTGCTGTGTGGCCTTTGGCCAAACCTCTTAACCTCTCTGAGTTGCTTTGAGGAGTACACAAGTTAACATACTTAAAACTCTTAAAACCACGCCTAGCATGTAAGTAAATGCTCTGTGTTAGATGTTATAGACCCATTTCTTCAGTGTATGTATTAAGTGCACTGGGTGCCAGGCATTGCTGTAGTCGCTGCAGACACCACAATGGCCTAAACAGACAAGATCCTTGCCTTCGTGCAGCTTCCAGGATGTGGGGCCTTCAGTGTTAAAACCGGAAGAATCCCAGTCAAACAGAGGCAGTTGGCCACCCTATTTCTTAGCTGTGTAGCATTAGAAAATAATTTCCCTTTTCTGAGCCTTATCTAAAAAACCTTTCCTGAGCCCACTCTCTGAGTCACCCCTTCCTGGCCACTTGCCACCTTACTAGCCTTTTTTTTTTTTTTTTTTAATTTCTATCAAAGCACTTACCACTAGCACGCATTTCCTCGCTCATTTGTTTGTATACTCACTGCTTGTCTTCCCCACCAGAATGCAAGGTGCGTGCCTTACACTTTCTTCACCTAAAAAGTGAGCTGGAGCCCTATACACTCTACCTTACAGATACGTGACGAGCAATCCAGGGAGACCATGGCAGGGAAAGGCTTCGTAAAGGATGGCACACAGGTGAGTTAATTCTGGACACAGTTGTAGCATGCTGAAGACCTGGATACAGCAGAGAGCCCTGGAGTAGAGTGTTGAGCAGGCTTATCCTGTAAATGAGGAAACAGGAGACTCGGGGACAGTAGGTAGGAGGTGACAGGCCCCAGGGTCCCCAGAAGTTATGGCAGAACTGGCACCTGGACCTCTTAGCAGTGAGCTCAGCCCCCTTTCCCTGCTACTTACGCAACTTCCTCTCTGCTACCCACCAACATCTAGCAAGACTCTTGTGGAGTCCAGGATACCACCCCAAGATGAGTCCTCCTCAAAGCCATTCTTATGGGGGGATTCCCTGCAAATGGCCAAATTCACATCCCCTCAGCCCTCCTCCCTAGCTGTTGCCAACTGGGAATTTGGGAACTGAACTTTTGATCGCTGTCATGAGTGTTTATTTCCTTCCATCAACTCAGGCATTATGTTATGAAACCTCTAAAATATTATTCTTCATGATTCAAAGTCAACAGGGAATCAAATGTTTTGCCCAAATCTCAAACCCTAAGATTTAAAAATGAGCCCTGGCATTTTGGTTTAAACTTCATATGGGGCACCTGGGTGGCTCAGTCGTTTGAGCGTCCGACGTCAGCTCAGGTCATGATCTCGTGGTTTATGGGTTCGGGCCCCGCATTGGGCTCTGTGCTGACAGCTTGCTCAGAGCCTGAAGTCTGCTTCGGATTCTATGTCTCCCTCTCTCTGCCCCTCCCCCATTCATGCTCTGTCTCTCAATAATAAATAAATGTAAATAAATAAATAAATAAATAAATAAAATAAACTTCAAATGAAAATCTCTTATTCAGTCTGGGCCTGTCCAATTTCCAGCCTTTGCCAGAGTATAAATATTATTTGCTTTCTTCTTGAGACCAGAAATTTGTTTTACTGAGTCGTCCTAAACATTTTTTTAAGAGGCTAATTTAGCATAGCAACATGTGTCATCTTATTAGTCAGGGAATCTGTTCAAATGTGCTGCCCAAATATTTAGCCACAATAAAACATTGAGACACTTTGTCATGGATCATCATGTATCAACAACCAAAAAAGAATTCATTATTTTCACTCCAAACCTGGTTCTCCTTCCGGTTTCCCTGTTCTATGTAAGGCCAGGGAAGTTCACTTAGGTGTCTGGAAACAAAGAACTATTCTAGACTCTTCCCTCTCTCTCACCCTCCACATCCGATTTGTCACATGCCCCATCATTTCTGCCTCCTCCCATATCTCTCTGAAATCAGCTGCCATCACTCCAGCCTTACTGCTTACTTAGTTCAAGTCTTCTTTTCCTTCACCTGGACTATTATCATGGCGCCCTGACTTGGTCCTCAGTCCCAGCTGTGTCCCATACACCACCTAATTTACACACCACCCAGGCCAGTAGTCAGATGTCTTGCTGATTGTTTCCTTTTTTTTTATTTTACATTTCTCTCTTTCCTCCCGATTCTTTGTTAACATTACTCCTCTTGGCACCCAGTCTAATGTGTCTCATGTGGCCTTAACTGTGCATTGATTCTTATCAGCCAAGTCATGTTGCTTTGCAGGGAATGTGTTTTAACTTAAATTAATAGTATTGTGCTATTAACTCCATTGGGTTTCCCTTCTCTCCCTCAGTTTCGCCGCAGGGAGATCTTTCCATGAGGCTGTATATACACCTGTTTTGTGGTGCCTGGTTCCTGTGTAGTGTTCCGCAAATGCATCCACCACACTGTCTACTTGGACTCCCCCCTCATGGGCACCGAGGTTGCCTTCGATCTTCTCCTCCCCTTCCACACAGAGCCTCGAAATGACTCTCCTAGTACCCGTCCCCCTGCAGACTTTGGAAAGAACTGAGCTGAGCTATACACCTAACAATGGACTAGATGGAACATATGGCACATGCATCCTTGATTTTGCTGCAGATCACATTCCAGGACTCGGCCAGTGTGTGCTCTCGCTTCCAAGCACAGGCGTTCTGGGTGCCCCACAGCCTCACCAGCACTTGGAATGATTCACTTACCAACGTTTGCCACACTGGATCATCCCAATGTTGTTCTCACTTCCATTTCCCCCAGTGCTGGTGAGATGAAGCCCTTCTTCACACATCACTCAACAATTTGGATTCCCTTCCATGGAGGAAATGTTCATCTCTTTGCCCTATATCCTGAGTTCTGTGTTTTCTATTATTTTTTAATGTTTATTTATTTTTTGACAGAGAGAGAGAGAGAGAGAGAGAGAGACAGAGCGTGAATGGGGGAAGAGCACAGAGAGAGGGAGACAAAGAATCCAAGGCAGGCTCCAGGCTCTGAACTGTCAGCACAGAGCCTGATGCGGGGCTCGATCTCGTGAACTGCCAGATCATCATGACCTGAGCCGAAAGTGGCTGCCCAACCGACTGAGCCACCCAGGTGCCCCTCAGCCTGTCATTTGTTATTAACATTTGTGGTGAAATTCTTCATTGAGAGAGAATCCTCCATTTTAAAATCAAATTCATCCATTTTTTTGCTTGATGGCTAGTCAGGAGACTTTTTTCCTCCCCAAAGTACTCCTGGCCCCAACCATATGACTTCAGCAGAGACTGCCATGTGCCTTCAGTGTCGTCTTGCCTTAGTGAACAGAATGGCGCACAGAAAGGCACCTGACCCCACTGTGCAGAAGATCCCACTCTTGAGGAAGGTGATATTGGGACTGAAAGAAAACCAATCAATCTCTGTCTTTTGCGGCAGTCGAATTTGGGAGCTGTTTGGGGCCCTTTCTATTGTGCTAAAGCTGCCCTGCAGGCAGACCCCGACGTATAACAGACATGAGGAGGGAAGCAAGGAGAGGACAGAACTGGAGGGTGTCATGATTTCCCTTCCCATCCTCTGGCTCGTGAGGCCCCCCCACAGGGGCCAGCTCAGCAGCTTCCTGACCTGTGTCGCCCTGTTACCTGACACATGGCAGTGTTGGGGCATTCACACACTATCTTTATCTTAGCCATAGTCTTCTGCCGCACTCACTACCACTCACTTAATATTTTAAGTTCAACTGACCAGGTATTTTTGTTTACAACTTTGTGTATGAGGAGAAAACTTTATATTGAGACTATAGATAGAAAATAAGTACCACTCGGGATACCTTGAGGTCATGGTGGAAACAAATACAATGAAAACAACACAAAGAGCCATCACACGCTGAATGCACGGATCTACAGAGCACATTCAGAGAAAGTGGACCTAAACTGAGATTTTCTTTTTTTTTTTTAATGTTTATTTTTGAGAGAGAGAGAAACAGAGCATGCATGAGGGAGGGGCAGAGGGAGAGGGAGACACCGAATCTGAAGCAGGCTCCAGGCTCCGAGGTGTCAGCACAGAGCCCGACACGGGACTCGAATCCACGAACTGTGAGATCACGCCCTGAGCTGAAGTCGGACGCTTAACAGACTGAGCCACCCAGGCACCCCCCCGGGAGCATATTTCTAAGCCATATCATCTCTAAGAACTCAGCTAAACATACAATATTACACACTGGAGCGTGTGTGTGAGATGTTTCTCAAAACAAGTCACAGAATAAAATGGCCTGGGAGTAAGAATTACTTGAATGCGGTATGAGTTTGCCAAGGCTGCTGTAACAAAATGGGTGGCTTAGACAACAGAAATGTACTGCCTTGTAGTTCTGGAGGCCAGAAGTCTGAGGTCAAAGCGGGATCGGTTCTATCTGTTGACTCTGAGGAAGAACATATTCCGTGCCTCTCTCCTGGCTTCTGGGTTGTTTGCTGGTAACCTTCAGCCACCCTTAAACTTGTAGGTGAATCTTTATGATCTCTGTTTCATGATGACATGGCAATCTCCCTATGGGCATGTCTGTCTCTGTGTCTACATTTCCCC
>CM053572.1:84196437-84411647 GCA_028646485.1 Cryptoprocta ferox
CCAGGACACAAGACGGAGCTCAGAAGAGAGAAGGCTCCATTCTTACTTTAGACAGTAATTTCTTGGAACAAAAAAAGACTGACAAATGTGGACTAGTTTAACCGTCATGTCAGTGTCTTCTTTTCTTAACTCTGAAAATGTCTGACCTATTTCATACCAGCGGGGAAGACTACGGGCTGATCGAGGAGATTACAGTGCTGTTTCTCCATTCCTTCCCTGCCCTACAGCCGTTGCAGTGAATGGAGTCCCTGGCATTTGGCCTCCTAATCGGGGACCTCCTGCAACATGGTTTTGAGTGCTGTCCAGAGAGCTAAGTCTGGAGTTGGGATCTCCAGCCCTCTCGATGCGCCCGTGAACCTCTTAGCAGATTGTAATCAATCCTTTTTTTTCTTATACTATTGGGGAATCTCCCAGCTGGGGGAGCAGAGCCCTGGGAGTATACAAAGATTTGGATGTGCTTTAGGGAATCAGTTGCCAAGTTGTCAGCTTGCAAACGCCCATGCTTGTAAAATGGGCTCCCGCCAGCTTCTAGGGTCTCCGTTCTCCTATCCCGCCTCCCCTCTTACAAACCCTGTCCTGCACCTAACAGAGGAAGGGCTTGCTTCCCCTCCATCCTATAATTTGTACTGTAATGCTTTGCCACAGGGAGCCAAGGTTGCCAGACCCAAATAAAGGAAAAGGTTGGAGAAGGACCAGCTACAGGGGGACAGTCCCTTAGCAAAGCAAAGACCTTCAGTGAACAACACCGGAGCAAACTCCTTACAGGGTCCTTCTGACTTTATTCAACTGTCTACTGATCTATTTCCATCTATATATCTCCCTATCTGTCCTTCTATCTGTGTGTCTGTCTGTGTGTCAAGTCCCACTTAGAACTGGAGTTCAGAAGGGAGACGGTGTCAAGGTCAAGCATATTAAAGAAGTAGTGAAGTCAGATGTTTCCTGATAGTTTCATTTGGCTGGTAGTTTTCGATACATGGCCTTGCCATTTAGACAAGGCGGCAGACGGGTTTTCAAAAGTGCAAAAGCTTAAATGTACAGCTTCGAGGTTCCAAAGGAAATATATTTAAAGCATGTACTTAGCATACAATAAATAGCAAGCTGCATCTTTTACAACTATTTAAACTTGTGATTTACATATCAACCTAAAAAACGTACAAGGGAAAACAAAGCTTTTTAAATTATTACTGTTTTGGGGGGACTTGGAGTAAAATATTTTGAAGCCCTGTCTCTTGGGATATCACCTTTCATCCATCCAAGCTGCTTTCTCAAGGTGTTTCTTCCAAATAAATACAGCAGTCTTCTTAGAAGGAAATCTGGCGAATTGACTTCTCCCTACTTCGTGGTCGTAGGGGGAGAAAAATGACAAAACTGTCCCTTTGCTTTGGGAAAAAGACATGCATTTGCAAAAGATTCAGTCAGCCACAGGAAAGCTAATAGGGCTGGATGAAAGACAGACCTATCAGGGAGACTCATAGGGCCCACCCCTCGGCCATACATCATTTCCAGGCCTCAGTTGAAAGAGGCTTTCTTCCCAGAGCTACGGGAAGGTGCTACAAGCTGAAGCCCAAGCCAATGGCAAATGCTGAGTCCCAACACCCTTGCCATCTTCCCTTAGAGGGCCTGCTCTGCCTCTGCAGAAGCAGCCAGCCCGGCATCGCTGGGGAATTGCGGAGAATGGCCTGGCCTAGGGCTGGCCTGAACCGAGCCCTACCGGGCTTCACCCGGTGAAGCAAAGGGGTCAAAGAACAACTCATTAAAAGCACTACTTCTCACGAGGCAGAAAATACAATAACAACTTTAAAAGCTTTTCCTCTGTTCTTCTTTCCAAACGCAATTAGATGCCAAATACCTTTGTTGATTCCAAGCCTGAACTGCTGATGCTATTTTATCTAGTTCCTGATTGCAAAGACGTTGGAGAGCTAACGGCAAATATGTGCACGAGAGAGTTTGTTTCCAGCTCATCTAGCCCAAATGAAGTTTCGCTCCTATTTTCTTTCTCCCGGCCAACTCGGGGCTGGTGGCTGTAGGTGTGTCTATTGGCATGCGACGGTTGTTAGGACTTGGGGGTGGTTCTCCCCGTCACCACACTGTGACACCCCTGGCACCAGAGCCCGTGGCGGAGGCCCAGGGGCTCCCCTCGACAAGTCCCCAACAGCTGGTCCAGGCATGGGCACTGCCCCAGTGGCTGTTGGAAATTTGGAAGAATGAAGGGCATCACTTTGGAGCTGTAGGTGTTTGGTGTCCATCACTATCACCTTGAAGGTGGGGTCTGCATTTGAGTAGTCGGTGGCTCCCCAGTTCCTAGAAGAGACCTGGCACATGGCTCAGGGGGCTGACGCTGAATCGGGTAGATTTACTCCAACCTGTATTCATTTATTAGAACAACCACACAACCAACAGTTGTTGGCTGCAGCTTAGAGAAAGAGCACAGCCTCCGGGGGCTAAATGAGTTGGCCAGGGCTGCTGTTGACATGGACCACAGACCAAGGGGTTGAAAAGCACAGAAATGGGTCTCACAGCTCTGAGCTACAAGTCTAAGGTCAAGGAGCAGGTGAGGTCGTTGCCTCCTGAAGGTGCCCATGCCTCTCCCTGGCTTCTCCTGCTTTGCTGGCAGCTCGGGTTTCCAGATGCTTGATTCCGTACCTCTGCCTTCGCCAGGTATTTGTCCTGCGCCCACATTTCTGTCTAACTTTCCCCCTTTTCAGAAGGACACCAGTCACACTGGATTAGGGCCCACTTTAATGACCTCATTTTAACTTGATTACCTCTGTACGGACTCTATTTCCTAATAACACAGTCTGAGGTGCCAGGGGCTGAGACTTCAGTACACCTTTCCGGTGAAGGACACACTTCCACCACAACAGAGTCTACGAGACCTGAGTAACGTCACAACCCCCTCAGTTTCTGGCTGTGTGACTGTATATTCTAGAGTCTTCAAGAGAGTGCAAGGACCCCTTACATGTTTTTCTGCAATTTGATGTAAAGAACAATTCCCTCCTGTACGTCTCCTGCCATAGCATCTTGGAGTTCCCAAAACATTTGGATACTTTCTTAAATGACCTTCCCAGCAGCCCTGTGAAGTAGGGATTAGCACCCTCACTTCATAGATGAGGAGAGTGAGGCTCAGACTGGTGGTATGACCTGCCCGGGGTCCCAAGGGCAGAAGAAGTCAGTGGACCTGGGATTCAGACTCAAGCCCAGGACTATTTGGATGCCACTGATTTGCTCACAGCTCCTTCATTTTCTCTTTCGAGAGCTCACTGGTCTGAATTGTGTTGTTTTTTCTTTATTAATTAGTTGGACAATTTGCATAGAAGGGAATAAATTGCCAACATGGAGAGATACATCCTCCTAATCAAATGTGTTTGTTTAAAGCTGCAGGGGGGAGGGATGCCTGGGTGGCTCAGTCCATTAAGCACCTGACTCTTGATCTCAGCTAAGGTCTTGATCTCACAGTCATGAGGTCAAACTCCGTGTTGGGCTCTGAGCTTTGCATGAAGTCTATTTAAAAAAAAAATAAAATAAAAAATAAAAAAAGCTGCAAGGGGAAAAGCTCAGCCCCACAGACAGTCAGTGGATGCTCTCTGTCCCACAGGAGAGGAGGACCATCTGGCAGAGGGCTGTGAGAAGGATGGAGGATGGCGGATGGCGAGGGCGGGCACAAATGACAGCACACAAGAGTTCAAAAGTCCAAACCCAGGAGCTGGGGCCATAGTAGAACAGGTTCTAACCCCACACTTTACCTCTCCGAGCCTCTATTTCTTCATCGGTAAACTGAAATAATAATGATAACACTTATCACATATTCTACTGAGTGAATCAACAATTATAAAATAAGTCATACACTAGAGGGATAGACGAGATGCTGTAAGGACCCAGAGGGAGGGGCCAGCTCAGAGAAAGCCTGCTGCAAAGTGAGCACATAAACAATGAAGAAATGGAAATGGTGAGAAGGGCAGAAAGAGTGCGAGCCTTGGGGCACCTGGGTGGCTCAGGTGGTTAAGTGTCTGACTCTTGGTTTTGGCTCAGGTCATGATCTCATGGTTCATGAGTTCGAGCCCGTGATGGCAGCGTGGGGCTTGCTTGGGATTCTCTCTCTCTCTCTCTCTCTCTCTCTCTCTCCCCCAATCTCTCTGCCCCTTCCTTGCTTGCTCCTATCAAAATAAACCAATAATCATTAAAAAAAATTTTTAAACAGAGTGTGAACCTCACTCTGTAAATTCAAGTGGGCAAGATCTCTCTCTCTTTTTTCCCCCAAATTCAGTTAAATTCCTATCTGAGCCCCCAATCTTCTAGGCTAGCAAGAGACATAAATTCAGTCCTTTGAGGAAGTTGGTTCTGGAACCTTAGGCATCTCTTAGAAACAAGTGTGCCTGTCTCCATAGCCTCTTTCCATCAGCTCTGAGCTACAGATGGCCGTCTACAGTCTTTGGAGGCCCATCCATCCTTCTGGACATGCCAATGTAGCCATTCCTCTCTGGGGCCATGGTGCCCCTTGATGGGGGGTCACCCCTTGGTGGGGGTGAGCGGTATACAGGGCTCCCACCTCTCCATGACCCACAGAACTGTCCCTTCCATCCCCTGCTTCCTTCAGCTCAGAGGATCCTTTTTTTTTCTGGAATAAGGCAAATCGTTCTCCATGTTTCTTCAAGACACTTCATCTGTATGCAGGAATTATCTCCCTTATGTGGTATAGATTTTGGAAACAAAAGCAAGAAGGTCAGGAAGGCACTTTCTGCTTTACTCCCTGCTGTACCCCTTTCCCACACAATGAGCACAAAGACAATTGCCTGTTTCAATCAGGCACGGTGAGGGGGCTGGAGAAAGGGGAAAAAATGAAACAAAAACATTATCCCAGCTGAAAGGGCATTGTGAGTGCTGTGAAGGGCCAGTTTGGTGGGAGTGAGTGTATGTAGGAGGAAAGGGTCATCCACAGAAGACATGAGGGGGTAGGAGGAGTCAGGGTGAAGACTGCAATTTGCTTTTGATGTCAAGGTAAGGAGGCTGGATTTAATCCTGAGGGCCAGGAAGAGCCAATAAGAGACTGGAGGCAAGTGAATGACACGGTCAATGCAAGTCCTTGAGAGAGGTGGAGGGAGACAGTGAGGCCATCTGACAAAAGGTGAGGAGGACATGAACTCAAGTTCTAGCAGAGGAAGGGGCATACTTGAGTCATACTTTGAAAGTGGAATGGGCAGAACTTAACAGCTGACCAAATGTTGGTTGATTTAGGGGAACATCTAAAAAGACACCTCGGTTTCCAGTCTGGAAAGCTAAGTAATTGATGAATTCATCACCCAGTTTACAGGATGTGAAAAATGAAGTGTATTTGGGTAAAATACAATGAAGGTTTTGAGGGGCATCTTGAGTTTGAGGTGCAGGCAAGGTATTCAGTTAGAGATGGTCAACAGGAAGGGGTGTATGTGAGTGTGATTCTCAGGGAGAAGATCTGGACTGGAGACGGACATTTAGGAGTTATTGACTCAGAGACTTTTTTCATCCATTGATTTAATCATCTTCCCAGGAGTTCGCAGATAAGTCATTTGATCATAAAAATAGATTGTGCACCTCTGTGATATAGGGGAGGATTCAACCCAATGTGGGAGGGATGGGAAGACTTCACAGAACAAGGAATCCCTGAACGGCATCCTAGAAGCATGAACTAGAATGTGCCTGATCGGTGAGAGAGCTTGGGGGCTGAGGAATTTTCTGGAGACTGCTCACCTGAAAGATCATGGAGCTGGTGGTCATGAGCCCAGCCCTGTGTAAGGCCTAACTACTGTTACGATCAACCTTAAACAAGATATGGTGTCCAGATGGAGAATGGATTTCGTTTGTATATTGGTATGGACAATTCTTTTTATAAGAAAGCCTAAAATTCCATTTAACGCCATAAAAGTTGTTTTTCATTCATGTAATAACCCAGTGCAGGCAGATGGCTCTCCTCCATGTGGAGATTCAGGGATACAGGTTCCTTCCATTACCCCAAGGCCTGAGAGCCCTTGGCTTCAAGATGTTGCAGAGTAGAGAGGGGTGGGAGGGAAGAGAGTAGAGAAGCCCCATCCCCTGCTTCAACATACCAACCTAGAAGTGGCGCACATAACTTTCACTCATATTTGAATGGTGAAAAACTAGTTTGTAAGGCTTGGAAACAAGGGAGGCTGGGAAAGATGATCCTTCATCAGTCAAGGCCCTCTTGGGGATAACTCCATGCCCTGGAATGGGGTCAGGGGATGTTTTAGAGAGCCAGAAATCTCTGTCCCCAACAACATCAAACTGAGCAGTAGAGGAAGTATGGAAAACTAGTATAAGGAAAAATTCCTTGGCTGCAACAGGACCAGCATAGAGATGCAATGGATTCATAGGTACAGACAGGAGCAGTTAGGGTGGTGGCCATCCACCTACCACCCAAACATGTTACTCCCATTTGTCTTTCAGGGAAATCCCTATGGATTCACACAGTGGTCCCATGTGGGGCACAGAGGAGAATGCTGAGGGTACAGTAAAAGAATAAAGAGAGCTGTTTTGGTTAAAACTCTATAGGGCTCTAGAGGCACAAGCAGTCCTGCATGGGGCCCCTAGTAATAGAGTGAAATTCAAAGGAAAGAGAACACTGTCTTCCCTTACTTCACCAGAGCCTGAGGAAACAAAACCACATGGACTCTAAGGTATCTGTGGCATTGACCATCAGTGTCCAAGAACATCTGGGGCATCCATAGGGCTCAGCAGACCAGCAGAGCCCAGCAGCTTCACTTATGTTCTCAAGCACATGTGAGACTCCACCTGGGCCAGGGAGGAAGGTCTTTACAAGGAACTGGAATCCTCCATGAGAGGATGGAGGCATGTGCTTATGACAGTTAAGGTATTGTTGTTAATAGGATCCCATCATTACTCTCAGTGGTGAGGCCTTGGGAAACTGAGCTTAAATAGAACACAATGCATTGACCTTCAGAAGTGTTAATGTTCAGAAAACAAATGGCTCTATCTGTGAGTCTTTACAGTTAAACACAAAGGAAAGTGATACGCTCTTTTTTTAAAAAAATTTTTAATGTTTATTTTTGAGAGAGAGAGAGAGAGAGAGAACAGGGGAGGGGCAGAGAAAGAGAGGGGGAGACACAGAATCTGAAGCAGGCTCCAGGCTCTGAGCTGTCAGCACAGAGCCCGACGTGAGGCTCGAACTCACAAGCTGTAAGATCGTGACCTGAGCCGAAGTCGGATGCTCAACTGACTGAGCCACCCAGGCGCCCCGGAAAGTGATACACTCTAAAACACAAAGTTAATGATTCAAAACCTCTCTAGTGATGTTAGAAATTCTAAATGTCAAAAAACGCATGTATCTAAAATGTATCTTATTTATACTAGCAAGAAATAAATAAGTAAATACATGGTAGATAATGGAGTCATATTTTCCACTGTCAGAGATAGCAAGCAAGCAAAGGGGATGCTAGAATGAACCCTTTGGTTCTACATTAGAAACAGAGTTATCAATTTAAATTCATGTGTGTTTGATTTTTATAGATGGACAAATGGTAGTTGATAGATAAACAGACAACAAGAGACAGAGAGAGGTGTATACATGATTTACTATACATTTATAATTTCTGAACTCTGCCCACTGAGAGGATCTGGAAACAATGACACCCCTCTAGCAATAAGCACACACAACACCCAGGTCTTGGTTTCTAAACACCATTCCTCAAAAAGGGAACCAGGGCTCCTTGGAAACATCGTTGACTCCAGATCTGGGAAAGGGAAAGTACAAGATGGGCCTGGAACATCCGCGGTGCCAGAAAATAAGGAAGTGCGAGGAAAAAAAAAAATGAAATGTATTAAAAGAACACAGGAGCTAACCTGAAAGCACTCCCAATGACAAAAGCTGAAACAATTTGAGCAATAAAATAAATAATGATAATAAATGATTATAACCCCAAGTGTAAATAAATATCTCAGCCCATAATAATATAAAGAAATGACTGAATCAGCAAATCAATGAGGAGAAGAGACAGCCCTCCCTTACAGAAGAATTCCAATTAATAAATGTAGAAGAAATGAGGGAAATAGAAAATGACTATTAGAACACTCCAGCAGTAATTGCTGCAGGCAGGATCTACTAATGAAGGCTAAAAATAGTTTGTGCAAGTTTAAGGAGATACAGGGTATTTGTACATTCTCAAATTTTTAATAATTAAAGGGAAAAATAGTAACCTGGCAGATGAATACCACCTAAACTTGAAGATCAAGGTTAACATCACCAGGAATAAGATCACTATCATCCACCCCCTGATGTGATCTGAAAACAGCAGATTTCCTCTGTGCAATCCTTCCCCCAAATCCATATTCTCAATGTAACCATGGAAAACATCAGACAAACCCAAACTGAGGGACAGTCTACAAAATACCTGACCTTCAGTCTTCAAAGTATCCAGGTTGTGAAAGACACTAAGGTTGAGGAACTGTCACAAATCGAAGGAGACTAAGGTACAACTGAATACAACATGAGGTCCCAGTACATATCAAGGCACAGGAAAAAAAATTTAGTAGAAAACTTGTGAAATCTGAATAAAATCTGTAGTATAGTATTTTTTAAATACATGTAAAGAATTTGATCAAAATTGCCTAAATTAATGTTATCATTAAAATGATATATTTGTGTAACTAAATTGATCAATTAAAAGTTATCGGAAGGGCACCTAGGTGGCTCAGTCAGTTAAGCATCGACTCAGGTCATGGTCTCACGGTTCATGAGTTCAAGCCCTGTGTCAGGCTCTGTGCTGACATCTTGGAGCCTGGAGCTTGTTTTGGATTCTGTGTCTCCTTTTCTCTCTGCTCCTCCACCCACTTGCTCGCTCTCTCTCTCTCTCAAAAATAAAATAAACATTAAAAAATTTTAATAAAAAAATATTGGAAGACATGAGGAAAATGAGGACACATGGTCTGTGTTAAGGCATCTGGGGTGATGATGTAAAGGATGCCTGGAAGGAGAGAGGGAAGGTGCCTGTGAGCTTCCTAAGGGCAGGTGGAAGGTAACCAATTTCTGTGTTATGGGCACTTCACAGTACTGTCTTATTTTAAGCCATAGTAATTCTATGAGGAGGAGGGGGTTATTGATACATATTTCCAGTTTACAAATGAGGAAACTGAGGCTGAGCGAGGAGGTTATTCCAGATGAAGTAGCTATAATTTGTTGAATGCCCTTCATAGGTAAATCTTTACATATTTCACTGAGTTCTGGCAAAATAAAGTAGGTACCATGATTGTCTCCATTTTATTTTTTTTAATATTTTTTAACGTTTATTTAGTTTTGAGAGAGAGAGAGACACAGATTGTGAACAGGGGAGGGTCAGAGAGAGAGAGGGAGACACAGAATCAGTAGAAGGCTCACGGCTCTGAGCTGTCAGCACAGATCCCGACGTGGGGCTCGAACACACGAACTGTGAGATCATGACCTGAGCCGAAGTCGGCCTCATAATCGACTGAGCCACCCAGGCGCCCTGATTGTCTCCATTTTAAAGATGGGGAGGATGAAGCTGAGAGGGGGAAAGGCCACATATCCAGAAAGGGCAGCACGGAGAGACTGTGCCCCTCCCAGGGACTCCATTTGCCCTCTGCCACATGCCCACCCACACCCAACACACCACTCACCAAGGACCTTGAATTGAAATATAAATTATAGCAATTCAGTCCACAGCCTCCGGACATCTTTCCCTTGGAAGGAGACAGAGAGGTGGAGACAGAGAAAGACAAAGAAAGAAGGGAGAGAGGCAGAGAGGGTCTGGAGAGGGGGTGGCCATCTTGGAGGGCAACTTTGACTAATGAACTCTGGGTCTGGGTGCTCAGAAACACATCATTTCTGACAAAAGGGCAGAAGCAGATAAACACCCCGTTGTGCCAGATTTGAGTCTGATCTATGGGGAACGACATTGATGTTGCCATGGAAACCAGTCTTTTTTTTTTCCCCCGCAACTGTTCAGAAGCTCTGTTTTTTTCTAAAGAGATGGTGCTGGTGCTGTGTGTTTCTTGGAAAAATTGTAAGGGGTTTATTTCTTCTCCTTGTTCTTCTTCTTCCTCTTCTTTCTCTCTTCCTCCTCCTCCTCTTCCTCCTCCTCCTCCTCCTTCTTCCACTCTATGCCCCAGTCAGATTAGAACACAATGTAGGGGTGAGGGGAGTAGGATAAATTGATCAACAGCAGTCCTGACAGGTAGTCTGCCGATTTTGCAGAAAAACGTATATCTCCCTAAATATCTCCCAACCTGACTGACAGGAGGGATTATCCTGGCGCCATCCCTCCCCGTCCCCCCCAGACTGGACCGGGAGCCCTAGAACAGTGGCTGCTGCTTCATGTGTGTGTATAATCTTTGCATCCAGCACTGGCAAGGAGGAGACCTTCCAGAAGCACCTGTGAGGAGCAGCTCAGAGCTGTCTCTCCTCTGTGATGCTGTTCCTATTACCTGCGAGTGCTGTCTGCATTTCTGTCCACACCCCTAAATTTTCACCATCAAAATGAAGCTCATCCTTCAAGGCCTAGTCCTAAAGCCAGTTCCCCCAAGGACCCCTGGCTGACACCCACACTGTCATGCTCTCCCCTCCACCTTTCCTATACACCTTCCCTTCCATCTTATCTTCCTGCCAACTGTGAGCCCCTCAAGGGAGTGGTTCCCAATGTCGGTGAGAAGGTTAAAAAGTGTGCAAAAGCCACACACTGGAGCTTATTCTATGAACCAAGGTGCTATTTCATCATGATTTCCTGTCTTCCCCTGACTCTCCATCAGCTAGCAGTGCTCCTCAAATCCCCATCCTCCAAAACCCAGAGCAGCTTTTCCCTGACCAAACCCCCTCTGGTTAAACTTTTCTAGAAATAATCTCCCACTTCTTAGGTATTGTGGGAGGAGGTAGGAATCCTCCTTTTTTCCTGCTGGGACAGCTAGGACTCCCTCAAGAATAGCACATAGCCCCAGGGTTGGCCCTAAAACCAGAAGTGTCTGCCGCCCGTCTCCTATCTCTCATCCTCTCCCTTCTTTCCAGTCACACACTCACAGCCTATTCATTCCAGAGAAAAGACGGCTTTGGCTTCTCTTTTGAGGCAATGGAGTGGCAAATCCACTTATGACAGAATGTTCGAACATGTGTTCATTAAGTCTTTAGTTGACTTTGTGTAATTGAAAAAAATGGTGGGTGTTTACGCATTGGCCATATGGTCAGCCTGCCTCAATGAGTGGGATGCCAGCCCAGATCCCTGCCCTGACTTCACCACGCCCTCAACAGATGCTGAATTCCAGGGCTCCGTGGGAGTGGGTAGGGTTGTCTAATGCCGGGGCTCAGCAGCCTATGCAGCCCCAAAGGGCAGGAACCCTGCTATCTTCCTTCTCCTCCCCACCAGGCATGTGTGAATGGCCACAATCCTCAGTGTTAGCAATGAGCTTGGAGCCTGAGCTTCCAACTCTGCCCAGAGTCGATCCCGGTCTCTCCCTCACATATCTGGTCATCTAAGTTTGAGAAGAGCTGTGAACGCAAACCATTAACCACCAAGCAACATACAGGGATGAGCGGTTACTGCCGAGGGGCATGGTTAAGGCACTGGTAACTGTGGGTCAGAACCATGGCTCGGTTCTTCCTAGCCACATGACCTTGTACAGGCTCCTGCACTGCTCCGTGCCTCCATTCCTCCAACCTAAAGTGGGAGTGAGGATGTCAGCATGACACCAGTGACAGCGATGATGGCGGTGCTTACCTCATGGAGCTGTGGAGGGCTATATGACATGCTTAGAACCCGGCACATGACAAGGGGCATTCATGTGCTTGCCATTCTTTTATTTTTTTCTTAAGATTTTATTTTTTTAAAGTAATCTCTACATCCAATGTGGGGCTCCAACTTACAGCCCTGACATCAAGATTTGCATGCTCTACCAACTGAACCAAGCCAGGCGCCCCTACGTGTTTGCTATTCTTAACATTAACCATTGATACTGAGCTCCAGCTGAGAATGAGCTAGTTTGCTTTTATGATAACTGTGACTTGACTTTGGGGGGGAATGAACTATATATAACCTTGACAAGGTTGCTCTGGATCTTACAAAAGCAGGCTGGGTGGCAAGGAATTACGCACACCTGGGTTCGCGTCCCAGCTCATCTGCTCTGGCCCTAAAGTACCTCTTCATCCCTCTGAGTGAGCCTCAGTCACTATATCTGTAAAACGGGGGTCAATAATTCCTCCCTGCCCTGGTTATAGTAAACATTAAAGCTAACTCTGCAGGGGACCCCAGCCCAGTGATCACTGGTCACCTTCCTCCTCAAGCTGTAGGCAAACAGCCAACGGTATTATATTGGTGGCATCTTCAAACACGTCTCTTGCCATCTCTGTGTCCATGTCCACCTCCATCTCTGGACATCAGGGCGGTGACTCTGCATCATTCCTCATTGAATGCCCCGTCCCAGCAAAGCCTGGCTCTCCACGGGTGCTCAGCAGATACTGAAAGGGTGAAGAACGTTGCACCGCAAGACAAGGGGCCATGTGTATCTCTTAGCCCTTGCTTCTGACCACAGCATTATTTCAGGGCCCACCTGCCTGAGGATGGAGTCCCCTCCCCCAGCCCACCTACCAGGACACTGCCCCCAGAGCCCGCCCTGCCCCCAGCATCTTCCCTCCCCCACCAGACTCCCTGAGCCAGAAGATAAAGAAAGTGGCAAAGGGAGGTCAAGACTTTCAGACACATCTATCTTTATTTGTTTCCTGTCAGAAAAGTTCAAGAGTTACACCAAAAAATACTTCAGCCTCTGCTACCTACGAACAAAAATACACCACAAAATTATAAAGCGCTCAGCGGTTTTGCCAGGGACAATGTGTTACTCCGCTTTGATGACAAATGGATTTACAGGTGACTGGAGGTGATGTGGTGGGAGGAGGAACGTCAGATGATAGCGTTTGGCAGGAGAGCTCGAGCTATGCTAGTCTTATTACCCAATTGTTGTGTGTGACGATTTCGGCATCCTAGCAAGCCAGGAGGGAATGCCCGTTAAACGACTACATCTCCGATAACCATCTCCCCCAGCCAGTTCCGGCCCTGCAGGCCTGGGGCCACCTCGCACAGCGTGCGCCTCCCAGAACCCTTTGCAGGAGAGCCGGGTGGGAGCAGCCTAGGCTGATGGGGTCCCAGGCAGCAGGAGGCCTGGCCAATGCCCGAACCTCGTCGGGAGTTTCTCGAACTAGACTGGGGATTTTGGGTGTTTGTCCAACGGCTGTCAATGCAACAGGTGGGCAAAAGACGGTCACATTCTTCAGCTTCTTGTAGGAATGATTTGGCATCGTTGCGACCCCCATCTTGAAGCCTCCCTGGATGTCACCTGAGGCTCCTGGTTACGACCCTGATTGCTCTTCCGATTGTTATTAGCACTTTGGGAAACAACAAACAAACAAGAAATTTAAAATGTGGCGCCTGTGCTTCTAGCTTGGCCGAGTGTGATACATGCCTGTCTTGTGCCTTCCTTCTTCCCGCGGCCTCTCCTCCCCTCTCTCCCTTTCTACCCCTGCTGTCTCTTGATCATAGGCAGTACCCTCTTGGAGACCTAGAAATGCTAGGAAAAGACAGAGAACGTTTGCCTGCGGCTCATTGTTTGCCTATATGGGTACATCCCCAGGCCACCTGGGTCAGCCTGAGCTCTAGCTCAGATTCCCATACGGATAATTTGTGCTAACTTGGCCAAACACACCGGTGGTGGGTGTTCCTCTCTTTGGGTCGTGTGCGTCCTGGGCTTACCAATGCCGAAATCAGCCCTTCTCTCCAGCTAGGCCGGTCCTAACTTCCCATATTCCTCTCCTGCAGGCCAGAGGCCAACCACCTAGCCCCAGCCTGCGTCCCTCACATTTTTGGTACCATACAAACCCCACACTGAAACTACAGCTTCTCAGCTAAGGAGCCCAGAGTCTGTGGTCTTCACTGCCCGTCAGCGTCTTCCAGATCCATCCAGCTTACTCCTTTTCTTGTTCATTTTGTTTCCTTTCCTGTTTTTAAATTTTCCTAACAAGTAATAAGCAGTGGCTTTGAAAATATCTTACATGGGGACAATCAACACGAAACATGCCTTTGTACATAATCCTGACTTGGGGACGAATCAACAATACCAAAAGACAAAAAGAAATATCGATTCAGACAACTCCAGTGCACGATATTTTCGGTGAGTTTCCCCCCACCCCCACCCCGGCCCCGCCCCCACCCCCATATCCCAGGAGTACAGTGGTGTCTTGTAACTGGAGCTTGGCTTAGCCAATGGGGGTGTCTCCCTCCGCACCCCCCATTCTGGCTGGGGGTGGGCCTCTAATGGCCCTGGGTCTTGGGCGGCTTGGGCTCATGGATGACAGCAGCCGCCGACAGCCATGGCCCGATGGCCCGAGCAGTGCTCTGCTTGGCCACACTGTAGTGGCTGATGACCGTGTAGAAGCGGCTTCTGGAGTTGGGGTCCTGGGATGAGTAGTAAGCATCCAGGGAGGCCGGGATACAGCGCTTGTGCTGAGGAAGAGAGAGACAGTCAGCGGGAACTCAGCAGACCACTTCCAGCCCAACCTACGCCAGGGCCACCCCATCTGGGGGCCATCCACACACGGGGTTCTCAGCCAGAGGGCAGGCGATGTCACCTGGCCTGGGCCTGGCCCTCAGCAGGCTTTCTCCAACATCATCACCATCATGGTGATTTCTTTCTACTCAAAGCCAGAAAAAATAAGCCCAATCTAGATGAGTGGTTGCCAGAGGTGGGGATTGGGGGGCAGGAGAAGGAGGTAAAATGGTATGAACTTGCAGTGATTAAATAAAGAAGCCCTGGAGAGGTCATGGACAATGGTGACTCTAGTTAACAGTACTGTTATCGTATATGTGAAAGCTGCTAAGAGAGTTGATCTTAAAAATTCTTATCACAAAAAAGAAAATTTTGTAGCTGCAGAGCGATGGATGGTCACCAGACTTACTGTGATCATTTCAAAATACATGCAGATAGCGAATCGTTACGCTGATTTCTGAAGCTAACATAATGTTATATGTCAACTATTCCTCGATTTGAAAAAAGAGAGAAAGCTGATGCCGATACCAATCCAAGGTCCTCTGCTTACTGACTGTGGAGTTGCAAGTGACACTGGTGGTAACCCACCGGGCCTCTTGGTCAGGTGGGTCCACCCATCCCCCAATCACAGCTCCACACCAACTGCTCCCACCTGTGGCTATTTCATGTCTTTGATTTCATACTTCTAACTCCTCTCTCTTATATCAAAATCTCTGGCTCCTAGCAACATTGATAGAATTGTATATTTGCGTTATCCTACAATATATACCGAATGGTCAAAAAATAACACTAATGTTATGACTAACAGACTACTGAAGCAACTTGAAGACTTCTCTACAGCTTTCTGTGTCCTTAGAATATATTCCAGTGAGGGCTTGCAGCCAATGCTCTGTGCTCTGTAGTCATTTGGAATATTTATTTTCTTGGTAAGTTTATGTTCCAAATTTGACCCGGAGCTAGATCCTTTGTTAAGCTTGTTTTTAATTTTTAGAAACTACTTTTTCTTCTTTTTTTTTATGTTTATTTATTATTGATACAGAGAGAAACAGAGCATGAGTAGGGGAGGGGCAGAGAGAGGGAGACACAGAATCTGAAGCAGGCTCCAGGCTCTGAGCTGTCAGCACAGAGCCCAATGCAGGGCTCAAACCCACGAACCATGAGATCATGACCTGAGCCGAAGTCGGACGCTTAACCGACTGAGCCACCCAGGCGCCCCTACTTTTTCTTCTTTACTTCTTCAATCTGTCAGACATTTACAGACACCAAGGATAAATGGATAGCAAGACGTACCTGGGGAAACCTTCCTCCTCCTCCTTATCCTCTCTACTCTCTTCCGTCCCTTCCCCCAAATGATCACTTTCCTTAGTTTTTTCATTTATCCTTCTAGAATTTCCTTCTGAAAATATAAGCAAATATCCTTAACCTCCTCTTTTCCTCACACAAAGGCAACACCTTTTTCTCTTCATTACAATCTGGAGGATATTCTTGGCCCACATATGGGGACCCTCCTCGCTCACGGTGGCAAAGAATTCCCTTGAGTGGATTTATCACAGTTCAGTCGACTGTCCCCTATTGAGAGTTGATGCCGATCTTTCAGAACCTCAGCTGAAAGATTTTCACTACTAGGAATACAGTCTTCGGAAGTCAAACTTGCCAGACCAAAGACCGTGTGTTTCTGAGGCAGAATGTTCCCTGTTGGACCCCCTCATTTAGGAATGTAATGTGACATTTGGAAACCTCGCTTATCCTAAACGTTCTTACCCTGTTTCCTCATATGTAAAACGAGGGCAATAAAACCTATTTCTCAGAATGGGTATACATTTCAACTTGTGAAAATAGCTAAGAAAGGGTGCGACTTATAATAGGTACTTGATAAATGGCAATTTATAAACAGTTGTATCACCTGTTTTTGCTGTAAAGCAGATTCTGTCTTTAGTGCAACTAATATTTGTTGAAAGCCCATTATCTAATAGGTCCTTTGCTAACCGGTTTCACCTAAATTCTCTCCTTAAGGCCTCACAAAAATCCTGGAGGCAGGTATTCCCAGACCCCATTTTTGCAGGCAAGACAACTGAGGTTCAGAGGGGCGAGGAGATGCCCCAACGCCATGCAGCTGGTTCGGTTCTTCAAGGGAAGGAGCACGATTGCAGCAGGGTTCAGGGCAAAGGGCCCACCAGCAGGACTCAGGGAGACCTCAAAAGCACCCCCTCTCGGTGCTCCCATCTCTACGGGCCAACCCAGGACCTGGGAATCAGATATCACACCAGGAAGGCTGGTGCCAGGGCAGAGCTTTCTGTAGAGGGGCCAGCCTCTCTCAAGCGGGAGGGAGCTCTCCCTGACTGCTGACCTGCAGCCCAAAGCTGGAGCACCTCCGGACTCCTGACTCTGGAGAGCACCAGCTGGGAGGAAGAACTCTACTGCCTGCCAGAAGGAAATGGTGTCCTCCATGGACCTCCTTGCCTGACACATATTACATTTTAAAGAGTCTGCAGGGAGGTTGCCTGAATTTGGATGGCAATGATAGACCCTCCCACTGAAGCTGGCAGTCACCTGGGGCCACCCACTGGCCAGAAGTCCCTTACCTTATAGACAAAGCCCTCTGGGCAGCTGTGGTCATAGGTGAAGGCTTTGTAAACCACCAGGAACACGATGCAGGCGAGGAAAGCAAGGGCCAGGCTGACGAGAATGGTGACCTGGAGGAAAACAAAACCGAGAGTCATCCAGCCTCAGCCCCACCTGCCTGCAGCCAGCCACACATGCGGCCTTCAAGTTCCGGAACTGGAAGGCAACGTGGTGTGTCAGAAAGAGCAGGGGCTTGGGCCCCAGAGAACAGGCTCTGTCTCACTCCATCACTAACTTGCAGTGTGACCTGGAAAGCACCTGTACTCTTTGGGCCTCAGTTTCCCCCTTCTGCTAGATATTTTCTAAATCTCCTTCTTGGCCCGAGTGTGATTCTCCCCCTCGTTTCCTTTTCCTGTTAATTGTGTACACGTGCAATGGTGAGGGGGGTAGGGGGTGGTGATCGTTAAGCCATCTGTCACTTCCGGTGCTCCCGCCTCCCCCCCCCCCCAATACTGAATTCCCATCTCAGACACAACTGCCTCTTTCACCTCCACTTGGACGTGCTATAGGCACCGTAGACACATTACCGAACCAAACCCCCGCTCCTCGCCCTCCTACATCTGCTCCTCCCGTGTTTTTCTCCAACTCCACCCTTGCAGTCACCCAGGCCAAAAGTCTTGGTGTCATCCTTGACTCCTTTTCTCATATTCTACATCCAATCTGCAGCAGAAGCTATCATTTTTGCCTTCAAACATATCCGTACCCCAATAGCTTACCACCCCAGCCATCTCCAACCCTGGCAAGCCTTCATCACTTCTCATGTGCAGTTCCAAAGCCGCTCCTCACTAGCACCCGCCTCGACCCCCACAAAGTAGTCACACACAGCACCCTGAGAGGTCTTTTCAAAATCTAAGTCAGGGCACGTCCCTTCTCAGCTCATCTAACAGTCTCCAAATTACTCATAGTGAAAACCCAGCTCCTAACCATTATCTACAAGCAAGCTTTAAAAAAATAACACCACACTAAACAGGCTGGAGGCACCATCAGGGTTTATCAGAAAGGAGTAAATGGCTAATTTCAGAGTTCCCTCCAGACTTGCACTGACCCCATCCCACTCTCTATGTACAAAGCAGTAGGGTAACCCCCATGGCATTGGGCACCTAGTGTTACAAGCAGAATTTTTTCATGTTATTTTTAAAAGCTGGTGGCCTTTTGAGTCAGTTGGCCCAGAAATATAGCAGAATTACTCTTATGGAGAAAAGATTTCTTTGATTCGGGAGAAAAATCAAGTGAATCTAGGGGGTCCCCATCCCACCTCTTTCCCAAACCGGGAAGGACAGAGGAGACGGAAGTCTATGTTGCTCCAAATGAACAGAGTTGTTTGTTGGCAGCTTTAAATACTGGGTGGGGGGCCTTTGAAAAGGAAAGAGGAAGATGGATATGAGAGGTGACGCTCTAAACCAACGGCAGACACTGTCCATGAGAAATACCCCGTGCATGTGTATATAAAGTTTTAGGACAGTGTGCTATGATGATATAAGAAAAGTAAATATCTGGGTCTTGTTCCCAGTTCCTGGCACGGAACTCCTAAAACCCTTGTAATTTCCTAAATGATAGGAGTACTAGAAGCATCTTTTGTTCTAATATTTGGGTTTTGTGCCCAGTTCCTGAAATAGCCCAGATCCATAAAGATGAGAGGAGTGTTTTTTATTATGCATAACAAGTCCCTGAGTTTATGTTAATGATGGGACTTATGGAAAGTCCTAAGGATAGGAGTCAGTCGCCAGGGAGCCAACCAAATGATGAGTGGGTTGGAGCTTGTGACCCCATCCCCTCACCCATAGGGAGGGGAGAGATTGAGTTCAATCACTGATGGCCAGTGATTTCATCAGTTATGATCATCAGTCATATATAACGAAACCTCTATAAAAATCTTGAAGAGATTCAGAGAGCATCCAGGTTGGTGTACAAGAACGCATCCTTATGGGGGGTGTGTGGCTCATCCCGCACTCTACACGGAGACTGATCCCCTGTGCTCAGGAGCCTTCCAGACCTTGCCCTGTGTCTCTCCTCTGGGGGTTGTTCATTTGTATCCTTCATAATAAATCAATAGTACTAAGTAAAGCACTTTCCTGAGTTGTGCGAGCCATTCTAGAAAATTATTAAAACTGAAGAGGAGGTTGTAGGAGCCTCCAGTGAATAAACAGCAAGTCGGTAAGGAGGACAGATGCAATCTGGGACCTGGGACCCGCATCTAAACCAGGGCAGTCTTGTGGGACTGAGCCCCTAACCTGGGGGGTCTACGCTAACTCCAGCAGTGAGTGTCAGAGTCGAGCTAAATTATAGGACATCTAGTCAGCGTCCACTGAGAATTGGAGAATTACTTGGTGTGGGGAAAACCTCACACATTTGATGTCAGGAGTGGTGAAAGGATGGAGGAAAAAGTAGCTTGTCCTTTTAGATGGTGACATGTCCAATTCACTTCTAAATTCTGGTCGGCGCAATGAGCTGTCCACCCCCTCCGTGTGCACGCTGAACCTTCAGTGGCGGCCTGTTGCACACTCACCAGCCTCTCGCCCAAGATTGGGGTGGAAGAATGCAGAGGTCAGACCAGAATCACCCGGATAAGATGTGGAGAGAGATGGAGATGTCAGCAGAGGCTGGAACCCGGAGCAAGAGATGCCCCAAATATGCCTACACCCCCTTAGGGACCCTGAAGAGAGTATTTGATTAGTACAGGGAAAGGGGTCACCACAGACCACTGGTTGATGTTAAGGACCGACAAACACCTGGTCAGCAGATGTTTGAAGCATAGATGTAAAGAATTTTCAATGCCCAGATTTCCCAATAGCCAAGGGCAGAAACAGTCCAAATGTCCATCAAATAATGCATGAATAAACACATTGTCCATACAACAGGACACTATTTATCCACCAAAAGGAAGGAAGCACTGTAGGTACTACAAATGTAGATGGCCCTTGCAAACCTGCTAAAGGAAAGATGCCAGACATAAAAGGCCACATATTGTATGATTTTTTTTTTTTAGAGAGAGAGAGAGAGGGCATGAGCAGGGAAGGGGGGCAGGGGGCAGAGAGGGAGAGAGAGGGGGAAAGGGAGAGAGAGGGGGAAAGAGAGAGAATCCAAAGCAGGCTCTACACTCATTTCCTAAAAGCCTGTGGAGGTCAGGGAACACACGGCTGTGAATCAAGCACAAGCCCTCCCTCGGAGCCTCACAGCCCACAGGGTGAGGGAGAGGCGGACAGATGGGGGTGGGCACGTGCCACACAACAGGTGGCACCATCAGTGAGGATAGCAGCACAGGGGACCTCCGGGCCTAACCAGCCTGGAAGTGGGGGGCAGGGGGAGAGCAGATCAGGGAAGGCCTCCTGGAGGAGGCAACGTTGCAAGTGACTTCCGGGAAGAACTCTAGGATGGGGAAGGAAGAAGGTTCTGAGCAGAGATGTCGTATCTGCTGCGGGGAGGAAGCTGGGACTGTTCTGGAAACATCACATGGTTCACCACGGCTGGCCCAGAGGATGCAAGTGAGGAAGACAGAGGTACATGGCAAGAGAACAGATAAGGAAGGGCCAGGCTAAAACTTGGACTTTATCTCCAGGGTAACAGGGAGCCCCTGAAGGTTTTAAGGAGGGAAGTGACAGGCTACAAATTGTGTTTTGGAAAGATGTCTCCAGGAGCAACAGGGAGACAGGTTGGCAGGGGCTAGAGGCAGAGAGGCCAGTGGGGAGGCTGATGCATGAGGCCATGCCCCCAGTGCTGAGGCGGGGCCTGGGGCAGCGAGGGTGGGAGGGGTGGATGCTTTGAGAAGTTCCTGGGAGCTAAGCAGAGTGAGATGAAAGGGAAGGAGGGATGGGCTGGCTCTGGGGACGGAGGGTGACATTTGGGCTGGTGTGGATTCTTGTGAACGGAGCAGCATTGGTTGTTGGAAGGGAAATGGGGAGTAGATCAGGCTCCTGCTGGGCTACCTGGATGAGATGCTCCCCGAGGAGGGATCCCTAAGAAGCACGCTGGGGAGCCGGCCATCCTCAGCTGGACTCTCCCTTTCTGGCAGATTCGTTAGTGCTTCGGTCCTGACAGTAACCTCTGTCTCTGCTCCCAGAGCAGAGAGGGATCCTCGGAGAGGACTCCAGGGAGAAGCTCCTACCTCCCCGCGAGCACCTCGGAATGTGAAAGCCTGACTGAGGTCCCCAGGGCCTCGGCTTCCCCTCTCAATGTAACAACCTGGGCCAGAAAGAAAATCCAGGCTAGATCTGGGTTTCCTCGGAGATGCCATCCTCACCACCGGAAACACCTGCGGCGCCCCGCGACCGGGCCCACCCCTTGCGCGTTCATTGGAGCACCCACTCCAACACACACTGATGAGGGGCTGCAGGGGGTCAGATGCTGCCGTAAAGTCATCTCCGCCAGAGCTGGTGGCAGAGACAGGATCAGATGCTGAGCAAGCAGATCCCCAAGAAAGAATTACAGAACAAGCCCTGGGCAGGATCTGGAATGGTACATACCGGGGATAGGGTGGACCACACAGGGAGAAGGGGCTCCACCTAAGAAACCTCTGGTCTGGTCCAGGGCGAGGCGCCAGCCCACAGACCCACAGAGAGAGTCTAGGGTGCCAGGGGGCCTGGAAGGAGCAGTGTAGCTGAGACAGGGGACAAGGGGAGAGGAAGTGGAAATGAGGCACCATAGGGCTTTGAGCCCAAGGCCACCCTTGTCCTGCCCAGGACAGGAGAGGTACTTCCCACCCATTCCCGTGCTTTTAGCTAACAACCTGCTCAGTCTCAGCGCCCAGGGCCCGCCTCCAGCTCCGGCCACCACTCCCCGGCTCCACACAGTCCCCTCCAGCCATGCCCAGCCCACGGAGGCCTCCTGCACTTGTGCTTCTCAGCCCGGAACTCCCGTGTGTCCTTCCTCACCAGGGAGAATGGCTCCTCAGCCTTCCGGTCCAGCCCTGCTGTCCCTTCCCTGCCTGGCTCTGTACAGGGTCTGCTTAGGCCACTCTGAGGGTGCCCACTCTGTCACCATGATCTCTTCATGCCTCTGAACTCTCCATGTCCTGGGGAATGCCTCAGGCAGCGACCATATCTCATCCCCTCGTCTGTGCCCGGCACTGTGACTCCTTCAGAGGGGCATCGGTAAACATCTCCTGAACCGGAATGCTGAATCGAATGAACACCACACAGTGTGTGCGCGCACACACACACACATACTAACACACTCTTCCCCAGACATACACAAGCAGATAGACGTGCAACCTGGTCCAAACCACGTTGTGTTTATCTAGGACGGAGCACTGAATTACCTGAGCTTGGCCGTCTGTTCTTTTCCATCCCCTATTCCCAACCCCATCCACTACAGTCCCCAACACACCCTCAAACAAAAGCACCTTAATCTCGAAAAGGATCAGGATTTGGGTTGGAATCCACTAAGACCTGCCGGAGATTTCTCCTCAAGTTTGCGAGCATAGGTCACAGAGAGGACAGAGAAGGAACTCAACACGGGGCATGCAGCTCGCAGCTCTGGCAAAGCCATGATGAGATGGTGGCCATAGACCACTCACCATGAGCCATACGTCCGTACAATAGTAGTAGCAGTGGTAGGAGTAGCAATACTAATCACAGGTGCTAAGAGTTATTGGAAACTTACTGGATACGAATATCGGCACAATCAGAAGCAACTAGTAGAATTATTATCCCCACTTTGCCGATGAATAAACTGAGGCTCTGAGAGGTTAAGTGACTTGCCCAAGTTCCCACAGTTCATAGAAGATAGGTTGAGACAACACACAGAGGTGCCTAAAGGGCACCTTGACTTCTCTACTCCAGGAGCAGCCCGATATCTTCCGCTTCAGGCAGAAGACAAGGCCTTTCCTGATTTGTCTTCAACATCCCCCCCCCCACCCCCCAGAGCTCAGCCCTTTCCTTCCACTGCTTGAATTCACTCTTGCTTCCCCACTTCTATGCTCTTGCACTTGCTGGTCCTGCTGCTTATCCTAGACCCAGGTCAGGGAGCTCCTCTTCCCCCAAAGTCTTCCCCAAAAGTCTTCAGGCAGCACTTAGCCCCTCCCCTGTCTGCTCACAGCTCCCTGACACTTTTCTCAGTACACCATAATTAACCACCACTGGTCTGCTTCCCCTTTCCAGAGGCAGTGTGGAATAACACTTCACATTTCTATTTACTAAGCACTGATCATGTGCCAGGCACTGTTCTTGGCACTGGACGTGGATTTATTCTTGTAAACCTCCCAACAGCCCTACGAGGTAGATATATCTTCATTTTTTTTAGATGAGGAGACTAAGGCATAGAGAGGTTACCTAATTTTCTCAGAGTCACACAGCTAATGAAATAATACAGTCTGGAGCCTAACTCAATGAAGTATTGGCCTGGGCTCTTTAGCCCATGCTATATTCCTCAGAAGGCATTTATTCACTAAATATTAGCTGAGCACCTATAATGTACCAGAAATAATTCTAAACATTGGGCATAATTCTAGACAATGCCGAGGAGGACAGGGGAGGTCCCTGCTCTCATAAAGTTTACCTTCCATCTCTTTGAGCCAGTTTCCTCTTCCATAAAAGGGGAATAATAGTAGTCTCTGCCTCTCAGATTTTGGAGGATTAACATCAGATAATGCATGTAAAGCCTAGGAGTGAGTTGAGTAGTGCCGCTCCCCCCCCCCCCAAGAGATACGTGCATGTCCTAATCTCTGGAACCTGTAAATGTGACCTTATTTGGAAATGAAGTCTCTGTAGGTACAATTAAGTTAAAGATCTTAAAATGAAGTCATCCTGGATAACACGGGCGGGCTCCAAATCTAAGAATAAGGGCCCCTCTATGAGACATACAAAGGAAGAAGAACACGCAAGGAGAGGAGGGGTCATTTGAGTAGGAAGGCATAAACTGGAATGATATCCTGGTGAGCCGAGGGACACCTGCAGCCACCAAAATCTAGAAGAGGCAGGGAAAGACCCTTCAGAGAGTGTGCGACCCTGCCTTGATTTTGGATTTCTGGTCTCCAGAAGTGCGAGAATAAATTCCTACTGCATCAAGCCGCATGGTCTGCGGTAATGCGTTCTGCCAGCCCCAGGAAACTACGGTAGTGCCCTCCCACAGTGGCTGGCGAGCGGCACACGGGAGCTCCTTGATGTCTCCATGTCACCTGCCATGCTCCTCGGCACGTTCTCCAGAAGCTCCAGCCACTCGGGAAGACTGTCACTTGTCTCAACATGTGTTGCTCTTGAACTCCTAGTCAGGCTTCAAAACCCAACTCACAGCGTGCTGCCTTCCCTGGCAAGCCTTCTCTTGCCGACTTGTGCTCTCACTACAGTTTTTGTTCCTGCACCATTTAGCACTCAGCCCCCACACCACAATTGTCTGTTCTCTTGTGTGTGTGTCGTGGGGACAGGGACCTGATCTTGTCTGTCTCTTTGGTCCCAGCCTCCAGCTCCAGCTGGCACTGGGGGGTGGGGGATGCAGATGTGAATGCATATCCCACATTCCCTACCTCACATCCCCTTTCTAGTTTTTTGGCACAGAGCACTGCCAGCGGCGAATTTTCAGGGCCCTTCTTAACTGTTCCGCAGCCTTGCAGGGTGACTGGAGAAAATCACTGCATAAGGTCATCTGGAGTGGTTTGTCTGATGCTGGAAGAATTATTAGTTGCCCCTGGAGTGATTTCCTTGTCTGTCATGCCTGTCAAAGATGAGGGGCTTCCTTCAGATGTCCGGGAGGACTAGACCCACCATTCTGGGCAGTGCCATGAAATTCTTTGTAGAGGGAGGGGCCCAACCCAATAGGGTTCTCATCCTACGTCTGTCTCTGATGAGCTGTGCGACCTGGGGCAACCACTTCACCTCTCTGAGCCCATTTCCTCATCTTTTAAATGGGGGCAAAAATCCCAGCCCACAGGACTGCTTCGAGGATTAAATGAGATGATGCCTGTAACGTTGCCCAGGGCTGTGCTGGTGTGTGTGTGTGTGGGAGGGGGGGTCTTCACCAAGAAAAGCAGTCACTTACTGATTGTTCAGTAATGCGCCAGGTACTGTGTCAAGTACTTTTTATGTGTGTCTTTTAAAATCTTTCCTGATAAACGTACAAGCCCAATTGTTACCCACATTTGACAGCTGTGCCAACAAAAGCACAGAAGCACAATGTAGCTGGCCCGAGGCCACCTGGTTATTGAGTAGCGGAGCCTGACTGGAATTTAGGAATATCTGATTCTACAGTTCGCCAATCCTAACCACTGCCTTAAGCCGGCTTTTGGTAAACATCTCTCTGTCCTGCTGCTGCCTTGGCTTGCAATAGTGCAATAAAAACAAGACAGTACATACTATAAACTTTCTAGGGGCATGTCACCTAGACGTGGACATCCCAGGAGTTAGGAAGACAGAGGAGAAAAACAGAACCCTTCCACTGACTGCCAAGGCGGGCCACTGATCTAGGATCCTCATTATGGAAGGAAACATGAATTTCATTAACATTCATGTGCTGCACCCTCACGGCATCACAATGCCTAATAAACCGCCCTTTTTATGAAAAATGCAAACCCTGGAAACCTCAAAGCAATCGAACCACTCACATCGGGGAAATTAAACTTTGTGGGGAGATAAAAACAGAGCTGCCCGACATACATTCATCTTTTGTATGTGACAGCTGCAACCTCCAGAGACAGAATTAGGCCACCCGGTGCCTCGCTCCTGGCTCAGTCCCAAAGATTCTGACAATAGGGCTTGAGTGGAAAGTGCGAGGCAATGGTGGCACCCATAAATTCTGCCCCACTGACATTCTGGTCTCCCTAGCCCTCTCCCTAGCACCAAGCTCTTAACTGGACTAGAGCTTTAGAGCCATGTGGTCTAGACAGAAAGCCCAGCTTGGTCACTAACTTGCTGTGTGACCAGGGGCAAGCTTGCCCTTTGGAATCCCTGACCTACTTCTGTCTACACTGGGGGTGATGCTGATGGCTACCTCACCCTGGCTGTTACAAGATAGCATGTGGTAACGCGTGAAGCCTTCGGGATAGGCCCAGCCTGTGGTAATGACCGTAGTTAGCACCCATGGAGCACATACATTTCACGTCCTCAAAACTCTGTGAGGAAGGTACTATCCATGTGCCCATTTTACAGATAGCAATGACTTTACACATACGAAGGCCGAGTGAAGGGGGAAACTCACTAACTCAGAAATACAGTTGCCTTAGCATATGTTATACTGCTGATAAATCTATAACTGCATTAGAGTTTATTTTTATCCAAAGGGCATTGCACCATTATAAGAACAACATTGGAAATCCAAGAAGAGAACACCCATAACAACCGTGCCATCATCTCAAGTCTGTTTTTACATGCTTGCTCTCTGTTCTTCTCAACCTCCCTGTATAAATCTTGATTCCTTCCCCTTCTCCCCATTTTACCCATTTGTGGCCCGTCCAGTTTTCTTACGATCACATAGAAAGTATCGTCACATACCAAGTCTGGCTCCTCCCTGCACGAGGCTGACCTCCCCTGTATCACCTGCCGAAGGGCTCTAAGTCTCGTTACACTAATCCACACAAAAACGTCATGAGGTACAACTGAGATGAATAATGCAGAAGGCAAAAAGCCCCATGGAAATGCAAAAGTGATAGACTCGTACTCCCTGTGGCCATCACCATTACTGTTCTAAATCATGCAGGATTAGAGCCGATTTCGGTCCAGGTGTTTCCTCGGCGTGAGGACCAGCAGGTGTTCCTCTGTGCTGCCATCACCTGTGACCCGTCCTCCCTGACTGACACACCCTGCAGGGCGGTGGCGTCTGTCTTTGGGCCTGAGGGTCCCACTGGTGATTCCTGTGGGAGGGGCAGAAAGACACCTCTGATGGGCGTCATTTCTTCTCTGGTTTTTCCTGCCTTCTCCTCCCAATCCCCCATCCCTGCTGGCCCCCCCAAAGGGATCTCCCTAAATTACTCCTCAGCACATTTTATAGTGGGGCTGAAGATCTCAGCCCAGCCCACTGCGGGCCTGACGGCATGTTCCGACACAGAGTGTCTACGATTTACTGAGCATCAGAACCATCTAAGGAGACCTAGCAAATGCAAGCTCCTGGACCTTACACCCAGAGACTCTGGTGCCCCACCCGCCTGCCCTGACACTCAGAAACCAACTTTTCCACACAAGTCCAACAGGTTTGGACACAAACGACCCGAAAACTGCAGTTAGAGCAAGGCAAAGACCAACACTTTGGCTTCTAAGAGAAGAGAGCAAGGAGCTTGCATCCTTGATTGGCAAATTCTCAGCACGTTACACAGAGGAGCTTACTCAGTCCTACCCGGTATCCCAGAGAGCGGGTCTGCTTGATATGCTTTTCAGATGATGAGCCTGAGGACTGCAGGCATGGGGAAGTTTCCAGAATTTTCCAGCCCATCAGTAGTGGAGCAAGATCTAGAAGCCAGATCTGTTTAGATCCAAAACACATTTTCTTTCTCCAGCCCTGCACTGTCTTCATCATCTGTCCCCTGTATACCTGTCCCACATCACCAACTGCTATGGCCCCAGGAACACACACACACACACACACACACACACACTGACACACACATACACACACAAACACAGAGATTCACAGAGACCTACATGTAGACACACACACATACACACAAACACACTGACACATGCAAACACACACACACACCAACACAGACACACACACACAAACACAGATTCATAGAGACCTACACGTAGACACACACACACAACACATACACACTCCTTCTCTCCCCCTTACTCTCACCCTCTCTCTCACCCTCCCTGTTTCCCTCCCTAGTTCCTGAAAGTTTTAGACTTCCTGCTACTGGCATGACTTTCCACTCCCTTCCACACACGAGGAAGCCTTCCTGGACCTTCCTCTCAGGAGGAACGCCTCTCTGAAGCTCCACGTGCTGGGTCCTGGCCACAGTCACTTACTGCTCTGTGTTTTCATGACTTGTCCCAACAGCCTGCCCCACCATGGTGAACCCCGAGCTTCTCAAGGGGAGGGGCCATGCCTCAGTGACCTCCCCAGTTCTTGCTCTGGTCCTGCCACAAAGAACATATGAGGGAGCTTTGAAGGACTCACACCTATTTGCTTCGGCCACAGCCAGAGCCAGGCCCCAGAGCAGGGCGGGTCTCCTCCACCCAGGAAGCCCTCCATGCACATCACAGCCACCGTCAGAGGCACACAGCTGTCTCCCTGCATCCCAGCCCACCCGTGTCTACAAGCAGCCTACAGCCACATCTCCATGGAGACACCAGCCCCGCAGCCCAAATAGCCCATTCTGTCAAGCTACTTTCATTCCTCAATCCCCTTTCTTGGCAGAAGATTTGATTTAAAAAAAGAGAGAGAGAGAGAGAGAGAGAGAGAGAGAATCAGGTCAGCAAAACTGGTTTGGAAAATTAGAAATCATCCTCCAAGCTCTGATGTGTGGCACTGCTAGGAACGCCAGTAGGGTTTCCGAGCCAAATAAACTACTCCACGTCTTCCTATAAACCTTGTGAGGGTGAGAAAGCAGGTCTGCCAATGCCGCAACAGCCACATGGCAGAGGGTCCTCAGACAGGAGTCAGCTGTGCTTGGGGTGACAGCATCTTGGCTCCTCTCCGCCGTTTGCCACCTTTGTCCACAAGGAGGAAGGAGTCTGTACCCCATCTTCTACCTCTTCTCCCCCCCCCCCGCCACTCCCCCCCCACATACGCATGTACCCATTCCGCCTGGAGGAGTCTTGGAGGAATTTTTACAGAGACCGTTACTCTTGGAAAGGTCTACTTGCAAGTTTGGTGCTTGGCTGGTGCCCTGGAACTTGCACATCGAAGGGTCTCGCCATTCCCAGAACTAATAAGAGTGGCTCACTGTGCCTAAACTATACAAATAATATGGTTGTGCTGAACTCTCGCCTTCCTTCTGGGGCTCTAGAACTTGGGTATGTGCTAGGCGGGGGGTGCATACGTGACCAGCTCCTAGTAAAAACCCTGGGCAATGAGTCTCTAATGAGTTGCCTGGTAGATGCCATTTCATGCATGTCACAACTCATCACTGGGGGAATTGTGTCTGATGTGACTCCACGAGGAGAGGACTCTGGAAGCTTGTGCCTGCCTTTGAACTTTGGACTTTATCCCATGCATCTCTTTCCTTCACTGACTGTGTTTGGTATCCTTTCCCTATAATAAAGCACGGTGCTGAATATAGCTATACAGTGGGCCCTGTGAGTCTTTAAGTGAATCTAGAGGTGGTCCCAGAGACCTCTGATAGAGCTCCCTCACTATCCCCCTTTCTGGTTCCCCTAAACGAGAGGCATCGTGGATCTTACTTTTCAGAGCCTGGCCAGCAGTATCTATAGACACTGTGACTTAAAGACAGGCCTCAGATTCCAGCCCTTAACCTTGCCCTTCCTGCCCCTCTGAGTTCAGGCCCCATAAATACCTCTTCTTTTCTTGCTTCATGGATCATGACAGGGTAAGGGTCTCCTCCTGCCATCTCTTCTCTCCCTGTGGCATCTTGACCTGGCTAATACTGGGTAAGCCCGATGTTAGGATTTGGGAGCAAACTCTCTCTCTCCTATCTTCCAGCTCACATTTCTTCCCTCTGGTGATAGTGCATGTGCTTTCGACTGCCCTTCCCTCAAATTGTAGTCCGAGATCCCTCCTTGGGGTGAGGGTGGGAAAACCAAGAGGAGAAGCCAGAGACCCTCTAGGCCTCCCACCAATAGCTTCATGGCCACTCTGCTCATGGAAGAAGTTGTCTCTCAGATTATGGGGCACTCACCAGGAGTACTTTGCCTCCTTATATACAGACCGTCCTTGGCAGGGAGCCTCAGAAGGAAAGCACAGAAAGATTCCGGCACCCCAAACTCTTCCTAGTTCTTGTCACTTTACAGACGTGGGTAGGTGGGCTGACTCCATAGCCACATGGCCCAGTCAAGATGTTCACCATCTTCAACTTCCAGTAATACGTAGAAGCTGAGCCTGCCCTCAAGGCCCAAATATTCTCAGATCAGCCGAGTATGTTTCAGTGTGGCCTCAGGTGGGACATTTCCCATCAGTCCGTTCTGTCCCGATGAAGAGAGAAAAATGGAATCGTGGTCCCATTTACATTTCCCCAGCCTCAGCTTTCTCATCTGGTGATAGGGATCGTCATAACTACCTTGAAGCACTGGAGTAAGCATAAAGTGAGATGACGATGTGAAAATATGGAGCACAATGCCCGGCACGGAGTCAATGCCCAGAGATGTCCATCCCATTCCTAGTTCTCACCAAGGATCTGGGAAGAACAGACATACCTCAGGATCTAGTCTTATTCCCTTTGACTGTCCCACAGTTCCAGGTTTTGAATGATGGTTTGTTTGTTTGTTTCATGCCAAACAAACTGCATTCGTTGAAAGCTAATGAATTCATTCTCCTATTTTTAGATTCCTTGGACTTACGGACAGACCCGTGAAGGAAAGATGACCAGAGTGACCAAAACAAAGACCCATGATGTTTTTGTGGGTCTGTGTGGCTGGCTTAGTCTGAAGGAAAGAAATTGTTTGGATTTTATGAAATACCCAGACAAGACTGAAGACAGCCATCACTACTGGTCAGGGCTGGTCCGAAGCCAATGCAGACTCAGAACTGACGTTCTCTCTACTTTCAGCTCCTCTCCCTGCCTTTTGCATGACTTTGGAGCCTCCATTTCTTCATCTATAAGATGGGAACATGTAAGCAGTACATGTTCAGCAAATGGCAGAATGATTTGTCATATTACCTCTTGGACAGAAATGCTGACCCTAAAATGACATGGTAAGTCTTGAGAGTGAGCATTTGTTTTGTTCACGCCCATATTCTGTTTAATTCCTCTGTTGGGGTCTGTTCCTGGAGAAGCAGGTGGCTTTGCTTATAGGCTGTTTCCACATCCAAGAGGAGTGCATTGCAAAGGTTTAAGATAGACAGTAAGACTTATTATTAACATAGTACGGTTGTTTTAACTTTATTTTATAATTTTTAAAACCCACACTATAAGGTAAGTCTTATCATTTATAAATGAGGAAGGTAAGACATAAGTCGGTTAAGCGTCTGACTTCGGCTCAGGTCATGATCTCACAGTTCGTGAATTCGAGCCCAGCATCGGGCTCTGTGCTGACAGCTCAGAGCCCGGAGCCTGATTCAGATTCTATGCCTTCCTCTCTCTCTCTGCCCCTCCCCCGCTCATACTCTGCCTCTGTCTCCGTCTCTGTCTCTACCTCTCTCTCTTTCAAAAATAAATAAACATTAAAAATTGTTTTAAAAATAAAATAAATGAGGCACATAAGACCCAAAGACACTAAGTCACTGGCCCACGTAAACTCAAATAATGAACTGAGAAGCAGAATTTGAACTTAGGTGCAATGCCAAAGGCTGTGTGTATCTTCCACTCATTCTACTTCCTCTAGAATGGCTGCTAGTAGAGTGGCTGTTTGGAATACAAAGATCTTCTCCATCTCTAAACCAAAAAGATTGTGTTATTACACTGTTTGGCCAGCCCCCTGTGGAAACCCCCAAAACCCATTAAAGAAGCCTATTCTCTAGGGCCCCAGTGAATCCCGCTAAGTAAATTGCCTTTTGAAAGGAAAAGGAAAATGAAACATCTGTGGCCTCAAACTTTATATGAGCAATAATTCAAGAGTCTTTTTCAGAACCCAGAAAGAGAAATTCCCTATGGAAGGAGAGGTGCAGAAGTGTGGACCCAGCTAGAGCCAGGAATTCATTAATATTTGTAGAACCCTTGAAAGAGAAAAAGCATAAGTTAAACTGGAACATTCCAAAGCAACTCTTTTCTCAGTTTAATTTGCCATTGGCATAATCATTAGAAAGAAGAAATGAGGGTCTGGGAGCCCAGCTTATGTGGGAGATAAATCTCTGGCCTCCTGAAGTATTCTTCATTTCAAAAGTACAAACCATTGTTCGACTTGGACCAGATGATTTTAAGATCTTTGAGAGGGAGACTTTTATGGGATGGAGAGGCTGAGGCCTTACTTCACAAGGTTTTGTCTTTCTAAGTTGATAAGTGAAAGACAAGCACAGAATAGAGATATAAACAAGTGCACCCTTGATCTAAACAACCTATTAAGATGCAAGGAGTCCGGGGCGCCTGGGTGGCTCAGTTGGTTAAGCGTCCGACTTCGGCTCAGGTCATGATATCACAGTTCATGAGTTCGAGCCCCACATTGGGCTCTGTGCTGACAGCTCAGAGCCTGGAGCCTGCTTCAGATTCTGTGTCTCCCTCTCTCTCTGCCCCTCCCCTGCGCATGCTCTGTCTCCCTCTGTCTCAAAAATAAATAAATGTTAAAAGAATTTTTTTTTTAAAGATGCAAGGAGTTAGCATTTCCTGGTCACCTACTATGTGCAAGTACAGAACAGACAAGCAACATAAACGAGGGAAGAGGGCCAGGTGTAAGGCAATACACCTGGGGAAAATGCCCCACCTACAGGGGACAGTGGCTGCTCAGGCACTGTTGTCAAGGACAGGAACAAGAACCTATTACAGCTGATTTTCTGCTTTTTCCAGAAAAGATGGAGATCCTGAACTTTAAGTGACATGTCCCAATTTTTAAATTAGGGGCCGCAGGTGCAAACCTATGTTTTCTCTCATTATTCACCTTAAATGTTTCATTTCAAAGACCTTATAAACTTGGTCTTTCTAACCCTACTTTATAGGAAATAAGGATCCAAAAGTGGCTGGTGCAGGGTCAGATAGCGATAAAGGTTGAAACCAGGACTTGGCCCCTGGAAGGATCCTAGGAGGGAAGTGATGAGGTCCAAGGCGAGGCAATGCATGTGAGTGGTTTGGGGCTGAGCAGAAAGCCAGTACGACCAACTACTGTACAGGGCAGTGGGGGTGGGTATTAAAGGGCTCTAGAGCATGTGTCCACAAAACATCTCCAAAGAGGACTAGCACCTTCTACCACAGAGGATGCGGGGGCTGTGGAGGTGTGGAGAAGGACCTGACATTTATTGAGTATCTGCTATGAGCCAGGCACTGAGTTTTGCATGCATTGCCCTTTTGAGTCCACACAACGACTGTCTGATGAAGATATTACTGTCCCTATCTTACCGAGGCAAGGTGAGGGGACTTCCCAGGGTCACACAGCAAGGCCAGGTCAAGGCCTTCTTTCTAACATGTGCTCAGAGCACCTGGGCCTGCCTCCCACCTGGGCTGCTGAGCCAGGTGAGTCCTGGAGCTTCTCCTGCAAACTTGTCACCCACCAGCATTTTGCAAATACGGTCCCTGGACAAGGAGGCTGTCACAAATCTGGCCGGGGCTCTTTTGCACAAGGTGAAACTCAGTAAATTAAGATGTCTTGCTGTTTCCACAAGGAGTGACTGGAGCTACAAATTTGACCCAACATGCAGGCAAATGGGCTGTGAGCAGCGAGGTCATGCAGTTGATCTACTGCTGTCATGATTATGATTTTAATTCACGGTGAAGAAAAACAAAAGGCTTTTAAGGGATCAGCATACAGGTGGTGCAGAAGTTCAGTGTTGGCTTTGCAGAGGTTGGGATGCAGGGGTTTAAAAGGGAAGCAGTGGGAGGTGGGAGAAGCAGGTAGGCTCTAGCAACAGACTGGCCTGGGATCCGTCTCTGCTCTACCATCTTCAGGCTGTGTGATCTCAAGCAAGTAGCACCACCTCTCTGAGCCTCAGTCTCCCATCTGCAAAAATGGAATGAGCATACCAGCTACCTACCAGACACATCGGAAGGACTCCCAAAGACATTGGACATAAAGCTCCCAACGATGCTGGATATCATTACTGCCATTATTATTGAAATGACATTCCGTAAGCAGTCGCCCCGTAGAGCCAACTGCTTCACTTCCTGTCACGGAAATGGTCGATTCTTAGCTGTACCTCTTAATTTCATCAAAAATGATCTCATGAGTCAGAGCCGTTATGAACGTTTGCATGGTGTTCTTGCATTTCGCCCACTCTCCCTGGCTCCCAATAACGGAGGCGCATGTCCCTCATAAATTGTTCGGACTCTACGTACACGAGCATATCACCCAGAAGACACACAAGGTTGTGCACACAGCCAGCCTGCAAGGCCACGGAGAGACCTCTCCGCAGAACGTGAAAACAAGGGCTTGGAACCTAATGAAATTACCTTCCCTCTGCCGAGTTCCCTGCAGGAATTGCAGTCTGGGCCCCAGTTCGTGTGCTTATTCAACTGTGACCTCAGGCCTTCCCCTCTCAGCAGGCCCAGGAGGATGAGTTGGACATCGTGATTCAGAGCGACGGGTCAGTGCCATTTCCCATACGCTGCTCTTTGCAGGATTGCAGAAAACCAAAGGGTTGGGAGTGAGGATCCGGTCGGGGCTGCTTCCCTGACATAAAAATCAAGCAGGGCAGGAGATGCAGAGAGTAGAATGTTCTTAGTGACAGGCTCCACGGCTGAGAAAGCCAGCTTGACATTCACCTGTGCTGTTTTCTCCTTGAGAGTCCCCAGCCTTGAGGATTCATCTTGGCAGGTCCCTGTCTCTGGCCAGGGCTTGGCAGCAGTAGGGGTTCAATAAATCTGTACTGAGTCAGTAAATGCCACCCAACTAGTTTCATTCATCTGATTTTTATGGCACGCCTTCCCCCATCTTTTCCCAGAAATGATCGAAGGCAACTTACATGCTACGTGATTTAGTAATCACTAACATTTGCTGAGTGCTCCCAGTGTACCAAGTGCTGCCTTGAGTACATCACAGGGCTTCTCCCCTGTGTCTTCACAACAATCCTTTGTGATAGCTATTGTTAGGATTATCCACATTTCACCGATGAGGAAACTAGTAAGGAAGTAAATGGAAGGAACAAAGACGGGATAGATTGGAGGCAGGTGTTGTAACAGTGCCCATACTTGGAGCAAGGGGCCAAAACTCGACTCAGTGTTTGCTAGCAGCCTGGCCAAAGAAAGGAAATGGATCTGCTAGAGTCCAGAAGACAAAAACAAGCTGCTCAGAAGACGCACAGATGGTTCCTATCTGACATGTGTGGCCTTGGGCAAGTCACCTCTCTCACCCTCCGTGTTTTCCTCCGTACAAAGGGAGTGCGTACAGTAATGTCCCCGTACCAGGGCAGTTATGAAGGTCCAGGAGATGATAAAGACAGCAAGCCCAGTGCCTGAAGCCCAGAAGACACGCTATGTATATACGGCCTCCTATCTTTTCTCTGGCCTTTCTCCCCCATCCACTTATTGAAGGAGGCATCTTGGAGCGTGGGTGTTTAACTGTAAAATCATTGGCAAGGCTGCCCAGCCAGCTCATTATTACTTAAAAAAGAAGAAAGGAGCCGTGCAAGGCATCTCGGGGCTTTTCAAACACGCCTGCTTCTGAATTTCATGAGCAGTGGGTGGCTGAATGGTTTGGTGAGTTCCAGCCTGCGCCCTGCTTGAAATCCACGTTAAATGAAAGGTGCCTCCAACTCCCCATTATGGTGCCGTGCCCTGGGAGGCTCAGGAAAGTCACGCTTTTCTGACATCTCCTGCAGCCGAGAAAGGCAATTGATTTTCCTGGCCTCATTTTCGTGTTTTAAAGAACTATTTCCCCAGGGCTCCTCTGAGAACTGAAAACGGAGACAAATCTCATTCATATGTTACCATGTCACCTAAAGCCTAATCATGCACCTGACAACAGATATTGGCAGAACACCTAGTCCATAGCAGGCCCAGGGCCAGGCACATGGGACCCAGGAGAGCCCTTTAGAAGGAAAGCTGTGATGAAGACAGCACCACGCAACTAAGCCAGCCCGGAAGGAGAGCACGAATGGTGATGTGGGCAGAGAGAACAGCGTGTGTAAAGGTGTGCGGGCACGGATGGTACGTGATGGTGAAAGACAAAGCTTGATAGGTAAATAGAGGCAAGCTCGAGGAGCATGGGGTCAGAGTGGAGTTTATTGGGAGAACAGGAGAGCTAACATGTGTTTAATATCCAGTGTTCACTGATGTGGTTCCGTTTGAACATTAAATATTACTCTGGCAGTTTGGATGGAAATTGAATTGGAAGGGGTGAAATTGGGAGGTAGGAAGACCAGTCAAGGGCTCTAAAAATAATCCAGACCTGAACACATAGGCCATGAGTGGCTTCTTCAGAGCCTAGTACGGAGCTAGGTATTTGGGGAACTAAACCTAGGGCTACGGGATGTCCACTGTGTTTTGATGCTTTACAAATATTTTCTCGTCTAAGTATTTCTAAACAAGATGGGTATCTCCATTTTACAGATAAAAAAAAAAAAAAAAAAAAACCTAGCTTGGGGAAGTAAAGAGAGGTGAATCAGAGCTCCACTACTGAAGCTCAGTGTGGCTCTACTATGCATACCAGTGTCACAAGATGACAGCAGACTCCAACACGAAAGGAGAGACAATTTGCTGTGTGATGGAGTCACATGTTGTACTCTAGAGCCAACATAATTCGTGGATGCCTAAAGGGTAAACTGTAAATGCAGAGCCCTGAACTCTATTAATATTCAATGATAAATGATGTTGCTTTAAAATCAAATAAATACACACAGATGGAGGGTTTGGCCATATGCCATCATCCCAGGAACATTAGATTGTGGGCCCTTGTCTGGCACTTCCGTGAATCACCCGTACCACCTACCCCAAGGCCTGGGTCACAGTGGCTATTCGGGAAATACTTATTGACTGAATGGGGCCACTTAGGAAAAAAATGCTGAAGGGGGTTACAATTAAGAAAATGACAATGGGTGCATTTCAAAAGAAAAGCTTTCAAAGCTTTAGAGAGGTAGCCGGGTACAAATAAAACTTGTTTACTAATTTTTCATATATTTACTGAAAACCCCTATAGCCTCTCAATGATGCTAAGTCAGAAACCTTTATGTTTTAATTCTTTTTAAAAAAAAATTCAAATTTCTTTCAAATTTTCTAGAGCACTGAGAAAGAAAAAACTATGTTCATTCTCTTTACAAAGGCAGCATAATAATAATACTGTACCTGACAAAGATGCCACACACACAAAATCACCCGACATAACCTCACAACATTATTAAAGCAAAATTTCCAAATAATATATTATCCAACAGAATTCAGTCATATACCATGACCAAATGTGGACATGTGAGAATGCTTAGTATTTAAAAGTCCATTTGTATAATTTACCATAATGCCAGGCCAAAGACAAAGTATATGATCCCTTCCATACATGCAGAAAAGGCATTTGGGGAGAAAAAAAAGCCTATCAAAATGTAAATGACAAAATGTTGGAAATAGCAGACCTGAAACTATTGGCCAATGCCATTAGACAAGAAAATGACATTAGGAGTCTAAAAACCAGCTACAGGGGAAAGAGCACAAGAAAAGTAAATATCAGAAGGGGAAGCAATATTAGCATTATTGGCAAATGGTACAATTACATATATAGAGAAGACAGGGGGTTACATTTTTTAAAAGATTATTAAAAATGAGAAGTTAGTGACAACTACCTGGTGGCAAATAAATGTACAAAATTCAAAAGCATTTTAATTAAGTGTAAATAATGACCAGTTAGAAAATATAATGGAAGAAAAGGCCCCTTTTACAATATCAACAGAAAATAGGTAAACTACTTTGGAAGAAGTACTTTAATCAAAACTGTAAAGATGATTTTAAAGCTCGGCTAGAACTTCTAAAAAAGACTTTGGCAGATGCAAAGTTAAATTTGTAGCTACATAGACCCAATACTTTAAAGATGTAGCTTCTCCTCAAATTAATCTATAAATTCTTGTAACTAATATTAAAAAGTAGCATGAGTTTTTAGAAACCTAAAAAGTATATTAGTATTTATCTGGAAAAGCAAAGACAGTAGAAGGGGTAAGGTGTCTCTGAAAAATCAAAGGAATGAGGGAAGAACAGTGTATACAGATTGTAAGACGTGTTATAAAATTATGTAATTGACACAATTTGGTATTGTCTCAATTTTCAATACCAAATAATCATATGATCAATGAAAGAAGAGAGAGCCCAGCAGTAAACTCAAATATAGATAGGAATGCAGTATCTAAAAACAGTGGCATGACAAGTCAGAGAGAGGAAGGATTAACTAATGAATGTGGAACAAGTAGTAAACTGCCATTCACAAAAGAAGAAAGTTGGATTCCTACCTTACTCATTGCAAATTCCAGATGGATCAAAATTTTAACATAGAAAATAAAATCATAAAAGTACCAGAAGAAGACATGAGTTTAGGGTGGGAGAAGGCCTTGATTTTTATAGAGTCAAATGTATCAATATTTTCCTTTATGCCTTCTGGAGTTGGTGATTAATTTAAGTTAAAGCAAAAGTAGGACATCCTGCAGGCTTAAAAAAAGAAGTTACACCATAAACAAAACCAAAAGGCAAAGGACAACTAAGAAAGTACCAAATAAGTGAGAGTGACTAAATCCTTAGCTTTGGAAAGAGGCCACACACATCAGGAGGTAGGAATAGCATGTGGTCCAACCAAATTGGATGTTTTTCAGGAAGGAAGCAAAGGTCAAACAGTCAATTAGTAAACAGAAAGGGGGCTCCATCTCACTGATACTGAAAGATATAGAAACATAAACAAAAGTGAGGTGCTATTTACTATATATCAGATGAATAAACCTTTTAAAGATTGTTAAAATTAGCAATGTGGGGAAGAACACACTTGGCCAAACCTATTAAAATTGAAGATCCACAGACTCTCTGGCAAAGCTTGTAAGATAAAGATTCCTATATTCTACAAATGTACTTGAAAAATATATGAAAGATTGTGTGTGTGTGTGTGTGTGTGTGTATAGACACGCACACTAGGAAGTTCACTGCAGCAGGGTTTCTAACGACAAAAGACCAAAAGCTAGAACAACAATAGGGCACTGATTGGGAAAGATTATGAAAACCTTCAGTCTATAGTCATTAACAAGAACAAAAAAGGATCTCAGTGTGCTGATGTAGAAAGATCTCTGAGACATATTATTAAGAGAAAAAATGCAAGGTGCAGAAGAATATATATAAAACAGTCCCTTTTGAGGAAACCAAAAGGATATCAAATGTATATATGCATATATAAATCTATATATGCTGACATGTAGAAAATGTGTTTAGATAATAACATAAACCATTCCTGGGCCATCCCAAAGAGCTTTCTGCAGTGATGGAAATATCCTATAAATTTGAGCTATCCAATATGGTAGCCACTAGACTCCTGTGGCAATTGAACACTTGAAATGCAGCTTGTGTGACTAAGGAATTAAATTTTGAATTTTATTTCATTTTGGTTGATTTAAATGAGTACAGCCACATCTGGCTAGAGGTTTCCAGTCTGGGCAGCATAGATATAGACAATGGGTATTTGAGGTGAGAAAGATTATGAAGGGAGAGAAAGGGAGACATTTTTCAGTTTATGCCTCTTATAGTCTTGGAACTTTGCACATGTAGATGTGTTACTCTTATTTAAAGAGAAGAGTCACTGACCACCTATTGTTTTCAAGGCCACGGGGGATGTAGAACTCAGCCAGGGGTGGTATCTGTTTTCAAGAGCCCAGGCTTTCACAGCATGCTGGAAAATCGCAGTTAAGAAAATAACTGCACAAAGGAGGTCAAGTTGACCAATGCTCTCCAGGGAGGAAAACCCCAGAGGAAACAGGTCCACATTTGACAGCGGGGAAGAGACAGCGGGGAAGAGAGGACAGGCTACTAGGATGGGCTTCATTCAGGGAGAGATGCTTGAGCCAGGTCAATGAGATAAATAAGTGTGCACTAGACCCTGGAGGAGAGAAAAGTATTCAGAGTGCAGGAAACAGCTAAACTGAGGAGTGGAGGAGATAGGGCAGAGGGGGCCCAGGATTCTGTGAATAATATAGGTTCGTGGGCGGAGTTTGAAGGCAGGAAGGAGGGGAGATTGAAGAGATGAGCAAAAGACACATTCTGAGGACCGTGTATAATGAACTAAACAGTTCAGATTTCACCGTGAAGGCCAGGGAAAGCCCCAACATGATTTCAAGCAAGAGTAAGGAGTGATCGTGATGACTTTGAGAAGGGACACACGCTGGCTGTGACATGGAATGTCAAAATCAAAGGCTGAAGCTGGAAATGAGGGGGCAGTTGAAATATATACAAGACTTATTTTTGTCCTCTATAGAGAAATAATAATAAAGCTATTTATGGGTCTAAAATTGCACTCTGCCCATGAAACAATCACATTTGGTCTCTTTAGAGTTATACAGTACCAAGGGAAAAGAAAATTTAAAGGGCAGTATTTTTCCCAGCTCCCAAGGCCATCTCACTTTTCTTGAGCCCCTAGAACCTTGAGAAGTCTTTTGTCTTTACCTTAACTAATTTTTCCAGGGCCTCAAATCTCCAGGACATGGCTAGGATAAGAACCTGAATACTCAACGAATCTGACTCCACGAATCTCAGTGGGGCAAGAGTGACATGATTCCTGTTTTTAGACCACTAAACATGGTGGCAAATCCTAGACCAATGCTTTTTAGCCTTGGCACCCATGACATTTGGTACAGGATAATTCCTCTTTATAGGGGTCATCCAATGCATTATAAGCTGTTTATCAGCATCTCTGGCCTCTACCTACTAAATGCCAGTAGTATACACACACGTGCACACACAAACACATGCACTTGCCACAGCTGCGACAACCACAAATGTCTCCATACATTGCCAAATGTCTCCTGGATGCAAAATCATCCCTGCTTGAGAACCACTGTAAGAACATCGGAGACAGAGGAGCCCTTGGGGACAATCCCACCCAACTTCCTCATTTTACAGATGGGAAAACTGAGGTCCAGAGATTGAGACTAGAAGTCAGGCTTCCTTACCCAGGTAAGAGATTTTCTTGGACACTAGAGATCTTTTTCTTAGCTTCAAAGAAATGTAGTTAAAAAAAAACTGGCAGAATTTTCATTTGGGTCAGTTTCATCTACATGCATATTCATTTATACATTCTCTCTCTTCTCTCTGCCCTCTTTCTTTCCCTGATACACATGATTCATCCTCAAATTTCTATTTACTGATTTGGTTTTCTAGCCACAAATGCAACCAAAATTATTATTATTATTATATTTAAAATTTTTTTAAGTTTATTTATTTATTTTGTTTATTTATTTATTTATGGAGAAAGAGAGAATGTAAGCAGAGCCTGGGCAGAGAGAGAGAGAGAGAGAGAGAGAGAGAGTGAGAGAGAGAATCCCAAGCAGGTTCGGTGCTGTCACCACAGAACCCAATCTGGGGCTCGAACTTACAAACTGTGAAATCACGACCTGAGTCAAAATCAAGAGTTGGACCCTCAACTGACTGAGCCACCCAGGCGTCCCTCTTATAATTATGTTATTATTAGAACATCCACTCTCTCTAATTCAGCACTTTTTTTCATTTTCCACTTGTTCGCATTGAAGAGGTTAAGGGGAAGATATCTAATATATATCAGGGGCTACTATGTGCCAGGCCCTCTGACAGGTACATCACAAACATAATCAGGGGCCCCTGGGTGGCTTAGTCGGTTAAGTGTCCAACTTCGGCTCAGGTCATGGTTTGTGAGTTCAAGCCCTGCATCAGTCTCTGTGCTGACAGCTCGGAGCCTGGAGCCTTCTTAAGATTCTATGTCTCCCTCTGTCTGTCTCCCTCAAAATAAATTAACATTAAAAAAATTAAAAAAAAAACATAATAATTGCAACAATCCTCGTAAGTGGGCATTGGTATCCCCATTTTGCAAAAGAGGAAACTGAGGCTCACGGGGATGAGGTAACTTGCCCAAGGTCAAACAGCGCTCTAGAATGAGTGTTCTAGAACTAAATTCAAACCAGCACCGATCAGATTGCATAACGCGACTGAGTTCAAGTTGTGGGGAAGTAGAATGAGCTCACGATTAACACCCAAGTAAGTGCTGACTGTTCTCAGAGAACCAAATTCCCTCCCAGTTTCTCGGATCATGGGGCTGAGGAGCTTGTCAGCACCTCCAGAAGGAAGCGAGGCCTCTGTGGCAGTTGCTATGACAACTAATTTTCTTATAATTATAGAACATTGTGGTGACACGCAAGCTGCACATACACTTTGTTAGGACCTGTCTGCCTCTGACAGTTCCAGGAACTTAAACATTGCAAGTTTTTTTAAAATCACATTTAGTATAATCGCACATTACAGTGGTGGAGGCCCGGAGAGCAAGAACATCAGGAGATGAACCCTCCCACCGTGTGATGGGACCATGAGGCAAAGCCACATAACAAGCAGTGAGGAAAATGGCATTCGTCCCTTGGGAACTTTTGCTTCTCTTTTTCCTTTTTGGATCAATGCATTTCAGGGCTTGGCCAAACCGTGGATTCAAAGAAAAGAAAGAAGAAGAGAGCCAAAGCAAAATTAGACTAATGCTTGGCAAACGGCAAGGATAGGCAGCAAAATTTAGCATTCTACCATAACAACACTTTTCAGTTTAGTTTAATTGAGCCAATTCCCAAAATGTGCAGGGTTTCCCAATTTGGAAGATGGGTATAGACAAAAGACCACATACACACACTCACACATACACTCAAGAACACCCATAGAGGGGCGCCTGGGTGGCTCAGTCAGTTAAGCATCTGACTCTTGATTTTGGCTCAGGTCATGATCTCAGCGTTGTGAGAGTGAGCCCCACATTGGGTTCTGCACTGGGCATGAAGCCTGCTTAATATAATATTCTCTCTCTCTCTCCCTCTACCCTTCCCCCACTTGCTCTCTAAGAAAGAAAGAAAGAAAGAAAGAAAGAAAGAAAGAAAGAAAGAAAGAAAGAAAGAAAGAAAGAAAACATCCATAGACACACAATCACACTGGGTCAGAAAAGCCTGATTCTACCCCTTTTTGGCTGTGTGATCTTGAGTATCTCAACTAACATCTCTGATCTGAAGTTTTCTCCTCTGTATCCTGAAAATTGATGCCTACTTCATGAGGTACGGTGAAGATGAAATGGAAAATGAGTAGCAAACCACCTGACACATATAGAAGTTCAATAAAATGGACGTTATTGTTATTAATTAATTAATTACAAATAATAATTTGTAAATATTGTTTTACTTTCCATGAACACTGTCCTCTCATTACCCCGACGAGGGATTGGAGGAAATATTATGAAGCCCCTGCCTTCGGTAGCACCTAGCCGGGTAGCAGGAGATCTCAGCCGAAGCAGAGACAGCACAGGGGCCGAGGGAAATGTTGGGACTGTGGGGCTCCCAGATGAGAAACTGGCATGGGGAATCGAGGACTGGTTTCTGGAGGAGGTGACATTTGAGCTGGTCACAAGGCAGAGCACGTGGGATAGAGTAGAGGGAAAACCTCCCAGGCAAAGACCTGGAGGGGAGAACAGGCATGGCAGCCTTGCAGAACTATGAGAAAGCTGAAGCCCTGGGCATGCAGGAGATCAGCGGCAGAGGAACTGGAACTAGCAGCAAGGGCCACCTCCAGACAAGCCTGCAACGCCAGCTATTGCCTGTAGGAAGCAGGGAGCCACTGAAGATTTCTCAAGCAAGATCTCATGATCCAATCTGATTTTGCTCATGACGGGTGGAAGGGGGTGAGACAGAGACGGAAGGTCAAAAGCTGGCGCGGTGGACAGGGTGAGTGAGGAGGGCCAGGTGTGCCAGGACAGTGTCAGGTGAGACGGAAGGAGGCATGGCTTCCCACTGGTGGTCCTACCTAGGTGGCTGCATCCCTTCTGGTCTGATGACCAGCTCCCCGGAAATGAAACTATTATATAAGTACGAGAGCTCCCATCGTGCAGCGTTAGTTTATATTAACTCCATCCTCATGCCAGGCTTAGACTGTGGACATCACTATCCCATTTTACAGATCGGGAAACAGAGGTTCAGAAAGGTGAAGTGACCTGCTTTAGTTCCCACAAAGCCCCGACCCATGCATTTCCCCTTCTTCCATATGGCCTTTCGTGGCACCCTTGGGGAGGGGGCGTGATTCACATGTTCGCCCATTTCCATGGTTGGTTACAAGCTTCCAATAGTTTAACAGCTGGTTTGCAGATTTGTCTTCATAACTGGCTCTCAGGAGAGGGTGTGAGCCAGCACCAGCCCACCCTGCAGGAGTCCCACAGGGAAGAGGAATATTCACAAAACTCTAGCAGTCTTCTTGTACATCCAATGTATTCACCAGCCACTTGCTTTCTTGCAGCATTTACTTACCAGTGTTTGTTTGCATCAACAAGCACTAGAAGCCAGCAATAAAACCAGTTTCAGTTATTTGACTATGGTATGGTCACTGAGTCGCCCGGGCCCTCCCTCAAACCCTGAGCACATTTCTTCTGAGACAGCACCATGGATGTTTTTGTTCAAAAAAAAAAAAAAAAAAAACCACATTTGTTTTTCAACGATCAATTAATAACAATATGTATTTCTGGAAGTTACTCTAACAGTGCAATTCCATCAAGCTCGGAGAAAGCGTCCAGACGAAACCATAGGCCTGCATCTTTATTCTGATGTTCAGTAAAACCCTAGCCAGAAATGCAAGAATAAACATCAAACACGATCGTGGCCTTTTCTCCACCAAGTACTCATATTGCAGATTCTTTCCAGACTGGGTAATGACTCTGCTCTTAACCCAGCAGGCCATGTTTTTAATAACTCACCTCAGAATAAAAAAAAAAATTTTTAAATAGGAGAGCAATAAAAACCAAGACAACAGATAATAAAGTAAAGCATCTTATCTCCATTTGCCGCTGTCAGCAAGGATTAGAATCCCTCCTGAGGGAAGCAGCCCCTGGGGTTTGGATGAAAAATTGGCAGAAGCAAACGGCAAACGTATAAATGGGGTCTCACCTCCCTCAGAATGCAGCATCAAAAAGAAGACATTTATGAGACTGGGTCATTGTCAAGGAGCTTAGAAGCAAAGACGAGGCCCTGATTTTAAATAAAGATATTGAAAACGAGGCAGCCAGAGCTCTGATGTTATTAATAAATGCAGAGTTTCTCGGTCAGCCGGGGGGATTTTTTTTTTTTTTTTGTCTACTCATTCATCTGTTCATTCGGTTATTAAAGGCATCTTTTGGTTCTTAAGGTGGCCAGGTACTGGCGAGGCTCATGGGATACAAAGACGAAGAAGATACCATCGCGGTCCCAAGTGAGTGCAAGACACGGCAGGTAACTGGATGATGTCAACACCATGTAACTGGGGCTAGAATGGAGGCTCGTACAGCAGGTGCAGGAAACCCAAGAGGAAGGATAGACCGTGTGTGCAAGCTGGCAGGACCACACAGGCGGGGGCCATTCGGGATGAGTAGGAATGTGTGCGATGATAAAGGCAGGAAAGGCATTCTGGCTGGAAGGGACAGCACAAACGGACCGGGAAGCAGGCAGCGCACAGTATCGTGGAGGAAGCGCTGTGGGCAGTCGGAGCTTGTGGGATAGGCAGATGAACAGCAGAACTGCAGAAGGGTTTTAAACGTGGCAAAGCCCTCATGGGACGGGCTGCTTGGAAGACTCTTTCTCTGGGGCGGTGAGAGGAATGGACAGGAGCCTGAGAAAGGAGGCAGGGGGGCCCAGGACGAGGCTGGGCCTTGAGAGGATGGGTGAACGGAGAAGAGAGTACAGTTATTGGAGGCTCTCAGGAGGGAGAGGGGCCTGGACTCTTCCAGCTTTTAGATGTGACCACCAAACCTGGCAAGGCTGGTTCTGGCACTGCACTGTGTCCTTTCCTATGTTGGTGTGCGAGTGGGGCAGAGGCCTGAGACAGAGGGCAAGGCCCCGTCACTTGGCCAGATGGAAGAGAAGGAGAAGGAGGAAAGGAAAAACTGGCAGGCAAATGGAAGCAGCCTTGAGAATTGAATGGATCAAAGAGTTGAGTGGATCCGTGGATGGATTTTTGTTTACTTTGTGTTGTTTCTGTGTTGTTGCTTGTTTTTAGGAATGACCCACAGACTCTTATTCTCTGAGAATTACTAGCCCTCCCACTCCCAGTGCTCCCCCACCCTGCTTCTTGATAATGTGTCCATTTGCCTGGCAGGAATGTTGAGTTCTGGTCCCTTTGCACTAATGCATTCCTCCCATTCTGTCTTCTCCCATGGATCGTGCTCTGGGTCTGATCTGCAGACCTCCCCAGGGTCTTTCCCCATGCACTTGGAAAGGCCCCCATCCAAGCTTGCCTAGACCATGGCCACCAGAGTCAGATTTTCTGGACCTGGAATCAGGATGTGGTCAGAAATGAATACTGAGGCAGTTCCAAAAGACTGGGGTTCCAGTTGCCACACACCAGCTTCCCACTCTATGCCAGGCCCTCTGCTGGGAACTGGAGACATGTGGGTAGGCCAGAAGAGACCTTGCCCTCCAGGATCAGAGGCTGGGGGCCGGGCTGTGGATGCAAGAGCAGCCAATTACACTACAGCGGCATTCAAGGCCCCATGTTACCTGCAGAACCAAGAGGAGGCACTACACCCAGCTGAGAGGATCAGAGGAAGCAGCCCAGAGCTGCTGATCTGACAGGGACAGCACAGCTGAGAAGGTGGCCAGAATGTTCTCAACTAATCCACATTTGTGAGCTCCTTCCAGAGCAGGAATTTTGTCTTATGCACTTTGTGTCTCCCAGCAACAGGCATTTGGCCCAGCCCAAAGCAAATAGCAATAAAGACAAAAAAGAAAGGGGAGGAAAAACAAGGAAGGAAATAAGGCAAGCCAGCCACAGAATTGGCAAGGGCAATCCCAGGGCGACATCAAGGTGTGGCAGAGAGAGTGGGATACAGTTGGGTTCTTATTTTGTTCTAACACGTCCGGGCTGAATGGCCTTTGGAGCCACTTCACTTTTCTGACCATCAGTTTCCTCATCTGTAAAATGGGGATAACAACCGAAGTACCTATTGGTTGTTATTAGGCTATAAAGTGGATTAAATGCATATTTTAACAGATACTAGGATTATTCATATTATAACCGATGTATTGAGGAGCAGCCTACCAAAAACCTGCCTACGCTCCTCGGTAGGCAAAAAGGTGGCTCCAGAGACTGTCCATGAATCCAGACATTGAACTGGCTTGTCCTTGAACAATCCCTGCTCATTCCCAAGGGAGAAAGCTGGAAAGGGAGGCCCAGATTTGTCTCAGCCAACAGAGAAAAGCTGGCTAATTAGGCAGGAAGCTAAGAACCCAGGAGGAAGAAAGGGGATCTGAACAGGAAGGAGATAAAAGGATCATTCATTAAGATCTAAAAGGTACCAAGGACTTAACACTATTTGTTAGGTCAACAGTGTGTCCTGGTTTATTGCTGAGGAATCAGGAGCTCAGAAAGGTGAAGTGACCTTCGCAAGGTCATGGAGCCAAGAGGTGACAGGGACGTGACCTCAGTTGCCCAGGTCATTCTAGCCCCAAAGGCCCAGATTACCTCTCATTAACCTGACACAGTGGCCTCCGCATGCGACACTCAGTTCCTTTCCCCACCTGCCTGGGGGACAACCAGGTCTGATAGGATGGCCAGAGGCTCCAGCACCCTGCACAGCTCCAGCACTCGGCGCAGCTCCAGCACCCTGCACAGCTCCAGCACCCAGAGCAGCACTAACACCCTGCACAGCACTTTTCATGGCAAAATCAGCTTTAGAAGAACACGTAGGGGACAGGACTAAGAAAGAAGGAGGGACTCCTCCCTGCATGCTCCTGTCTTCTCCAATAGCCTGATGAACAGGTCCTCCAGTCTGTGACCCCTCGCAAGAGCCTTCTTGGTTTTAGAAAAGACAAACATGCCAGGTGATTCTTTCAGCCAGTCTTTCTCAGTTCATCTCCCCGGCCCATTCTGCCCTCTCATTCTCTCTCACATTGCTTCCGGCTGCTCTGTCCTGGTCAGTTTTGAAACGTGAAGTAGTAAGCCGTTCCTCCTCTACGAAGGCACCGGAACGAGGGACAGGTGTATCCTCGGCAGCCTCACCATTCCCTCTGCTGGTGAGCCATACCCTGAGCAGGAAACTCAGCTGCCGTTCACCAGCACCACACTCTCTCAGACGAACTGGGAATTCTCTGACCTCCAGCGCTGGTCCTCCAGCACAAAGCTCCAGCCTGAGTTCCAGGCCGTTTACTTCCAAGGGTGATCACACCATCCATGCCCTGGATCCCCAGGAACCTCTCACTCCATGCACTCCCCCAGCCCAGATCTCCCAGCTCCTGCTTCAGTGGACAGCATGCCCCTCCCTGCCCAGCCAGCCAAACCAAACACGGAGTCTCTCCCATCCCCCTTTATCCTACCAGGAAAAAATCCTATAAATTCCATCTTCAGAGCAGTCCACCGCGATCCCTGAGCCCTACTGTAGCCGACAGCCCATACCCTGGACTCTTCCTAATTGCCCCCAAAGCCTCCTTCCAGGCCCCTGAGCCATCCCCACACCGCCCAGGGGCAACACTCTTTGAGAAAGCAAAGAGAGGCTCCTGAATGCTCACAGCTTTCATACACAAATGGGTTTGCTCCATAGCTCCCATTTTGTTCCGAGCCGGCAGGGCCCTCTGCCCACACCTGACAGTCAGTGCTGACAAAGGACAGCTGCCCCCAGACCCAATACCCCTTCCTTCCCGACTCCCAGGACTAATCAAGTCAAGCTGCATGGGGCGGGGCGGGGGGGGGGGGCTTCCGCAGGCTCAGATCCTGACTGAGCCCCTCCTCTTCTCTTAGTCGGCTCACTTCTGTTTGAACAGGGAGTGACTGCAAGGGGCAACCTGGAAGAACAGAAAGACCGCTCTGGCCCAGCTCTGAGCCCTGGCCCTGCCCCCTGCTGGCTGGAGGGGCCGGTCACGTCACTGCTCTGGGCCATAGTTCCCCTTCCAGACATGGAGGATTACATCAGTCTCTCAGGGGCTTGTGGACATTAAATATGATTAAATAGCAACATCACCAAAAGTGCTCAAAGAAGAGAAAAAAAATCATCCAACACCACCACTGATAACATGGCCACAGATGACATATGTTGATACATTTCTTTCCACATTTTTTCCCCCTCTGTTTACTTGTGTTTTTTTTTTCCATAATTCCAATCCTGGAAAACATACCATTTTAATCTCTGCTTTTTTCACTTAACTTTCTCTCCGAAGGATTTGCCCAAATTACTGTGTGTCTTCATCATAATAGTTTTATTTATTTATTTAAAAACATTTTATGTATTTTATTTTGAGAGACAGAGACAGAGAGCGAGTGGGGAGGGGCAGAAAGAAAGGGAGACACAGAATCTGAAGCAGGCTCCAGGCTCTGAGCTGGCAGCACAGAGCCCCACACGGGGCTCGAACCCACGGACTGTGAGATCATGACCTGAGCCGAAGTTGGACGCTTAACCGACTGAGCCACCCAGGCGCCCCCATCACCATTGTTTTAAAATGACTGTTAAATAAAGAATAATTCCACCAGAAGTTTGTAACACTCTATTTGGTAAAAAAAAAAAATTAATAATCCTACTTTTTTTCTTATTATTGAAATCATGCATGCTCGTATCAAATTTGGAAAGCACAGGGAAGTAAAAAGAAGATGAAAATATCTCAAAGGTCATTCCGAGTAAATTAACTACTCTCTGAGAAAAAGGAAACCTTGAGAAACTGCTCAAATAGCCCATCATAGGGAGCAGGCTTTTTTCCAGAATCACCAGAAAGTTGGTGACAATGTAGCATTATTTCAGATACTTTGATTTTATAAATAACACTGCAGTGAACATTGCCATACGCGAATCTGGGCATATTTCTGATGGTCTCCAGTGCCAGGATCAACTCACTCTCTGGCCCAGTACATGCGTATACACATTATGCACCAGGATGGCCCCGTCCTCCCCTTGAAGCTCAGTGCTCATTCTTATAGTCTGCAGTTCAGGCCACGCCCATATTCACTGGACCCACACTGTGAGCCAGACACGGAAGCTACAGCCTGAAGTAAGAGACCCCCGCCCTCAAAGGTGTGGGAGGCGGTCAGCATCCAGGAACTCTCACACCCCAGAGGGATGCATACAGAGGGACCACATTTCCTCCCGGGCTCACACACCCAGCTGTGCTAACACAGATTAAGCAGGGAGATAGGGAGCGGCAGAAGCAGGCCAGCATGTTTACCATATACACACTCGAGTCCCAGAAAACCAACCGAGAGCTGTTTTTACTTTCAAAGCCCCCAGTCACAGCTGACACTAAACAGCTACTGTTTGCTGTGTATTTACCCTGAACAGATCCGAGGGCTCTGCATGTCTTTGGTACGTCACCCCCACTCCCCAGCAACCCTAGTATTACCTCCATTTGCTAAATGAGGTTTGAGGACTAGAAGCGGCCACATAATAGCTCCAATATCCATCATCAGAATCACTGGTTCTAGTAAAATCATGGCCGATTTTGCTTCCTAAATATCTTTTAGGTCTTCCCATGTCTCTCTATCTGCTCACTAGCCTCGTTCAAGCCACCGTCTCTTTCTACTTGGACTATTGCAATAGCCTAATAGTCTACCACACTCCCTCTTGCCCGCTACTGTCCATCAGCCACATAAAAGCCAGCATGCTTTATTTAAAACCCAATTAAATCATGTCTCTCCCCTTCTTGAAGTCCTTCAGAGGCTTCCTTTATGCTTCTAGCATAAAACCCAAATTCCCCCATATAATCTACAAGCCCTAGAATTGTCTGCCTTCTGCCCACTTCTCCTGTCTCATATCTGCCCGCTCCCTACCCCCTTCCAAAGGTCTAGCCTCACTGCCCTTATTCCTATTCAGAGTTGGGACCAGCCTCAGGGCCTTTGCATAAGCTGTGCTCTTCCCGGCTACCTAAGTGACTTCCCCAGGTTACCTCCCTGAGGTTTCTCCTTTCTTCCTTGCAGAGCATGCTTCCTGGCTCCTTCATGCAACATATCACAGTGATATATACTTATCAGTCCTCCTGGTGAGGAGGACCAAGAAACAGAGAGTCATCCATTTGGTTTTTTCCACTAAGGAGTCAGCTTTTCTTTCGTTTGCCTTTTTTGTATTTTGTTGCAACCATCCACTGACTTAAATTTGAGGTTTTTAAAAATACATTTCCATCATTTTTCCTGGAGATTGTGATGGAAAGGTAGAGCAACAGGGACAGGGGAAAAGAAGAAAGAAGACACATTTATCAATTATCAAATTATCTGAGCATTCCAGTGCAGAACAGAGCATAAGTAGCCCCCAAGAGGCAGAGCTTTTGTTAGTTGATTAGACTCCGTGCCCCCGGACAGTGTGGGCTCAAGGAATCCGCTAGAAAAAGCCTATGTCATTTCCCACTCCTGAGTAGCACCTGCTCCACTGGCATGAAGAGTCTTGAGCTGGCTTAAGCCAGCCTTACCTTCACAGTTTGTGTTACACCGTCAAGAAACTAACCGTAAATTCAGCGATTTTCGGCACCCGGAACTTTCCTTTGTTCTTCTGTTCGGGCTGATATTCCGTTCTTGTCTTCACAATCACCTGAAATGTTCAACCAGTGTTAGCACACATGGAGACTTGAAACACTTCTCTGCTTTTCTTTTTCTCAGTAACTAGAATTTTTATACATTGCACAGGGCAGAAAATAAAGAACTTCCCTCTCAAACGTACAAGAGAGTAGAAAATTCAAATTACCCATACTTCCCCATTCCAACAGAGACAATCACAGGTGGCAATTTTGGTCATACCTTTCCAGATGCATCCATGTGTGTATATGCATCTATGGTATGTATTATGCAAACATATATTTCCTTTTCAGTCCACATTCAGGCTTCGTGAATCATAGCCAACTTTTAACATACAACAATATACTAACATTTTTTAATGTAGACAAACACACAATTGTATGTTGCCTTTTGATGGAGCATAATATTTCACTGTATGCGCACTCTATAATTGTTCCGCCGGGTCTCTGTTGTTGAACATTTAGGTTGTTTCCACCATTTGGGTGATATAAGTAAGTTATGATGACCATCCTGGAGCTCAACCTTTATACATATACTTCATTCCAATTTAATTTAAGGACTTGCACACAGAAACACATTAAGGTCTTTGAGTCTCTTGTATCATCTTATTTTTCTGAAGTCTATTTTGCAGAGGTGGTTCATATCTTATCAAGATATGCTGTCAACCTGCCATGACATTTATGGAACTCCATCCCACTGTGTAGGCAACGCAGAAGGAAAAAGAAGCTGACAGATAATCAATAACCATGGCTGAGTGCCATAGCTTCGGGAGGAACAGAGAAGTTGTCTGAGACTCAGGGCCTCCCCTGTAAAATGTGGGCGATAATCATCACCATAATCCCTATTTAACAAGGCTGTTTTGAGGGTTAAATGAGATGACAATGGGTAATATTTTTGGAATTATTTATTATGTGCCAGAACTAGATCAAGCACTTCATAGGCCTTTATCTACATACCACTACGATTTCCATTCTTCCGACAAGGAAACTGAAGCTCAGAGATACTAAACTTGTCCAAGGTCATACAGCTAAAAGGAAGCTGTCTTCTAATCATGATCACTTACTTCTCGTTGAAGCTCAGATTAACTGAATCTTCACTGAAAACTCCCACAATTGACAGTAGTCAATTGTACTGACTCTAGCAAAAAATTCTCCAAAGAAGAATGTTCTTTAAGTCTGTGAGGCATGCCGTTGACTAAATGTAGCTCGAAAAGGAAAAGATGGGGAAAGGACTACTTTGCTGAACATCTCCCTTGTGGCACTTAAATATGTTGGTTAAGGAGGCTCAGGGTCCAGCCCATCTAGCACCTCTCTCTTTCTCCCCATCATCCAGAACCCATTTGCAGATGTCAGTTCTGCTCTTGTATCTCATCTCTCTCCAAACAACAGAAGAAAGCCCTGGCTCCTTCAGATAGGGAAGTGGGGCAGCCAAATAAAGGTGGGGGCTTTGGGGGAGGTGGAGTGGATTGTTCTGTTACTTTTTATTTTCTTTCTGCCTCCTATTCCAAAGAATAGGAAAGCAGACACCTCTTTGCCACAGGTAATAAAAGTAGGTCTCCTTCTTTGCAAATTTACTATATAGCAGGCACTGAATATTTGACGTCTGTATCTCACTTAATTCTATCCCATGGGGCAGATACTGGTACTGTCAGTATTGTAGGGAGATGTAAGGGTATGTGCTGGGTTTGAATAGTAGGTCTGCTAAGCTTTCTGTCTTTGTTTTCTCATATATAAAACGGGGCCATAACCATAAATACCTCATTGGGTTGTTGTTACAAGGTTTAAATGAGTTAATAGAAGATAAGCACTCAGACCATTCATTCAATAACAAATGTTTATTTGAACACTGCCTCTGAGCGCTGACAAATTTTCTTCCATAGATGTTCGAGGTGGATGTGGAATTGAGCCTGGCCTGTACCCCTCGGCCTGCAGGTCCTCCCTACCCAGTCCATCAAGAGAAGCACAAGGATTTCTCAAGAGCAATGGTGTTCGAGCATGCTCCTGACCTTGTCTGGAAAGAAAAAGGCAGGGGGAGATAGATGAATACAAGTTTACTGGGTGAGCAAGCCAAGGAAAGACACTTTCTGCAAAGTGAACCGTGTGGCCAAAGAAAGAAAAGTGTGAAATACCATGTGGGATACACGATTTGCTGTTTGCTGCCATGCGAACTTTGACGGGTACGCGAGAGTCGGGAGCTAAGGTAAGTAAGAAAGCAACCGCTTAGAGCATAGCTCATATGCTAGGTGCTTCTCTTGTCACCTAACTCAGTGTTCTGGGTACGTGCAGGTGCTCTGTGGACTTAGAGGCTAATCTACAAACGTTAACGATTCAAAATATTTTGGATATCACTAGATCAACTGTCAGGTTATAAAGTGGTATAGAAAATGTAGATGTCTGCTCATTCTGAATCAACATTTTCAGAACTATTCACAGACTGGGAATTCTAATGTCTTTTCCCTATTCTCCGTGTTGTATGTACATATATATTTGGTGTGTGTGTGTGTGTGTGTGTATTATAATGCATCTCAGTATCTATTTCTAGGCATAGTGAATTTCCCGGTCATTGTGTCACATGAACACATGAACTATTGCCTTGGGGCAATAATTGCCTTTGCCTTTTCTGGTAAGTAGCGTTCTCATATGGCCCCCCAGCTTGCCACCCCCACTCCCACCCCAGTGTACATGTGCAGTATAATCTCCTCCCTCAAGAGTGTGGATAGGATGATGGCCTATGATGGCACAGTCACTCCCACGATGATATTATGCTATTATAAAACTCCATCATAGCAGACTGGAGAGAGATTCTCCTGCTGGCCTTGAAGAAGTAAGCTGACATGTTACAGGAAGGCCGTGCAGCTTGCACCTGAGATGACGAAAGTGACTCTGATTGACAGCCAGGTCATCAGGAGAATGGGGACTTCAGTCCTACAAGCACAAGTAAGACTGTGCACTAGCACTGAATTCTGCCAACAACCTCAGTGGGCTTGGAAGAGGACCCTGAACGCCAGATGAGAAGGCAGTGTGGCAAACACCTTGACTTCAGACCAGTGGGACCTCAGGTAGAGAGCCTGGCTGACCTGTGCCTGGACTTCTGATATACAAAAACTGTGGGATAATAAATTTATGTTGTTTTAAGCCATTTCATTTTTGAGAATTTGTTATACAACACTAGAAAATTGGTATGCCTTCCCACACGGCCAAGTCCATCTCAACCATCAACCATCTCTTGGGTTGATCCCTTTGCTGCTAGATCCTTAGCCATCAGATCTCAGGCATCTACACATCACACATCAAATGTTAAGAACCATTTGCTTCTCATCCTTTCCTCTGCCCCTCTATTTCTATAAACACCTTTTCCAAAGCTCAGAAAGCCCAAAACCATTTTCATCATTCCACATTAATTTAAAAGATCCTATACATAGCTGACATCTTGAGAAAGATGTCTTCTGATACCTTGAGATGGGTGACAGAACTTTAAAAATATTACTGTTGGAATAAGATAATGAATAGTCATTATAGGCAATATCATCCTAATTGTCATAATAAACATTTTGTGGTTGCTTCCCTGGCATCCATTTAGATCAGAAGTTTCCAGATATCCCTTTCGGGAACTCACCCCTGCCCCAGTGTGTGGTAGCCATGTGGTTGGTCGGGCTGATGTCTCCCTTAATGATAGGAATGGTCCCTGAATTAGGTTAAGCCAGTCAGGGCCTACCATCCTATTGATCAAAAACTTTGATTGGCTCAGAAATGGGCATGTTACCCAATGTGGGCCAATAGCATAGGAGGCAGGGTTGACTAGGGACTTGGGGCAAGAAGCCTCCTTGCTCTTTATGGGTGTTCGTCAAAGAGCATGCTCTTCCTCTGGTTGGTGTGTGGAGGACTTAGGTTCTGCAACTTCTGTAGATTGTTGTCATGATGAGGAGAACGCAAGATGAAAACAAAGGTGGTAGGTGAAGGAGGGCAGAGCCCAGAAGAACCTAGAGAAATTGAGATGGGCCCTGACAACATGCTGTCATCTGGACCATACCCTGTCTGAAGTCCACTTTGGACTCTGCAGTTCTGGGGACAAATATATACTTCTTGGGCCTTAATCCAATTTGGGTTAGCTTTTCTCTTACTTGAAGTAAAAATCTCGGTCTGATAAAAATGCGTTCCAAGAAAAATGAACTGAAAACTATTAGACGTTAGCAAGATGGCCAGATGAGCATCACAAAATCAATAGTTTTCTTTTTTTTTCCTTTTGGCACCAACAAAAAAAAACCAAAAAATCACCTCAAAATATAATGGGTCCACTAAAGATACAATAAACATGTCCATGGCCACTTTTTTCATGATATCTCCAAACTGAGAAGAATCCAAATGTCCATTAAAAGGAGAAAGCATAAATTGTGGTTTATTCGTAATAAAATGGAATGCCACACACATGGGTGAATCTTACAGACATTACATTGAACAAAAGAAATCAGACACAAAATTTTTCTATGTATCATATGATTTCATTTATATCAAGTTCAAACTATATATAGAACATTTTATATATCATTTATTTATAGAATTTATATATAGTCATAATAAACAAATAAATAATATGTAATATTTATAATTATATATTTCTTTTTAATGGTATCTCATTTGCCATTTGCAGTAATGGTAGGTGCTGAGTTTAGACAGAGTTGGGGTCATAGAACTCCTCCAAAACCATGTCCTTCTTTGCCCTGAATCTCTATGACAGGTTGCTTATGCCCTGAGTGACTTTCTATTTTTTTTAATTTTTTTTAATGTTTATTTATTTTTGAGAGAAAGAGACAGTGCGAGTGGGGGTGGGGCAGAGAGAGAGAGGGAGACACAGAACCCAAAGCAGGTTCCAGGCTCTGAGCTGTCAGCACAGAGCCCGACGTGAGGATCAAACTCACGAACCACGAGATCATGACCTGAGCAGACGTTGGATGCTTAACCAACCGAGCCACCCAGGTGCCCCTGCTCTGAGTGACTTTCTAATGTAAACAGTTCTTTTGGTTTCAGAACCCCATTCCTCAAACCACTGAGTTCAAACACAGGCCAAGGGTCACATTGGTACCTGACCCAAGCTGGTACTCTGTCATCTCCTCTCTTTAACTAAGCTACATTTTCTCCAAAAGCAACACATGTTGCTACATAATATTTCACCTTCACCCCTAAAGGAAGTGTTAGCTCATTAAAACTCCATCTCTACATCAAAAGCAAGTCTTTGCCCATTTACCTAGAACAAGTAGACAGTCCTCTGGCCTCTTCTTTGACCTCTCAGTAGTGGTCTTTTGTTTGTTCCTTCCCCCTTGAAATGCCTTTCTCTCTTGGAATCATGGCAGTATCGCTCTTGGTTTTCTTCCCATTCACTGACCAGCTCTCCTCAGTTTCCTCTTCAAGATCCTCCCCTTCTGTTTGACCTCCCAGTGTTAGAATTTCTCAGGGTGAGGTCATGGCCATGCTTCCTTCCCACAAGTCCCCTCTTACTGTTTGCACTCCTATTATTTCCAAGTCTATCCTTATCCATATGACTTAATTCAGACTTCATCCAACACTTTGATTACCCTACTGGACATTTGCCCTTGGACCAACATGCCTAAAGGTACCACGTCCACAGCAAAGCTCTTGTTTTCCTGGATCCACCTGCCCCTCGACATTTCTTTCCCAAGTCATCCCCCAAAAACAGCAGTATTACCCATGCCAGTGCTTGCATCAAGTCAAATACAGAAATTCTCCCATGACTCCTCCTGTGCCTTCACTCCCCAAATCCATTACAGCACCAGCTCCTGCTTCTCAAATATTTCTATTGAATCAACCCATCCATCCAGTGACACTGCCACCACCCTAGTCCAGAGCATCATCATCTCTCCATGAATGGTTTCTCTGGCCAGCTTCTTGTTTCCATTCTTGCCTCCCCAAATGTAGGGCAAAGAGTTTTCTAGATCGAGGGAAGAGAATATACCAGCATCCATTCAGAAAACACTCAGGAGGCTTGTACATGGAGGAGTCACAATGAGTGGTTTTGAGTGGCCAGAGCATAGGACAGGTGAAGTGAGGGGAAAACAGAGCTCTGAATGCCACCAAGCATCTTGAAGATTAAGTTGAAAGCAGTGAAAAGCCAAGGAAGGATTATAAACCAAAGAGTGGCTTTCCAAATACAGGTAATGGAGAAGCCTCTGGCCATAGTGAAATTCACTGAAAAGATGTAGAGAATAGGAGAAATACAACCCTACAGAGTTACTGGAATCAACCAGCTATTGGGCGTGTCATGAAATTTGATGTTCTGTTCCCATGGAGAGGAGCCAGAAACACTTCCTTTCTATAAAAGAAGATATGGCAACAGTCACTTTTTTTTTAGTACTGTGAAGGGGAAAGCATAAGAAATGTTACCCAATCATTAATTGTACCTTGGAGGAATCAGCTTACATAAGCAAAGAAAGAGAGAAGAGAAAATAAATTTGCAAAGAAAGGCTCTATTCTCTGCAGTTGAAAAAAATAGGAGAAAAAAAAAAAAAAACAGAGCCCTGAGCTCCTTGATTAATAACTGAAGTGGGGAGGGAGGGACATGGAAAGAGAAGAGGACAAATCCTTTCTACTCTTTTTATTATTTAAAGTGGGGTCTTACAAATATTTGAAAAAAAGAATGAACCTCCAGATTTTCAAATACCATTGTGGATTTGGCCCCAGATATAAGTTGTTTTCTTTTCATATTTATACATCAGTCCCCATTGTCCTGTCAGCAACTGATATAAAGAACATAATTTAACATAATTGGCATTGTGAAAATGGGATAAATTATTCATCCCGAAAGGACCCCTCGTCTGGATATATTCCCCCTTCACTGGGAAGGCCAGATAATACATGGTGGTTCAGATGGTGCAAAGTACAGATCATAAAAATTTAAAATACTACTTCCCGGGATTATCAATAATGAAGAGGTTCCCACATGGAGAGGCCCCAGGATTGGCAAGAACAATAAATAAAAGCGCAGAAGTGCTGACAAGAAGCAAGATTGTATTTTTATGAGCTGGACTTGCACGGGCCGAAAATAGATCTAAGCTATACCCTGCAGCTCATCCCTGCAGCTAAGAGAGGAGTTCAGAGCAGGACACTGATTGTGCTGAGCACCTACTGTGTGCCAGGCACTGTGCTACCGGCCCTAGTGGTGTGTGGTCGGTTAATTCTCATGATTCTCCTTACAACATTCTCTCCAATCTTCATGTATCTCCTTTAAAATCATTAGTATTCCCATTTATCAGATGAGGAAATTTAGCCTCCAAGACTTCAGCCGCTTGCCTATGATCAAATGACTGGTAAGTGGTTGGATTGGAGGTTCAAATTCAAGATTACCATACTCTTTCCTATCATTGTCTTAAAATGGGTACCCTCTACCAATTACATCCTATTTCTCAGGAAACCCTCTCAATCTGTCTGAGGCAGGAGTGATTGTCCCCAATCTACAGATAAGACACCTGAGTCCTGGAGAGCAGAAATGACCTCACAACCTCACACGGCCACTAAAGAGCAGAGGCAGATCTTGAATGTTAGCTTTTGGCTCAGATCCAAGTATCGCCCACTGGGAATGTCACCACTCAGGAATCATCACCTTCAAACTCTGATTTTGTGGCACCTGATACGCATCAGAAGCTCCGTAAATACTGTTGAATGAATGAATCCTACCTATCTCTAAAGAGACAAGGTGAAGTTGATCAGATGGGGCCTGAGTACTTAGTTGGGAATCTTTCCCCAGCTCCCCCGCTCACATCTTAACCCGTACTCCATCTTTAGGGGTTGGAGTCTCTTTCTCTGGGCCCTCAAAGCTGGGCAAGGCCTGGGAACACAGAGTAAAATGTTAGTGCTCAGAGGACATTAGTGGTGGTATTGTCCAACCCCATCAACTCACAGGGAGATGGGAGCCCAGAGATGGGAAGGGATTCGCTGCCCCTTCTGACATAGAAAGATTGGCTCAGAAGCAGGACTCCAGTAAGCCTGTTAATGCCCAGTCTAGGACTCTCCACAGGATCACGTGTCTTTTCCTTGCTCAGAGGCAGAATGGAAGGTGGGCCTCTTTGGCCTCAAAGGCACCGGCTAGTCCAATAAGCCTATGTGTGTCCAACTCTGTGGTGGTGCGTAGCATGTGGCTAGCTGAGGACCCTCCACACTGTCCTCTACGGGGGAAGGGGAGGCTTCCAGCTCCTGCTATGAGCAGAAACTAGCTGCCTGGGCTGGAATCCTTATAGGAGAGGTCTGTGGTCCAGAGGCCCAGCGCACTTCACCCTCAGCACTGCTTGTGGTCTGGGGCCAGCCCTGTGCTCTCCAAAAACAGTGATCCTGATTCTGCAACTGAACTGATGAGAAGGGAATAATAGCAACAACAATAAAAACACTAGCTTTGTATTAACATTTACTCTGACTCATATTTCCTCGTTTCACCCTTAAAACAGTTCTCACAGGAAGAGATTATTGTCCTTCATTTTTAACAGCAAGGAAACAGAGGTACCGAGTGCTTAAGAAACTTGCCCAGGATCACACGGCAAGTAGGTGATAGAGTTAGGGTTCAGATTCAAAGTACACTGCTACAATGCCTTCCTCTGCGTGCAGGGACACTAGCCTGCTCCCTGTGTGAGTGTGAGCAAGTCACTTCCATGCTCCAAGACCGTCTCACCATCTGGGAGAATGGGGGTGAGTTTTTAGAAGTACAAAATTTGATACATGCTCATGGTAAAAAAAAAAAAAAAAAAAAGAGTATGAAAAATATAGAATGAAAGTCTTCAAACGGGCCACCTTCCAACCTCTATTCCTACTCCCTCAACATTAAGTGGTTTCTTGGGAGTCTCTTCAAACCTGTTTTGTGAATGTAAGGACAAAACATACACACAGATGTGTTTCCACAAACAGGATGATTTCATACCATGCTCCTTAAAGCTATTTTAACTGAGCGATGTCTGTCCCTCCTTCCACATCACACAAGCAAGAATGCTTCGTTCTCATAACAGCCACTCAGTATTCCACAGCCATACACTCGAGTTCATCCCACCAGCCCCATCACATGGAACATTCTAGTGTCACAGGTCTTTTTTAATACATAAACCTTGGCATACTTGAAGAAATATACCCCTAAGGTCACTTCCTTCCAGGAAGAAGCAATCAAATGGTATATATACCAATCAAATGGTATATATAGTTTATATTTTATAAACAATGTCAAAACACCCTCTGCAAAACACTGCACCAAATTACATAACCAACAAGAATGTATCAAGAAGCTCTGCTTTGCCCCGGTGCTAACAGCACTAGGCATTACCAAATGTTGTCATTTGGGGATTTTTTTCTTTTTTGCCAATCTAATAGGTAAAAAGTTCTATTTTGTTTAAAATTATACTTTTTAAGTTTTTTATGTTTATTTATTTTTGAGAGAGAGAGCGAGAGAGCGAGCGAGCAGGGGAGAGGCAGAGAGAAAGGGAGACACAGAATCCGAAGCAGGCTCCAGGCTCTGAGTGGTCAGCACAGAGCCCGACGTGGACCTCGAACCCACACACCATGAGATCATGACCTGAGCTGACGTCGGGCACTTCACCAACTGAGCCACCCAGGTGCCCCTAAAATTATATTTTTAAAGTGTAATTTTAAAAATGCTTAGTGGTCATTTTATATCTATTTGATGGAGTTGCCTGGCCAGAGCCTTTGCCCCAATTCAGGGTGATTTATAATGCCTCTCTTGAGAGTGTCTGAAGAATAGAATAAGGGGGGGGGTCTGTGAACCTCAAATCTGCAGAGACGTGCACTTCTGCTGCTCCCTAAGGAAAGGCTGACGGTTCTCTGATCCTGTGTTTCAGGGAGAAAAAGAATGCTCTGGTAAAGCCATAAGAGAAGCCAAGAAAGCCCATAGGACTCAGTGACAGGAGAGGTATTTTCTTTGGCCACATTCGTCCAGGTCCACCCTGTCGGGCCCCCTGTACCTTTACCTTGAAAACCCCATCCTTCTCAGCATCTTTTATTTTTATAGCCATCCTCCAAAAATGTGAACTTTAGGACATATACAGGATTTTCAGTGAAAGGTAGGAAGGTATCCTGGTAAAGCACCATCTGTGGGCCGTTAGACAGCTTTCATGCTTTTCCCCTACAATAACCCTGTCAGGTAGGTATTATGTTCATTTTACAGCTGGAAACACACACACACACACAAAGCCCAGAGATGTTAAGCAACTTGCCTACAGCCACACAGTAAGTAAATAGCTTAGCTGAGATCCAAACCCAGGCCCCTAGGGCTACAAAGAACCTGTGGTTTACCATGCAAAACACGAAGTGTACCAAACATCAGTACTGGATCTCCAAAAGTATGCATTCCTTTCCTCCCACAGACAGGTGAGCCAGCCTCATCCAGGACATATAAAGACTTAGTAATCAGTGAAAGGAAAGGAATGTTTGCCCACAGCCTGGCTGCTAGCTTGCCAAGTACATGATTCATCTGGGGCTTTGCCAAGGTGGGGTTGTGTCCATTTGTGGCTTGCATTCTACAGACCTATCGCCCATTAGTTGGCATCTCCCAGCACACCTGTGTGCAGATCTTGGTGCATTGTTCCTTTGGGTGTCCTAGGACAGCATTTCACCTCTCTGAGTCTGTTTCTGCAGCTGTAACATGGCCATAATGGTTGCAGCCTCACAGATGGGCTGTGGGGACATCCAGGTTACTGTGGTCACTTAGATACACCAAAGGCAGCGGGGCCCTAAAGGCATGTCCCAGAATTTGGTATCTGCATTTGGACATTCAAGCCTCTAGAAAGCTTGTGCTCATGGGCTGGAGAAGCCACACGACTGCTTAGATTCAAGTCTATTCCCACATCTGTCAAGTGGGGAAACTAAGCCCAGTTTTAGGCTATGCAAGGGACAGGGGACCTCACTCAGCCAGCATTTCCAACTGCCCCATTGCATGCCAGGATGCATGATGAGACAGAGCCAGGGCCCTCGGGCCCTAGTGGGCAAATATCCTCAGTGCCAAATCAACCTAAATCCACCAACTCCCCATTCCCACTGCCACTGCCCTAGTACATGCCACCACCACCTCCTTCATGAACATGGCAGTGGCCTTCTAGCTGACCTCCTGCCTTCCACTCTTTTCTCTTCTTCCACTACTCATGGTAGGCATGGTGCAGAAAACCCAGTCACCTCTGTCTTGGGAAAACTACTCTAGTTTTGTGAGGGGGATACATTAGAAGGAACAAGGAAGAGGAGACCAGGAGACTCAGCAAGGATCCCTCCTCCTTAGGGTGGTCCACAACAGCCAGAGGAATCTTCCTTAAATAGAAATATGATTCTGTTATTATCCTACTTTAAACCCCTTCAAAAAATTCACTGAGGCCCCCATGAACTTGTACCCACCTCACCTCATCTCCCAAATCTCTCCCCCTCACTCAGAATGCCCAGCCAACCTGGCCTCCTGCCTATTCCTCCAACTCCCTCAGTGCCTATCCACATGCATGACCCTCTGCTCCTACTCCCCTTACTACCCACCCTCCAGGTCTCAGGCAGGGACTTTCCCCAGGAGGACCTCCCCTGACCAGCCTCCATCACAAATAGGTCCCTTGCGCCTTTCTCACATCACAGCCCCATATTCTTTCCTTAAGAACCCTTCTTGCAGCTTGCGTTTCTGTACATCTGTACATCTGGCTTGCTTGAAGGCTCTCTTCCCCACCGGACTGGAAACTCCATGAAAGCAGTGGTCATACCTGACTTTTCATGGCTGCATATGCATAGCCTAGCACAGTGCCTGGCACATTGAAGGCGCCCAACAAGATGTGCTGGATGAGTGAGTGACTGAGTGACTGAGTGAGCGAATACCTCCCACATTAATAAGTACAACCATAGCTATAATTATGGGTGGCTAGGTAAGGTGCCCAGAAGAGCTACCATCTGAGATGGGTTTAGGAAGATGAGTCCTGGCTTATTAGGTAAAGGGGTGAGAAGGGCATTCTGGCCAGAAGGAATGGCCTGTGCAAGGAGAAGGAAGCATGAACCACCCTGGAGAGTGTGGAAAACTCAAGGGCAGTGTTTCTCAACCTTGGCACTGTTGACATTTGAGGGGTGCATCTTATGCACTGTAGGACACTTAGCGGAAGTCTTGGCCTCTTCCCACTAGATGCCAATAGTGTCCCCCCCCCATACTTTTCACAGCCAAAAATGTCTCCAGACATTGCCAAATGTCCCACTGAGGGTAAAATCACCCTCCACTGCTCTAGGTAGGTCTGACCTGCTGGTGTTCAGGGTACAAAGTAGGAGTGGTGGGAATGGAAGCCAGTGGGGCAGATAAGGATTTGCCAAGGCCAAGATTTGAGGATTGTAGACTGTGGATATGACTGGAAAGGGACCTGGTCCCATCTCCAGGGAGGCTCCCTCAGATGCAGTGTGGAGGGGGGATGCTGGCCCATCTCCTCTCCTGAGGCAGGCACCAATCCCTCTAGTATTGTGCAGGAAGGGAGCACTGGAGCCTGGGATGTTCTCTCTGGAGGATCATGCCCAGGCCCACCTGCTGGTCCAGGGAGCCCAATGAGGAGCAAGGTCACAGATGAGAGGTTGAGGAAGCATTCTTGGGGGTGGGAGGCTTCTTGTTATTGATGGCAGCACAGTGCAGAGGGAAAAATTGGGGTTTCAGGTACACTGGGATTCGAACCCCAGCTCTCCCACTCTGTCTGTGAGGCTTGGGCAAGTCATTCCATTGATCTGAGCCTCGGTTTCCCCATCAATGAAATGGGTGCACTATCCACCCCTCAACAGAGTTATTGGGAAGATTAACTGAAATAATGGATATGAATGCCTTGTGAGGTCCATTTCCAGCCCAAAGCAAGGGCTTCAAACATGCTCATTTCTCCATTTAGTCTCCAAAAGGTTTTTGCCCTGAAACTCAGTCTTCATACTGAAGCACAGTTAGTGAGCAAACCTAAAGATGATTGTCAGTATCACACACCAAGCACACTCTGTATTTTAAATTTTCAAAAAACAAAACAAAACATGATTTAACATTGGGGTTAAATATACTTCTTTCTGATGTGACCATTTTCAAACACTCACCATCTGACTGGAACCTAACCAAAGGGCTGAAGACTGCATCAGGACTCACTTTACCTTCCCTATAGTCCTGTGACTTGAGTCCCAATACTATCATCCCCACTTTACAATGAAGAGGCTGAGAGAGTTTAAGAAACTCGCTTCAAGACATCAGTCAAGGTAAAAAGTAAGAGATGGGGCAGGGCTGGGAACCCTCCTAGAGAGGTGGCTTCAGAGTTTCTGTAGCCCGCTAAGCATTTGGAGGACCTATTGGGCTTCCTGAGTGCAATTCACTTCTAACACATTTGTTGTCATGTTGGGGGGAAATGTGTTTACTTGTGTAAATACTATAAAACCAAAACGCTAGCATGGAAAAACCGCTAATACAATTTCCCACTCAGAGAAGAGAAGACAGAGGCCTGAGGGAGGAGAAACAAGTCACATGAGTCACATTGTGGATTGTCAACTGAGCTCAGTAGACTAGAGCCCAAGTCTGTGGACTCTCAGGCCAGCTGGCTCCTTGTTTCTGCTGAAGTGGAAGTTTCTGGAACAACACTGCTTGGGTTCTGGGTTCTCTGGACATTGCCAGGATGCTTCCTTAACTATGTGCCTTGGGAAGTTACATTACCACTCTATGCTTGAGTTTTGTCATCTTCAAAAATTGGATTAAAGTAACAATTCCCTTATTGGGTCTTATTAACTATTGAGAGGGTGAAAGAAAAGTGCGTGTGTGTGTGTTTGTGTGTGTGTGTGTGTGTGTGTGTGTGTGTTTACATACAGCTTAGAACAGAATCTAGTATTCAGGAAACACTTGAAAATGATGATTATTATTATTCTTTTATAGTTACTTTTGTGCCAGGTACTTTACATATGAAGCCATATATAACTTTATTCTAACCATTGTGAGGTAGGGGTGATCCTCCCCACTTCACAAAGGAGGAAATCGAGGTGCCTGGTAGGAAAACTTTGTCATGAACAACAGAAAGTCTGTGATAAGCCCCTGTGAGGAAGTGTCCCTGTAGGGATTTGCATCTTTCAGGATGCATTGCTTTCCTTTTCCATGCATTCAGGTCCCCAGGGTATTTGTCCTTCAGGCTTCGGGACAGCTTTTTGGTACATCAGGATTGGACGCTCAATGGTTATTGTACCTTTTCCTCTCTAAACCAGAGAAGAAAGCCCTCAAAGGCAAGAGGATGGAATGGTTGGGGAGTAAAGGGAGACAGAGGCCATGCTATCCCTGGATGACTTGCAGGTGTTTATAGAGATTGGGGGAGGGGTGGCCTCACCACAATCCCTTTTCCTTGCATACCTTTAAGGGACATGCAGGTCCCTCAGGCTGTAGCTGTGGGCAGAAGGGTAAAGATTCTTCCTGAAGCCTCACAAAACCTTGAGAAAATACCTCCCTTTCCCTCTCCGATTTCCATTATATCTGGGTTCAGATTCCAGCATTGCCACTTACTCCTGTAAGCTTGGATAACTAACCAAATTTCTCTGATCCTTCACCTTTTCACCTATAAATTTGTGTGCATAATCCCTGACTCCCATGGGGAGATCCGCACCTAGCACAATGGTTCTCAACTTCAGGCGTCACCAGGGAGATTTAATTAATACTGATGCCTAGGTCTTGCCCCCAGAGCTTCTAATATAATTGTTCTCGGGTGTAGCCCAGATGTCAGGATATTCAAAGCCTCCCCCAGGTGATTCTAATACGCAGTCAAAAACTGTGAACCTCTGCTATACATGTAGCAGATACCTAATTAATACCGTTCTTTCACATTTCTTTAGTGTTAAGTGCCTGTTCACATTTTATTTTTAAAGGCCTTATCAGTCTGTCATGATGGCTCAAGGATTCTTTATTTCTGCCACCCCCATGTACATTCTCATATTGACAACCTCTGCACTTTCAAAACAGATGACTCAACCCCCAGCCAATCAGCCAGACCCTTTATCTAGCTTTGGCTCCTCTTCTGTTCATTGGCTAGAGCCAATTGGTTAAGACGCACAATGCCCTCCTGGAGATGCCAATGAGAAAATCAAACAGATGGAATGATCCATTGTTTGCTCTTCAGCCAGGGACCTCCATTATTTACCTCCAAAACTATCTCTTACAGTGTGCAAAAGCTCACACTGTAAAACCCCAAGTTCTCTCAACTGGATCTTAAACAATCATGTGTCTCCCACCTCTGTCAATGGAATAACTTTTGTCTCAGTGCCCACCTTTGTACAAATGCCCACCTCCATTCTTCATGGACTACTCCCATGTCAGGAGATGTGCCATCAGCCAGTCATTCACTGCCAGCCACGCCTCCCCCAAAGATGCTCTACTCTAGTCATGCGATTTCTCAAAACTCTCCACGCTGTGCATATGTCTTAAATGTCTTTTCCTCCCGTAGTCTCTCTGGAAGGTTGTTACTCACCTTTACAAGCCAAATTCAAATGTTCTCCTCTGCAGTTTACCTAATCTGTCCTTCCAGCCACCCCCCTCCTCCCCAACAGAATTTAATTGTTTCCCCCCACTGTGCTCTCACAACCTGTGAAATTCTCAGGTATAGAGCATTTACCCTAATGCATTATATTAAGTATTTTACTAGATAGGGGTTTTGTTATTTGTCTTTTCATAACCAACTTGTAGCACAGGGATAGGGCCTTAGCAGGCGCAAACTAAATGCCTGTTGGACTGCATCCAATTCTCTGTCCTCAAATCTATACCACTGAATTTTTGAAACACCTCCCCCAAATAATCAAGACAATTTTCTCTGTCACCATCTACAAGCTTATTAGCACTCATCTGCTATGATAAAACTTTAAAAAAGAAAGATTGATTTTCTTGCCCATGTATGTATATGTGAACAAAAAAATGAGTAAACACTTACCATAAACCTGAAATAACACAAGAAATGTCATGTCTCTGAAAGGAATAACTACATTTTACAAGAAAGGGGACATATTTGGCTGAGGGAATGAAAAGGTTTGGAGAGGTGGAATTTTTTGCTGCTTTATTTCCTGAGATGGGGGAAGCATGAGGGACTGATGGGGAGAAGAGCATCTGCTTTACCTTTTCCGGAGCAGGCAGCTGTAAGTGGTTAACCTCCAAGGGAGTGATGAGAGGGACGGTCTGGAAGCCATCCTCAACCGAAGGCGGCTTGGTTCCCTTCTCACTGGGGTTACTGTTCAGCTTCACCATCCTTACACCTTTCTTCCCAGACCTAAGGCAAGCAGTGGGGTTCTAGTTACAGGGGGAGGTGAGGCAGGGAAAGAGAGGGCTGACGACAGAGAAAATAGCGCTGTCCTCAACAGCTCCACTCGGCTTTCAATGTAGAGATCAGTCATCTATCTTCTGCTAGATTTCCTGACATGATTCTCATTATCCAGTAAAACTTCCTTAATCATCAAAATACACCACCCGCCCATGGGGTTCCAACAGCCTTAAAATTCAGGAAACTCAAGGAAAATCCCAGACTTGCACAAACAATATACAAGCTTTACAAAAAAATCCAAGACACTAGAGCTAATACAGTCATATAATCTCAGTGAAAAGCTTATTCGTACTGCAAAATTAAATCCTATTATTCTGGGTCACCCTGCAGTATGATAAATTTCACCTTAACACCACACCTTACCACCTTGCTATTTTATTATGTTGGCTTTGCTTCAGCAATCTCCCTAAAACACAATAAATACATTCAATGTCTCTATGTGTACTGTACCCTTTCACATGATATGTAGGTTGTACAGGAGGTACAATTTCCTAAAACAACAAAGCACTGGCTTGAACCTGATCCTCCTATTCAGCCATGGAATGCCTCCATTTCCTCAATAGCGAAGGGCCATTTTTTTTTTTTTTTTGCTTCCATGGAAAGTTAGCAACCCCCATATTGCAAGATTGCAAACTAAATAAACAAATCGCATATATTTCTCTCTAGCTGCTTTGGAAGTCAAACAGTGCTCCCACCCCAATCCTAGAAACCCAGACAACTGAATTTCTCTTGTCAATCCTGCTGATGGAACATTATTAGACAAAATAGGGTTGTTGTGGAGGTGAAAGGGATGGTAAAGGGTCGGAGGATATTGAGCAGTGGTTATAGCAAAAACAAATGCCTACTTACTGTGATGCACTCTTGGGGAGTCAGAGCAGATTTAAGCCAATTTGAAGAGGAGGAGGACAGCCAGGAGTCCTCCCTCCTCAGCCCGAGCTCGTGGTGCTGAAAGGACAGCGCCTTGCTTGTGTCTGGATTGGGAGTTTCTGAGAGCGAGGCGCGAGCGAGAGGGGAAGAGCTCCTGGCAGCTGCCTGCCTGCTCCCTCGCTCGCGCCCCCTCCCACCGGGGAACGGGCTCCCACACCATCTGTCATCTGGCACCACCTGCTGTTTCTCATGCATGGCCACAACCAGGGCATGGGACAAAATGGATTCAAGAAGTGGGAGGGATTCTGGCCATAATAATAACAGTAATAATAATAACCATATAACAAGCAATCCTTGAATCTTTAGCAAAACAGAAGGAGACATATTCATTAGGAGGAGGGACCACCTTTTAAAATCTTCCAGAGCAATATTGTGAAAGCCCAAATGGTTCAGGACCTGTACTGCACTCTGACCTGTGGTAAGGGGTGAAGGGAAACTAATATTTATTGAGTATTTCCCATGCAGTGGGCACTTTTCCAGTCTATACCAGACTATTTCCCTCATTTGCAAAGTGTGATGGGGTTAGTATGAGATGCGAATGTGATATAACAACTGGAAAGCAGCTCTGAGCAGGACACATGGTAAGCACTGCATGTCAGAAGCTACTATACTCACAATGCCACTATAAACACACAGGTCAGCTAAGGTCGCATAGCTGGTATAGTATCGGGAACTGAAAGTTGAGCCCTGATCCATGGTCACTGATATTTGTATGCAGTCCACATATATACTTTCCAGGTTGATGTCTGGAATCGGGGAAGGCAAAGTCCTAGTGTCAACTCTTTGAAGTTCTGAGTGTGAGGATCTTGGACATTTGCATTCACTCCCCAAGCCTCCATTTCTTTATCTTGGATGTGGGAGTAATAATTCCTCCCTTAGAGGAGGGTTGCGAATAAGAAAAGATTGTGCTCAAGGAAACCTTTTTTAGTTCAGGGACAAGGTTCTGAATGGTTGAATTATTTCATCCCTGTGGATTGACCTCACGCTCTTCAAATCCTCTGAGATTAAGACTGCTGCCACTGGTTTCTCCTAGCTGTGGTTCAAATCATCGTTGGTCACTTATCTCCAGCTTCAGTACTGTTTATGATGCACTTTTTGAGGCCCAGTGCTGTGGACCTCCCCTTTCACCTCCAAAAATATCCTGGTTCCATGATAAATTGTTTGGTCACCTTAATTAGTGCTCACATGATGAGCATACACTCTACTAGCTAAAAGGCCAAGAGAAAACATTCATATTATCTGTGTTGTTCACTAATGAAGTGGACATATATGTGTGTGCATGCACATGTAGGCATCTGTGTACATGTGTCGTGTGTGTGTTAAGGGAGATGTGTGTGTTAAGGCAGTAAAGTTTATAACATATCACAGCTGCACAGAGTATTATTAATAGAAGCATGTGTATATATGAGAGGAAGTTATTCTAATAAGTATTAGTTTCTCCCTCCTTTCCAAAGATCAGGATGATTTTCAGGTGAGAGAATTGTCTAAGAACAATGCAATAAACACCCACATCGAGTCAATTGTGAACGTGTGTCTGATTCAATTATTGCTACCTCTAAAGGAGGAAAAAAATCCCTTTGACACAACTTATGATTGATTCACAAACAGAAATCACACTTTAATAACTCCAAGCCAGAGATCCTGACAGGTCTTTTTTCGTTGTTGTTTTTGGGGGTTTTGGTGGTGGTGGTGATGCAAAAAAGGTGATTTTATTAAAGCATGGGGACATAATCCACAAATAGAAAGAGCTGACAGTTTAGTAAAAGGTCTGGAAGGGCCTGTCTCATGGCAACGGGAAATCCAGGCTTCCTGGTATGTGAAGCCAGGAAAGAGGCTGCAGGAAGAAACACGGGGCTGGAGTGATGCGGAGAAGCCACTTATGGGAGAATAATATTGAGAGGTGCTTAATATAGTAGGCCATTATTCTCCTATTGAGTTCTGGAAAATATGTTTGACAGTTGAAAACAAAAATATGACATCTTTATGAGGTTTTCCATGTGTATAGATGTAATATACAGGATAAATGTAACATAAAGAGGGGAGGATAAAGGGACCACTGTGGTGGTAACATTTCTATACTCTAAGTGGAAAAGTATTGATTCCCACTAGACAGTGAAAAATTAGCTATGTCTATTTTAATTCCCAGAGATAAGATCAAAACCACAATAAGGAAATTTAAATGGAATACTAAAACAATTCAAATACCCCCCAAAAAAGGCAGGAAAGAAAAAAAACAGAGGAACACAAAACAAAAACAAAGAAAACAAGAAACAAATCATGAAATAGTAGTCTTAAATCCAAACTTAGCACTGTCATCCAGAGCTCACAGTTTACATTAGAGCTCAGTCTTGGTGTCGTATATTCTATGGATTTGGACAAATGTGTAATGACATGTATCCACCATTCAGACTATCATACAGAATAGTTTCACTGCCCTAAAAATTCTCTGTGCTCCACCTAGTTATGCCTCCCTCTCTCCTAATGTTTGGCAACCGCTGATCTTTTTACTATCTCCATGATTTTGCCTTTCCGGAATGTCATATAGTTGGAATCATACAATAAGTTGACTTTTTAGATTGGTTCCTTCACATAGTAAAATGCATTTATGTGTCCTCCATGTCTTTTCATCATCTTTTTTTTTTTTTTTTTTTTTAGCACTGCATAAGATTCCACTGTCTGGGTGTACCACAATTTATCCATTCACCTATTAAAGGACATTATGGTTGCCTCCACATCTTAGCAATTATGAACGTGGCTGCTATAAACATTTGTGTGCAAGTTTTTGTGTGGACATAGGTTTTGAACTCCTTTATGTAAAAACCAAGGAGTGCAATTCCTGGATCATATAAGAGTATGTTCAGTTTGGTAAGAAACTGCCAAACTATCTTCCAAAGTGTCTGTATCACTGTACATTCCCGGGAGCAATGAATGAGAGTTTTCTTACTGTTAAGTTTTCTTTTCTTATTTCTTATTGTTGTTATTCTTATTCTATTGTTATTCTTATTCTATTATTTTTATCATGTTGTTATTCTTATTGTTGTTATCATTGTTATTTCTTATTATTGTTTTCTTATTGTTGAGTTTTGAGAATTACTGTATATTTTGGATAACAGTTCCTTATCCAATGTATTTTGCAAATATTTTCTTTCAGTCTGTGGCTTATCTTTTCATTCTCTTGACAGCATCTTCTGCAAAGCAGAATTTTTTAATTTTGCTGAAGTCTAGCTTATCAATTATTCCTTCCATGGTTCATGCCTTTGGTGTTGTATCTAAAACATCACCACAAAACCCAAGGTCATCTAGATTTTCTCCTATGCTAACCTCCAGAGATTTTATAGTTTTGTGTTTTAAATTTAGGTCTGTGATCCATTTTGAGTTCATCTTTGAGAATTGTGTATCTAGATTAATTATTTTGCACATAGACATCCAGTTTTTCTAGCACCATTTGTTGAAAGACTAACTTTTTTTGTTTTATTATCTTTGCTCTTTATCAAAGATCAGTTGGCTATATTTATTTAGGCTTACTTCTGGTCTCTCTATTTTGTTCTACTGGTCTATTTGCCTATTCTTTATCCAGTAAAACACTGTCTAGATTATTGTAGATTTGTAGTAAGTCTTGAAGTCAGATAGTGTTTCAGTCTTCCAACTTTGTTCTTCTTTTTCAATATTGTATTGGCTATATTTGGATCTTTTGCCTCTCCATACAAATGTAAGAGTTAGTTCATTGATATCCAGAAAATAACTTCCTAGGATTTTGATTGAGATTGCATTGAATCCATAGATCAATAGAAAATCTGGCATCTTGGGTAAAACTGACACATTTATAATATTGAGTCTTCCTATCCATAAATATGGAATATATCTCCATTTATTTTGATCTCCTTTGATTTCTTTCATCATATTTTTATTTTTCTCATACATTCCATATATTTTGTTACCTTATACCTAAGCATTTCATTTTTTGGTGATACTGTAAATGATATTGTGGGTTTCTTTAAAAATGTTTATTTTGAAAGAGAGAGAGAGCTCAAGTGGGGAAGGCGCAGAGACAGAGAATCCCAAGTAAGCATCATGCTGTCAGCCCAGACCCTGATGAGGGACTCGATCTCATGAACCACGAGATCATGACCTGAGCCAAAACCAAGATGCAGGATGCTTAACTGAGCCACCCAGGCAACCTGGTATTGCGTTTTTAATTTCAAATTCTACTTGTTAATTGATGGTGTATAGGAAAACAATTAAGTTTTATATATTAACCTTGTAGCATGAAACTTTGCTATAACTGCTTATTAGTTTCAGGAGTTTTGCTGTTGATTCTTTCAGATTTTCCACAGAGACTATCCAGTCATCTAAAATAAATAGTTTTATTTCTTCCTTCCCAATATGTATACCTTTTATTGCCTTTCATGCCTTAGTGCATTTTATAGGACTTCTAGTGGGATGTTGAAACACAGTAATAACACATCCTTGCCTTGTTCTTGATCTTAGTGGGAAGTTTCCTAACATTAATATATTACCTGTAGATTTTCTTGATGTTCTTTAACAAGAAGTTCCTTCCCCTCTTACAGAAAGTTTTTATCATAAATTAATGATGGATCTTGTCAAATGCTTTTACTGCAACTATTGAAATGAACATGCAATTTTTCCTCTTTAGCCTGTTGATGTGATGGATTACATTAAGTGACTTCCGAATGTTGAACAAGCCTTGCATACCTGGGAAAAATGATTGTGTGTAGAATTGGTTGTGTGTATAATTATTTTTATACATTATTGGATTCAATTTGCTAATATTTTGTTAAGGATTTTTTACACCTATGTTCATGAAAGATATTCATCTGTGGTTTTCTTCTTTTGTAAACTCTTAGTCTGATTTTGGTATTAGGACAATGTTGGACTCACAGAATAAGTTAGCAAGTATTCTCTCTGCTCCTATCTTCTGGAAAAGGTTGTAGGTAATTGGTATGATTTCTTCCTTTAATGTTTGGTAGAAATCACCACTGAATCCATCCAGGCTTGGTGCTTTCTATTTTGAAAGGGATGGGCTACATGGGTGATGGGCATTAAGGAAAGCACTTGTTGGGATGAGCACTGGGTGTTATATGTAAGTGATGAATCACTAAACTCTGCTCCTGAAACCAATACTACACTAGATGTTAACTAACTTGAATTTAAATTTTAAAAGAAGGCTATTATTGATCCTACTTCTTTAAGAGATATAGATCATTGAGACTGTCTATTTCTTCTTGTGTGAATTTTGGTAGAGTGTGTCTTTCAAGGAACTGGTCCATTTTATCTACATTATTAAATTCACGGGCATAGAGCTGTTCATACTATTGTTTTATTGTCCTTTTAAGGTATATGGAATTGTAATGATGTCTCCTTTTCCATTTCTGATATTAGTAATTTGTGTCACTCTTTTTCTTTTCAGTTAGTCTTGTCAGAAGCTTTTTAATTTTATTAATCTTTTCAAGAACCAGCTTTTGGTTTTGTTGATTTTCTGTATTGATTTCCTTTTACTTACTTCTTCAGATATGTATTGGCCCTGTTTTCTCTCTTCTTATTTTCTGGGATGCTAATTACATGTATATCAGACCTTTTCCCAACATCTCTTAAGGGAAAGTGTCCATGTGTTTTCTCTATTGTCCATGTGTTTTTCTTTTTCCTCTTCATGCTTTAATCTGGATATTTTCTGTTTAACTACATTCCACTTCTCTAATTGACTCATCAAATTTTTATGGGCTTTTTTGTTTAACTTGTCCAATTTACTGGTAAATTGTCTATTGGGTTTTAATTTTTGTTATTTATAGACAGTCTTTATAGTTCTTTTTGTGGATTTCAGGTCTTTGGTGACGTTTTGCATTCTGTCACCTAGTTTCTTAATGATACTATTCACAAATATTTTAAAGTCCATGTTTGATAATTCTAGTATACAGATCACATATGGACCTGGGTCTATTACCTTTTTATTCTCCCTTGGTTGACCCTGACATGCCTATTGCTTTTTTATTGATTATTTTACACTGTGTGTGAATATATATATATAGGCTCTATATTCTATTATTTTACTAAAAAGATCATTTAATTTTATACTGACAGGTAGTTAAATAGGGGCAAATTCATTTTGATCCAATTAGGGATTGACATAATTAGAGGCCAGGTTTCAGTCCTTGTAAGATCTGATCTATTTTTGGTTTGAACAGTCCCTTGGGGGTCTTAAATGAAAACCCAGGGTGTTAATCAAGACCCCTCCTCCATGGCAGACCCGGAACTCCAACTGTTGTTTCTCTGTGGCACCATGAAGCTTCAAAGGTTCAATTTAAGTCTCTTAGCCTCTTCATATCCATTTCCTGTTTGGGTTATCAGCTTCAAGTACAGAGTAGAAATCAGGAAACATCTTGAGGGAAAATATGGTAGAGAAGGTTGGGCTCACTTCCCAGCAGTTCCCTTTTCTCTAGGATCTTGTCGCTTCCAGTCCTGGATTATCTTGGTAGCAATAAACTCCAAAGTTTGTCTCCCCAGCCCCAAGAGACTGATGAAAGCTCTTGGCCACTGCTTTCTGCTAAGCTTCTAGGGATATCATTAAGCATTGGCAGTGTGAAGGGGGAAAGCAGTGAGAATTGAGGGTTTGCCCTAATCCATTATTAATATTTCTTCAGAACCTTAGTTTCCTAGGTCCTTGTTTCACTGGTTCTTCTCCTTCAAACAGCTGTTTTGTTTGTTTTATTCTTAATTAACAAACTTTTTAAAACATTTATTTATTTGGGGGAGAGTGTAAGCAGGGGAGGGGCAGAGAGAGGGGGACAGAGGATCCTAAGAGGGCTCTGTACTGATAGGCTGACAGCAGTGAGCCTGATGCTGAGCTTAAACTCACAAACTGAGAGATCATGAACTGAGCCAAAGTCAGACACTCAACCAACTGAGCCACCTAGGTGCTCCAACAAACTTTATTTTTTAAAGCAGGTTCAGGTTTACAGAAAAATCGAGTGGGAAGTACAGAATTCCCATATACCCCCTCTCCTGCCACCACCCACCCTGTGCAAACACACATCCATTTTCTCCTGTTGTTAACATCTGACATTAGTGTGGAACATTTATCACAATTGATAAATTGGCTCAAATTGGATGAGCCAATATTGATACCTTATTATTATTAACTAAAATCATTGTTTACATTAGGATTTACTTTGTATTGTATACTCTGTGAGTTTTGGTAAATGTATAATTATCTACCATTACATGTATATAATACATTCATCATTACAGTATCATACAGAAGAGTTTTACTGCCCTAAAAATCCCTTGTACCCTACCTTTTCATCTTTCCCTCCTTCCCTGCAAACCCCTCGCAGTGACTGATTATAAATTTGCCTTTATCAGAATGCCATATAGTTGGAATCATAAAGTATGTTGCCTTTTCAGATTGGCTCCTTTCACTTAGCAATATGCATTTGAAGGTCCTCTATGTCTTTTCATGGCTTAATAGCTCATTAGTTTTACCACTGAATAGTATTCCATTGTTTGGATATACCACAATTCATTTATCCATTCACCCAGTGAAAGATATCTTGATGGCTTCCAAGTTTTAGCAACTATGAATAAAGCTACTTTATTTTTTCTCCTTCTGAGTCAATTATTCATTCAACAAATAAGCAAATATTATGGGCCAAACACGATATTTCCCAAGGATAGTACCATGAACATAACAGACAAAATGCCTACCCTCATAGAACTTACATTCCAGTACCAAAGATCAGCAAGCTACAGGGAATAAGGCTACTTTAAACATTGGTGTGTAGGTTTTTACGTAAACCTAAGTTTACAACCCATTTGGTAAATACCAAGAAAAGAAATGCTAGATCATATGGTAAGAGTATGTGTAGTTTTGTAAAAGACTGCCACACTCTTCCAAAGTTATCTGTATTCTTTTGCCACCCCAGTAGCAATGAATGAGAGTCCCTGTTGCTCCACACCTTACTAGCATTTAGTGTTGTCGGTGTTTTGGATTTCAGCCAATCTAAAGCTGTACCTCATTGTTGCAAATAGCTGTTTCTATTTTAGCCAAAATTTTAGTTGTTCTCAGTTTAGAAGTATGGCTAAGCTTCTCCATCATGCCAAACAAGAATTTGAGACTAGCCCTCGCAGGTCCTAAGTTCAAAATTCCCAGAGAAGGGCTCTGATGGGCCCTAGTCAAGTCCATTGCCCAATTCTGACAAGGGAAACAACTTTGAAAAAGATCACGACTTCCTTTCAAACCACATGGTTGAAGTGGACAAAAGGACTTCTTGGAAAAAAAGGAAGGGGGTATTTCCAAAAAGTGGAAAGGAATGTTGATCACTCAAAATAACAGATATCTAAATACCACAATAGTTTGCTGAAGAGTTTAAAGGTTATCGACTTCACCCATAACTAATAATATGCTCTTAAGACAATGTATTGGCATTCCTGTATAAAACAAAGAAATAATTATTCTTTAAACATTATCTGATAATTGTAGGTGGCATGCACCATAAATTACTTATATTATAAAGAATATTTTTAAATCACCCATGTTTTAGCATAATGTCATAGGCAGGTTTTTGCTTATAAATTTTTAAATATATTTAAATATATTTTATATATGTATTAATATAATAAATATTTAATAAACTTTTAATATATTTTATATATTTTATATTTTTTATATACATAGCCATTAAGTCAAATCTGTTATTCATTGTTTCTATAAGTTTGTAACCATTTTCCTTAATAATTGTGTGTATATTACGGAAATTAAGGATACAGCCTTTAGAGCCATACTGTCCGGGGTCAAAACCCAGCCTTGCCACTTGCTAAACTTCTATTCTTGGGTAAGTTTCTTAACCTCTCTGTGCCTCAGTTTCCTTATCATAAATACAGGATACTACAAATACTTATTGTGTAGAGTCACTATAAGGAGCTAGTATCTGTAAGGTGCTTAGAACAACACCTGTAAGTGCAAAACAAATATTCACTCAACTTATTCAATTATTAGATACACAGTTTTAGATCTAGCTCCTATGTTAATCAGTTTTATTTTTAGTTTTCTAATTTATACTTTTAAAATGTTTTCTTCTTCCTGATTTCCTTAAGTATATTTCATTTTTCTCTTTTGAACTTCCTAGAACAAATATCTAGTTTATTGGTTTGCTTTCTTCCTGTTTGAAAATGAGAAATTAATGTTATTATTTTAATTTACCTATGGTTATTGCTGTTCTTTCATTATCATTCTTCAAATATTTTATAACCGAAGATTTGTTTCTCTGACTCAAGAGTCATTCAGGGCGCCTGGGTGGCTCAGTCAGTTAAGCGTTCAACTTTGGCCCAGGTCATGATTTCATGGTTCGTGAGTTTGAGCCCCGCATTGGGCTCTGTGCTGACAGCTCAGAGCCTGGAGCCTGCTTCGGATTCTGTGTCTCCCTCTCTCTCTGCCCCTCCCCTGCTCGTGCTCTGTCTCTCTCTCAAAAGTAAATAAACATTAAAAAAATTAAAAAGAGTCGTTCAGGAAATAGTTTTGTTTTATTTTTACTTATAAATGCCTACATTTCTTTTTTTTTTTTATTTTTGAGAGAGAGAAAGAGAGAGAGAGAGAATCTTAAGCAGGCTGCATGATCAGCACAGAGCCTGATCCTGATTTGAGGCTCTATCTCACAACCCTGAGATCATGACCTGAGCCAAAATCAAGAGTCAGGTGCTCAACTGACTGAGCCACCCAGGTGTTCCATAAATGCTTACATTTCATATTTGCTAATTTGTATATTTTGAAACCCATTTCTAGTTTTATTGTTTGTAGCCCAAGAGTGTTTTTCTGTAAATCTTCTGATTTGCAGAATGTATTATATTTTCTTTGTGGCCTAACAAACGAACTATTCTAATAAAATTTTCTGAGCATAAGGAAATTGGGGCACCTGGGTGGCTCAGTCGGTTAAGCATCTGACTTTGGCTCAGGTCATGATCTCATTGTTTGTGGGTTCGAGCCCCGCGTCGGGCTCTGTGCTGACAGCTCAGAGCCTGGAGCCTGCGTCAGATTCTGTGTCTCCCTCTCTTTCTGCCCCTCCCCCACTCATGCTCTGTTTCTGTCTCAATAATAAACAAACATAAAAAAATTTTTTTAAAAAAGGAAATAAATCATTTTCTGTATAAATTCAGATTTTTTAATATATAACTATTAAGTCAAATCTGTTACATAAGACATACCCTAACTGATTTCTCACTTGCTTGATCTGTCAGGAAATTAAAGATAGGTGTTGCTATTTTTGATTACTGTTGTGATATTTCTTCTTGCAGTAAAGTTATGCTTTTTGACATATGGCTTCATGATGTCACATCTTGTGAATTTTGCTTTTATGGATATAAAATGACCTATTATTCCTTTTTAGTGCTTTGTGATTTTAATTTCTATCTAAAATACAAATGTAAACTTTTCTTTCTATGGTTTGCATTTCTCTTCCCAGCTTTCTATAATTGGACTTCATTTCTTGACTAGGTCATTATAAGGAATCTCTTTTTTTTTATAGTTTATTGTCAAGTTGGTTTCCATATAACACCCAGTGCTCTTCCCCACAAGTGCCCTCCTCCATGACCATCACTCCCTTCCCTTTTCCCCCTCCCCCTTCAGCCCTCAGTTTGTTTTCAGTATTCAAGAGTCTCTCATGATTTGCCTCCCTCCCTCTCCCTAACTCTTTTTCCCCCCTTCCCCTCCCCATGGTCCTCTGTTAAGTTTCTCCTGTTAGACCTATGAGTGAAAACATATGGTATCTGTCCTTCTCTGCCTGACTTATTTCACTTAGCATGACACCCTTTAGGTCCATCCACATTGCTACGAATATAAGTAATCTTTTTAACATGGGAATTTAGGGGCGCCTGGGTGGCTCACTTGGCTAGGCGTCTGACTTCGGCTCAGGTCATGATCTTGGGGTTTGTGAGTTCGAGTCATGCATCAGGCTCTGTGCTGACAGCTCAGAGCCTGGAGCCTGCTCACATTCTGTGTCTCACCCTCTCTCTGCCCCTCCCCAGCTCACACTCTGTCTCTGTCTCTCAATAATAGATAAACGTTAAAAATTTTAAAAAATATATATGGGAATTTAACTCCTTAAAATTAACTCTTGTATTGTCTTATTCTTGTCATAATATCTATGGTTCCTTGTGATTTCCTTCAAGGTTTTCAACATACATTTTTTTCTTCAATAATTTGGAAGGCACACATAATTTTAAAATGATGTCTTCAGTTATTTTTTAATATGCCAAAAACATATTTGAATCAACATTTATCTGCCAGCTCAAGAATAGAGCAAAATCCTTTGATCTCCTCTCATGTAAAATGAGATGATTAGCACACATTTTTTCTTATCCTTTTCCTGCCTCTCATTTCTCCTGTATTTATCAGATATTAAACCCAAGGCTTTCTTTTCACTGATACACATTTTCCCATTGTATTTCCATTTCCTGAGACAGTCTTGTCAAGATTTAGAGTGGGAGAAAAGTGAATACAGTGTGAGTCTTTTCCCAAAGGGCTCAATGATACTGTATCTTAAAATAATTATGTTATATACATAAGTTTCAAAGGATCTGTGAGCTTCTGTGATAGGTTTTCATTACATCTTAGCATTTAATGTTTTGTTTCCATGTATAAGATATATCTCTGATGAAAGAGATGATAAAAGCACTTTAAATGTCTCATTATAAATCTTGTTAAGTTGTCAGTTTAAGAGTGTTATTCAAAATTTAATGGTGTGATAGGAATATAAGCTTTTTAGAGATCTTCTCTAAGAATTTCCCAGAGGCCAGCATAAAAGGAAGCTATGCTCATACTATTGCTAGGAGCTCTATATTTAAATTTCAAACAACAGCAGTCAGAAAGCTATGAAAAGCATGAGATTCTCTTTCTTCTTAAAGAGGGAAGAGGGCATTGCCTACTTTTGATTTAAAGGAAAAATGGACAATAGGGAGGCAGAAAGGCAAATGACAGAAAGGCCAATCCACATTTCTTCTCGGATTGGCTAGAAATAGATGTAGAAGAAGAATTTCTAAATAAAGGAGGCAAGTCCTGGGGGTGGAAATTGACATTAGCTTAATTCAAGCAGGATGACTTATAAAGAACCCTTCCAATTAAGTCTGGGAATCCACTTAGAGATAAGTTGATAAGAATAAAGCTTTTTTAAAAGTTTTAAATTTTGCCCTGAAGTAAATGCCTTTAAAATGCATTCCAAGGGACTTTTTCCTGTGAAATGATCCATTCGTCTGTCTCTTCCAACAAAAGTTTTCCCAGTTTATGTTGTAAAATGAGTCACAATTGAGTGGAAAGTTTCAGTTGTAGAAGAGGTTCCCCCAAAAGCCAATTCTGAGAGCTTTGAATGCATGAAACTTAAGGAACGTTCTCACAATGGAGAAGGGAAGGGGGAAGGAAGCAGGACCGAGGGAGAACTTGAACTATGATACAACCTCAACAAAGCCAGGATGGCCTTTCTCAGTTGTCCGGAGTTCAGATGCAGAAGGGCACCCTTGTCCAAGAGGGCAAGACCTTGGGCAATGTGGCTCTCTTCAGCCAAGGGCAGTTCTTGGAGAGGGCTAGAAGTTGAGGCTGTCATCCAACACCGGAGGGGGGAAAGACTTTCAGTCCTGAAGGGAAATCTAACGGAGCAGCATGGCATCCACCACAGGCTCTGTCCTAGGCTGTCCTCATGCTCCATCATTTGACCGTTACACCCTGTGACTTCAAATATCATTCATATACCGTTAACTTTTAAATGTTTGTCTCAAGCAGAGATTCCTTCTGGACTCCAGATGCATATATACAACTCTTTACCATGACATTTCCATTTCAATGGGTCACAGGTACTTGAATTGCAACATATCCAAAACTGAACTCCTGATCTCTCCCCTCAAATCTGCTCCTCCTGTGTTGCCTCTTGGTGAATTGCACCATCATTCATCCATTATCCAACCAGTCACTGGGTCCTGATCATCCTCCCTCCAAAATATGTCTCCCATCAGTCCACCCTTCTATCTCCATGACTCCTGAATCCATTCTGTCTCCCCATCTAACAAGTCTCCTGGCAACTGTATTTTCCTCCCCACCAATCTATTCTTTATACTGTAGTCCAAGAAATTTCTGTAAAATGAAAGTCTAGTAATTTTATTTCCTTGATTAGAACTCTTTAGAGGTGGCTCAGTCAGTTAAGCGGTCAACTTCGGCTCAGGTCAGCATCTCACAGTTTGTGAGCTTGAGCCCACATCAGGCTCTCTGCTGTCAGTGCAGAGCCTGCTTCAGATCCTCTGTCCCCCTCTCTCTGTCTGCCCCTCTCCTGCTTGCCCTTTCTCTCAAAAACAAACATTAAAAAATAAAAACAAAATAACTGTTACTTATTTCTAAATCAATGGAGGGAAATTAGTAATTTTCTGTTAGAGAAAAAATCTACTGAGTTCTAGAAAACAAACTTTTCTAAACAACAGTAATTTATAAGAGATAAGCAAGCCAACGTAATGAAATCAAATGGTTGAGTTTAAGTTTACTGAGTGTTACGGAACACTTTGTGGAAAATTCCTTTTATTCCTAACACACCAGAGAGGATTTACAGACTGTAAATATCTACTATTATTTTTTCTTCCAACTTTAGTGAGATGTAACTAATAAATATTGTAAATATTTAAGGTGTACAATGTGTTAATATGTGTATGCATTGTTATATGATTACCACAATCAAACATATCCATCACCTCATATAGTTACCGATCTTTTGTATGTGTGGTGAGGACATTTAAGATCTACTCTCTTAGCAAATTTCAAATACACAGTACAGTATTATTACCAATCACCACGCTATACATTAGATTTCCAGAACATATTCATTTTGCATAACTGCAACCTGCATTATCTCGCAAATTTTGTACCTTTTAACCAGCACTTCTCCATTCCCTCCACCCCCACCGCCTGGCAAGTATCATCCTACTCTCTGCTTCTATGAGTTCAACTCCTTTAGGTTTCACATATAAATGAGATTATGCGCCATTTGTCTCTCTGTGCCTGGTTTAATCACTTAGCCTAATGTCCTCCAGGTTTAATCATTTTGCTATAAATGACAGGATTTCCTTTTCTTTAAGATTGAATAATAGTCCACGTGTGTGTATATATACACATACAGCTGACCCTTGGACAATGCAGGGATTAGGAGCACTGATCCCCCAAGCAGTCAAAAATCTACTTATAACTTTTGACTCCCCATAAACTAACTACTGTACTAATAGTCTACTATTGACCAGAAGCCTTACTGATAACATAAACGGTCAACAATATTTTGTATATTATTCGTATTACAGATTATATTCTCATGATAAAGTAAGCTAGAGAAAAGAAAATGCTAGGAAAGTCATGAGGAAGAGAAAATACATTTACAGTACTGTACTGTATTAATAAAAAAAATCAGTGTATAAGGGGACCTATGCAGTTCAAAATCATGCTGTTCAAAGATCAATTATATATATACATACATATACGCATTATATACATTATATACATATATCACGTTATCACATTTTCTTTTCCACTGATGAACAAAGGCTGCTTCTGTATCTTGGCTATAGTGAATACTGCTGCAGTGAACATGACAGGACAGGTATCTCTTTGAGACACCGATTTCATTTCCTTTGGATATATACCCAGAGATGGGATTGCAAGATCATATAGTAGTTCTATGTTTAACTTTTTAAGGAACCTCCATACTGTTTTCCATAACGGCCATATCAATTAACATTCCCACCAATAGTGCAAAAAGGTTCCTTTTTCTCCCTATGCTCACCAACACTTGTTATCTTTCATCTTTTTGATTTTAGCTGTTCTAACAGATGTGAGGTCATATCTCATTGTGGTTTTTATTTGCATTTCCCTGACGATTAGTGATGTTCAGCATTTCTTTTATATACCTGTTTTTCCTAAACAAAGTACAACAAGGATGTGAGTGTCCTTCTCAGAATAAGAGCTATATATTTCTGCCAAGGAATGAAAACTTACAGTGTTTGAAAGTTTCCCATGAAAAGTTACTTTTCGTAGAGAAGTTCTACTTGCTTGATTTTTTTATGTTTATATTAAAGAACTGAGGAAAATTCATCCCTCACTGACTCATATAAGGTAAAAGGGCCCTTGCTTCCTCTCAATCCATGTTCAAAACAGTTGCCAAGGTTGTTCTGTTAAATGCTAGTTGGTTCTTGTCAATCCTCTTCTTAGAACTATTCAACAGTTTTCCCTCCAACTCTGAAGAAAACAAAAGTCCTCAAAGCGGCACAATGCGATCTGGCCTCTGTTACCCTCTCACCTCATCTCCTCCTACTACTCACTCTCACTCACTTCACTGGACCTGTTTTTTGCCCCCCTGTTTTTCAGCCTTAGGACATTGGCCTCTATGTAGAATGTTCTTATGGTCTTTCCTCATATATCTGCATGTATTCCTTGCTTCATATATTCCTTACTTCAGATAAATGTTACCTTCTATATAAGGCCTCCCCTTCACCTCCCTACCTAACACTGCATCCCTTGACACACACCTTCATCTCCTTTATTTCTCTCCATAATATTTTTTTAACATTTATTTTATTTTATTTTATTATCTCTCTTCCCCTGAAGACAGGGATTTTTGTATGTTTTGTTCATTTCTGTTCCTGCAGGGCCCAGAAAAGAATCTGGAACATAGGTACTCAATAGCTATTACATAAATAAATACTGAGTGAATGAATGAATATCCCACTAGAAGCTGACTCAACAAAGGCAGGAGACTTTGGACTGGATGTTACCACTCCCCCACAACCTCTGCCCTGGACGGTTATATAATTGAAGACCTCCACCTTCAGGCAGAAGCGGGGAATACACATGTGCTAACTACATGGCACTGCCTTTTGTTGGGATAATTTCAGTTTTCAGTTGCTCTCTGTCTCTTGATATCCAGAAGATTCCATTTCATAGTAATTGTTTAAAATGAAGAAAAAAAAACCCTACATAACACATATGCCAAAAAATTGGGACTAATAGTGACCCAAAGTCAACTAGGCTATTTCCAGCTATTTGAAAAATTTATCTAAACTTCACCAGATTGCTAGAATAATAGGGCCCAAAGAGGATACATTAGCATCACAGAAAGACCAACAAAACAACTGGCAATTGAATGGCGCCATTTGAGATCCTACTGGAGCATTTCTAGAAATATGAAAAATTTTCCCTATACTCAGATTCTTAGAAAGTATAGAATAAAGTAAATGAGGATATCTCATGAAGCAATGAGTCAAGTCCTTCAAGTAGGAGTCTACAGATTAATTTGATTTCATGCTGTAACTTTTCAGGAATATAAAGTGTTTCTATACATACAATCAGATTTCTAAAAGCATAGAAACCAGAGAACTCGTTTAGGATTATAATCATTTATCATGAATAAAATTAGATTAAGCAAGGGGTCAATGAATTTATCATAAGGAAACGTGGGAAAATCTAGGCTCAACTTGTTTTACTTCCAGAAATGTGGATATTTTTCCAGACTTTACTTAACTTTTAAAAAGGGAAGACTAAAATAAACCACAATGATGGTCAACAATATGTATGAATGTTAGCAACATAATATTAAAAATATTAATGTAATATTAAAACTCCAAAAAGATTATATGTAGCATAATGTATTCATTAGAAAATTAAACACCTAGATTTATAATGCAAGTTTTAGGGAGACACATAATTACCAAAAAAAAAAAAAAAAACTACATAAAAAGGAGAGTAAAGAAATTATATGCATAGAATCAGTAGGACGGGTATCCCGAATAGGAAAGGCAGGGAGGATGGGCTGAAGGTATTAAACAATGTGATTTGATATAGCTTATTTTCAAGATATTGTTTTGGGGGTAGGTTCACAGTTCCTTACTGCATTATAAAATAACTAAATAAAAGCAGACCATGCACTGATCAATGAGAATGTCATGAACCAAAGATGAATGACTGATGAAAGATCTATCCTTGAGATCCATAAATTGTCAGGATAAGAGACATGGTGATCAAAATTTCATGACGACATGAAATTAAATATAGTCAAGTAATAGTTGATGGCCCAAACTGCTGGATTCAGCTTAGTATGTACCAAACTGGAAGGAGCATCACTCTCATCCTAACAAAAAGAAAGCTGAATATCTGCAGAAATCACAATTTTTCTTTAACCCATCTGAGTGCTGAGGTTACAGTGCAACCAACTTACTTGAAATCTAAGGAAAAATAAGCATGCCAGCAACTTTCTTACCTAAGAGATCTAGATACTATACAAGTTGGTAAGAATAATTAAACTAAAATTTTAATGGATTGCTAAAAGCTGAGTTTGAGGCAGTCTGAGAGTATAGAATCCACAGGAACAACAGACATGAGAATTTTCACCTGTTCATAAGTCTTCTCCACATATTTCACCAGGTGCTCACTAGAAAGACTGTGAACAGAGCAAAAGACCAGAGAAAGCCTTCTTCATGGTGTGGGACTTGTATAGGAAAATAGCTGCACCACAGGAAAGGCACAAAGCTGTGTTTGGATCCTTCCTCCCTATCTCTAGTGGAAAAGATTGACAACATACATGACCAGATGAGAAATTTTATCAGAAAAATTTAAAGTATAAGAAAGAATCAAGTGAAAATATCAGGAATTTTTAAAAATTCTGGAATAAAAATTTTTAATGCTAGTAAAGAGATGAAGAATATCCTCTGAAGGCTCATCAGAGATTGAAACAGTGATGGAAAGAATTAACAAACTTGAAGATAAATCAATAAAAATTGCCCAAACTAAAGAACATAGATACAGAAGAATGGAAAAAACAGAACAGAGCATTCACAAGCTGTGAGACAAAATCAAATGTCTAACATATGTGCAACTGGAATACTAGAAAATAAAGAGAGAGAGAGAGAGAGAGAGAGAGAGAAAGAGAGAAAGAAAGAAAGAAAGAAAGAAAGAAAGAAAGAAAGAAAGAAAGAGAAATGGAAGAAATATTTGAAGAGATAATGGCAAACTTTTCCAAAAGTAATAAAAGATACCAAAGCAGATATCCAAAAAGTTCAGAAGTTATCAGGAACAAAAACAAAAACAAAACAACTGCAAGAACTTGAACACATCATATTCAAACTGCTGAAGACCAAAAACAGGGAAACTCTTAAAGGCAGCCAGAGACAAAAGAAACTTTACATACAAAGGAACAAATACAGATATTACAGCAGACTTCTTATCTGAAACTATGCAAGCTAAAAGACAATAGAGTGTCACCCTTAACATCCTTAAAAAGAAAAAGAAAATTAAACCCAGAGTTCTACACAGGGAAAATGTTCTCCAAAAATAAAGACAAAATAAAGACTTTTTTTCCAGAGAAACGAAAATAAGAGTAATCATTGCTAGCAGACATGCACTACAAGAAATGCTAAAGGAAGTTCTCCAATCAGAATGACAGCAGACAGAAACTTGAATTTACACAAATAAATGAAGATCACTAGAAATGGCATAAACTAAGGTACATATATAATTCACTTTTAAATTATTTTTAATTGCGCTAAAATATGACTTGAAAGTAGACCAAATAATTTAAGATGTATCCTGCAAACCCTAAAGACATCAATACATTTTTTTAAAGAAGTAATAAACTATAAGCTGTGGTAGGCAGACTTCTAGGATGGCACCTAATGATCCCTTCTTCTGATAATCACTTCTTCATGTAATTATTTCTCCTTGAAGATAGGAGGAACCTAATGACATGCTTCAAACTAATTTGTCAAAATACAATTTGACAGAAGTGATGGAATATCACTTGTGTGATTAGTCTGTAAAAGACCATGACTTCCACATTGCTATAGACCCTCACTATTTTGGAGAGGCCAAAATAGCAAGAAACCGAGGGTGACCATAGGCCAAGAGCTAGCAAGAAACTTAATGTTGCCAATAACCCATGAGTAAGCTTGAAAGTATATCTTTCTCCAGTTGAGACTTCAGATAAGAACAGAGACACTTTGCTGATACTTTGAAGCACTGGGAGAGACCATGAAGCAAAGGATTCAGTTTAGCTGTGTCTATATTCCTGACCCACAGAAACTGTGAGATAATAAATGTGTGTGGTTTTAAGCCACTAAGTTTTGGGATAATTTGCTATGTAGCAATTTAGCAAGGTAAGTAATACTTAAACTAATAGTTTAGATTAAATGGAGAATAAAAAATACCAATATAAAAGAAAACTGAAAAAGAGAACCAAAAGAGACAGAATCAATAGAAAATAGCCATCTAGGTGACAGACTTTAATCCAACCATATCAATAACTGTATTTACTGTAGTCTAAACATACCAATTAAAAGACAAAACTTACCAAACTGGATTTTGAAAACTATATGCTTTCTACAAGAAATAGACCTTAAATATAAACACAGACATGTTAAAATAGCATGGAGAAGGATATACCATGCAACTGCTAATCAAAAGAAGACTAGCATAGCTATGTTAATATCAAAGTAGAGTTCAGAACAAGGAATATTACCAAGAATATAACAAGGCATTACCTAATGAGAAAGTTGTCACTTTCTTCTTTATCATAGGTCATAACAATTCTAAATGTATATGCACCTAGTAACATTGCATGAGAACAGCATAACCTTGATACTAAAACCAGACAAAAATTATAATAAAAGAAAACTATAAACCAATATCCTTCATGAATATAAAAGCAAAAATCCTCAATAGAATATAACAAGTCAATTCCAATAATCCTTTAAAAATATATGTTACATCACAACCAAGCAAGTTGTGATTTCAGGAATGCAAGGCCTGCTCAGAGTTTTATAATCAATGAATGTAATTCACTTTATTATAGCTTCATGAACTTCTCCCAAGCCTCACCTCCTCCTTAAACCCTGGAAACTATTAATCTGTTCTTGTTTTCTATAATGTTCCCATTTCAAGAATGGTGCATAAATGGAACAATACAGTATGTGACCTTTTGTCATTGGCTTTTTTTGCTCAGCACAATTCTCTGGAGACTCATTCAAGTTGTTGTGCATATCAGTAATTTGCTTCTTTTCATTGCTGAGTAGTATTCCATGGTATGGAGACAACAGTTTGTTTAATTATTCAGCCACTGAAGGACATCTGAGTTGTTTTCAATTTTTGGCTATTAAAATAAAGACGCTATAAATGTCACGTATTTTTTATTTGATGAAATCAGACTAATCCACATTGAACCCTTTGCTTAATTCTATGTCATTAAGACTTTCTCCTATGTTTTCTTCTAAACATTTTATATTTACATATATGATCCATTTTGGTTATTTTTTATATAAAATGTAAGGTTTAGGTAGAGGTTCATATTTTTGTACATGGATATCCAATCGTTTCAGCACTATTTACTGAAAAGACTACTTTTCCTCACTGAATTGCCTTTGTATTTTTTCTTTGTAAAATATCAGTTGAGACTTATGCTTCTAGGAAAACAGATATACTTTTCCCTATTCCACGAAGAATTAAAAACTAAAAACCTTGGATATTATATATAAAACAGACATAAGAAGATTCTGAAAGGTGTAAAGAAGAAGACAGATCTGCTAAGGACCTCAGTACCCAAGGAACAACAGTGTTAAGTTCCTTGGATCTTGTTTTGTTTTCTCTCACATATACGAGACTTGCAGCTAAAGAAGCCAGCAACCTGGAAATGCCAATGGACACAAACAAAAAAATCCCAATAAAAGCCTGCTCCATCTGAAAAATATATATATATAGCCTAGAAAGATAGAAATTTTAATAACTTCTCTTCTCCAGCCAAACACCACAGAAAAAAACTGGATCCCGAACAACCCCCATGGCAGCAAAGGCCGAATGGAGACTTCAGACTTCCACCTTTCCCCTGAATTGAAGTGCCCTTCATAACCCAATGGGTTATGTCAGACAAGGCCAAGTAAGGACCCAGAATATTCAACCCCACTGGCAAGTAATGAACCTTTTCTTTCTTCCCACACTCCCCTACTCCCCCCCTTTCCATTGCTTACAAAGTGTCAATGGACATCACATAGCAGTAGGAAGGCAGGAAAAAGAAAACCGAGAAAAGGAAGAAACAGAAAACATAAAATAAAATGGAAGAGTTAAACCCTCATATATCAAGAACTGCATTAAATATAAATGGTATGAGGCACTTGCGTGGCTCAGTAGGTTGAGCATCTAACTCATGATTTCAGCTCTAGTCATGATCCCAGGGTCGTGGAATCCACACTGAGTGAGGAATCTGCTTAAGATTTTTTTTCTCTCTCTCCCTCCCTCTGCCCCTTCCCTGCTCTCTCTCTAAAATAAAGAAAATGAAAAAATATAAATTATATAAATATATCAATTAAAAGACAGAGATTGGCTGAGTATATTAAAAAACATGACCCAACTATATGCTGTGTATAAGCAACAGTTCAAAAATAATGAATGATACAGGCAAGTTGAAAGTCAAAGGGTGGAAAAAGAGGTATTAATTAAAAAGCAGAAACAATTATATTAAGAGCAATTGTTATAAATAATTATTAATTATTATCAATAATTATTAATAAGTCTATTAAGTAGACTTAAGAGCAAAGAAAATTACCAGAGACAGAGAGGAACATTATATAATGATAAAGGGTCAATTCACAAAGAACACACAGCAATACTAAATATTTGTGCACCAAATAAGATACAAAATAGGTAAAGAAAAACTAATAGAACTTAAAGAATAGACAAACATATAATTAAAAAATGAAAATGCAACATATAAAAATCTGTGGGACGTAGTTAAAGCAGTGCTGAGAGGAAAAATTATGACACTAAATGCATACATTAGAAAAGAGGAAATGTCTCAAATCAGTAATCTAAGCCCCAAATTTAAGAATCTACAAAAAATAAAAAATAAGCCCAAAGCAGGCATAAGGAAAAAAATAATTGAAATTAAAGAAATCGATCAAGTTCCTGGGCTGCCAGTGATGACAGGTGGCTGACATCAACTGGTCATCATTCTGTCTACTTAGTTGTTCAGTGTCTCCTCAGCAGTGGATACTTTCTAATGAGCACTGGCAGGTGATACAAAAATACTCCCTTTGTGCCCCTTCTGGTAAGTCTATCCATATGCCTCTATATCAGACCTTTTTGTCTCCAATATTCCAATCCTTCCTACTACACCCCAGATCAGATGACCATGTCATTGATAGATTCATATAGATTCTCACCTTGAATCACCCCACCTATCACACAAAGTGGATAACCATTTGTGCAGCTCACAACTCCACCCTTTTCCCTTTCCAGTATCTTTCAGGGCCACTCTGGAACATGGTTATAGTACTGGCTTGCACCCACAATTGAAACAATCCATTCATAAACCAAAGCTCAGACTTTTCCTCCTCTTTGATCTGGCTGTATGGGACTGGTTATATGGCCACGGGTGCAAGCAGGGGGAAGGGAACTAGTATAACTGATGTGGGTGACATGAGGATTGGACTATCTGCTCACATAGCCTGCTGCTTGTGCTGTCCGGTCCCACTAAGGAACCTTCTGCTGGGAAGTCTTCCTTCCCAGATGTGCAATTTCTGAGTCTGCTGTTTTGTTTTTTTTTTTCCTGATGGCCAAGTGATTTGTTTCTACCAAAGCCTCAAACATGTTAAAGCTATCTCTAAAATGTATGCCCTTGATTTATAATTCCATTAGGGGACCCCTGTGATTAGCTTTTCATAAGTTTCATACTACATCTTTTCCCACTAATGATATCTCCAACACCATAGGGTCTTCCAAATCATATAACTCAAGGAGCAGGACTGCTTATTTACAGGGGTGGATCTACTGCAAAGCCCTTTGCTGCACTGGGTCCCACCCAAAGTTGGCAACCTTCTGTGTCACCTAATACATGGGCCTGGTCGATATTTCTAGGTGAGAAATGTACTGCCTTTAGAACCAAAGAGGTCTGCCACGCACATTCTTCAATTTTTGTGGCAAGAAATTCAGGATTCATGTGGGATTTGTTTTAAACGTTTATTTATTTTTGAGAGAGAGAGAGAGAGAGAGAGAGAGAGACACAAACAGAATCAGAAGCAGGCTCCAGGCTTCTCCAGCACAGAGCCCAACGTGGGGCTCAAACGCATGAACCTCGAGATCATGACCTGAGCCAAAGTCAGACCTTAACCTACTGAGCCATCCAGGTGCCCCATGTGGGATGTTTTGTCTTGTTTTGTTTTGTTTTGTTTTGTTTGCTTTTATCACTGGCAAACTCTTTTGTCTTTTCCCCTAAGTTTTCAGTTCCACATAGGCCTTTGAAACAATTCAGGGAAAGAGACTGCATCAACAAAAAGCCAACAGAATGATCTAGGTAACAGCTGATTAGTACTTAATACTGAATAGAAAACAATGGTACTTCACTGAGAAGCATTTCTAAATTATTTTCAGAATTCTAAATCTCTTACTTATTGACTGAAAAAAATAATGTATCTGTTAGGGGACTGAAAAGGAGACGAATGTTTCCTTTGATCTTTGCCCCAAAATTATCCTAAAATACTTCACATTAGAATTTAGAATTTGCATAAATTTTTTAACTTTCCATAGGACGAAAAGATGGCTTAAATAACCATTAGTTTTAACACCCAAAATAATTGTCACTATGTAAATTGTAGGTTTATCATAAAATAATTGAAAAATTTAGAAAAAGGAAGCCAAAAAAATTTTAAATGAGTCAAAGTTTAATTTAAAGCAGTTATATATAAATGAGAAATGAATAAAGTGGTGGTTGCAAACTCATTAATTAAAGGGAAAAGTTGGCAAATATAAATGCCTGCAATTGTATTGCTATGTCAATTTAAATTTTATGTATAAGATTAATTTAAAAGAGAACAGAATAAGTACTAATGCACACTTAAAAAACACTTGCATAACATTTGTGTGCATATGATAATATTTAATTAAATTTGTATTAATCGCAAAGAAATACTATTAATTTACAAAGAAGGTAGTTTTTCTATTAAACTATTAAAGTCCCACTTCCAACAAAACACACCAAAATTAACATATAATTATGACTCAATTTAAAGTTCCATCTCTCAACTCTTCACAATCTTCTTTGGTGAACAGATCCAAAGATAGGTTAACCCTAAATAAAAGATGACAAAATTGAATCTTATTAATAAAAAATGTCATGGTTAATAGTCACTGAAATATTTTAACTTTTCTAAGATCGCAAAGCAACAGTTAGCCATTTTCTGTATTTACTGTTTTGGTAACTTTTACTTCAGTTACCATAAAAAGCTTCTAATTTCTAATGGACTCAACGTGTAACTCATATTTTTCTTCTCCGTTCCAGCTCCCGCCAATAACCTTGATGACTGCAACAGCCCCATTTACAGACACTGTGTCACAAAAACACTGTATCAAAGGCCTTTATCTCCAAGCCACTTCAAGGCACTCACAAGCAACGTTATTGCTTGGGCAATGTCATACTTGGCACTTCCGCCTTACTTCCAGGAACTCAGAGATGGTTCCTAGCTGATTCTATACGCCTACTTTTTGTACGCCTACACTCTCACTGAACAGTGCCACTGCCCTCCTTTGGACTGCCAAGCCCCTAATTTCCTGCACGCTTCATTTGCATCCCCCACCACCCACAATCACCCCTCATTACTCCTGATTAAGCCCCTAGAATCACTCCGAAACTGAGAACTGCTTTTCATCCTAGACATCACCGGCATTCTCTCCTCCTCTCCTCTCCTCCCCTCCTCATTCACACTGAGGTTTTCATGCACATCCACTGCCAGAAATACCTACGACCTTCATGCAGCACTGACTGCTTACTAGCTCCAGTAGGAAACTTCTCGCTGCTTGCCTGGAGTTTTTACCTGAACACCGCACTAGCACCTAAAATTCAACATGCCAAAATAAAACTCAGTAGCTTCACAAAATCGGTTCTTTCTCTCAACTTCCTTCCTTCTTATCTACTGGGTCTCAGAACTCAGGTCATCTCTCTTATCCCCTATGGCCAATCCGTGTCTCCTCTCCACAAACTCTGCCAACTCCCATTTAAGTGCATCTCACTTTCACTTGGACTGCTGTTAGAATCCCCAGATTTTCATTTCCTATCTTGCCTTCATTCCAAACCTTTCCACATTAGTAACATCAGATTCTTTCTAACATGCAGATCTGATCAATCCACTGCTTTAAAATGTTCCATACTGATGATGTTTGAGGTATTTGCATAGTCTTTTATTAAGTTTCCACAAAATACTTAATTACAAAAGGAAACATAAATTTCCTGAATTTGATCATTGTTGGGTGGTTTTATGAAAGATATCTTTGTTCTTAGGATATACACACTAAAGTATTAAGGGGTAATATTCTGGTTTTTTTTAATGTTTATTTATTTATTTTGAGAAGAGAGAGAAAGAGCATGAGCGGGGGAGGGGCAGAGAGAGAGACAGGGTGAGAGAGAATCCCAAGCAGGCTCCATGCTATCAGCACAGAGCCCAACACGGGGCTCGATTCCATGCACCATGAGATCGTGACCTGAGCCAAGATCAAGAGTCAGACACTTAACCAACTAAGCCACCCAGGTGCCCCAAGGGGTAATAGTTTAAACACACACACACACACACACACACACACACACACACACAAAGACAGAAAGTGCTTAAGAGTGAGAACGCAAATGTGGCAAAATGTTAAAAATCAGTGAAGTTAGGTAAAGGTTATGCTGGAGTTCTCTGAATTTTTCTTGCAAACTTTCTGTACTTTTGAAATCATTTAGAATAAAGGGTTAAGAAAATGTTTCATGTTTCTTTACTGTCTACTTAACTGAGTACAAATCCTTGGTCCAGTGCTCCCATAGGACCCTTTGAAATACAGTCTCAATGGACTTTTATACCTTGCTTCACAATGACTCTGTAAATGAGCTTTGATCAAACTATACATTCCTGGACATTTTCTTGGACTCCATGAACTTGCTCACGCCCCTGTCTAAATATATTTCCCTCCCCCACCTTCCCATGAACAAAAGTCTGATTTCTTTTTTCCAACGCCCATCTTACTTTTCTAGTACTTTCCAAACCCCACTAAATTGGTGTAATCTCTCCCTAGAAATTTAATGAGCCCAGGTAATTAGCAAACCAAGACACAACTGAAACAAAAGGAGGAAAGACGCTATGCTCGATTTAAAACATGTAATATTTTTAAATAACTGTAGAATAACCTGAAGAAATTCAGAGGTCAAAGGCTGAAGAGAGATTTAAGGGTCATACACTGACAAAGAGTAACTGGTTACAAAAATGGGTAAATTATCTCAGAATAAATATGTAAAGAGAAAGTGATACCAACAACCACTCCTATTGGATATTAAGAGGTAACGAAAGGGACAAATATAAAATATACAGAAAATACAGTCAGAAAGGCAGAAAGTGAACCATGTTGTCTCCTCCAGGACACTAAAAAAGAAAAATTGAAAGTAGTAGTGAGGTAATATTAAATGTGACAAGTTCAAAGAGAAAAGAGAACTAAGAGATATTAACAAACAAAAATACACACAAAAAAACAAAAACCATGGACAATGGAGAGAGTAGTTACAATAGCGCTGTGAAGACAGGGCCCAGATGAAGTTTGTTAAATTTCAACAAATATTTAATGAGTGCTAGTTACTGGGTTTCAGGAAGGAAACAGGCTGGAATTAGCAATGGGTACACACCAAAAGTTGAAGTTAAGATATAAAAGAGAAAGAAACAAAAGTCTATGCTTTATAACTGTTACATAAATGAATTCTTACCAGAAGATGATAAGAAGATTCATCTTGTGAAATTGGAGTCTACAAACAACATAAAATATATGGGAAAATTGGCCTCTAGTTCTCGTTTTCCCATTAATAAATACCTTTTAGGAAATCAGTGTCATAATACATTTCTAAAACATTATTATTAGCTTTTGTAATCTGGTTTAAAATTGTAATACAAAATAACGAATTACAAGGATACTTGTTGTTTATAACAGGCTATTTCTGGAAAACATAGCATATTATTTTAAATGGCTCAGTAATTCTCACAAGATTACTAGATGTTTAGTAGAAGGCCTCTTGCTGAGGCACAAGAGAACCGAAAAGATCAAGGTTATGGCCAGAGAAAACTTAGCTGTAATCTAATATGTTTATTAAAGTAATTGGATCTGGATTAACACTCAGAACAATGTCCAGGTTTCTTGCACACTGCTCTGCCTATTCAAACATCTTTTTCTCCTAAAAAACCATGGACTACTTTTTCCTCCTTATCCCTTCTTCTGCCTCATTCTTCTCCTTAATTGAATAAATTCAATAGAGTATCACTAACCTGAACATTGGTTTATACGCCATTATTGCAAACAACTTATGCTATTATTGATGCAATATTATACTAACAGTAATGAGTTTCTAGAGTAACATTGCTTACAAAATGGCATTCTGTCCTAATTATTATCTTATGAAAATATTCTTCACAAAATTAAATTCTGCAGATTTACTGACTGTCAAAATAGAAGTTGTCATCGAGTGACTGTAGTAAGAGCCTATAGAGGCATTCAGCATGGTAACGTGTGTATTAGGACAAGCATGTGAAGGAAAGGAAGTAACTATTACGATTTAGCAATTGATGTCGCATTATTAGTCTCATAAATTTTATCCAACTTAATTGAGAATCCAGAATTTCCAAGTACTTTAATAAATATACTAGATTACATCTAATTTTTCTCTGGCCACAATATCAACTCAATATTGATGGAGCTTTAGAACATAGTTCAATTTGCAAGTTGTTTTCCAGGAATGAAATATGACATCAAGGCCATTAGTCAAGAGCAGTTTTGTTAAATGCATTAAATTAGACTGCAGCATCCATGGAAAGGAAGTGACTGTATGAAGTGACACAGAGTTTGTAATTTTATATTGCAGTTAATATGTCTGTCTTCATCAATATGGATGAGTTTTGCAATCTGTATTAAAAAGCTGGCATTAAAGTTCAGATCTCACAGGCAAGCGTGTCCCAGTTGCTCGGTAAATTCTCATCAACATTTACCTTCTGCTCTCCTCTACTCACACATGCACTGGCGGTCTAGTCTATAATTCAGTGCTTTAAGATGTTTTGTACTTTTTAATTACGATGAACAGTTGTAGCCTCATTTCTATAGTTCTGTACACTGAATGTGACAATTAGGAAAACTACTAGATGAATGTGACCCCAGGGTGACTAACCTGTTACGAAAGCCAGTCTTCTTTCATACGATCAAAATTGTGTTAACTTACTTTCACTGGATAGTTGTTGGTACTTCAGCCTGAGTCTATATTTTTCATTTTCTTCAAGCATTCTAGAAATGACTTTGTATACTTTATTCCATACTAAAACCTTAAAAATATAAGCACAGTTAAAGAACACTGAGCAGAGAAGCAGAAATATGTTTTGACAGAGGCAACTGGTAGTGACTAAACTGTGTTGCACCTCAACTGATACCATGCTAACACAATACTAGCATGTAGAGACTTGAAACGTAAATGTAACTGTTTTCCCATGATCAGGGATCTCTTCCGCTAATTTCCTAGCATTTCCTCTCTGTATTATTTAAATTAACTATCCTGGATGAAGGCAATGCCTATTAAGTCCTATCTAAATGGTTCTAACACATTCAATTTTGTTTTCAACAGTTATAAAAATAGTGAATTTCTATTCTGCTGGGAAACTATTTGATTTTTAATGAACGGGCAAGTGTTTTACATCTCATCTAGTAATAACTTCATATATTGGATTATTAGAATTAATGAAAAATATATGTAAAACATGTGCCCCCGTGTCTGGAATATAGTAGTTTTAAGTACATACTGGCTATTTCTCTTTTCTCTTCACCCAAGAGGAATTGGTTCTTGGAAGAAACATCTCTTAGTATAGTGGGAAGATTGGGTGCACACTCGAATTACATTTAGGGTTAGTCACCTTGAAGGCTATTTTACACTATACATGGATTATTAACTCATATAAATTCAAAGCTCAGAAACAATACAATTTTATGTGTCATTACCAACTAACAATGTCTTTAAACTGAAGTGCTTAAGATATATGGTGGAAAACAAAGATTTGTAGAATTACTGATCTTGAATATGTTTAAAACACTAAAGTTACCATGACATTTGGACAACCAGAGGTAAAAATGGTTCAGGAATAAAGGTTCACCCTCGTTAGCTTTCCTTCTAGAAACTCAATGTACGTCCCAGGTCTTTAAAAGAGCAATATGTCATTAATATAGACACATAATTCTTTTCTGTGAAATCCACAATTTTCTCCTTATATTATACTACCTATCAGAGTTTGTTATATTCTGTGGAACATATATTTTCATGCTTTGAAAAATCTCCCATTATGTTTTGATTAAAATATGTTTGTATCTTCAAACACTGGAAGGACTGCTCTCTATAGTTAATAAATATTTCCAAACCCAGTTCCATTTCTGCTAATTCTATTTTCTCATTCCAGTAAATTAAATTTTCAAAAGATGGAACTATTTTTACTGTTGAATATCTTCACACATTTGTATTTAGAGAAGTTAATCTAAAATTCAAATACTGCTCATTCTCCTTTATAATAGCATACCTTTTTCTTTTTCTTCACTATTTTCGAAGATTTATCCAAAGGTACAGGGAAATCAAACTGTTTAGCTAAATTCTTCTGGGTTAAACCTAATTTAAAAAAGAGACAGAGTGAAAAGATGAAATGTCAAGGCCAGCACATATTTTAAAGGATTCACTATCCTGAGAACAAAGACAATTATAAATGTCTCCTGAGCTCTCTTTGGGGATTTTTACACTTGTTGGTATATTTCTGATCACTAGATGATAGCAATTTACCAAGTAGCTAATACTATGCTGGGGGAGAAAACTAGAGACAAACCTCCTTAGATATACCTAGGAAATCTCCTTTCTTTCCTGATTTGAAAGGCGAGTCCCAAAAAAGTCAGCAACAGAATAAACAGATATATCAGAGGCCACATCTTAACCCAATGCATCTCCAAAGTTTTCTTTCTTTTCCATTAAACTCCAGATACGCATTATGCTTTCAACTATTCAAAACGCCTGTGATTCTTCAATGTCTTGCTCTTATCCCTCCTAGCCTTTGCACATGCTGTTCTATCTGGCTAAAACACTCTGTGTGCATGCGTGTGTCCACATACACGCGCTCGCCTGCAAGGCAAATTTCTGCCTGCTCTTCAAGACTCAGGTCACACTGTCACCTCCTCTCTACAGTCCCCTGCACAGCACTGGCTCTAGGAATGCTTAGGTCACAGCCCTTAGCACACTTTTATATCACATGTTTATAATGTGTTCCCTCCACCAGGCTGTGACCTCCCCGATGTCTTAGTCATCTTTCTAGCCACACTACCAGACTCAAAGTAGGCACTAATACAGGTTTGCCAAGAATGGATAAGCTTCCCCTCTCTACTCACCAAACTATGCTGCCTTCCCAAATATTAACTGTGAGAAGAAAACCCAAGGGTTTGTGTGTCCAAAGACAAAATCATAAAACACTAAGCATGTGTTCTCTGAAAGCCTTTATATTCCCCTATTCCTACACTACCACCACCACTCTATACCTGGCTTTCTTCCACGCACTCAATATTTAGCTTTCCATGAACCTTCTCGGATTTCCCAAAGCACCCTGTGCTCAGTAATCATAAGGTTTGCCATGTTGTTTACTTGAGGAGTGTGTTTTATTCTTTATTAGAGATCCAGTATCTAATGCCATACACATTAGAAATGCAAGAAGTATTCCACTAGAGTATTAGAATTAGAGTATGTTCTAAAATGGCATTTCCCAATTTCTGAGAAGCACACCACTAATTCTGTGTGGGGCATACACACAGCACTAAAGAACATTAACTCACACGGTGAGAAACTCATTCTCTCCCATTCTTTTTCAATCTGATTATATCAAGGAGAAAGTCTGAGTTTGGAACTAGTATGCCATTAAGACTTCCCTGAGACTTGCTTCTCTCTCTTTATGACCACAGACAACCTTTATTAGACAAGCTATTTGGCTAGAATTTAATAATATTGTTGTGCCTTTATTAGATTGTTTTTAATTAATTTCTATTTGTGGCAGATGGTACAGGCTTGCCACTGAGGTAAAGATGGAAAATGTTCTAAAAAGAAATTTAGGGGTGCCTGGGTGGCTCAGTCGGTTGAGTGTCTGACTTCGGCTCAGGTCACAATCTCATGATTCGTGGGTTTGAGCCCCGCGTCGGGCTTTGTGCAGACTGCTAGCTCAGAGCCTGGAGCCTGCTTCAGATTCTGTGTCTCTTTCTCTCTCTGCTCCTCCCCTGTTCACGATCTGTCTCTCTCTGTCTCTCAAATATAAATAAATGTAAAAAAAAATTAAAAATAAAATAAAAAGAAATTTAGTGGAGAGAGAAAAATGCACATATTAAATAAATATATTAAGTAAATGATAGTATGGATGATATGCAGATAAGGCATAGGAAAAGAACTCAAATCTGGGAATCTCTGTTCTTCATTTACCCATAGGGACCCTTCCCCCTAAATGCCTAAGCCTTTGGAATATTATACTTGCATCATTCCAAATGTTTTCTATTTGTAAGCCTTTCCTAACCTAGACATTACTCCCTGAGGTCAGGATAGAAGCCATCAAGTCTACCTGCAGAAAAAAGTCGGGGGGCGCCTGGGTGGCTCAGTCAGTTAAGTGTCCGACTTCGGCTCGGGTCATGATCTCGCGGTTTTTGAGTTTGAGCCCCGTGTCAGGCTCTGTGCTAATAGCTCAGAGCCTGGAGCCTGCTTCAGATTCTGTATCTCCCCCTCTCTCTGCCCCTCCCATGCTCATGTTCTGTCTCTCTCTGTCTCTCAATAATAAATAAACGTTAAAAATTAAAAAAAAAAAAAAAGCTAGTTCCTAGTGTGACTGAGGAACTAAATTTAAAACATGTCAGGGAGTATAGGGAATGCGAAAAAGAAAACAGACAAAATCATTTCTTGTACTTGTTTTGCATACTTCACCGAAGGTAGCTCCAGTACGTACCAAAGACTGTCCCAACTCATGTTTCCAGTCTTTCTCTGGCCTTCCTTCTGCACACTTTCTACACACTCGAAAGATACTTCTAATTCTTCCCTAATCACTCTCCATCATGGATCCAAACCCAGGGTTACGCGCACACATTTTCCCCACATGTAATTCCTTCCTAGTTCGGCAACATGTGTGACTCTCATGGGGTTTCTACCACTGTGAAACCTTCCCTAATTCTCTCATCCTGAAAGTACTCACCACTCCCAGAGCATTTGTTTGTACCTCTACAATAGCATTCATTATCCTCTATTATATATAAATTAGGACTGTACCTCCCAAGTGCTGTGAAAACTGATTTATTTAAGTCTTGCTTGAAATGTTAGAAGAGTTTCCTGATTTGCCTGTCCCTGGATTTCTAAACTCCACTACATCTTACAAACAGCTGGAAGATAAACTTGCTTATCTTCCAGAAGTGTAGCTGTCTCTGATCGCTTCACGCCACCATTCAAAAATCTTCAGTGACTATAAAATGACTGTCTCCAAGGCATTCCACAATATGGTCCAAAACCTACTCTTCATTCATTCAATAAATATTTAGTGCATGCCAACTATACACCACTCACTGGAACAACCATCCCCTTCCCTTCAAGCCATCTCTGCTCAGTATGCCAACATTCACTGGTCATTTATTCCATATCGAACACTGTGCTGGGCCCTATGCATACATTCATACTTCATTTAGTCTTTACAGTAACTTGTTAAAGCAGGAACTATTATCCCCATTTTACATATAAGGAACTGAGAATCAGAGTGGTTAACTAACTTGGCCAATATTGCACTGCGAATAAATGACAGAGCCAGGAGTTTGTCTTTCTGGCTTCAAAGCCAAAGTTCTTGATAATCTCTACCATCCCACTAGGAATTTTACCATGTGTGTCCTTTGGTTTCCTGACTTTATGTCTCTTCTTTCTCTAAACTGTCAGAGCCATTTGACGGTGTCCATCTTACAGCATTCATGTCTACTAGCTTATGTTCATATTATTCATTTAGAAGTTCCTTGAGAGCCTAATATTTTTCTGATTCATCTATGTCATGAGTACCTAATTAGTGTCTACAGTGTGGGAGATGTTCATGTTATTGAACAAATAATTCAGCTAGTTCCCCAAAAAGGACTAGGCATAAGTATTTAATAAATGTCCCTTTAATATTAATATTAAATACACCCGAAACTGAGTAAAACTGAAGCACTTTCTGGCTTGGCTTAAATATAAATCTATGCCACGCCCTCTCTCCCTTGACTCTATTCCTGGTCACCCCAGCACAGCAGGGGGGCTCTGAAGTTACAGGCTCCATCCTCTGCCCAGCTGCCTAGCACGGAAACTTCAGAGCTGCCGTGAACCCTTCCTTCTCCATCTTTCGGTCAGTCATTGATCCTGTGTGCTTGTCTCCATTGCTCTGCCTTAGGTCAGACCTTTTATCTTTGCACTGGACCATTGCGCCCCCCACCAGAGCTCTCGCCTCCAGTCTCTCCCAGCCAACCCCATTGTAGTTCTCCTTCCTCCAGATCTGATCATGTCACCCCTGCCACAAAGGAGCAGCAAAAATCCCAAAAGAGAAGCCAACCAGAGGAAAGACCGACACCTGAGATCTGCACAGTGTAGTTAAAACAGCACGACACTGTTTTCATAATCTCACTACCCAATTACCAATAATTGACATTGGTAAAGATCTCCAGCACGAATTCATGTATCCCCTCCCTTCTCCCCATGAGCTTCTTCATCTGCTTTCAGTGTTCTTCACTTCCAATCCACTACTTTGCTGATGGACTATTATTTGTCCTCAGATTTGTGGCACAAAAGCAATACAGGCTCTCTATTAATCCATTGTATTTTTCCTGGCTTCCTGCCAAAGCTGTAAAGCTCCCCACCACCACCATCACCGCCACCACCACCATCACCACCACCGCCACCACCACCACCACCACCTCCATCACCACTGCCATCACCACCACCATCACCACCGCCATCACCACTGCCATCACCACCACTGCCACCACCACCACCACCACCATACTCTTTCCTCTTCCTAGAATAAGCCTTTTATTTGTTTTTATTATTCAAAGAAACTGGAAACCTAGGGCCAAAATGTTTTACACTACCCCTGGAGTTTTTAATCCCCAGCACAGGGGCCAGAAAAAAAACAAAAACAAAAACAAAAACCTGAGTGCCTTTTAAAAATGAGGCCATCAGAGGGGCTTGAAGTCCAAACTAATGACTCTGCTTAGGTATCTCTGAAGGCTTCCACCACAGCTCATTCTCAGGAGTCAATCAAGTTATACAGAGTACTGTTTTATACATCTAAATTACCAAAGTAAATTTAGTCTGGAAGGATACCAAACAAAATATTTATATATTCTTCCACTTGGGCTTCAGTCTTGCCTGCCTCCAATTCAATCTCCCTTATATAGACAGCATGGCCTAAGTGAATCCAACCTTATCACTTCTCTTGTTCAAAACCTTTCAGTTTAGGATTTCAGAGTCACTGAAGACAATGGGGAATGGGTGGTAGCTGACTTCCCCAAATTTCCCCCCAAACAACTTCACCTTGAAAATTCTACATAAAACCATAGCCTCAGCATTACTTGAAGACAGAGAACACTGAAACTGCAAAATAACTGTAAGGAAAGTAAGGAAAATCACTGAATCGCAGAGCTATGATCCCATGTGCTCCCACTCCACCCCAAGCGGGGCTTTGTGGCCAGCAGGGAAGAGAAAGGAAGCACACTAGAAAAAGTGCCTTCAAGAGAGCTGGAGCGACCAGCAGAAAGACTGAATCCACCCTAAATCTGAAAACACTAAAACAAACCCCTTTGTATCAGAGCCCAAGCTACAGCGAAGGGAGTTCAATGGGCAATTTAAAGGTCCAGACACCACATAAAGTTCTAAGCATGCCATTTAAATAATGGGGCTGACTCAATTTAAAAGGACAAGCATGATTTAAAGGGACAGTTTTTCAATCCCATGGCTTCTGGGGGGAGAAAAAGAACAAAAAGGAAGGGTCGTAAATTAGGTCACAAAGAAAACATCGGCAGTATCCATAAAGTGGAGGCCTTATAAACACTCTGACTACGGTGCAATAAAACTAGAGTTTGCTAACAAAAACAAAACATAAAAGTCCTGTAAATTAAAAAATTTTTAATCTTTAATTAACTCCAGAGTGAGAAGGGTAATACAAACTGAAATTACAGAATGAAAAAAAAAATAGTGACAATGAACACACTACGTATCTATGGGATTTAAAATAGTGGTTAAAAGAAAATTCATTATGGGGCGCCTGGGTGGCTCAGTCAGTTAAGCATCCCACTTCGGCTCAGGTCATGATATCACGGTTCGTGGGTTTGAGCCCTGCATCGGTCTCTGTGCTGACAGCTCAGAGCCTGGGGCCTGCTTCGGATTCTGTGTCTCCCTCTCTCTCTGCCCTTCTCCTACTCATGCTCTGTTTCTCTCTGTCTCAGTAATAAATAAACATTTTTAAAAAAATAAATAAATAAAAGAAAATTCATTGCACTACACACTTTTATTAATAAAAAGAATAAAAATAAATGAATGAAATGTCCTGCTAAAAATAACTATAAAAAGAACAAAGTAACCCAAAAGAAAGCACATGTTTCATCTTTATTATCTATCTTCACTTTTTAATATGGAAGAGACTAGAAAAACAAGATGTCTCGTTAATAAATCAAAAACCTATTTTTTTAATTAACAAAAGGGACAAGACACTGGCTAACTTGGTCAAGAAAAAGGGAGGAAGCATATATGTACAGAAAAAAAACACAATTCGGAAATAAACATTGAAATTTTTAAAAAATCATAAGACACCACCTTGCAGACCTCTATGCAAACATAGTTGGAAATAGATGAAACAGACAACTTCCTAGGGAAACAGAGATTAAATATAGATATATTTATAAATATATAGGTATATTTATAAATATAAATACAGATTAAAGAGAGCAATTTCCATAGAAAGTATAAAGAAAGTTGTTAAGGAATTATCCCACAAAAAGCACTAGACCCAGATGGTTTCACAGAAGAATTCTACCAAACCTTCAAACATCAGGTAGTCCCACTGTTCTATAAATTATTCCGGAGCATAGAAAAAGAAGGAAAAGTTTGTAATTCCTTTTGTGAAGTAAGTATAACTCTGATACCTAAACCAGATGAAGAAGGACAAAGAAAGAAAAACCACAGATCACTATCTCTCACAAATACCAATGCAAAATTCTAAACAAATTATCAGCAGAGTCCAACACCACTTTAAGAAAATAACACATCATAACCAGGTACGATTTATTTCAGGAATGCAAGGTTGGTTCAATATTAGGAAATCCATTTATATCATATGCCATACTAATACATCTAAGGGAAGAATATGTTTATCTCCATAGACCTGAGAAAGCCTTTGACAAAAATTCAACACCCATTTATGATAAAAACACTGAAAAAAAAATAAAAGTTGAAGAATACTTTTTAATATTTTTAAATATAAATGCCTTGGTCCTAGAGCCAGTACCTTATATAATGAGGAACACTAAAAACATTTCCCCTAAGGTCAGGAATAAGGCAAGGATACACCACAATCTCCACTACTATTCAACACCGAACTTGAGGTATGAGCTGATGCTTAGAGTATTATGTATGCAGTAAGATGAAACAGGCAATGTTTTGATACACGCCGGGCATAAGAATGGGTAAAAAAGAAATGAAATTATCTCTGCTTACAAACAATATCATAGTATACCTGGACAGTGATAAAACTTATTCTAATAAAAGAATGCAGTGAAGTGCTATGATCTAAAATTAACAGACCAATAGGCTAAGTGAAGGAAGACAATCAGGAAAGCTCATATATTGTATGACACAATTTATAGGAGATGTCCAGAAAAGCAACTCTATAAAGACAGAAAGTTTAGCACTTGCTTAAGGCTGGGGTCCGGCGGTAGGAGAGGGCAGTGAGAGGAAACAGGGAGTGTCAATGGGTACAGGGTACAGTGTTATAGGTACAGGGTTCTTTAGGGGCAATAGGAAAGTTCCAAAATTGAGTGCAGTGACGGTTGTACAACTCTGTGAAAAGCACTGAACCGTGCACTTTAAATAGGTGAAGTTGAATGAACTGTGAGTATCTCAATAAACTTTCAAAAAAAAAAAAAAAAGCACAGGTAGATGGAAGAGCCCTCAAAAAACAGGCAGGACTTTTTCGAGAAGGAACTGCTATCTTAACTGTGGTGGTGTGTCACTAAATTATATAACCTTGTCAAACCTCCTCAAAATGTATATGAGTCAATCCTAAATAAAGGTGATCTGTTTAAAAATCAAGAAGCTTCCTATATACAAACAATAAACATTCAGAGGACATGATGGACGAGGAAACGCCATTTGCAACAGACGCCTAGGAATAAATGTTAACAAGATACAGGCAGAACCTACGGGGAAAAATTCAAATATAAAACATTCCCGATGGACACCAGAGCAGATGGAAGAACTGTTCTTAGACAGGAAGTGACTTACGGGGTAAAGATGTCCGTTCTCCTTAAGCTACTTTCTAAGTGCAGCGAGCACTAGGAGACCCGACAAGCACCCCGAGGCTCCCCTCATTCTGGGGGACGCCAGCGGCTCCAACCAGTGCCCTTTCTGTCCCGCTGACCTCAAACGACTGGCGTGTGCCCGTCGGCGCCCCTTTCGCGACACGCGTGAGGCCGGGCACGGGCGGGCCTCGTCTTTCGGGCCCGCGCAGGCGGCGGGACTGACGGGAAGCGGAGCCTGGCCGCCGGCCGCCCCCGTACCCGCCCCCCGCTCCGCTAGACCGCGGGCCGCGCAAGGCTGTCGCCGGGCTGGCTCCGGGCGCGGCTGGGCTGCAGGGCTGACAGGACGCTGACGGCAGGCCGAGGCCTGAGGCGCCCACCGCCCTGAGACGGCGGCCCAGGGGACGCGAGGGCCGACCCACAGACCCGCCCCCGACGGGCGGCGCCCGCCGCCCCCTAGGCACCACCTGCTAGCGCCGCCGCCCGGGGACCGCTCCGCGCGCTCGACGCCGGCGCTGGTTGGGAGGCCGCGGGAGCCCGGGCCCGCGGGCTGGGGCTCAGCTTCCCGCCGGCCCCGGCCGCCGCCCGCGGCCCCTCGGGGCTGCAGTCGGCCCCGCGCCCGGCGCTCCCGCGGCCCTGAGCCCGGCGGCCGCCCAGCTGCAAGACGCCGCCGCAGCGGTGCGAGCCGAAGCGCGTCACGTAGACGAAGCGCGCCGGGTCCCGCTCCTGCTCCCTGCCGGCCGCCGCCATCGCCGCCTTGGTCGCGCAACCTCCCGCTGAGCTTCCTCAGCTACCGTAGGAGCGCACGTCCAGGGCGCGGGACGCCGGCGGACTGAGGGGAGGGGGGGCGGGCCGCGGTGCACTATGCGGGGGTGGGGGTGGGGAAGAGCGCTGGAGCGCGATCGCTGGGCAGGCCGTGGGCAGGTGAGGTGCGTGGGGAAGGAGGGACACCCGGTGGTCATTCGGGACACCACCCTTCGGAGGGCGGGGGAGCCGGAAGGGCTTGTTTGCGGGGATGGTGGACCCCCCTCCGTGGTGTGAAAGTTTGGGACCACATCACTCGGGGGTGGAGAGCAGACCGCGGGGGCTCGGCCCTCTGAAGAAGTGAGCTGAACCAAGAAGAGGGTGGGGGAAAGGGAGCGGGCCGCTGGGGCTCCCCTTCCCGTGGCCGAGGGTGAAAAAGGTTTCAGAGTAAGGGGCTGACCCTGGACTTGACCAGTCTGGAGTGTCGGTCAGTGAAGTTGGGGGCCCGCGGGGAGGGGAGGGGAAACAGCACCCTTTGCTGCCACAGGATTCCAGTGAGACCTTGGCCTGGCTGGCGTATGTTGTGCCCGGCCAGGGGCACAAGGTCCGGAGGTCGGCGGCTTACTGAAGGCGACTTGAGGCCCGTCGTGGTTCTGCTGCTCCCCAGCCGGGTTATTTGGGCAGGCTACTTCGCCTCTAGAAACTTCCAGTTTCCCCCGATGTAAAGTCTGGATGACTGGGTTGTTAAATCAAAATAAAGCATGTTAAGCATCTGGCACATAGAGATCGTTCCCTTAGACTTAACTTCCTTTCACATGTATTGAGTACATACCCTATGAAGTGCACATGGTAATATCTTTACATTTATCCTTTACAAATGGTTTTCCCATAGACCACCCTTTTAAATCCATGCAGCAGTTTACAGTGAGGCTCCAAAATGAGTGACTTCCCCCCACAGGAACAGGCAGTGACAGAGACCTATTTTCTTAAAATGAATCTTTTTAGTTGAATTATAAATATGTGCAGAAAAGTGCCTGATCATCGGTATACAGATGGATGAATTTTTGCACGCTGAATATATCCATGTAATATCTACCCAGGCAAAGAAATGGTACCCTGCGGAAGCACCTCCTGTCCTCACCCAGGCCCATCGGCTTTCCCTTCTTCCCCAGTTCAAACCGCATCAGTTAGGTTTGCCCCTTGTGTTTGTGTGTGTTCCTTCACTCAAGCTGTGTTTGTGAGATACAAGTTATTGCATGGGTTTGTACATCATTTGACTAAACCGCCATTTATTCATCTGTTCCACTGTTGGTGGACATTTGGTTGTTTCCGGTTTGAGGCCTATGAATTAATAGTGCTGCAAGGAACATTAGAATTTATCTTTTGTTGAACATATATCACAAGGTATATACTTCAGTGTGGAATTGCTTAGCGTGTTCATAGGTTCAGCCCTAGCGGCTGCTGACAAACAGGTATCTGCAGTGGTTGTACAAATTTTCACTTCCACCAGCAAAGCATGAGAATGCCAGTTGCTCCCCATGTCCACTTGGCATTGTCGGTGTTTTTCATTTCAGCCATTCTGTTGGATATGTGTATTAGGGCAGAGCCAACAAAGGTAAGAAAGAGTGTGTATGTGTGTGGAGAGACAGAGAGAGAGAGATTTCAAGGAATTGGGTTACCTAAGTATGTAGGCTGGCAAACCCAAAATCTTCAGGATAGGCCAGCAGGCTGGAGACGCAGGGAAGAATTGAGGCTGTAGTTCAGGTCTGAGGACCAACTGCTGGCAGAATTCCCCCTTCTTCAAGAGAGGTCGTTATTTTTCTGTGAAGGCCTTCGACTGTTTGGATGGGGTCCATCCACACTATGGAGGATATCGGCTTACTATAAGTCTACCCATCTAAATGTTAATCTCATCAAAAAATACCTTTGCTGAAACACCTACAATAATGTTTGACCAAATATCTGGGTGCTGTGGCCTAGCCAACAGGACAGATGAAATTAACCAACAAAGTGTGATACTGCTTTCTTGTAATTTGCCTTTCCCTGATGACTTAGGAAGTCGAGCTCATGGGCTCTTTGGATATCATCTTTTGTGTTTAAATCTCTTATCTATTTCTATACGGGATTTTCATCCTGTTCTCAATCATTAAGAGGAGGGTTTTTTTAAAATATGTTCAGTATATTAGTTATTTGTTAGCTATATATATTGCAATTTTTTCTCACCTTGTGACTCACCTTTTTATTCTACGAACTCCTCATAAATAAAAGTTTTTAACTTTAGTCCAATAAATTAATATTTTTCTTTAGAATTATACTTTTTGTGTTTGATTTAATAAATCTTTGCCTATCCCCAGATATTCTTTGCTATCTTCTGGAAGCTTTATTGTGTACTCTTCACATTTAAATATTCAATCCACCTGGAATTGATTTTTATGAATAGTATGATATAGAGATTGAAGAGGAATTATTTGTTTATATGACTATCTAGTTCATTTTGTCTAAAACCTCCAATATAAGGTGAATACAAATGATGATAGTCTTATTTCCAATCTCAAAGGAAAGTTTCAATGTTTTATTATTAAGTATAATAGTCGCTGTAAATTTGCTTTTTTTTTTTAACATAGTATTTGTCAGATTAAGGAAGTTCTCTTCTATTTTCAGTTTAGTTTGGTGTTAAATTTTATCCAATACTTTGGCTATAATCTATTGATATGGTTATATAATTTTACTCCCTCTGTCTGTAAATGTGATGAATTAAATTGATTGAATAGAGGGTTAAACCAACCCTCTATTCAGAGATAGATTCTACTTGCTGTGGCATATTATCATATTATATGATGGATACACTTCTAAATTTGATTTTTAAATGTTTTCTTTAGACTTTTTACTTCTGTGTTCATGACAGAGAATGGCTTAAAACTCCTTTCTTAAGTATTTGGTAGAATTCATCGATGAAGACACCGAGGCATGAACTTGTCTTTGTGAGAAGGTCTTGAATGATTATAGGATTATTCAGATTTTTCTATTTCTTTTTGGGGTCGGTTTAGTAAACTGTGTTCTGGAATTTGTTCATTCTGTATTTTAAAACTCAGTAGCAAAAATTGTTTAAATATTTTTTATTATCTTCTTAATGTCTCTAGGAGCATTGCAAGATCCCCCTTTTCATTCCTAATATTGATAATTTATGCACTGTTTTTTCTGATTTGGTCTCAACAGTCGGCTATCAGTTTTATTAATCTGTTCTAAGAATTAACTTTTGACTTTGTCAATTCCCTCTGTTGGTCTCTAATTCTTTTTATAACATCCTGTGATGGATACTTAAATCATTGATGTTAAGCCTTTTTTTTCCCCTAATATAGGCTCGTAAAACTACACATTTTCCTCTGAGCATAGCTTTAGCTGCATTGCCACAAGTTTTGAATTTCATATTTCCATGATTCTATTCAAACTATTTTAATTGTAGTTTCTTAGACATATGGGTTGCATATAAGTATATTGTTTCATTTCCAAACATTGGGGAGCTTTTCAGTCTTTTTGTTATTTACTTTTAGCTTAGTTTCGTAGTGTCCGTGACTATACCCTGAATGATTTCAGTCCTTTGAAATTTTCTGAAACTTGTGTTAGAATGCTGCCTGTGGTCTACTTTTGGGAACTCACTGTGTGCAGTTGAAAAATATGCATATTCTGTAGTTATAGGGTCTATTGTTCTATATATGCAAATTCGATCAAATTTATGAAGTGTCTTATCTAGGTTTCTTTTTTTTTTTTAATATTTACTTATTTTTGAGAGAGAGAAGGAGAGATAGAGAGAGAGCACAAGCAGGGGAGAGGCAGGGAGAGAGGGAGACATAAAATCCTAAGCAGGCTCTAGGCTCCGAGCTGTCAGCACAGAGCCTGACATGGGACTCAAAGCCGTGAACTGTGAGGTCATGACATGAGCCAAAGGTGGATGTTAAACTGACTGAGCCACCCAGGTGCCCCTTATCTAGGTTTCTTAATGTATCCTTGTTGATTTCTTTTTATCTGTTTTGTACTATCAGTTAAAATAGGTCAGACTGTTCTATCAGTTGCTGACAGAGGTGTGCTGAATATCATCCTCTATAGTTCTGAATTTTTCATTTGTCCTTTTAGTTCTGTCAGTATTTGTTTTGTATGTCTTTAACTGCTAATAGATGCCTACACATTTAGAATTGTTACATCTTCTGGTAATTTGACCCTTTGATTTTTATGAAGTGTTTCTCTTTATCTCTAATGATGCTTCTTGGCATATATTCTGATGGTTATTATTTCATGGTATATCTTCATTATTTTGCTTTCAACCTTTCTTCCTTATAATGTCTGTTGTTAACAGCAATATAGCTTTTTTTTGGTAATTCTACCATGTATTTTAAACACCATGAGACATTAATATTATTGTTTTATACAGTCAATATTCATTTTGATTTACCTATTTTTTTATATATTTACCCTCTCCATTGTGTTTTTATTCATTCCTACATATCTGTTTTTCCAAATGGGATTATTTTCTCTCTACCTGAAGAACAACTTTTACATTTGACATTATTAGTGTGGTTGTACTGGTGATGAATTCACATAGTCTTTTTTGTAACTATTTTTAAAGAATGTTTTTTGCTGAATATCAAATTCAAGCTTGGCAGCTCTTATTTTTTCAGCACTTCGAAAAAATTCTATTGTCTTGTGATTTCTATTTCTTTTGAGAAGTCAACTGTCAGTCAAATTACTACCTCTTTAAAAGTAATGAAATTCTTCAGGGTGCCAGGGTGGCTCAGTCGGTTAAGCGTCCAACTTCGGCTCAGGTAATGATTTCACAGTTCACGAGTTCAAGCCCCACCTCGGGCTCTGTGCTGACAGCTCAGAGCCTGAGCCTGCTTCTGTTTCTCTGTCTCCCTCTTTCTCTTCCCCTCTCCTGCTCACACTCTGTTTCAGTCTCTCAAAAATTAACATTGAAAAAAAAAAAAGTAATGTAATTTTTCCCCCTGCCTGTTTTTCAGATTTTCTTTTTGTCTTTGCTTTTCAACAGTTTTATCATGAAATGACTGAGTATGATGTTCTTGTATCTGTCCAGGACAGCTTGGGCTTCATAGTGCCTCTTTGAATGTGTGATTTGCCATCATTTATCAGTTTTGGTAGATTCTAGACTATTATTCCTGCAGCTATTGCTTCTTCTTCATTCCTTCCCTTTTTTCCTGAGACTCCACTACACATGTTAAGCCTTTTTACCCTGTTCCGTATATCTCTTTTGTTCTTTTCTGTGGTTTCCGGCCCTGTTTCCTTTGACGCTTCTGTTTGGTTATTTTCTACCAATCTTTCGACCAATCCACTAGTCCTCTTTCCACTAATTCACTAACCTGCCATCAAGTTCTAAATTTTAGTTACGTGTTTCATTTCCGGAATGAAATGAACACTGAGTTTTCCACCTCAGAATTTCTTCAGAACATTTTGTAGAACGTATCAATCAGAGCTGTTTTCAATCCCATTAGGATAACTGCAACCACTTTTTTCTTTCTTGTTTCTTGGTTACTTGATTTTTGAATCCTGGTGTTCTGGGGAATTTGTGCATGCCAGATAATGTATAATTAAAACTATAGATTATTTGAGAGTCTGGATGATATTATCTTTTGTTTCCAGCAGGCAGGTAGGGTAGGGGAGTTTGAATTGATTTATAGCTTCGCTTCAGTCTTTATAAAGGTCGGTGTATATCTCGTTGAGTCTTGCTCCCTAGAATATAGTTCCTCAGGTGTCCCAAAGTAAAGCCTGGGGCATTTACTAGGGCCTCCTTGGGTGACCTTGAACGCTAGGCTGCCACTCATAAACTGGATGGCACCTGATGGGGGGAAATTATGGTAGAGAGTTCTCTTGGTGCTTTCCTTTTCCCTGGAATCTTGGCCCCTTGAGCTCCTAGCACCTCAGTAGCCCTCTAATCCTTTTGAACAGATTAATTTTCCTTTTGAATCCAGTGTTTGGTTATTTTCTTGGCAGGACAGACGATAGGCCTGACACAAACTAGTGCCCCCTGGCCGTAGCAGGGGTGGGGCAGATGCAGGGGAGGAGAGGACCAGGGCTTAGCGCCTCACCACTGTATTTTGGCCTATTCACATGGAACAGACACAGATTTCGCTCTCACTACCCCGGCCACCTGGGGCCCACCCTGTACTCTTTGACGGGACAACCAGCACAATGTCAGGAGAGCCGGGCCGGATGCCGGGAAAGCAATTCCCAAAGCCAGAACCTTCTCAGGGTTCAGATCTACTCCCAAAGGACCCTCCTGAGAGCAGCCACCCTGCATCCCTCCCTCCAAAGCAGCTGCTGTGCCCAGTCCCTTCCTCACACATCGTCTTCCCCACGGTCTGCAAGGATCTTTCTAATTTAGTGGCGCACCCCACAAGCCCTACAGTTGCTACGTGAAAGCAAGGACCCTGACCCTTTTGTTCCCAGAGCCTGTCCCCAGGCACTTAAGGCAGTGCTCTGTTGCATTTATAAAGAAATAACTAAATGAATGACCAGACGCATTAGAAACAAGACAAGTTAGTTGCTCAGCTAACATCCTCCACCAGGTGGCAGTCACAGCTCCCATATAAAAAAGAATCACCCCTTTCAAGAAGAAACAACTCAAATTTTATTTTTGCCAAGGAGTTGGTAGCCTAGTTTCAAACCACGACTCTTTTGTTTGGGCTTTTTGAAAGTAACACTTGGAGAAGGTGCATTCCCAATCCGTATGCCCCATGGGGTAAGTGGTCCTGGGCTGGCGGCCCTGGGGGGACGCTGGGGTAGCGCACTGCATAGAGAGACCAGGAGCAGTTGTATAAGATGGCACCTCAGCCCACAAAAGAGATATTTCCTCCTCCCTCGCCCTTCATCAAACAGCTGCAGGAGCTGAGAGAAAAACCAACGAATGCATATTCCTAGTCACGAATTTCATTTGGCCAGTCGTAGGCATGGGGACATATGGTCCCCCAAGGAGACTGCCACAGATGACTGTCAGATATGGGCCTTTCCACCTCCTCCGTTCTGAAGTCCTCTTCCTTCACCCTCCCCTGATTCTGACTTCCCGCAGCTTCCATCTTGTTCCTGGGAGCGGAAAGGGTGGGGGACCTGGACCCGTCCTTGCCGCCGAGCCCCAACTTCCAAAAAGCTAACCTCAGGACTTCTTGAGAAAGAAAGAGGCCAATCCCAGGCCAATACTGTTTCAGGGGGTAGGAAGCAGGAGGGCAGGTACATTTTTTTAACATGAGGAAACTGTGATGTATTTAAACATGATTACATTAAACAAATAAAGCTTTCACCCTCAAAATACAACTTAAGAATTATGTGTTTCTCAAGGAATTATAGGTGTTCCTTTTGAAGACTGGATCCTTTATGTGTTACAGGCAGAGGAGGTGGTAATGGTACCTGAGTTTAAAGGTGTGCGATGGTTCAATTCTATTCTCATACCTGTCCGCAGCTTTCTGTGGCCATTGTTTGACCTGAGATCATGTCTACCCAACTCCCTTTTTCTGGTCCTTTGTGAATGAGAGAACCACAAGCAAGGTTCAGGGGACGTCGTTCAACACTGAGTTTGTTGGGATTGAATGAATGGGAGGACCCTGCCCTATGGGGAATGCAGAGAAACTTCTCTAAACCTGGTGGTAGAGAAATTTAGTATTCCCTCCCTCCCCTGCTGCCTACACCACCAAATCAATGCCCACACTCATACATACACATGCACACACACGTGCTTTGGCCCCTGGTCATTAAGCCCCATCTCTAAGATTAATTAAATTGTCTGTGTCATTCATCTATCTCATCTTCTTTCCATGAAACCCCTCCGAATTAAAATAATGCTTAATCCGAATTAGAGCCCATTCAAGGCGTCTAAGTGCCACTCATGACTTGCTTAAATCAAGCAGGATCTCTCTTGCCCTTTCAAACAAAGAATTTCAATGAGACCTCCCAGGCCAGGGAGGGGAACGGGGTAAAAATTTCCCTTTGTAATCGATATCCTCCTTTTGAAGCTTCTGTGTGTCTAGGTAGGATTAGAACTGCCTCGTTTCCTTCTGGTTCCACAAAGGTTTCGCTTTCGCAGAAGTATTCCAAGGGCATGGGATTAGTACTGCTTGGTAAATTGTGTTTCCTCCAAAACTAGCACCGCGTGGAGGATTCTGCCAAAACCCAAGTCACTCTCATGTATCCCTCACTCCAACCTAGAGCCCTCCCATGCCCACCTCTCTCCTTTCTGCCGTCACTCTGGCCCATCCCCTCTGGCCGTCCCAGAGTGATCCCAACTCAGTTCCCATCCTTGCCCTGCAGCTACTTTTCAGCGGCTCTACATCTAATTTACAACAAAACCCAAAGCCTCTACCCTACCTAACAAATCCCTGCTTTCTCTGACCCTTTGTCCTCTCTGAGTTCATGGCATGACCTCTTCCCCTTGTGGCTGTATCCAGCCACACTGCTGTTCCTTAAATATGTCAAGCTTGGTCTTGCCTCAGGACTCCTGCATGTGCTGTTCCTTCTGCCCAGAATATTTTTCCCTCAGATTTCACCCTTGGCTTTTCTCCTTATTCGGGTCTTTGCATAAATCTTGCCTGTCAGAGATGCCTTCTCTAACCTCTCAGTTAAAGTACCTCCACTTCCAGGCTCCACCAGATTATCCGGTTTTATTTTCCTCATAACACTCGGAGCATTTTCTTGTTTATATATGTGTTTAATTGTTGATTATCTGATTTCCCCTTCTGAATGTAAATGCCTACAGGACAGAGACTTCGCCCCCACAATATCCCCAGAGCCTAGAATGGTGCAAACACTTGGATGAATGATTGACTGAACAAGGAAACCCCTCAATGTAATTCTCCTTTGCAGATTTCCACCTTTGGCTAATAGAGGGCAAGTCTAAAATTCAGAGGAGTGGTTCTGCGCATAATAATGCTTTATCTTTATAAGGCACTATCTCCTGAGAATCTCCCAGTAACTCCCTATGTTGGGAATGGACATCACATTTTCCCGGAGCTCAGAAGTTGAAATGACTCATCCAAATCTCTCTCTCTTACACACACAGTGGAGATCTCAACCCCAGGTCTTTGTTCCCAGGATGTAAATGCCAAGAGGACCAAGACTTTGCCTGTCCTTTCCCCACAGTATCCTCAGGATACATAATATCCTCAGTAGGTATTTGCTGGAGAAATGAATGAGCAAACTCCTGGGTAGAAGTCTCTCTGTGAGACTGAGGCGCAGTTTAAAACAAAGGCGATTCCAGCCTCTCACCCCATCGGGCTCCTCTGCTCTCATATCAGGAGGTCGCTCCTCCCCTCTTGGCCGCTGGATCCTGGGTCCAAGAAGCTTCCAGCACAGAAGGTGCACGCACAACTCAGTCAGGCTCTCCCCTCCTGGCTACTATGCTCCCCCTGTCCTTGCTACTCCAAGGTTTAAAAATTCAAGGCTTTGGGGCATCTGGGTGACCAAGTCAGTTAAGCCTCTGACTTCAGCTCAGGTCATGATCACACAGTTTGTGAGTTCGAGCCCCACATCAGGCTCTCTGATGTCAGGGTGGAGTCTGCTTCGGATCCTCTGTCCTCTTCTCCTCTGCCCCTCCCCCATGGGTTCTCTCTCTCTCTCTCTCTCTCTCTCTCTCTCTCTTTCAAAATAAATAAATAAACTGAAAAAAAATTTAAGGTTTTCACCAGGACAAAGTGCTTGCTTCTCCGTGTGGTCCACGGTGCAGCAGTTCTGAGAAGCAGTGTTAACCGGAGAGCTTGTTAGAAAGACTGAGTTTCAGGCCCTCAGCAGTGCTAGATCAAAACCTACATTTGAACAATATCCCCAGATGAACTTGGTGTCCATTAGCATGGCAGGGCCCTGAGCTCCCTTTATCTGGCATTCCGATCTCTATTTTGCTTGTGAAATACCTGAGCCTTGGGGCCCCGTTAGCTATCAGGCCCTCCTTGTGAAGCGCAGATCCTTTCGCGGCTGTTTTGAGAGCAGGTCTAGGACAGAGAACTAATGTCCAAATCCCGTGAGTCACTCATTCAGTAAACATTTATTAAGCACTTACGATGTGTAAGGCACCTAACTGGTCCTGAGGACACAAAGGTGGGTAAGACAATATTTATCTCCCCCGCCCCCAAAACCAGGTAAACAAATGACAATATAATGCTAATTACACATTGTAAGAAATACTAGTCAGAAGGAGTGCTGCTGATAACAAAGTGTGGTGGAGGGGTGGCGGGGAGGGCTTTAGAAGGCGTGATCCAGGAAGTCCTCTCAGAGGCGATGTCTAAGGGAAGTCCTGCAGGGTTGAACTCCTGCAGGAAGAGGAGCTGAGTTGAAGTCTGAAGTCGGGGAGGGGGGGGGTGGCAGATAATTTCTCACTGAGGAAACAACCAGTAAGACCCTGCCCCAGAAGAAGGGACTTGCATCGGAGGAGGGCCACGGTGCAGCTGGAGTGCACAGTGGAGGGAGGTAGGGGTGGGGGCCAAGGCCAGATCCCTCGGGGCCTTTGGGCTTGAGGGGGGAAGGGATTGCAGCAGGTGGAGGTAGTAGCAGAGAGGTGACAGCATGGAGGCTCTGCTGAGGCTGGGCAGGGGACCGGGCATTCCCCTGACTTGGTTCTCACCACAGTCCTGGGAGACGGGTGTCCTTGACCCCTCCGTACAGAGATAGCAAGTGTACTATCTCAGAGAGGAGAAGGGACGTCCCCAAGATAGTGGCAGCCCACGGTGGCCAGATCTGGGACAATAATGGTGTTGATGTTTCACTGAAGGCTTAACTTCAACCGGATGATGGAGATTTTATTTTCCTGCCCCTTCTGCCTGGTGAGACCTCAATACTCAGAGCTTAACTAAAGTGGCCAAATTCACTCAGCCTGAGGTGGCAAAGGGACAGAAATCTTGGGGTCTCGCCCTAGAACCATGTCCCTATCCCCAGCGACCCCTGTCTCTGGGATATGAGCCTGACTTCTAAATCCAAGTCACCTCTGTGACCCCACACCATGCCTGGGGCCACCTTTGCCTACATCTTACCATTGATAAGGGCAAAGGGGAAATAACGGAGGAACTGAAAATCGTGTTTTCTTGAAGGCAGCCTGACTGAGCTGTCAGCTGGCAGACTCCAGGCCTGTTTTCCAGCTCCTACCCGTCTTTCCCTCTCTCTTTCCCGAAAGCGAAGGATCCGCGGCTCATCTAAAACTCTCCAGAACACCAGGGGTCCAGGGCACGGTCCCTGGGAGTTGTTCAATCGGTAGCAGGGTCCTGACGCTCTGTTGCAGTGCGTGGTTCCCCGCCGTGGGAGGAATCCCGTTCACAACGTGGAAAAGAGACAGCAAGAACAGGGCCCAGCAATGGCGGGCACTGGGCCTGGAGTCGCCACTCTTTCCCCGTCACCATGGCAACCCTTGCAGGCTGGATGGGACTGAATCCTGAGAATACGCAGAAGGGAAATGATGTAGGACAGTGGCAGCAGGAGGGCTCCTGCCTGACACACACGCAGTGCCCCTGCCACCCTCTCCTGCCAACCCAGCACTTTGTGAGTGCACAGATAATAATAATAGCAACCACGCCATTAGGATGCTAATAATGATTAACATGTACTGAGGGCACTGACTGCTGACAGAAACAGATGAAGGCACCCAGAGATCCCGCTTCTAGAAGGCTGTGGGGCTGTGCTCTCCGTATGAACTCAAAGGGAAAGATATTATAAAATAAATATAATGAAATCCAAGAAAGATGCCAATTTTCTGCCATCGTGGGCGACTACTGCCATCCCTGCAAAATGTCCTCGTCCCAGACGGGAGATGAGATGGTGTGGACGGCTATCGCCCCAACTGCTGGCCCTGTGTGTGTGGAGGGGGATGCTACTGACCTCTGACACAAAACTGTATTTGATAACTGAATTCCGTCGCCCTTCTCTTCCTGTTCTTCCCATTCCCCTCCTGCCCACCTTCCCCCACCCTCGTTCCCCCCTCGTTCCTCCCACCCTGGGACACCCCTTGGGGAGGGCTGCTGATTCTGACTTAAAGACTAAATCAGAGTCCCTTTCAATTTTATTTATTTTTTTAATATTTTTGAGAGACAGAGAGAGACAGATCGATCAGGGAAGGGTCAGAGAGAGAGGGAGATACAGAATCCAGAGACAGGCTCCTGGCTCTGAGCTAGCTGTCAGCACAGAGCCCCGATGCGGGGCTCAAACCCATGAACCTTGAGATCATGACCTGAGCCAAAGTCAGAAGCTTAAACGACTGAGCCACCCAGGCCCCCCCCCCCCGCCCCCGCTTCCAATTTGAGAAGGTCATGTTTGCTCTTTGTTAGATTTGAATTCTCTGGGTGACAAAGAGAAAGGAAGTTGCTGACGACTGTATTTGGCTGTGGCCTTAATGTTGCCCTCAGAAGGGTGTTTTGCTGCAAATCTATGTTCAAACATTCTGAGTCTGTTCTTCTAGATTCTACAGCTTCCTATCTGCTCAGGAACAGCTGCTCAGCCTGCAGCAGGATCAAAGCTGTGCGTTCCCGAGCTCCGGTGCTCTAAAAATGGCAAACACGTCTCTCTCTCTTTTTAAATATGTATATAAAATCAGGAAGATAAATATATATTCTCTGCAGAAATCTATTTTAATGATTCTGACATCTCAGTCCAGAAGCAAAATATTCAAGTGCGGTTTTAAAATTCACCAAGGAAAATTCATCTGTAAGAAAGCTTCTCCCTGCTCTTTTGGATTTCAAAGCTATTTTTTGTTTAAGTGTTATTTATTTTGAGAGGGGGTGGGCGGGAAGAGGGGAGAGAGAGAGTCCCAAGCAGGCTCCGCGCTGTCAGCACAGATCCCGACGCGCAGGACTTGAACTCACAGACCGTGAGATCAGGACCAAGGCCGAAATCAAGAGTCAGATACCTAACAAACTGAGCCTTCCAGGTGCCCTGGATTTCAGGATTATTTTTGCAAGATTACAAAGTCTCGAGAATGAAATGCGTGAGGGGAGTCTTGATTTATATGATCTCTATATAGGACATGTTCAATCATAGTTCTATAGGAAGAAATAAAACCCTTTCTCCTGGGTGGGAGTTTCTTTGAATCTAAAAAAAAAAAATCAGATGTATAGATGTATATAATATGTACGTAAATCTGTAGGTTGTCTGCCTACCTACCTACTTACCACTCACCCATTTGTCCATCCACCCATCCACCCATCCATCCATCTATCCATCCATCCATCTGCCTAGCTAACTAGATATCCTTTCTTGGCACCCATGTGATTTGGTTGGTTCGGCCTCAACCTTAGTTTTCTCAATTTAGGAGATGACATAACTGCCACAAAAAAAATAGCTATCACAGTATTGTTAAAGACAGCCTTGTCAGAGACCATAAAGGGCAATGATTTTTCAATGGATTTGTAAAAGGGTATCCTTTCAGTATAATTTCTTGGTGAAACGCTAATGAAATTCCTCTTTGATTGGTTGGAAACTGAGGTGAAACAGGACCTGGAGTCTGGGTGCCTGGGTTTGAATCCTGACTTTGCAGACTGGTTAACCTTTCTGAACACTAGCCACACTAACAGTACCGACCTCATGGGGTTGTGGGGGGTTGAAAAGAGGAACCGCCTAGATAGAGTAAGCAAGATCCCTGGCACTTGGTAAGCTGCCATCCATGCTAGCTGATGAGGGAGCATGAGGCAAGCTGACAGGCCACAAACATCCCCCCTTCAACGCAACCCCCCAACCAGGTGGGATATGTGTGATATTTGGGAAAGGGGAAAAACAAATGGTTAACTGACAGAGATCATAGTCCTGCAGGACGTAAGTCTCCATCACCCCTCCATAGTGATGTGGGAAACAAAGGCAGAAGGAAATGGCAGATAGCCTAATGACAGATACTTGAGACAGGCAGAGTAAAATGTTTCTCCAGGAACTCCTTACTGTCTTAATGCTGATGCTTTGCTAGAGGATAAAACCACCTTAGCTAGACAATAGCCAGGCCTCCAGTACCCTGGGAGTCTTCTTTAGCATATAAAAATCTCACTGGAAACTTCCCCTGGACTTTACCTTCCCCAACCCCATAGTGTAAAACCAGTCTCTCCTCATGGTCCCGGGGTAGCTCTTCCTGTCCCCGGGCTTCAATAAAATCACCTTTTGTTTGCACCAAAGACATCTTCAAGAATTCTTTCTTGGTCGTTGGCTTTGGACCCCACGAACCCCACTATCACCCCAAAAAACCTCATCACTAGTTGTAATTATTATTTTTCTCACTCGAGAACTGTGATTCTGGGATTTGGGGATTCACGGTTCTAGAGGAAAGGGTCTTCCTTCGTCTTTGTTTCCTGCCCCAGACTGATCTGTGTCTTTCACTAGTGGTTAAGTCCAAGTGAAAAGGGATGCGTTAAGATGTCTGTCGCTCCTCAAAGTGACTAGAAATGACACTTCAACTCCCTTGCCCCCTACTCCTCGGGCTGTACGTCAAGTCTGGCCACTGAACCAGAGACACACACTTGGGGAAGCCAGTAGACAGACAAGAATTATAGAAATGGCCCAGAGTCGCCCAGACTTAATGACTTTAGAGCTTCATCTGGTCTCCTTAACCTGGACTTCACTGCCCAACTCCATGACTCCAGCAAGAGTCAATTCTTCGGAAGCAAGCGGCCTCGTGTTAGGATTCACAATTAAAACTCCCAATCTCTCCTGCAAACTTTGTTTCATTTCCCTATCTCTACACTTTCAAACATGACATCTTGCACCCAGATTAGTTGTAAGAACGAAGCTTCTGTTTCAAAAGCAAATACCAATTGAAAAAAAAAAATCCTGTCCATTGCTATTCCCGTGGCAGTGAGATTTATGGGGAAAGAATGTGGGATTTGGTAGATGGAGCTTGAATCCAGCCTTTACCACGTACCGGTTGTGTAACCTTGCAAGATACCCAACTTCTCCTGGAGATAGTTCTGTATTCTGTTCAGTACCTCATGGGGCAGGGGGGTGAGGGGGGGCGTGCTACCCATGCTAATGTATGTAAGTGCAAGGTAGTCAGCAATTACTGGTTTCCTCTTCCAGAATCAAACCATTCCCTCATTGCTGAGTCAGGAGAGCTGAGAGTCACCTGATAGATGAGGCCATTCCACACCCCGCCTCCACCCCCATAGCAGGTCTTTGGAATCAGATCTTCAGTAGACAGTTAAACACCCAAGAGGCCGCTCACTTTTCCCTCAAATATGAGAGGTGATTATGCCTCCATTCATTCAGATCAGGAGGCTCAGGTCCATACTGGACCCTGCCTAAAACCTTTTATGCAATTTCACAGATTTTTATTACACCCAGTTCTCATCCTGGCTACCGCCCTACAGAACATGTTTTAAATGTCCTGTTGCCTATAGTGGGTTCTTCAGCGGGGTGGGAGGGTCATCCCTGGGTATGTTTGGTTCTTTTCTCTCCTTGGTGTTGGGGGGGGGTGGCGAGGTGGGAGACGAGTTGAAAATAATCTCTTTAAAATGGTGACATTTGCTTAATCACATTGACATTTTTATGGTATCAAAGCCCTGCTTACTGAAATAGAATTCCAATGAAAAGGATAAAGAAAGCTCAGGCTTAGCTTTTGGCATTTGTATTCACTGATTCACCACCCTCCATCCCCCCATCTACCCACAAGCAGTTCTTCACTGACACTTAATCAGATTATCCCCAGTAGAAAACACTGGTGGCTTGCACATACACTGGATTTGGACACCGCTGTTCATTTTTAACTTCCTTGAGACAAACTGTACTTTTCCAACTCTGGTCACCGCACTGAATCACAATAAGACACTTTTTTTTTCCCCCAGCCAGTCAACAATGACACCCAATTTGACTAGAAAAAAAGATTCGAACTTAAAATACCCCGATAAGATTCGGGCATGCCAAAACAAAATGTTCTTTAATAAGAGACTGAATTGGTACTGCGGAAGAGTCCGTGGTAGGGCACAAAAGTTCATTTTCTGAATTCTTAGAGTTTATTCAAAGTCTGGGGTCCCTCTTCTCAGAGCACTGGCAGGGGTGCTGGGGACCTTTGCAAGGAGAAATTTTCAAAGGAGGGAAATGACATAAATCATCAGGAAGACAGCATGTCATGAAGGGCAGATTCAAACCACAAGTTGCTTGTCTGAAGTAGTACTTGCGGTGGGCCTCATGAGAAATAAGGGCTGATCTGAGCCAGGGAGCCGCACAATCAAAATGGCTCTGTAAGGTGACGGTCCGTTCTGCAAAAGCAACTTCTCTCGTCTGGAACTGGGAGTAGAGGGAGGGGAATTCAGATGCTAAACTGGAAATGGTGCAGGTGTTAGAAGCTGGGCAATGACGTCGAAGCCCCCGTAGAGTTAACGTGGACCCTGTTAACAGCCTTTGGAATAACTAAGGAGGGACAGAACCAAGAGACCTTGTAAAAGAAAAAACTGAGGTTTTCTGACTTCCTGATACCAGTAAACATACTAAAATGGAGTGCAACAGATCCCAAGGATGTCCCATGGGGTCCTGTTTATCTGTAAACAGAGACTGTAGGCAAAGAAATTTGGTGCGGGGTGGGGGCAGGGGGAGACACTTTTAAACAAAGTAAAATAGGTTTCTTCATTGTACAACTTCTCAAAGCCTCAACAAGCTAGTTGCACAATTTGATTTTCCACGAAACAGGGTGCCTTATTTTCTATGTTTATTTAATGACAGAACTTAACATTTTTTTGTCCGTCTCTTGTAGAAAGGACTACCTTACTGCTCTGAAGATCCCGGTTTGGGAAATAAATATGCAGGATTTCTTGTTTATTACTCTGTCATTACATACTTCAGAAAAAGAATTACCCTTTTATTTCATTATTTCCTCTTCACAGTTCCTTAATTTCTAAAATCAGGAATTTACTGTCCCCATGACTTTTGATCAGACTTTACGGGAGTATTTATCCAACTTGAAGAAAAAAAAATCCCTAAAAGATTATTTTCCTTTTGAACTGGGTGTGGATACAAAGCCATTACCAAAAGAGGTTATGAAATAACTTGATTGTCAAGAATGGTTAGGAATGGGGTAGAGAACTTTCCTTTTAGGGTGAGTTTGGGTGAACTACCAGTGAATAAGAAAATGCAGCCCAGATAGCTGTTCACTCTCTACAGATTCACCGTTCTGTGATTTAAAACACCCAAGTATTGTGCCTATGTATTATTTCAAGATTTAGTTAATTGTTGTATCACTGATAGTTGCTGTGCCCTGCCTCAAATAAATATTTCTAAAATTAAGAAAACTGAATCCACTCATGTCTTTTTTTTTTTTTTTTTTTTTTTTTTTTTGCCCCCTCTTCAAGTACCTAAATGAATCCAGAATGCCCAGGGATATTGTAGAAGTGGCAACCAAATGTCACCCACATCTCCACTGTCCCTGGGGCTTCCTCAGGGGCCCTTCACTGACCTCGGAACATAAGTCTTGGCTATCGCCAGCCAAAGCTTCAGTGCCCCAGTATTCCTGGGAGGCCCTAAGTGCTGCCGGTTCAGCCCCTCCGACCCCCCTACAGCTGGAAGACCTGCATGTTGGGAAGACAATTTAGAAGCGAAAGACCTCTACAGTCCCTTGGTCTCAGGACGAGAACTGCTTCTTCTACTCTTAAGAATACCATACTCAAGGTGAGAAAGAACAGAAATTAAATTTGACAAAACAGAATATTCTCAGTGGTACATGTTATGCCATAATAAATCCTGAAGTTGAAAGTCTGAAGATGCGGTTTAAAATGTAAATACTAACATACTACAGTACTCGGTAGTCTGCATGATTAACAGGCCGAATCAGAGACAGCACTTTCAGTTCACATGCTATAGAGATTATTATCCCAGAGACCATACCCTGTGACGTTAGGATCTAGGGAGGAACTGGGGGTTGAAAGTCAAGACTTGTTAACCAAGATCCTCGTGTACGGCGGCCAAAACTCCAGGCTCTTCATTAGCAGAGACCACAAACTAACCCTCCCAGACACTGACCTGCCCTTACTTTTATCGGACACTGGCCTCCAGCAGGTGACTGAATGCTCAGATCCTGGCTGAGGCCTCCCATGCACACTGAAGGCTATTTAAAAAAAGAAAGAAAAAAAGGGAAGGGAAGGGGAGGGGAGGGGAGGGGAGGGGAGGGGAAAAGAAAAGAAAAGAAAAGAAAAGAAAAGGAAAGACTCTGCAGGGAGGGCATCATGGGAACTAACAGTGTAGATCAAAGACAACCACCCACCGACATTTACAAACTTACATAAGGCAACGCGCACTTGCCACTGGTCCCTATATGACTGGACATCTTTCCGTATCAGTGTGTCCTGCCTTGGCCCAAGAGCACATACCTAACATTTTTTAAATGTTTCATTTCCTGATCGTGGAAGCATAACCTACTTATGTGGAAAACAAATACGTATATTAAAAAGAAAGCTGAGTTAAAAGTTTTATTCATTCAACATCTCACATTACAAATATTTAAAAATTATATGCATACTGGTATAAATAGTCATTTGCAAACTATTTAATAACATTAATTTTCCACTAGCACTTCAACAAATGAACTCTTTTAAAAAAGGAACTGTGTTATATAACTTAAGAGTAGAACATACAAAAATAGGAACTTAACGTGAAAATGACTTTAATAAAAAATGAATTACCCTTATTTAAAATGCTATAATAAATACTACAACCTCCCCATACACAGTAAAAACTATATGGAAATTCAGCCAAGTAGTACAATTAACTGACATACTTAAATAACTTTTCCTTCTGATAATATGAGCAATACACTGGAAAAAAAAACATTAGGGATTAGTAAAAACTAGACACCCACTTGCTAAAAGTTTCACTTCCAAAAAATATAACAAAAATCTGATGAAAATTATAAAAACTAATTATACTTTAAATTTTAAAAATATAAAAAATAAAACAGTTGAATACAATATTGTCCCAATTCTTACAATGCTATCAATCACAGTAGCTTTAAAATAAGATAATAAAATAAAGCAAATGACCAAAACCTCTTTTATTCCATTTTTAAAAATAATCTCAAATTTACATTAGTAGAAAGATTGATTTCTGATTCTTTTCTTTAGAAACACCAGCAAGAAAGAGGATTACTCTTAACAGTAGAAAATGACATTTTTAAATGTCTGCAATTAAAAACAAAGAATTACACTGCAAAGATCTTTCAAAAGTTTGAAATAAGTATTGCACATAACTTGAAGTTAACTTGCCACAATTCATCACATTCAAGTCTTAAATCACCTTTTAACAGAAGATTCAACTCTTCAAAACAAAAGGGGTGAATTATCAAGTCTTTCCAACAGCACTCTCATAAAATGCTAAATTCGTTCACTGCAAGTTTTATTTTGCATTCTGCAGAGGTCTGTGTATGGAGAAGTATATATATTATACCAAAGCGTGGGGACCAGAAGGGGAAGGGAGAGGGTTCCTTTACATAGAAAATAATCAGAAACACTTTATTTTACATTGCAAAAATAACCATGTAATTACTCTGTAACTACATTGTAAGTACATGGCTGGGGCCATGCTAGTGCGCTAGAACTACATGCTTGGTAAATTGAAGTGAGACCCTAAAATCTGTAAACTAATTACATGTTAATTATGTTTTGAGTTACATGGTAACTCCCAACTACAATCCCATGTAATCTGAAGGACATGTAATCAATAAAGTTCAGAGTAATAGATAATAATTGTTTATGCCCTGTAAATTGAAGTGTAACCAAATCATCTGTAAACACGCTTGTCACACAATCACAAGTAAATATTAGTAGAATAACAATTTCTTACATTAGTCATGCATACTAACATTACACACCTGTCCCAAGGCAGGCTATTTTTTTTTCTTTATATATAATTAAAAGAGCAGACATCTCTGAATCAAACACTTAACATCAATTTATTCATATTAAAAATGGCTAAACATTCACCAAGAATGTCTGCGTTGTGAGTAATTTTAAAAACTTAGTAAGAAGCTGTAGACAATTTTGTTATTTTAAATTTCTACCCTATGCTTATGCTTTTAATTTTTTTTTCTTTTTAGGAACTACAGTGTTATCTGTCATTTTCATGCGAATTTTTTTTTCATTAATTTGTGACTTTACATAGACTATTTCTTAAATTATAGGTACACCAATAGCTGGTGCTGGGGAAGGATGTTTAAGCAACATGCTTTCTCTTCTCTGCAGACTCTAAAATAGCATTGCCAGTGCACGACATTCATAATTTAAAATGTATGCAGAGCACTGAAATGTATAAAAAGCAGAATATAAGAAAATAAAATTTATTAAAATTATTTATATTAAAAAATGAAGTATATGAAGATCTCTCAGTAATAAAAGTACAAAAAGCTACTCTTTGCAATATGAAAAATTGAGGTATTGCATAAAGAGATATCCCGTCAGTGAAAAGTGTGCCTAAAAATGTTCACTGTTGGAAAAACAAGATATACAAAAGTAGTGCATAACAAATATACATTATGTGCATGACAAAATAAGTTAGCTACAAAAACACTGTACCGAAATTCAGCAGGTCATGTACAAAGGGAAAAATTATTATTCAAAGCTAGTTCTCAAACAGTGTTATTTCTTGTTAACTCATCACACCTGTTTACTGAGTAGGAACAGCGCGATAGCACACCCCGAGCCACCTACAAGCGTTTAAAAGAATAAAAAGAGGCAAAGGAACATTTCGATTAGAATTATGTCGTTCAGGAGAAAAGAAAAAACAAAAAACGTCCCTGACCAGCTACACGAGCACCCTCCATTCGCATGACTGCTTTCCGTACTTGCGGGGAATTCTCTAAAAGCAGCTCCCTTTCTGCGCTTGACCATTAGACAGCATCTGCCTCCATTTTGACCTTTGGAACTTAACAGGTATACGGTTCATTAAAGCCCGTGTTAAAAGTAAAGGACTGCTTTTCCTAAAGATAATCGGTAGGGGCCATCAGCCGGGTGGTTCCACCGTAGTGCTGGGGCAAGTCTTTGGTTTTGAAGGATCCAAGATGGTACTGTTAGGTAGCACAACTAGCAAGATCGCCATTGGATTTTCTTTTTTTTAATGTTTTGCACACTGATAATATAATCCTTTTCGTGGTGGATAGGGCATTTACTAAGAGAATGTCAATTAAAATAAAGGTTAATTTCCATGACCAGGGCTTCAAGGGACTATTTTAGATTTACCCCTGAAGCGTACTGTTCAACACATAATAACGCCTTTCGAAGCTAGAATTTTATGTATAATAAAGCATGCATTACTTGATGAAGTTGGCACTTCAAACACTGACTATGTCCCATGCTAAGTTCTGAAACGGTAATGTTATTTTATTTTATAGGAAGAGTAAGATAAACATACGTACCTTTGCACAGATTTACACAGTTACTTAGTTCAACAGTGCAAAACACTCTGCAACTACTTAACTTTTTTTTTAACTTTTTTTTCTCATTTTCTATGTTACAACTAAATTACAGGATACCCAAAGCAACTTTAAATCTAAAAGTAAGCCAATCGGCAGCCAATTTGGATATTGGTTTTGTTTCCCAGTTTGGGCTACAACTGTACTGTAACACAAAATCAAAAATGATATCCTTGAGGTATCTCTAGATCCGTTCTGTTTTTTTAACGTCAAAATGGAGAGCAAAGGCTGACACCTGATGAGTGTTAGTAAATTAGGATATAGAGTTTATATATAACATCAAAAATAAAATTTATACATTTGTTCTTCGGGAGAGGAAATGCTAGTTTTCCCACCAGTTGTCATTAATTCTAGCTTTGGTAGGTTTCCTGGGGCCGTGACCAGACGAGGAAGTTTAAAAATAAATAAGTGCACTCCCCTCAGTAGTACATTTACCCAAATTTTTACATTCTAAAGTTTTTAAAATGGTTGAAAAGAAAATAAACCTAGCTCTGCCTACTTTTCTATTTTTTTTTTTTCCTGCGGTGGTATAACTCTGAGGCGCCATGAAATTCTATTCGGCCTCGAAACCCTTACCATTTGTTTTACTGGTGCTTCGATCTTGCTCATGCATCTGCGTTTGCTTTAACATGCTCTTTCCTGTTAATAATTGTTAACTTCCTCCACTGCTGTAAATGAAGAAAACAGGGGGCGGGGGTGGGGGGCGGGGGATGGAAAAAAAGAGAGAAAGGAAAAGGCAAAAGCACTTCTCTGGGGGAAAAACTGTGTCAGGACAGACTCATAGTGTTATCGTTGCACGGTTAATTTTAATAAAAGTATTCTTATATGTTATATTATTAACAATAATTTAATTAAAAACCCAAAATACTCTATTGTTTCATTTCTCTTTTTAATAGTTCTCTTTCTCCTCTAAGAAAATGTCACGGGAAGTTTTGGATCCTCTTGGTCTCCAGCAAAACAAGAGAATAAAACTTCCATGCAACACGATGGCAAATACGAAAAAGGGCTTCGTACATACTGTTTTCAATGACACGAGAATCTACAAAACGCCTATATTATAGGTCATTCTCTTCATTACACTGTTGTTAGGTTACGGGCTGCTACAAAAGGACATGCCGGCGTGAGGAGGTCGAGGGAGGGGTCAGAATTAACAGAAGAGCGCACTCATTCTGAGGCCTGAAAACGAGCACTGTAGTTACCCTTTAGTTCCAGCGGAATGAGATGTGTCGCGGACGGTCACCGCCTTCCTTCACCAGGGGCTTGTGGAATTCCCTGCCAGCACGAGAATGAATAGCAGCCCAGCAATATTCACAGTAATACTGCAGACAGGTGACATTAGCACAGAAAAACGGAGCAAATTTTCCACCACAGCGGGCCCCCTGACATTCATCACACAGCTGATCATCCAAGACATATGGCTTAACTTCCACCTGCAGCCGAAAATGAAAGAAAGGCGTTTATGTTTCTCAGTGAATGGTCCAGGCACCGCTTGCCATAGTGCGTGCATTTCCACCCTCTGTCCGAATGAATCTGTGTCCCAGAACAAGGGTCAGTACCTCTTTTACTGAAATTAAGACAGTCCGTCGTGTAAGAACCTGGTGAGGCTTTTATACTCCTGGTTTTACATTTCGGTCTTATTAAAGAAACACTCTGCAGAGGAAAAACGATTCCACCAGAGATAAAGAAGCAAAGCCAACTGTTTTGAACATTATGAGGTTAAACCCATGAGAGAATTTTTATAGACACAAACCATCACTTTAATTGGTGGATCTGGATTTTTGTCATATGTGGAATTGTAACTTAAACAAAACCAGTGAAGGGCTTCCCAGTTCCACAAAATAGCCCTTCAACATTCACATCAGAGGGAAGATGCCTGACTTCTGCGTCATGCGCCTCTAAGTTGTAATAAAGGCTGGGTCACGGTTTCTATTTGCAGGATACACATCGTGGATTATAATCACAGACTCGGGACTCTGAGAAAACAAGGCGCAGCCACAGTACTCGTAGTCTAAAACCTTGCTTTATTCTCTGTCAGTAAGGATGGTTTACTTCAGTCTGAAAGTCAGAGGTAAGTTCATAAAACTGGGTCCGTTCCAGTGTTCAATAGGCCAACCTGTCATTTGAGTCTCTCAAGCATTAAAAATAACCTGGCTATTAATTCACCAGTGAGAAAAGAGTTGGCTATTTTTAGTCTTAGGGAGACTCGTGGTTAAAATTCCCTTATGCCAGGCCGTCACTACCACTGGGGCCACCCAGTTCTGACAAAGCATCCTGACAAAGGTTAGCCATGAACAAAAGACGACGAGTGACAGGAAGACAGGAGGAGCAGGCAGAACCAGAGCATTAGCCTCCTGGCCCCGAGGCCACTCTGTAACATCTACAGAGCTACAAGAACACTGGTCAAAGGGTCTGATGGCAGAGGAATACAAATGAAGTGTGCATTTCCAATGACTAACCTTCCGCCTCTGACACCTCTGCTGGGATGAGGCAGCGAGACAGAGGACAGGGCTTAGTCAGATGTAGATATTTTCTAAGTGCACTCACTAAAAGCATGTGGGCTTGTTAATATTTACTGCAACTTGTCTTGCCCTCTTCCTCCATGTCTATACTAGAATCTAGACCTTTCTTTTCATACATTCACAGTATGACAACCACTACAACCTTACATCTTACACTGACACTGAAGTCGCATACACATGAAATGAAAACATAGGCAGTAAGTGTAAACCACCACTGACTTGATGGTTTCTACATAATGAATTGAGAACAGCACAATACAGTCAATCAATAAGGACTTTTTTGAGCTCAATGCCTCAGAGTGTTGATATCTAAGTCAGTCCTAATGAAAGTGCCAGTCTCCCATGAAATAAGGCGCTGACACCAGAATATAAATCAACACACTGCTGCTTTCATCAAGAGGGTCTTTCTATGGGGAGAAAAAAAACTCCAGAAAAACAAAAAACCCAAGTCAGCTGAACTAAACATTATGCTTACTAACGTAGCTGATTCACATTTTGGTGTAATGTTGTAAATTCCTATCTCACCACAAACTAGAAACCCTTTGCTTCTGGCAGTCGTTTCACAGGCCACATGTTGAGTAGTGTCCGTATAAAATACAGTTCTATCTACCAGAACATCAACTCCTGAGGACAGGGACTTCTTGTCCTAGGCACTAAAACATTTAGTGAATGCATGAAACACAAAAATGAGAAATAATCTGTGAATGCAAAGAAATAAGACGGATGACAGAACACAGAGCTTCAAACACAGTACCTTAGAAAACAGAGGAGAGCACTCTCTCTGAGGTGTTCTCCAGCTTTTTAATTCAGAAGATAAGCCAACAAAGAGGAATTTGAAGTACTGAAGATAATGGTAATTACTACCTAATTTCAGGTGGTAGAACACACTACAAATAAAAAGATGATGATTTCTTCCACTTAATCTGTTTCAGTGAAATATTTCTAAGACATGCAGTCCTGCAAGTGAATTTATTCAGTCATTTGTTACATAGCACAGTGGAAAATAGGGCTTACTGAGGTGTTCATGTCATCTCAGGATTAAAAAAAAGGTCAGGGGCCTCTCAAGGGCATTGATGTTTGTACTTGATATAATGATATTTACTGAATGACTAACTGAATAAATGAATGGAGGGAGGTGATAGCGTAGGAGATTAAACTGACCAAAGTAAACTGATGCAGGGCTCTGGTTAGGCTACTCAAAAAACTAAGAGACAGAAAAAAAATTCACAGGAATCCTTAGATGTCTTACAGAGTATACACCTAATTGGTCCTATAGGCATAACTGGCAGCTGCCAATTTTATTGTCATATTAAAATTCCCCCATTCCAGTCGTGGTAATGACACACTGAGAGGGCCATTTCCAGAACTTTCCTGAATGTAATCTAGGACTCACCCGTTTATCTATCTCTCCATGCTGCAGCTGAACAAAGCGGGCACTGATAGCAGCTATGTAACTCTGTTGATTAGAGAATGCGACTCGCCCAGCTCCTTTTGGGTATTTCAGCTCAGGGTCGGTGTCAATCCCAGCGTAGCACACACCTCCATACAGACGATCCATTATCATGGCGAGCTCCACTAAATAAGAAAGGAGCAAAGACGGCATTTGAAATCAGGAAAATCCATCTCGCTCACCAAAGGTTTCATCAAAAGCAGTTCATATGTAATCTGAGCTCACATCCTTATAATAATTATTAAACGGATCTTTAATCCTTTAAATAAGGGCAGGGGCTCTGCTGGGTTTTTTAATATATGGTCTCTTTTCATCTTCACAACAACCCTGTGAAGTAGGTAGTAATTTGCTGGGAAAATCGAGGCACAGAGTGGACGTTCAATCTCTCCAAGGTCACAGACGGTCAAGTGACAGTGCTGGGCTGGGCACCTTGGTCTGTCTGCTCTATACCATGTTGTCACCCTGTATTTACAATTAATAATGTATTGCTTAATATAAATAATCATGGGAATGCCAGCAACCTGATTGTGTGAAGGTCGTTCTAGATTATCTCCATCAAAGCCTTGTTACCTTTCCTTATAGTCTAGCTAGTCACCAATTTTTTATATAAAAACTTGAAATAATGAACGTATCAGGTTCTCCATGAAATGTTAAAATTTTAAACTGCATTCTCCTTCACTTTATATTCTTTATCTCATTTATACTATTAAATATCAAGTTACTTGAAGTTGGGGATGAAATTTCTCCTGTAGGTACTGCTCTTAAAGACATGATGCACTGCTGAGAACGCTCCTATATTTCAGAGCTCAGCAAATAGCTGGTGGGCAAATGGGGGTTTGGGAAACAAACCCTGGACATCTCGACATACAGTCTACTCTATTTTTTTTAATGTTTTTATTTATTTTTGGGAGAGAGAGAGAGAGAGACAGAGCATGAACAGGGGCAGGGGGGTGTGCAGAGAGAGAGGCTCCAGGCTCCAAGCTGTCAGCACAGAGCCCGAGGCGGGGCTCGAACCCACAGACCGTGAGATCATGACCTGAGCCGAAGTCCGACGCTTAACCGACTGAGCCACCCAGGCGCTCCTACAGTCTACTTTTGAAGGGCTTTTCCAGAAGCTGACCAGAGTGATACTCACTAACACCACACGAAGCACCTGGCACTGCTCATCCCACCCAATCCTCAGAACAACTTTATATGAAGCACATACACTTATCACTCCATTTGACTGATGAGGAAATGGAAAATTCGAGAAAATAATTTGTCCAGTGTCATTCAACTATCAACTGGGAGCAGTGCACATGAATTCAAAGCCAGATACTTTGATTCTAGAATTCTCTTGGGATATTAACTCAAATGCTTATGGAGAATTTTTCATAAAAAAAAAAAAAAATCATTATAAGGGGAGCGCCTGGGTGGCTCAGTGAGTTGAATGGCAGACTTTTGATTTCAGCTCAGGTCATGATCTCACCGCTCATGCGTTAGAACCCTGCATCAGGCTCTGTGCTGACCACATGGAGCCTGCTTGGGATTCTCTGTCTCCCTTTCTCTCTTGCCCTCCCTTGCTTGCACGCTCACTCTCGATCTCTCGAAAATAAATAATAAACATTAAAAAAAAAAGCTTTATAAGGTATTTCTTATGCTAAAGGATAAAGAGGGTATTTTTGTTTGTCTAATCCTACCAGCTCGTAATGGTCGAGGAACACCACCAACAAATATAGTTTTTCGTGGGTCAAGAGGCTGTGAACCATCCATCACAAAGTCACTGTCGCTGAGATTCCAAGGTCGAATCTGCACCTAGGGAAGAGACAAACCAAAATGTCTCATTCTTAATGCTGACAATTTATGGAGAAGTAAGTTTAAAATTATTGCAGGGTATTTTAAGAACAACTCACATCATTATAAACCAATGAAACTGTAAAATTAGAAGACTTAACAAATAGCATCTCCCAAATCCTTCATTTCATTTTTAAGAGTAAACCAAGTGATTTTTTAAGTGAACCAAATTTAAGTGAACCAAGGTGGAAAGTTCAATTTCTTTACCTATTATAAACTAAATCATTAACACGTCTTTAATTACTGGTAATTAGCTGTTTTTCCACATTATTTGGGCTTCTATCCTACCTGATCCCCCAAAATCCACATAATGTAAGTTAGCACATTTGATGTTGATCAGAATACAGTGGTAATAAGTAAAACATGATTGTGTGTCCAATCCTACAAAAGAAAACTATTCCTAATACTAACAAACCTGTCGATTATTTCAAAAAGCATTTCAAAGTAAAAATTTAATATTTGCACACAGCAATTTGTCCACTCAGCCAACCAAGAATCATGTACCTCATTTTAATTGTCTGCATTTACTTATTGTTACAAATGCCCATACCAAAGGCTATGGGTGGGCTCATAGTGAGGTATTCCCAATATGCACATCAACAAAGTCCTAGGCCAGAGGTCCAAATTCAAATACTGTGGGGACTATGGCGGAACATAAACAAGTAGAAAGAGTCTAGGCCATGGGAACTCTGGGAAGAATGTTCCTGACCTAGACAACCCCAAGGGGAGCTCCGCTAATTATTGCTTTAGCTGAACCCATAGGCCCCCACATTCTGAACTATACCCCATTACCAGATCAGCCTGAGTGATAATCAATTGTTGATTTGCCAGATTTGTCAAAACAGGACAGTTGCTCCTATTTCTAAGACCAAATTTTATGATAAAAAAAAACATTTTCAAAAAGAAAAAACCAGGGGCACGTGGGTGGCTCAGTCAGTTAAGTGTACGACTTCGGCTGAGGTCATAATCTCACAGTTCACGAGTTCCAGCCCCACGTCGGGCTCTGTGCTGACAGCTCGGAGCCGGGAGCCTGCTTCGGATTCTGTGTCTCCCTCGCTCTCTGCCCCTCCCCTGCTTATGCTCTGTCTCTCTCTCTCAAAATTAAATAAACATCAAAAAAAATTTAAAAGAAAAAATCATATGAAACGTACATTTCTCTATATACACAATTCTTTTCACTTTGGGAAAATACCTTGTGCAAAAAGTTAAGGATACTTATTGGGTAAAATTTTGACCAAAGAGAGGAAGGAGACAGACAAAAAATGTATTTGTGATTTTTGAGTTCTACCATTGAGAGGAAATTCATCTACTTTATCTTTATCAAACGTATTAGCAAGTAAAGTCTTTTAATGGTAAAGATTTACTGATATTTTAATGAACCCAAAAATTCAATGTCAAGAAAATGTGCACAAATAATACAGAATGTCAACGTGAGGGGATTGACAGCAATAGCATTCTATGTACGAACTTATCGATTAACAAACACATCAAGATGTCGGTGGGTTTTCAAACAAAGCAGAGATGAAGGCAAAAACAAGAAGCTATTTCATGTTAGACAGCACTCACTGGCTTATCTTTGATAGTGGGACTTGACACACACAGGTAGAGTTTTCCATCCTCTTCAATACATGCATCAATCAGAGCCTGAACAGAACTTTCATCTTGAAAGAGCAGGAATGCATAGCCTGATAAAAAGGGGGAAAAAAGGCTTATTTGTTTCTCTATTTTTTTTTATAATTCTTCAACAGAAAGGAAGTACAAACTGAAACTAAGGAAGAGAAAAAGAGTAAAAAAAAAAATCAATGAACTTCAATATTCCTACCTGAGGTCTGATAGTATCAACATTAAAGTTCAGTTTGATGTCTTGAAACACATTTTAGAGTAAAATTAAATTTGAGTCGAAAGTATGTATTAGGTAGAAATTTTAAAGAGGTATTTGGGAAAACAGAAGTTTAACAATGGAAAATTTTACAGCAAAGATAAACATTTATGAAAAGGCTAAACATTAAACAATACAAGGATACACTGTACATCTGTATTGAATCTTGTGAATTACCTTTAGGAGGAAAATAGGATTTGCTCTCTGCTTTATGAGGCCAATCCACAATCAAAGGGCCAAAGCGACGAAAACTAGCTGTGATCTCATCTAATGAACAACAGAGCAAAACAAAAAAGTAAATTTAAATATTTTTTATAGTCATTTGGGGGAAGTAGTGTAGAAAAAAGTTTCAAATCTACTATTTACAAAACGGTACCAGGAACACTGGCATCTCCTTCATCGAGATTCCCGAATTGTTAGCAGTTTACACAGTTGCCTCCTCCTTCTTCCTTGCCCTTCTTTCTACCTGTATGTATGCAGCAGTTACCCTACCTACCTACCTACCTACGTACCTACCTGCCTACCTATCATGTTCTTTCTGACGTGATGCTCTATAACCACTGGCACTTGCTCAAAACCAGGTCCCTTCCTCCTATACCACCAGGTAACCCTCCCAATCAGGAAATCGATATTCATACACTATGACTACCCAATTCGCAGACTCCATCCAAATTTCACACTATCCCAATAGTCTCTCCTTTTCCCTTTCTGATCCGGAATCCCATCCAGTACACGTGATACATTTAGACGTCCCGTCTCTAGGGTATCGGTATTCTCCAGTTTGGGAACAGCTTCCCGTTCTTTCCTATCTTTTATATCTTTGACAGCCTTAAAAGGATAGAGGCCGCTCATTCTGTAGGATGACACTCAGCCTGTACCATTTCCTCATGACCAGACTCGTGAGTGGACTACAGGAAAAGAAATGTCCAAAGAACTCCTGGAAATAGTAGGTAAGCATGTACAGATAAGACCTGGGAGGAGAAGAGGACAGAGGAAAGGAAGAGATGCGGGGTGGGGGGTGGTGTTCAAATTCCAAGCTGGTAGAACTGTTTTTCTCGCCTCCAGATTGTGAAACAGTACAGTCTGCTCTGCCCTTAATGCCTGTTTCTGCAGTGCCATTTAGCTCACGTACAAGAGACTGGTAAATATGAGAATGCAATCTGTATAACCTAGAAGTCTTCCTGGTCCACAAGTGATTTTTCCTGGGCAAGGTGAGCTAGCATAGTGGGAGTAGAATGGTAACTTTCATCAGGAAAGGAAAAGAAAAAGCCCCTAGCTTGTCTGCTATGCAGGCAGGAGCCCTCCCACTCTCTTACAAGAAAATTAAAAATGAGCACGGCGACCGGGGCGCTCTCGCTGGAGAGGTGTACTCTCAACCTTGCAAGGTTCTTATCTCTCGAGTGTTTGCACTTTCTTGGATGCCAAGGTCCAGTCACATCTGCACTGCCTCCAAGCTCGCAAGCCAGCATTTCTGCTCGATCGGTTTTGTGCGTTTTCAGGATTCCTTGAGGTAACATCTAACCATGCTGACCTACTTGCCTACATTGTCCAAGTTATTTCAAGACATTAATTTGCTTTTCGCTAGTGCTTCCTAATGAACTCTTGGGACAAAGTTCATCAGGTTCGAAATTATCTGCTTCTAACCCTAATCTCCCAGAAACCCTATAATTTTTTGATGTACAATTCCACATAACACAATATTCTCCAGGACCACATATTTCATGTTATAGTAGAAAGGCCTGCCTACTTAAATTGCTATTGACTTATCAATATGCTTGGACTTAAGGATGAAGCAAGATGACTATCATAATTCCCATTAATTTTGCTCTGTTTAAACCATCTCCTTTGCCCAGTTAGTCATATTTATCTGTGCATCTAACAATTTTAGAAACTGCACATTTAAGATTGCTCAATAATGTTCTAAAAAGATATAGACGATCTAGGCCAGGAAGGAGTTTATCCCAGGCAAGGTCAGATAAACGTCAGTCGTCTCTCTCTTTTTGTATGTAAGCATAGATTTCACTCATTAAACACCATCTGGGCTAAAGACTTTAAAAGGTTAAAAAACAAAAACAAAAACAAAAAAACCACCTAGAATCTACGGTACTAGGGAAAATGAGGATTCCAGGCAAAGAAAAGAGAAGGCTACACCTAGGAGCTTACTAGAGAGGCCAATTTCATGACCACGTGGTAAGCCCGGGATGAACACTTCAGAAAGCTATACCCTCTGAGGACACGACGGAGACTGATTCAGTCTCGCCTAAAATCCCAACACAGCTTCACTGATTAAACAAAACAAAACAAAAGAGAACTGTGTTTATTTTACTCTTTGGCTTTTTGAAACCTCTGTTGTCTCAACCTTCCAAAAGATTGATCGTCTTAAGGAAAATGAAGTGACTCAATACACTTAATCTCGGTCTAAATCTCGGTCTAAATGGGAAGTTATTAAACTTTAGGATTAGACTTTTCAGATTTTTAGAGAGAACTATTCTATTCTCCGTAACATTAACTGGTTTACTTCCATTTCCATTTAGGAAACCAAGACAAAAGAGATTAGGAAAAACCACCACCACCACCACCAAGGATATATGGTTGATCTAGGTCTGCAACTTGGATTTTCACCAGGGCCACTTAGACCCACAGATGAATACAATATGACTGAACAATTAGTCCTCTAAATCTCTGCATGGCTGGCCCTAATTCAGGTCTCAGCTCAAATATCACTTCCTTCAAGAGGATTTCCTTAACCACCTAATCTAAGAAGATATCGCCGTATCACAAAATAGCACAGTATCACGCTATTTTCTTTTCAACACGTACTCTCTGATACTTTCTTGCATGATTACGCACTTTTTATCTGCCTTTCCCCACTAGAACTGAAACTCTATGCAAACAAGGACTTTCTATCTTGGTTATACTATAAACAAGTCTAAGAACAGTGCATGGCATTTAAAAAGCCTGTAAATATTTGACAAGTGAAAAAGTACTCATTGAATGATAAAACCCTGAAGATGCCCTTTCTTGTGGTACTCCTTTAGGCTTTATTTTTCAAAAGCTCATGCTTAATCCAAGATTTTAAATGTTCAATTAACCACATTTCTGGAGTACTCATAGAAGGTAGGAAACAAATAGGAAAACACGTAATTGAATTTGGCCAAGGCAGCACACACAGACGAAAACGTAGTAAGCACTGTTTGCCCGCAACGGACTCCTTGAGATGGTTTCCCAGTGATGTTTACTCTTTTTCATCTAGCTCAATCGCTTGCTCCATTTGGTTCCCAAAGTCCTGTTCCCCCTTCCCCTGTAAACTAATCTCACTTGCCATGATAGAGATAGAACAAAAAACAATGCAAATCAAAACTGAACACCTGAAGCCAGATAAGGCTGTTATTATAGCAACAGCCACACTATCTATGAGTTACCTACTATGTGCCACGGTCCGGGCACTGTGCAATTAACGGTTCTTTGTAAATATACCTTCATCGATGTCAGGAGGTAATCCGCCCACAAACACCTTGCGAGAATATCGTTCCACTCTCTCTCCATTCTGGTGAGTGAAGCAGTGAGGTGAACCCAGGCCACTATGAAGAGGTTGATCCCCACGGCCATCATCCAAGAATCCATCTTCCATTGGAAACAGTGAAGACTGACCTGGAATAGAAAGCAGGAAAAAAAGAAAACGCTAACAGCAAATGTTCCTTGCCACCAATTGCCTTACACAAAACAACAGGGAAAACGGCAGGTTCAATAAAACTGCTGCTTTTATTTTTCTCACTGAATAACAAATCACTTAGATATGCTCTCGAATTCCTATTGCTTTAAAGTCTCAGTTGAGTCAGAGAGAAAGTACACAGTTAAACAGAAGGCTGCTCAACTATCCCCCTGGGATCCAGAAACTTCAGTGAGGTCAACTAGAAGTACAGGAGGAGGGAACACTCGCTTTTGAAAGCTGCCAGCGGCACACAGCACTGCCTTGGCAGGGCCCCATGGCCACGGGAGACCTAGACATGTATACCAAGTATTAAATTTGACTATCAGATGCTAGATCACTTAAACTTCTTAAAAAACCCAGAATAACATAGCCTACACAATTTCCTCTAAGACTGTCCTTAAAATGCACAAGTCAATTCTTCAAGTGAGCACTTATCTTAGTTTACCTTACTGGGATATAATCAAAACCATTTAATGCTGCTCTCCAACTTCACTGTCTAGTCTCATAGAATTTAAGATTTTTAGGCATGCTAAAGATGTATTTTCTTTCAGCTGAGTAATGACCACCTGCCACCGATGCTACCTAATTCTAAAAACTAGGCATTAAGTTTGCTGTTTGAAAATCCTGTTGTACGAAAATATAAGCTGAGAAGACCAGAGATGCCAAAGTGGTTAACATTATTCCCGTTTACTTGACAGCGAAATATGAACATTGTAAATCATAAGCAAAACACAGAGCTACAAATAACTGTAGAATCTCTCAAGGGCTGTTTTGTGACTTTCTGGGCTGCCAATTTCCTTGCAGGTACTACATAAGGAATTTGTTCACGGATCCTACAGAAATGTAGCTGTCAGTGCTCTTCCTTTACTGAAACATTCCAGGGTCCCTTTGTCGCCACACTTGTCTTCCTCTCAACCTTCCTAACTGGACACAAATAATAACAGTATACTTGTTATGAATTTATCCCATAAAACTATAGCTCAAGAGTTATGTAATGAAGACAAAAAACGACTTTGGAGGTTATTTCCTAAATGATCTTTAAAAGTCACTTACGTTTTAGAGTTGAGCTGTTCGACTATCTAACTTACTTGCTTGTAAAAAGACAAAAGCTATACAGGCAGAAAAAATAAGGCTGATTCAGGTACCTCTAGGAAGTGGTTCTTTTAAATTCTCTAAAATTTCTAGAGCGTTTTCCCCCAGCGTTCGAAATTTATAGGATTAGTCATTTGTTTAGCTAATCTCATTTTAAAACAAATGTACTATGCTGAAATTAGCAGAAAGTAGACATAAGGTATTCAAGTATAACTGAGCTTCCAATATAATCAGGTATTTTGAGGTTAGTTACCCCATATTTTCCTTTTTAAAGATCCTTAATTTTTTTCTCCCAAGAAATTCCTTTCAGAAAGGAAAAAAGCAAATTAAATCTTCAGATATAAGAAAGTTGAGTTTATAATACAGGGACATTATTGATTCAAATCCAAATCCTCCCATTCTGACCCTTTCAAATCAGAAAGTCTATAATGTTAACTATGACACATAAAGTATGTATGGATCAAAGCTATGTTGCATTCCCCACGCCCTCCCCTTCCCCACAAGGGTTAGAAATTGAGTCAACTTGGGTCCTCTCCAAATACAACTGGTACATTCAAAAGTTAGAAACAATAATGTTACCTCTCCTTCGCCCATATGTCCTTGCTGCATGTCAAATGAGAAAAAAAAAAAACAAAAAAATAACCTTTCAAACATTGTCAAAATAATCAACTGTGATTTCAACTACCAGCTTTTGAAACTGAAAAAAGTTCGCTACGCTCCTCATTTCCTGGTAAATGTCTCAAAAACAAGGAATTTGGATGCTGAGAGGTCAATTTAATACACCCTTTTGATTTGGTTTTTAAGTTCTTCAAGGACACTGTAAAGCTGTATTGAATTTTACTTGTGGTAAGAGAAGTTTTTGGCTATAACTGTCACCCAGGATCTGAACTAGGTAATATGTAACATGATCGAGACCAACTCCTACCATACTGACCTTACATTGTCCCAGAAGCCCCTGCTGACTAGCAATTCAGCAAGTATTTCAATATTTAATTCAAGACTTTTTCACCACTACAGGATAAATAGCAATTTTACACGATGGCTTGATTAATCCCTCAGAAAGAAAATCATAACAAATGAAATCTTTAGACAATTTATAAACTTCCCTTTAGGCAAAGGAAGTCTCTGGTCCCTTGTCAACTTTTCCACCATGTCCCAAATGCTGCAAAGTAAAAGGTCTGGCATTTTATCGCCAAGTAGTTACAGCTAAGAGAAGAAAAGTATATACTATATTTATATGCATTTCCCCTGAATACTAGGAAAATGGCAGTACAAACTTTAAATCAAGAAACTTTTGAGAAAATGGCTTCCCTGAAACAAATTGGCACTTAAAAGCCCAGCTTGTCCAAATGCCTCAAACCAATTCAACAAACATCGCTTGAGTGCCTGATCTTGCTGGACACTACGGATAAATAGTACATGGCCCTGACTACACGGAACTAGCAAACTTAAATGCCAGACGGCTGCATAAGCAAATAACGATAATGTAGCAGGTCGACTGCAGAAGTAGTTATGTGGTAGGTGCAACAGGAACAGAGGACGAGAAGCAACTGGCTCTGATTAAAGAGTCAGAGAGAGGGGTGTGGCATTTGAGCAGGAGATGGGATGGCATTAGAGACCTTAAGGAAAAAACAGAGAAAGGGCCTTGCAGGCCTGGTAATCCAGCAAATAGGAGTGCTGTCATGTTCAGGAAAATGTGCCTAGAAGAGAAGTATATAGAACAAGTGAGGGCCTGCCTGGAGAAAAGTGTTCAAACAGGAAGCTGGGACAGATTTTTGAGTTAGAAGGTGTAGTAGTACCTTTGATAAGTCATTACACAAACTGGTCAGGTTTTAATTCTTAGCCCACTAAATGAATGCTCAAGATGTGCAACTCAATTATAAGTGAGTTATAACTTAGAAGTACCGGGTGGGTATTTTCCACAATGAAAGTGTCTCAAACAAAATACATTTCCTCCCACTACTAGATAACATTGAATTTCACCAAAGCACTTGAACAAATGGGATTAGAACCACATAAAATCTCCCTCAGGTAGGTTTTCACTTTGGTAGGTCTTAAATTAGGGCTGAGGGGAGGTATTTTCTCATTAACCTACATAGGTTAGAAAGCCAAAGATATCATAAAAACAAGGTGCTTGTTTAAGAACTTTCTATTCCTGTAACTACTTCAGTGACAAGGGAGTCTGGGGAAATGAATGATTTGAGGCAAAAATCAAATCTCAAAATCTTTAAATGTACACCTTCAAACTTTGACCTTGTACCACAAAAATTAAGCTGGTTAGTACACAAGAATTCATGGTTAAACTCTGAAAACTATTTAGACATGTTTTCCCACATTAAGAACAATCAGTTATAGGCATACAATGCTTACAACCACAAAAACTGCTAAATGAATGAGATAGAGAAATGAATATAAATTAGTGCCAAAAAGTAAAAACAATGATATTCTAGAACACAGAAAAGAATGCTTATTTTTTTATTTCCACTTATCATTGTGCTGTTAATTATACATTATTTTTAATGGAGATTTTGACATGACAAAATAAAGTACACAAATCCTAAGTATGGAGTTCAATGAATTTTCCATGACATGCACATACCTATGCAACATACCTATGAACCCATGTATTAACAGAGTAGCAAATGGTGCCACCTCATCCTACATATGAAAGATGTACTAAGCATCGTTTTCCCAACTATTTCCAATTACACTTGGCTTAAGATTGTGATGATGAAATACTTGAAACACAGGTCTTCACCACTTTACTGAGGAAAATGTCAGATTTTCAATCTCATGATTATCAAATGTTGCATATTATTTGATGTTTCTCAAACATCCAAGGAAGTGCCAGGTAAAAAAAAATAATCACTTTAAATATGGATAAAGAAATCTACACTTTGGAAAACTTCTAGCTAAGTTGGCTGGAATAAACTCTGCCCAGATTTTTCCTTTAATTACCAAAGAGTACACTGTTAAAAAGATTTTTAAAATGCATGCTATTATTACATACAAATCTTCTAGTCCCCATATGATTTAAAATGACTACTATTTATATGTTTACCTACTTTTAATTTCTTATTTTTTACTTATAAAGTCCTCAATACTTTCATGTTCTGTACTAACATGATTCAAGAATGCTCTAAGTGGACTGGAAACATTACAGCTATAAATTTTTTTTAATGGGTATTTATTTTTGAGAGACAGAGAGACAGCGCACCAGCAGGGGAGGGGCAGAGAGAGAGGGAGACACAGAATCCAAAGCAGGCTCCAGGCTCTGCGCTGTCAGCACAGAGCCCGACCCGTGGCTCGAATTCATGAACCGTGAGATCATGACTTGAGCTGAAGTCAGACACTTAACTGACTGAGCCACCCAGGCGCCCCAAAGCTATAAATTTTTAGAACTTCTGGACGCATGCTGTTATTAGATAAATACTTTATTTCCGAAATGCCTTTACAGGATTGCTTACAATTGTCCTATATTCGTCATTAAATTCCCTCTAGTAAAACATGCCAGCACTCTGGGATGACAGATTGGCAAAGAAGGTGTAGATAGACTTTTCAGATCTTTTTTCAATATATACACCCACACATATGTTATAGATCTCATTATAAAAATGAAACTATTATTTGTTTCTTATAAAGTATCTTTTCCTCATTTGTTATAACATTTGTTACAGTCAAAAAGAAGTATCCATAGAGTGAAACAGTCATAAAAAGTAAATACCTAGCATGTAGCCATTTTAAGAGTGGCACATGTGCATGTGAGGGTGGTATCGAAAACGCTCTAAGACACAGTTTCCATGAGTTCCCTACTGGGTACTGTAGGGCTCATCCTGTGTAAATTTAAAAATAAAGAAATACAAATAGGTATGTGGGAATATCCATCAATCTTTCTTCTAAAAACAACCACAAGAACCTTTAAGGAGAAAAACTGGCATGGGGAAAGAAAGAAGGATTTCACTTCTTGTTTTATCCCTTCCTGTATGACTTACATTTATTAACTTCGTTACTATATTTGTTCACAGACCCTTTAGGGTTTTCTTCTTGGTGCTTATGTTAAAAACAAACAAATGATATATTAAAGAAAAGCAACTGTGTAAAGAATAGGACTTTAGGTCCTGAGAGAGAAGATATTACTACGTTTTAGTAGGCAGTGAAAGACTGCTCACCCTCAGGCAACTCTAGCCTACCTCAAGCCCCCCATCTACAACTCTCACTGCCCCCAAGCTGAGAAAACTACAGCAATTCTATGTGGAAAAACAAGGGGAGAGCTCAGATTAAAAGATGTTATCAAACAACTGATTTTTCCAGTAGGACTATAGAAAAAAAAAAGTATGTAGGGGAATTAGTCAAATTAGTAATCATTTAAAAAGATATAAATCAAAGGCTGGAAGCTAAAGAGAATAAAGATGGTAGAACCAAAAAGCAGCCGATCATCTTAGGGACTGGGGCATACAATTCAACAAAGATGCAAAGAATCATTTTAAATCATTTTATAAATCTACCCCTAACATAATGGCCTCGTTGTCACAAATTTTAAATATACGTTTAACAGAATTTCCTATGTCACACTGGCTTGTGTTTATGCTAAGTTTTTGGTATAATATTCAAAGATATGGGTAAGATGAGACAAAGATATTATCTGTAAAGAGCTATGTTAGAGAAGGTCAGAGAATGTGACTCTAGTTTCTCTACATCCCTAACCCTCAGTTCTTTATGAAAATGGACAGCTGATTAGAGAATAACAAAAGATACCCTATGCATATATGATGACCACATAGACAGATGTTCAGTAAATAGCAATCTTCTCCCTTCCACAAAAGTAAACTCGTGTCTATATTCTGAGGTTGGTCTTCAATAGTTACTCTCAGCTTTTCATTACTATTCTGAGGCTAACAACCACAGAGCACTTTAGCGTTTACAATATGTTTTCATATTATCTTTTTCAGGAAGGCATCTCTCAACATCCTTATTGTAGCAACTGGAACCATATTATATACATTTTCAGTGACTATAATCTACATTTCTCCTGGGTAAATTATACCCTCTCCCTTTTCAGAGATTTCTGTGTAAGCCACACCCCACCCCCACCCCGCAACCCTTAAGCAAACAGTCTTCCTCCTTTCATTCCAAAGAACTGTAATTAAGAGTTGTTGTTCTATGCTAACCTTTAAAAGATCTCTTATGAATCTCCTAATCTGATACAAACAAATATTTTCGTGGATGCTTCCCAGTGAAAGACATCCACAGAGAAAAGGAAATACATCCATGAATCTGTTAAAACCAAATATATTTTGCTGTTATTCTAGAACTTTCCCTGCCAGAAGTTTCATTTCTGAAGCAGTTAATTCTATGGGCTGAAGCAGTGGAATGGGCGGTTGGGGAAAAAAAGTATCAAGCACAAGGGGCTCCTGGGTGGCTCAGCTGCTTAAGTGTCTGACTTCAGCTCAAGTCATGACCTCATAGTTCATGAGTGCAAGCCCCATCATCAGGCTCTGCGCTCTCAGCACAGACCTTTAGATCCTCTGTCTCCCTCTCTCCCTCACTTGTACTCTCTCTCTCAAAAATAAGTAAACATTTTTTTAAAAACGTACCAAGCACAAATACTTTTATACAGAGGTGGTGGTAGTTGTATGTTAGTTTTCTCTAGCAAAATAAGTTCTCAAGATGGGTAAAGGGAAAATTAATCTTTCAGTCTAATGTCTGTTTCAAAGCTACACCAAGACATACCAGAGGAATCTAAGGTAAGTCTGGCCCATGCTTAACACTCCTTTCTGACTTGGCTGAGAAACTGAGTCAGTTTCAGGCTTGCTTTTCATAACCATGAAGTGGATGTTCCAACTATATTCTTATTACATAAAACTTACTAGGAAAAGATATCTGTTCTGGGATGAATTGTGTCCCCTGATCAAAATTCACATGCTAAAGTCTTAACTTCCAGGAGCTCAGAATGGGACTGTCTCTAGCAACAGCGTTTTTACAGAGGTACTTAAGGTTAAACGAGGTCACTGAGGTAGGCCCTAATCCAAAATGACTGATGTCCTTATAAGAGATTAGGACACCATTCATGCACAGAGGGAAAAGGATGTGAACACAGAGAGAAGACAGCCATCTACAAGCCAAGGAGAGAGGCGTAAAAGAAATCAACCTTCCTGGCACTTTGATCTTGAACTTCTGGCCTCCAGGACTGGAAGCTGGAATTTATTTCCTCCGAGGAAAAATATTTCTGTTTAAACCACCAGTCTGTGGTACTTGTGAACGTCACTCTAGCAAACTAACATGGCGTCCAGAAAGTAACTACAAAGTGGGGGGGGGGGGTTTATACACTTCAAGTCCAAGGATTTCCCCTGTGAATGTCCCTTAAAAAAACTCTACAACTGATAATAGCAAAAGATTGAATAATTCCCCAGAATGTGCACTACAACATTCTTCGCATAGTTATCAATTATTATCTGTTGAATTACACTGGCAGTGTCTTTTAAAAGTCATGAGTGGTATATGAAGGTCACTGCATAGTATGAAAACTGATGATTGAGCATGGCCAAGGGGGAGAAAAGTAATTTGATCTACTAGATGAGTAAGCCCTTTTTATCTTTGTACATGCAAATCCCAACATTACTCCAATATAACTCAATATAAACTACGGAAGCTGGTAGACCACTCTGAACATTCTGACTCTTTTTTCTTTCTATTTATTCAGGATTTAAACCCTACTTCTTTCCAAAAAGAAACCCTTTGAGATCGCTTGAAAATTTCAAAACAAATTATACAATAAAAATCATAGTCGAAATTCAGAAGTTCATGTGAGAAAGAGAGTAAACAGTTCTTACATATTTTTATCTGAACAAAAGAGAAATGTCTTTCAACTCAACAGTGGCTTAGAAGAAAAAAACTCTGAAACATTACAGGTTAGACAAAGTAGAATAACGATATGATCACCTTTCTAAAGGTTTTAAAACATGAACAGATTATTTATGGTGGCCAGGGAAAAAGAGCTCCTGTAGTTCCTCAAAGTCTTAAACTTGAATATATAGCAACACAATGTACTAAGCTGTTACCTTCAGTTTTAAGAAAAGACTGCATGGATATAAGATAGGAAGGGACTGTAATTTAAAATGAATATAGTAAGTTTTATATTATCTATTTTGTTTATTAATTTTTGAGAGAGAGAGAGAGAGAGAGCATGAGAGGTGGCGGGGGGGGGGGGTGGTGCAGAGAAAGAGACACAGAATCTGAAGCAGGCTCCAGCCTCTGAGCTGTCAGCACAGAGCCCAACGCGCGGCTCGAACTCATGAACTGCAAGATCATGCCTGAGCCGAAGTCGGACACCTAACCGACTGAACCACCCACGCACCCCTATGTTAATAATCAAAGAAAGCATGTTCAACTACAGACAATTTTTAGACTCCTCTTAATCCCTTGTTTTGTTTTGTTTTTTCCTTACAAATTTTTAGCACCAATATCCCTAACCAAAACACATATGTGTATACTAGCACTAATATTCCTAGCTACAAATATTCCTAACCATTCTAATTATTTTAATTTGACTGTGTGCCAAGTGTTATATGCTAAGTGACTTTCATGCATTTCATCTTCATCTCAATTCTGTGAAATGGGTGGTATTTGTGAGTTTATCTTCATTAAGTACAATTAACGCTTTACACTAGATTTACAAGATGGGGGGTACCCCCAAAACATGAGCCACATTGACAGCAAAGTTACTAAAAAATCAACACATGATTAAGAATAATTTATCTACAGAAGCAATTCACCATAGAAGATGCTTCATAAATTTGACTGAAGAGAACGGGCAATACCTACATCTAATCAAGGTGACTAAAGAATTGTCTCAATATCCCTCCATCCCCACCTTGTTTTAATTCCATGATTTTAAAGTAATCTGCTATAATCTGGACTTTGCTACTGGGGAGAAAATGGCCCTGTCAGCCAACTCCAGCATCTGGCCTACCTAGCTTTATTCCTTATCAAAAATGTATAAATTGGCATCTGGTCCTAGTTGGCTGGTTATTAAAAACTGACACTTGATCACATCTAACAAAATCAAGTTCTAGGACCCTCTGAGATGAACACTAGATCTGAGACTACGGTAGTCATAACCCCACTCTGGGATCCTGCTTAAGGAACTAATAAGTTCTCCCTCTTTGACATTTCTTTGTTCTTTATCTTCCTACCTTTCAGTTTGAGAAAATATTAATCTCGGCCTGTATATCTTTCTAATAAAAATTTCCATGAATGCAACAGCAAATACCATCTAGTCCTAGAGTCTGTGGACCAGTAAAATGTCAGAATATAATTATTTGGAGGGAAAAGTTACCTTTATTTTCCTTTGCCAAGTAGGGGTGACAAAAACTAATCTATTCATAAAAGAAAGTATATTAATGGCAGGTGGGAGGAGGAAATATCATAATAATAGACTCTAAAAATTTGTAAGTGAATTTAGCTTTAAGGCAAACACATCGGAGAATCTCATCTCAACAAAGATGGACCCCAGAGGCAACAGATCTAATTTAGCAACTGCATGAGGAAATTGAGACAAAGAAGACTTAACCACTTTGCCTAAAATCACACATCAATATCTCAAATCTTGGGTTCGCTGCCATTTCCAGCACAGACTCTGGAACTCGTTCCACAGGAAAAGCTAAAATCCTGCTATCATGGCAAACCTTATATTATTCCCCCCTGATCTTGATGCCATTATCCCCACTGGGTTTGGCTTTCGGTCTACACACATTTATGCTGCAGTATTATATTTTGGCATTATTTCTGGTCGCTGCGGCATGGAGAGACCAAAGTCTGATAAATAAGTGAGGCTTTTATAAACTAGATAGTCTCCAGAGGATCTGATGCAGCCATCGTGACTCTCATACATCAAATTTCCTTTTAACTTCTCCTGACTCAAGAGTCCTATGTTCTTCAGAATACTGATTTCAAACATAAAAGCAGATCCAGTCAAAAAAATAATTTTTAATCCTCCATTCACAATATACCATAGACAAGGAGTACAAGGTTACGTTTTGGTTTTTTGTTTGTTTGTTTGCTTCGTTTGATTTCGTTTTTGGAATGATGAGAATATGGCGATTTAGTCAGGGAACACTCCTTAGAGATGGTGGGACTTAACTTTGGCAGAGAGAAGGCGTTGTGAACACACAAATTTAAGGTCCATATTCAACAGTGAATGAGTAGAAAAGAAGTAAATATGTCTTCTGTATTCTACCCAATTAAACGATAGTAGGACAAAACAGATACTTTTTGATTCTTTAATTCCTTCTATGAGTAGATGCCCCCTCCTTGTGAAATTTAATCTGTTTCAGCATATGCACATGAAAGAGAACGCGATAGCACAATGGGGTAATATTTAGAACCAGAAAGGAGAATTTACCAAAGTCACTGTAAAGGCCAATAAAACTTCATTTTTCTTGTTCTCATTAGACAGCAAACAGTGAATGACCTTGTCCTTTACAATGTCAAGCCCTGTGGTCTCAGGCTGCTTTTTCTGGTTTCAGATCTCTGATTACCCTCCTTCTCTCCTGGAACATTTTTCTAACTACATGGAAATGGTTTTTATGTTGACATTTCAAAGGTCACTCTACAGTATCTAAGGGTAGATTCAACCATTCTTTATTTATCATTATGTGATTCTCATTTATTCTGTCACCAATTTCAAGACAGAGAATCAGCTGGTTCTCAAAGTTTAAAAAAGTCCCTGCCACAATTAGGAGGAAAAATAATTATTCATTATACAGCTAACAGATTAATAGCAACTTGCAATTATGATTACAGAACAAACTAGTGTCACTTTTTCCACCTGACAAAGCATACCTACTGTATTTTCTCATCTAGGACTAACTTGTTTCAGTTCTGTGAACTTCACTAGGGTAAATCAATTATCACTTACCATTAATAAGCAGAGAGCTATCGGATCCTGGATATGAATAGTTTAGACGACCTGAAGGTAAAAGAAGGCCGTTACTAAATTCATTTTTTTCATAGATGGTTTAAACGTATTTGTAACAAAGCTGAATTAATAGCTTTAAAAGGTAAGGTATTTTTAAAAAGCTTTATTATGGGATACAACTTTGCTGTGCTAATGAACACAAATGAGTCAGAGGACATATCAATCAGCACGTTCACAAACGTCCAAAAAGGGCAAGTTTGAAAGCGGGAAAATAAAATATCCCTCATATTTAACTATTTGGTCTCTAGTTTTCAAATTCCCATACAAAGTAATTTTCTTTATAACATTATGTTTAATACAAACTCAAAATGATAGCTTTTTTGCCCCATAAGTATGAAAAGTTTTCAGGTGTGTAGTTTTTGTTGTTTTTATAAAAGTACATAATCAGCAGGAAGATTTCTCTATATAATTCATGACAAAAGTGCAAGGCTTAGGCCTACATGGACAGACACACTAATAGGTTTAAATTCTCATTTTGGAGGAAAAGCACAGAAGGTAAAGAAAAACACTTCATTGTACTTACATGTGACAGAAAATATCAAAGCGCATAGCACAATGCCCAGAGCACAATAGGTACTCAATAAATGCTGGGTTGGTTTACTTCTAATTTTGAGAGGATTCAAAATCTAGTTTTGAACCTAAAATGGACACCCAAGATGTCCATCAAAAGAGAATTTGTGTTGATACTAAAATTTTTAGAAGATACATCATCTTCCAAATTGATAGCCACAAATACAGGGGGTGGGGGACAGCAGCAGGATCCCTCCATTTATAAGGAATTATATTTCTGTTTTGGAAGAGTCTCTAAATATTAAGTTAGGGTACCTACACCACATAGAGCCATGGACTACTTCTGGGTACATACCATATGCCTCGTTCTATGCCGTAAGTTATAAACATCATTAGGGTAACATTTTTAAGTCTCCATATTCTACACGCTCATCTGCACCCGCCTTCATAAAAATGGTGGAAAACCCTCTACAAGTCTTGCTCATCTGAAGAATGAATAGGAGAACGTGACTGTTAATTATCTACCACAGTCAGCACTTTGTAGATCGGGGAGCAGTGTGAGAATTTAACACTGACTCCTGATTAGAGACATTTCATTAGGAAACAGCAGACTAGACATTAATCCCACAGAATCACAGCAGACTCTCCAAAGCCATGGAAAAGTGGGTAAGCAGAGCTTCTCCCATGCCCCAAGGCTGAGGCAAGCCTTCCAAGATGCCAGGAGGCCCTATCTAGCTCCAGGGTACACTACGGGACCTAGAGCTAATATGTGGGCCTATCCATCCACCAGCCATATATTTACAACTCCTTAGAAAGGAACTTTAAGCCTCAACTATCCTTCAATTTCTCAATTTCTGCTTCTTTGAAACAGTCTCCGAAGAAATGACCTCACACCATGAAAAAAGAAAACGGTACTCTATTGCTAACAGCTTTAATTAACCCATATCCAAAACTTGGGAATCTAACATGAAACAGAATCTGAAGACCAAATACAAGAATTATTATTATTAAGTTGTTAATTATTTCACTTAAATTTCAGTTTGTTCCTATTTAGAGTGAAGGTAGGGATGCAAATAGGAGAGGAGGAGGTAAAAGTTAATTCTGATGTTTCAATTTCTTCCTAAAAGTTGGCTCAATTATTTAATGCCAATATACACAGCCATGTCTCCAAGTCCAGTGAATTCCATCTAAACTTCTTTTAACTAGAAGCCTGGATCATGTGATCTGTCACAAGCATTTTTTTTTTTTTTTTTTTTTTTTAAAGCAGAGACTGGTGATGCTGGAAAAAGAACATGACCTTAATGGTTAAGTAAGTTAGGAGCGGGTGAGTAGTGTTTGTGAATCAGTTAACTCGAAGTATCAGCTGATTTTCTATAATGGAACACATGTATAAATTTTATTGCTGTAAAAACCCTCTAGTAAATCAACTAACAGAACTATCAGACATACCATTTTCATTTATCAGAAAACATTTTTTAAGTTGATATAAGTCAATACAGAAACAAAAGTACTTTAGCTATATTAATCGAAGTTAAGAGGAAATGTTTTACTTCTAAGAAGATATTTTTTTTTAATGCTAACATTCCAAGTGAAACCAGAACTGTTCCATATGAACTAAATGCCTCTCATTTGATGCCAAGAAGGGATAATCAACAATGAGAATCCAAAAGACAAATGACCAAACTGGCTGGCCCAGTTTAAACAAACCAAGTTCCACCTTCACAGAAACTCACTTTTTGGGTATCTCTTTTAAGGAGAGAGAGATAAGAAGAATATTTCAACTTGACAGGCACAAAAATGTCCCTTCACTCAGTTCTCAGAGTTGGTCTCAACGCACAGCCCCTGAAGAGATCCCACCCTTTACCACCAAGGTAGGTGACCTTTGATACTTTTCCTGCTCTTCAGACTTCTGAATGCAGGAATTCTACCCTTCAGCTAAGACAATAGGGCACTGAAGAATCATTGGCCAAGTTCATAGTTTAACTCTGAAAGTGATACTTGTTTTTAATTTTTGAACCTCGTCTTGTGATATGAGTCCTGTCAAGCTGGAATCAATTTTGGCCTCCAAGCAACAAATATACCTGTGACATTTTGTTAACCAATCAGTGACGTTTTCTCCTTCAATTTTAAAAAGATAAGCGATGATATTTTTAAAAGAAAACCTCTTTTAAAAACTGCATAATGCTTCCCTAACCTGCCTGCCCTACCCTTCTGTAAATTCTCTCTACAATTAAAATATCTAGGGTCATCCATTGGTGACATCCATTATAAATAACACATATCACTTCCTTTCTAGAAATTTTCCATAAACTCTCATTTTAAGTGCCATGGGACATTCAAGTCTTCCAGAAGCCTTTTCATTCTCCTTGTACACCCTTCATTTCTGCGCTGATATTCCCTCTATTCTATGGATGCCAATTTATACAGACAGTTCTGCCATTTTCTATTCCACAGCTAGATCACGGACAATCCCTTCTCTTGTCCAACAGTGCCCTCTTCCTTTGTTCCCAGGGGAGGGGATTTTTCAAATCTTTTTTTTTTTTTCTCTTCAGAGTCACCTTTTTCCAGGGCAACCTTCCCAAAAAGGCAAACCCTTTTTAGATTAACTCACTGAGTTTTATTTTCTAACTATGTTGCAACAGTCGACCTTCTTAGGTAATCATCTCAGCTACAATTTTTTTTTATCTCTTTATCATGATAGCCCCCTTTAAGAATTAGATTTTACTTAGGTACCTTGAGTTTCCTGTTTGAGTACCAGGTAAGCATTCAGTGAGTTCATTCTACTGAAATTACAATACCAGCATTTCACAAAGAATAAAGTGAAGTAGAATAAAAATAAATGAGCTATCTGAATATGAATATAACCCAGTGTTTGTGGGTTTTGTTTGGTTTTTTGATAACTCATCTATCTATGAATATAGCCCAGGTTTTGGCACATTTAGAATTGAATTTCTCAAGGGAGAAGGAGGGCACTGGGATTTCAGGCAAAGTGAACCTACTGGATAAAATTCAATCTTTGAAGGCTCTTAGTATTGATTATGTTATAAATATATAGAGATACTGCCTGATTAGCAGTCTTAATCTTAAGGGACATTATGACAGAGAAATAGTAGTCTCTGGAGACAAGCTGTGGCATTTAGAGCCAGGAGCCTGGCATACATCATGCAGAAGGCAGAGACTATATTTGGTGATATGACTCAACCTAGCCAAATACAGGCAACTGATACAGTGTGAGACTCCAGGGAACGACACTACCAAATTCTACAGCTTGGAAAAGAGCTGTACTCCAGCTAGTCAATTCTATGCCAGGCATTTGCAAGTTGGAGAACCAATATTTACCAACCAGAATAAGAACTGCTGGGGGGAAGAAGTACCCAAAAGAACACTATGTACTCTCATACGTAGATGAAAACTAAAGTAACCTCGTCACTGAGATGAAAGGAGGAAGGACTAGAAGGAAATACTCTAACACGCTGGAGTATACACATGTATGTATCACTTTCAATATTAGAGAAAAAGTTATTTTCTAAAACATAACCCAGATATCATTGCTACTGATGATTCAGCAGGAAATGAGATAATAAATGCTACTATTTCAAATATACAAACAGCGAAAAATGTCCAATGTTCTACAGTGCTCTTAGATTTCATGCTCCAACCTTCTTTTTCAGTCATGCCAGCATTGTTGGTGATGTGTGTAGGCTAAGGAATGATAATACGGGATATAACTGCAAGGTTGCCCAAAATATAGCCATGCAGGCCTATAGAGTAAGGAGTGATGGAAAATTCTAAGTTAATTTTTTTGATTGACTCACCCTATAAAAACCTGGACACTCCAAGGAAAAGAGAAGGGTTTTCAGTGGACGCCATCACAAACGTCTAACAGGAAAAGGATAAGTATACAGGCTTAGGCCCATTTCTAAGGCAGAGTGAAGATCTATACAGACAGCACCAACACACATACAAAAACATACATACACCCTTGGTGTTTAACTGGAGCGTTCCTCCTGCTGCTGCTCCCACGAAGTTTCTTTAGTTCGCATTTGAGCAGGTCAAAGCTCTCCTGCCACAAAGAATGTTTTAAAGGAGGTGCCGCTCCACCTGCCTTTCTGCATCTGCTGTTTTTACCAACACTGCCTGAGACTTGCAGCAAGGTGGCGCTGTGGGGACCCAGACAACACGGAGCAAGGCTTAGGAAATGTACAATCAATTCCGTTTCTGAACCCCAAATTTATACTTATACAGGTGCAGAACACACATCAGTATGAACTAGCAAAATGTGCTCAATATGTTCTATCACTGCAATTATTTTTACTAATGCATTCCGTTGACCTAAAAATCACTCCCCAAATCAAAATCAGTACTTTATTCACCCCCCCCCCAACCTATCTGTGATACAACCAACTTCCAGTAAAGATGTCTCCATGCAAAATCACAAAGGAGGAACTGGCTGGGATTGACATCAGCTGGAGAACCTTGCCCCTCGCCCATCCAAAGAGAGACATTTAAATCACACATAAACATTTCGGGCTAAACAAAACCTCTCTCTGAGGTTTCACTTTAAAAGCCAGGGCTTATTAAAAATTCCTGACTGCTCTTGCCTATCTCTCCAGGCTCATCTCTCCACACTGCCACTTCCCTTCCCACATTAACTACTCCAGACATTTGGAACAACTGGCCCATTAACTTTTACTTCTGGGTTCCACCCTCTGTCTGGAATGCCCTGCTCTCTCTGCTCCCAATGTGTCACCACTCAAGCCACCACCCTGTTGCCCAGGTAGCTTCTAAGGCCTCGCATCCTATGGGAAGTACTCCCGGCCTGTCCACACCACTGGCTCTCTGGTTCAGACAACCTCATGCACTCCATACAACCCTCACCCTTGATGCTATATTTGAATTACTTATTTCTTTTTTTTATTTTTTTAATGTTTTATTTATTTTTGAGAGAGAGAGAGAAAGACAGCATGAGCAGGGGAGGGTCAGAGAGAGAGGGAAACACAGAATCCGAAGACAGGCTCCAGGCTCTGAGCTAGCTGTCAGCACAGAGCCTTACTCGGGGCTCGAACCCATGAACCGTGAGATCATGACCTGAGCTGAAGTCAGACGCTTAAGCACTGAGCCACCCAGGCATCCCTGAATTACCTATTTCTAACCTCTCTGTTTCTCTAAGGCAACAAAATCTTTAACGACAAATTTTGGGGTCTTGCCTCCCAGAGCTTGGAGCAAAGATGCTCCATAAATAGCTAAAGCGAATGAACCAAAGCCAACAATTGGTGGTCTCTCTGCCACAGAACATGGAGTGGAAAGGGCAGAGACAGCCCAATCCCATCTTGTGAGCTAGGTCACATTACTTAGCTTTTAGGAACCTCGGTAAAACAAGTATTTCCACTTACTTGCAAAGCTGTTGTTGAGAAATTCATGGTGCGATTTTCGAGGAATGCTCAGAAGAGTCCCAGAACAGAATAGGTGCTCTATTCACATTAAATCTTTTCCCCTGTGAGACTACGAGCCAGAGATAACCAACCATCTTCCACTTATGAAAGAAAGAGGAAGGATTTGTTTTAGCCAAATAAGATCCAAACTGAAAACTTGGGAGAAGGGAGTGGCCATCTGGGGGACTTTCCAGCTTCAGAGAAATGAGAGCTTGCTGGTGTTCTTGGTTACAAATGGATATAATTCTTTGGGGGAAGCAAGGGGGGAAAAATCAAACTCCTTACTTTTATATAATAGCCAGACCGTCAAAGTAGCAGAAGTATTTTAGGAAACGAAAACTGAAAATTCAACTGAAAAATGTTCCTTTTAAAAAAACCAAGGAGGTCTTCCTTTTGTACCGATGCCTCAAATTTACTTTTTCAATTATGGTAAGAGATTGTAATAGTGGCAAAACAGTAACATTTATCCAGAAGATAAGGAAAGTCAATGGGTAAGTTTCCATAGACTACAGAAGGTTTCATACAAAAGAAGGATGGCTTTGACTGTCACTCGGGGCAGGTACAAAGTTGCAAGCTCTAATAAAAAGCATCTAAGAATTTCAGGCAGAAGGGGATGTCTAGAGAGAAACTAGCAAAGAGCTGACCCAATTAAGGAATTCAAAAGATTTCCTACTGCCAGTAAACCAACAGCAAGCCAGCAAGCAGGAAGGCTATTTTTATCCCTGCCAGAGGCCTTCTGACTCTGGATGCTACATTTAGAGGACAGAGCAACAAGATAACTTGCCTTAAGAGGATGTTATGATACCAGTGATTAATGGCAATTTTTAAAGCTCAAAAAACTACGCATAGTTTTTATCCAAATTTAAACAAACAAAAGCCAGTTTAAAAAATATATAATGGAAAGAAAAGTGGAAAAGCAGACCAATGGATAGTAAAGTTTTCAGTAATCCAGAAAAAAGTCATGGCAGTAAATGAAAATTCTCCTCCTATCTTGCCACAGGGTTGATGAAAAAAGGCATGTGTTACAAGAGACACATTTTAAGAACCAGTGAATAAACAAAGAATGATAGATCTGGCCCCAAGGTAAAAATGATTTTGAGAAATGGCTCTCTGTACTGACATAAACATAAAAGATCAAGACAAACTTAGGAAATCTCTAGGTGTCATAAGCCAAGTTGCTTGCAAATGTTGAGAACTTTAGAGAAGAGTGATACACTGCTTTTAAAACTGATGACTGAAGTCCAACCCCCAAAAGCAATCAGCAAAGTCATTAATTAGTTGGCTTTCTGCATACATACCTATCATCAACTCTAATCACTTATTTAATATAAAGTCTGATGACTTTATTGAACCTTAATGAAGAATGAGCTTGAATTTCACACCTGATGTAATTTCACCTTTTGTGATTTCTCAGAAGGCCCAGTTTCTATTTTCTCCTATAGATGATATTCAAGGCACTGAGGCTTCTTCTTACTTATTAGCCTTCAAAACTAAGTAATAAACAAGCTATTATTCAAAGGTACCTGCTAATTATTTGAAGGACAGGATGCCCGAGGCCAAGAGTCTCTGTTTTTCTGCCTTGATATATCCCAACAGCCTAAAATGGTGCCTGGCATGTGGTTGATTCTTGGTGTGCATTTGTCGTATGAATGGCCTCCCATGGCTTCAGACTTTATATCCAAAGGGGTTCACAGAGTGAAGATGAGGGTGGGACAAGAGAGCAGTATATTTGAATCACTTAGAGACTACGCACACTTAAGTCTCATGACAGACCGGGTGAATTAGAATCAGGGAAAAGAATAAGCCAGCTTGGAAACATTCCCTCGGGGATTCTATTCTGACCTCTACCCCCAATGATGTAACCTTCAATAAGAAACCAGCAGATGTGAGATCTGAATCTTTTAGAGTAGATAATGATAAAATACACATCTTATATTCTGCACCCAGTCTCCTAAGTAGAAATTAAAGAACTTGAATGCCTATTCTCTGTCTAAAACATACTAAAAAAAAAAATGTTTAAGCTCTTTTTATGTTTGTTTTCCTCTTAAATGCCACATAATAAACACCCAAGCTACTAAACCAGGAGCCAGAAGCTGTGTGTTCCTATCCTGGTGCCAGTTACTTGAATGATGAGTGACTTTACAGAAGCTGTTGTGTCTCTCTGAACTTCAATTTCTTCAACTGTAAAATGGGAGATCACAAAACTCACATAAAAGGTTATGGTAAGGATTTAAGTTCTATAAATCCCAAAAGGGGCACAGAGTAAAAGTCAGACAAGTAGTATCAGAAGTATGAGTTCTTTCACTTGGAACTGGTTGTTAACACTGCTTCCTATACAGAATGTCCAGGTCTATCTCAAAAAAGGAAACTGTAGACTGGCATCAAATGTGTCCTTTGATCTACTACTACCTGGTACCTAGAGTGTGCTCAACTATTGTGGAACTGGAATATAAGCAGGGGCTTCCAAGTAAGACACTTCCAAACCACGTGACTTAGAGAAGGCTCTTTCCCCCTAACAAGGGCCGCCATGCTGCCCAACTCCAGGCTTGTATGCCTCTTGTCATAGGGCCCCCCGTACGCTAGCATTATGCCAGGTGTAAACAGCCCACACTCCTAGCCCTGCCCCATAGGGCAAAAAGATGGTTTTAGGTGTCCGAGACAATGTTCCAAAATGCTATTATGGTGGAGATAATCATCTAGGATAAAACAAGTTGACCTCCTCGCTCCTCTATGTCTTCATCCTCACCACCTCCTCTATTAAATTCCTTCTTATGCTACATTCTTTTTGGTAACGGGGTACATTGTAATGGCAGTTTAAAGAAGAACAATTAAAGAAGTTCTCTAGGGCAGTGTTTCATAACTTTTTGTAAATTATTACGACCTACTTTAGTCAAAGTTTTCAGAAAGCCTCCCCACCACATGAATAAATGAGACCCCCAACCCCCACTCCAGTGAATACTACCAGTAAAACAACAAACAACCCTAGTAATAAAGGGCTACTATGAATTAAGCAACACGTTGAAATGTATTTTAATTACATCAGCATCCACATGCTTTTGAAAGATAAACCTGTATATGTAAATGACATATCTATCACCTAACTGGAATGCTTAGTCCTAATGTGTTCATAGACCCCATCAAACAATTCCCATGGTTGAAGAGGCCCATGGTCCACAAATTGAGAACAAAAACATTCCATGAGGCCAAGTTTAAACAACTGCTTCCTAAACATAATATTTTTAGGCCTATCTCTAAAGGAAAAGATGCAGTCTAGAAACAAAGCCTTCATTCAGCTGACTACATTTATTTGATTCCTGGTATACCCTTTCTACAACTAATCAGTATTAAATACTGCCACACCCAAACTCACATGAAATCCATACACTGCTGTGTCATAAAAATGCAAAAATCTTCAAGGTTGTCACTTAGGAAGACCATGTCAGAGAGACTTTATGGAATTGCTAACAGTCGTTTAAAGGTCATTATTTTCAATCCTTCCATTCCCAGGTGAGGAAACCAAAATCTAGAGAGAAGCGATGGACCTAAGGCGATATAACTGCTAATAATGGCAGAGTCAGGTTCGGGCACAATCGAAAATGCTTCCCTTTTCACTTCTCACAATTTGGGAAAATCTGTTATAAGGTAACAACTACTGGTCATTTACAATAAAGGGATCGAGTGGCTAATTTAAATGTCCTGTATTTAATCAACCATACCAGGCATTTATTATTTGGAATATTAGAGCCAGTAGAAGTTAGATTTTTTTTAAGCTCTTTATACTTCAATTAATCATGACTGCTCTTCAGAATTAAGATTTGCACTTATTGTTGGTTTCCTGAGAATGAAAAAAGGGTCCTCTAATTGGTTGATTCCTCCTTCTCTTTCCCAATGTATAGCAACTGGCATCAGCCCAACTGGATTCCAAAGAGATTGTGGAACTGCTTTCCCTGCAGAGTTCCATTAATGTTCATAATTGACTGGTTACCAGGTAATACCCAGAATAAGACAAAGCCTTGCTTTTAGAAGAGAGCGCACTGGCATGGGACTGAATTCAGAATCAGTCAATTAGACAAAATAGAAGCCCAGAGGCAGCCGGTTCCGTCTCAATACCTGATTCGAAAAGTAGCAACTAGTTCAAAATCAGTTAAAAAAGTACCCCTTTTGCAAATTTTTACTGCTGAACAAATTCACTGAGTTTTCCCTCTTTTCCATCTGGTAACTTAAGTAGTGAGGATGGTGGCAACACGAGGGGAAAAAATGAGCTGTCGGATAGACAAATTCACCGTACCAGGCATATATAGATGATAAATGAATCACCTGCATACACTATCCACGTGGAAATGCCACCCATATCAAGGAAGAAATAATTTTGTGGCACAATTGTGCAACTGTTCTGTCCTTCCTGTTACTGAACTGAATGCAAAGAGAATCTTAGAATATTTTTATGACAGCTCTGAATCAGATGGCTCTGCTTCCCTCCCTCAAAGTCAGCAAATAACATATTCAAGGATTATAAATAACAGGGTCAAGGAAAAGTCTTAACATCTTTGCAGACTACTCCCTATGGTATTACTCCATTATCAAAAGAGCTTTCATTATGCAGATATTAGTATTCAGGGCTAGTTTAGTACCTGTCACGAAATAAGAGAGCAAGTCACCTCTCTGTAGAATTTTAAAATATAGAAGGAGAAAACAAAAATACTAAGTGACACTATCAAAAGGTGCACGTATACTATTATCAATTTGGATGCAGGGCATAAACAAAATGGATCTCTATAAATATTCTGGACTTCCTTCTACTATTTTTCTAGTGTAGGAAGCTCCCTAATATTTAACACTGGCAAACTGCTACAAAGTCCGAAGACTTTACTATTTAAATATCATTCTGATTTCTTTTCTGAATGGAAAATAGTATTATTGCCTGTCCATATTGTAATACCTATACTTACTAAGTTTTACACAACACCGAAAGGGTAAAACATTACAGAAAAGCACTTGTTACTTTGCTACCTAACTGCTGCTTTTTTTTTCTAAGTTACTATTTTCTTGGTATTTCTAAGTGTTAACTGTCACATGTAGTTGATTCCATCACCAGTCTCTGCTCTGAATGTATACCCCACAAAATCAAGCCACAACAGCCATAAAATACTTAACACAATTGTATTAAGGTTCACAATTGTGAGCCTTAACACAATTGTAAAGGGGGAAAAAGTTACTAAGTTCAAAGTTTCTTTTAAAGAAATGTTTAGGATCTTTAACCTTCTACAAAAAGTTCACTCTCACCAGCCCCTCCCCACCCACTCCCCTTTACCCTCACCTCTCACCCAGGTAAAATCAGACTTTAACAATGTTTTAAGAAGACCCCTCAATTTTCATGGACTCAAAATAAGATTCTCTGTGCTCCATGTTCAGGATTAAGAGGGCTGCTTAAGTAATTCTGGACCCACATCATGGATGACATAAGACAAACTCCCCCTTTGTGACAACTGCTTATATGATTTTCAGAACAAATAAAAACAAGGGTCAATATTCTATCACACATGTGTGGAGGGTAGAGGGCAAAGGATCCACTTACCAGGACATGTTATGTTAATAAACTGGGCAGAGGAAGGTCTGGACACACAGCACAAGGAGTGTTTAATATGGACAGAAGCTGGTTTCAGTTCAGAGGCTAAAGGTCCAGGGCCCCGAGCACATCAGTGTTCACCCACACCACAGTTTGTTCTCCCAGGCCTCCCCTCCTCCCTCTTAAAACAAAATAAAAAAACAAAACCAAAATCAAGAGCGATGCCCAATCTGAAAAAGTGTAGCCACGCTGTTCAAAATCCACACCTTTGTGAGCTCTGCCTACACAGAAGAATCCAACAAATCCTGACCGGTGGTAAACCAGAGAGCAGACAGCGGTCCAAAACTAAGAATATTCCCTGCCTCGGTGATGCAAAGGAAATCATGCCCCACTACTTTGCCCTCTCCTCGCTCACAAAAGAAGTTACCTCAACACAGAAGCCCAGGTCCCATCCTGCGGCACCGCTAAGCCAAGCAAAAGAGAAAAGACTGTTTAGGATGTTCCATTTCCGCAGTCATGAAAGGGAGGGTGCGAAAGGAGAGGAAACCATTTAATTTCATTCCTCAACAGCCCCACTTCAAGTTCACTGTGGCCGAGTTTAAGTTGCATTTTGGCGATGTACTTTAGTCTACCACTCATGAAGCTTCTAGAAGGAAGGCCATTTTCTACTCTCTGGAGGCCGAAGCCACTCCCCTGCCATGCAGCTCTGAGTTACTTGGTATCATCCAAACAGAGCAAGAAGAAGCCAGCGAGTTCAAGAAGGATCTAGCCTGGCTTTCAGAGCGGCTGCCTGATGGCGTCTGAATCTTCCAGACGGGTAATATTTACAGATCCCCCAATTCCCCAGAAGACATCTGACACCAAGTAATAGTAATTTGCTTGGAAGGAGAAATTTGATTAGGAATCACGAGCAAAAGTAGCTGGTTTGCACTATCCATTTCTTCTTTGCGATACTTTGTATCATGCTCTGTTAAATCTCCCTTAAAGGAAAAGGTTCATCTTGTCCTTTCCAAAAGGGACGGAGGCGTGGGGTGCAGACTAGTGCGGTGTAGTCTTTCCTCAAATTGCCACAGGCGATCTGATTCAACTGAAAAAAAGGTTCAGTACTATAAGAAATGATCCTCCCTCGCTACCATTTGAAATAAATCATTCTAACATTACAGCAACGGAACTTCGTTAGTCAGAGCTCCTTTCGTTTTTATAACTGTATTCACTCCAAAATTCAGTTTTATAACAAAGATATTAAATGTCGTCCCATTTTCAGCAACTCTCATAAAAAGTTTCTGGAGCTATCTCAAGTATCCAAAAAGCCACTCTGCAATATATGTTCTAACACATCTGTATCAGTATGCAACATCTGTTCTTGAAAATACAGAATTAGATGGCTGCAATTTGGGATATAGGATTATCAAAAGAATTGTGTATCAAAGGAAAATGTGAGGCTTCCTGGTTCTTTTTTATGGTATCTTTTTTTAGGTAGCACTAACTTTATCCTCCCCCTACTGTAAAGAATTTAAATTATCCCAACGGTCATTCTCTTACAGTGACATAAAAAACTTATACAAAATAAATGAAACAGGCTTTGTGTACTAAACTTTCAACAGAGTTTCATGATTTTCTTCTAGAGAGATCATTATAGATTCTTTTGCTTAGCAACAAAGAAATGAGGCACAGATGGAATTATCACTTGCCTACTCATTTAAGCGTTTGTTTCAAACAAATTCACAGCAATGAAAAATAGTGGGGGAAGGGCCCCCAAATTTCATGTGTAATAAAGAAAGAAAAACATACATCAAAAATATTTTAAAACACAAGGTCACAAGACCTTCGGCAGTCAGGAATTAAATACATAGCATTTTTGGAGTAGATCCAGCTCTTAAAATAAATTCTTATTAAATGAATGCACGAAGCAAGTGTGGCAGTAATGTCTAACTGTATAACATACTCCCACTCCTTACTCTACATATGCAATAGATTTCTTGGGCACCACGGGATATGTAAAAGACTGGCACTTGAAACAACTTGCATTTCTGAATGCAATCATTATTGCTTACATTCATATCAAGTATTTAAAATGCCTGAAACTCAGAGGGATTGGGTGGATACGTTGAGTCTCTCTTCCAAAAACTGAAAGCAAGATACATTCTATAACAATATAAAGAGAAAGAGGTTCCACTTTCACAATATTCTGAGGAAAAATATGATGATATTCTGACTCATAATTTAGTTGATGAATATCTGAAGAACAACTATAATGTTTTAACAATTTACAGATTGCCTTTATTCTCTCAATAATTTTGCTGTCTCATTTGGCTTTCTAGTGACATGAAGCAAACGAGATACTAAATTGCTCTCAGATACAGGATTTAAAATGCTCAACCACTATTATGAAATTGTGGATTGTTTGACTCCATTTGACATCTGATAATTTTCAAGTACTATTTCTCCCTCTTTATTCCAGTGCGTCTCCCTCTGCTTTCGATCCTAACAGCTACTTTTTATAGTTGTATCTATATACAGTTATATCTATACTCTTTTATTCCCTTCCCAGACAGAAGAGGGGAACAAAAAAGGGAGCTCCTTAATTTTCAGAGGTCTTTCCTATGAGACACTGAATATAATACCATTTCGTGAATCTTTATTTCACTGTGTCCAACCCATGCTTCAGAAGGCTGAAAACAGATGTACTCGCATGTGGTTTTAATGTATTTCATGCTGCTCCATTTCTAAATGGTAAGCACCAATTTCACAGGCAAGAAAAAACACAAATAACAGGAAGATATAATATTCCCCGAATGATCCGCTGACCACCTACAACAGTAAAAATTCTTCTGTCCAGGTGAAGAAAATATTCAATAAGCCTAATAATTCTGTAGCTAAGAGCAACCTGCCACCTGGGAGATCAAAACGCAAAATCTGTCTGTAGCTTATGCTCTTAGCTTACGAGACTGGGTGTGCAGTAAAGAAAATGAAATCAGTCTCTGGGGAAAGGGCTTCTATGCACTGTTACTGGCATTGGTTATGGAGAATGCAATATACAATATCGTGGGTAAAAATAACATACAGACATGCCAGCTGATCAGAGAAAGGACATGGAGATAAGGTAGAGGAAGGACCCTTCTCCTCCCAAAGAGCTAATCCTCTGTACATGAAGAAAATGGTAGTCGCCTTAAAATTCTTAGAGAACCTACTTAAACTGTAAACAAAACTAATATAAATTATGAAATGAAGGCCAGGTACTCCTTTTGCACATTTGTTAAAATGTTAAAAAAATTTTAAAGAGATGAAAGATTTTCAACAAGCCAGTTGGAATCAACAATACGTTCATAAAGAAACTCAAAAGCTATATTCCTAGACCTATTAAGTATTTTGTCTGTTGACTGCAAAATAAATTTTAAACCTCACTACATTGAACGAGATTTTTTTTTTCCCAAAAGGAAAAGCAAAGTTTAGTTTTCTGTTTGCTTTTTTAAATTTAAATGAATAATATAGCCATATCAATCCATCCAACTTATATACGTCTTGTATCAACTTTAGGCCTTATTATTTAAACACATTCAACAAATCACATTTCTATAAGGAACTGCAAATGAAGGATTAAAAATAAATGAAGTCATTCATAATATATTTTATGAAATTATTTTTAAGATAAAATAAGCCCAAATATAAAATTTGCCTCCACACGGTGGGCTCTTTTTAAAACAGTTCTCAAATTAATTCTTTTAATTGAATTCTCATTCTTTTGTTTTTTTCCTGAGAGGCATATTATTTTCTACCAGTCTCACAGAATCAAGGCCCATATTCTGTTTTCTCCATTTCTGAAGTAGCAGAGCACACGGAGGGGTTATTTCTTTTCAAAATGGATTGGCAGGCTTCATATACTTATTTTAAAAGGACAATATGTTGTTGTGTTCTTTTTTTAAGATCTTCAACTTCTGCTATCACCTTTAAACAAAATCTCACAACAGAATCACTTAAAATCAAGCAGAGCTTTCCCAGTAGCTATCTAAACCAAGAGAGTTTGCCAAGAAGTCAAACTACATTTTGGTAGTAATAGACTACAGTGATATAAAGTTCATCATCTTGGTTTAAAAAAAAAATCAAGCATAACTATAATCTGACATTTTAGGACAAAGAACTCATCTATGATTTCTTTATTGCTCTCTGAAGAAAAAAAGGGACAAAGTTCATTTACTATACTTAAGTCACTTCGGCACTTAAACTTAAGTTCAAACTAACTTTCTCATTGGATAGGCATGAAAACAGACTTAATAGATATTTAGTAATAATCTATACCGTTTATTGAGTGCTTTCACCAGCGGGGCAGTATGCTGCATTTTACGGACATATCATAGCATTCGATCCTCACAACCACCACAAACTACAGTAACAGAATGGCAATTTATATCCAGATCTATCTGACTCCAAAGCCAATGGGCCTTTCCACTTTGCCACACTTCCTTTTAGAAATCACTATTTCATAAAACCTTTGTAGGCCTATCAGATGTGATGTTTTCTGTCATCAGACTTAACTTTTCATTATCCCTACAGAATCAGCTTAAAGAAACTTCATTTGGGTAAAAGTTGGTAAGAAGAAATTAAACAGGGATAACGGAATAAAAGCAGAACTTTATACAATGATTCAGCAAACTCAAAGAAATAGAAAGAAACCCGAGAGATATCCCGGCTATATCTGATAAATCAAGGAAATGATTTAATCCTATTAGAATAATGTGTGCAAACTCTTATTTCTAACCTAAGTACTAGTTAGGGCTTGCTTCTCACAAGCATCACATAATAAACTGCTTACATCTGCGACTGTTTGGAAACTGTGTTTTCTCTGAAATGTACTAATCATGAAATTAAATAAATAAAATATCATGAAATAAAAGAAATAGGCACGTATCATGAAAAATGAGTTCTAATTATTTATTATCCCTAGTATCAAGTACATAAGAGGCTCTCCCCCGGCCCCCCAGAAAGAAAGTTGCTAAAGGAATCAAATACATTAAGAATAAACAAATGTTTATTTAGCTACTTTTTCTGTAACTTAGCTTTCAATTTTGAGATAACTGCAGATTCACAGCAAGTTGAAAAAATAGCACAGAGAGATCCCATGTGCCCTCTATCCAACATCCTCGAGGGGTGACATCTCACATAACTAGAGTACAAACCAGGAAACTGACATAGGTACACTCCACCGGCCATATTCAAATGTCTCTTTTAGCTTATACTTTTTAAGACTGTGTAGTTTTTCTGGTGCTAGAAAGGGCCTTAGACTCTCCTCACTTTTCTGATGAGAAAACAGAAAGTGACAAAGAGGCTGAAATACTCCCCAAAGTCAGAGTGCTAAGAAATGGCAAAAATAAATTCTGAATGAGAGAGCATCTTTCCTCAGAAACTGCGTGTGTATCCGGATTACAGTCACCCATCAGAATTCCATGGGGAATTCAGTAAAGACCTTCAAAAATAATATTATTTCAAAGTTTTCTCAACAGCTGGATGCATACTTTTTTCACATATTATTTTCCATCTCTCCAGACCTCAAAAAGTTCTCCTGAAAAAATTTACCATTGGTCGTCTGTTGAGAAATACTCAAAAGTTTTACTGCTGCAGCAATATAATCAATCAAACTCAAAGGAAAACCAGGCCGGGCTGGTCACCACTTAAAGTAACAGGCTGTCTTGCCACCTTTGACCCTAGTGCAAAGCTGTGTCTCTAGCACAAAGTAGGATCACAAACACTGAATGAATGAATGAATGAATGAATGAACAAGTAAGTGGGATGACCAAATGTATCAAATGTTCCAAATTTCTTTAAAAAAACAAGCAAACAAAACAACCAACCCTGCTGGAACGTAAATGGACATTTATGTGCAGAAAAATATTTTATTTTGTGGGGTAGTTTTCACAAAATCAGAGCTGGAAGAGCCATTAGAGACTACCTAGTCTGGTAATTCTCAATCCCGGTTACCCACGAGCATCACATGAGACATTAGAAACTAACATGCCAAGTCCCATCCCACACCTGGAATGGAGTCCAGGCATCTGTATTTTATTTTTAAAGTTTACCCATTCTAAGTGTCTTACTTTAACAGTGAGGCTAAACCTCTTATCATAAAGATGAGAAACTAAGGCCTAGGCAAAATAAAACATACTATTCAAAATAACAGAGCCAGTCAGTAATAGAATTGAGACCTGAATCCAGAAATGGCACTATTTTTTCTTAGCATAATCCATACAAAATAGTTCAATAATAAAACTTCACTTTATTGAAACTATTGGCCATTTTTTAAAATGTGAAACCAGACCAAAACCTCCATCAACATTTGAACTCTTACTAGTGTCTAGTCACTGTCAAGAGCAGAGATACACAGAGGTTTGAGACCCTGAGCACTTTTTGCCTCAGATAACAAAAAATGAAGTGTATGGTTCATGTCTTCCGTTAAATTAGAACTCGTATAGTTCTCGTAATGGGTATTGCGAAGGGCCTACGGTGGATGCCCAGCAAATATGTTTGATTTTTTTCACGAGAGAGGTACATGTATAAAATTGATGGAACTGACTACATACAAAATATGAACCCATAATATTTGCCATATTGCTCACGAGATCACATAGGTAATACAAATGCTAAACTATTCACTAAGACCAAATAGTTAGATTTTAAAAATTACCTTTAATGGAATCATTTTCAGCTCTCATGATGTCAATGAGTGAACTCTCCAGTGAGTGCATGTCAAATGTCCTGGGGCGATCCTGCAAACACAAACAGCCACAAACCACTTTTAAAATAGCTTTTAATTATAAAAGGAGACAATACGCTGCATCCAATGGGACACAGATCAAAAAGGGGCAATTTTACTCCCTCTGTGTGGAACGTACATTATTACCACATTTTATTTTTAACACTTCCAAAACATCAAAACCACCAAAGTACCCAGGGTTCAGCAAAGAGCGATTTGATTTCTAATAATTTCAATAAAAGCATTACTTTTACTAATAAAGCAAAGGCAACTAAAACCAATTTCCATGTAGTCAACAACATGAAACAAATGTAAAACTAAAAGTCATAATCTCTGTTTTAAGATTGCGGTAACATGGCAAAACTTTCCAAACTTGTTCCAGCAATTTAGGTACCAAGCTGGCATTCAGTAGATACTGCTACTGAATAGCCATATTCTTATAACCCAAAGTTTGAAAATAGTTATCCAATGTCTGTACGACCATTAAGTGGCAAAGCAGTCTTGATTTTGCTGCCATTAAAATTAAAGGGAAGACAGGGTGTCAACACTATTAGTCTAAACCCCGGTTTAACAAAATGCATTTCAAGAGTGGGTGAGAAATCTTAAAATATACAAGGAACCAACTACTCTGGCATTCTTTGGAGGAAAAGTACTAGAGATAACTAAAATTAAAGGTTAACCTGACGAGTGACAAGTAGGAGATGAAAATATTTTAAAATTAAACTCTGAAAGGAAGCAGGAATACATGTTTCGGAATCACCTGAAGAATAAACAGGTGCACATAGAGAGACAAGTGGAAGAGTATTAAAGAGAAAGGGGCTTCCAAAGGAATTTGACAAGCAGGAGTCTATAACCCTCTCTTCAGCTTTATTTTCTCTTACATGACTTTTAAGTCAAAGCTCTGGCTTTTTAAAAAAAGTTCACCTGATTTTATCCCCCAGCCCTTTTTTTAAACTTGTTGAATCTCACTTTTCCTTTTTCCTAGCTCACTTCTAGAACCCTAAGACTGATAGAGCACGTTCTCCACTGGAGAGCATTTTTTGATCAACCTGGCATTTCTCCTCTGTCCTTCTGTAACACTACTTGTCCTATTTCCTTGAAATGGGGATCACTTGTCACCACACTCCACCATGTAGATATCTAGAATGTTCACTGAATGAACTGTTTTACGATACCAATTTCTTTTGGTTTTAATGTTTACTTATTTTGAGAGAGAGAGAGAGAGAGAGAGAGAGAGACAGAGAGAGAGAACACAGGCAGGAAGCGGCAGAGAGAAGGAGAGAAAGAGAGAATCCCAAGCAGGCTCAGCGTCACCATCTCAGAGCTCAATGTGGGACTCGAACTCATAAACCATGAGATCATGACCTGAGCTGAAATCCAGAGTCAGACTCTCAATCGACCACCAAGGCACCCTGACACCAATTTCTTTACCTCTGCAACTTGAGCTCAAGGACAGTTATATTTGGATATAATTCAATGCATAAAACAGAGACTATTACAGTTTTTTTCTTGGAGGTAGAGAGGGTGAAGCTGGGGGTGGGGAGTAGAAGCCTTAATATGCTATTCTGCTCTGACCTGGTAAAACTCCCTCCAGAACATCTTTCCCACTTTTCTTCCCGATTCTTTCCTCATCATCTTCATCTTCTCAGTATTGTCTACAGAGAAGCAGGAGGACACGTGGCCAGAATTAGAATTTCTAGAGATTAGTGTTTACAAAAAGGGAGACACTGCTCTGTTTTTTATCCTTCCTCATCTTAGGCACTGGATTAAATCAAAACTCTTATTGCCTATTCTTTTGGAAGCTAAGTGGATTTGAGGCATTAGTTGAGAAAGATGTTAAAACAAAATTCCACTATCTCATTCTACAGTTGCTAGATTTGTCCCCTGTTCCGAAATCTATGAACCACACCTATAACCAGGCCGTCCACTGTCTCTACTACCTCGGATACAAAAGCAGTCTTGGAGGCAATAATTCTCAGTGTCTGATAACTTGCCTATGTTGGCAGCTTCTCAAGGGCAGGAAGCATGTCTTACATCAAATGTTCCCAACGTGTGCAACTCCGACGGGTAACAGTATCCCAAGATACTCATCTCCTAAGCCCAAAGGACTGAGGTAGCAGGAACTTCCTAGCAGATGATTTCTGTTTCAATATTACGTTTTCTATGCGTGCCATGATGTGAAACAGGTTGAGAAGCCTTGCCCTACATTTCTGTATCACTATGCCTCTCACATAGGACATGAAAGAAAGTACAAGTGCTTGCTAAAGCAATGAATAAATGAATGCCTTCAAGTAATTTTTAAATATTTAAAATATTTCTTCCTTCCTATTTCTTTAACGTTTGTTCTTACATTTTCCCTTGCCTGCTGTAGAGTTGTAGGCTTTCTTTTGCCAAAATAGCTGTAATGGGTGGTGGGGTAGGGGATATTCAGTTTGTTTGTTTTTTAATGCAACGGAAGCAGTAAGCAACCTTGTGAATTTCCAGAACTTGCATTTTGCCAATCACTGAATAACAAGATCACTGAAGAGAAGCAGTGTGTTTTGGTTTATGACAGCTGTTTCCATTAAATAAAAAAGCTTCCTGCGTCCAACTTCAGCCCAGGTCATGATCTCATGGTTCATGAGTTTGAGCACTGCACTGGGCTCTGTGCTCCCAGCTCGGAGCCTGGAGCCTGCTTCCGATTCTCTGTCTCCCTCTCTCTCTGCCCCTCCCCTGCACAAGCTCTGTTTCTCTCTCAAAAATAAACAAACATTTCAAAATAAATAAAAAATAAAATAAAGAAGCTTCCTTTTGGGGCACCTGGGTGGCTTAGTCCATTAAGTATCTGACTTTGGCTCAGGTCATGATCTCACAGCTCAGGAGTTCCAGCCCCACACTGGGCTCTCTGCTGTCAGCGCAGAGCCTGTTTCAGATCCTCTATCTCCCTCTCTCTGCCCCTACCCTGCTCGGGCTCTCTCTCTCTCTCTCAAAAATAAATAAACATTTTAAAAAATATTTAAAAAATTATTTAAGGGGCGCATGGGTGGCTCAGTCAGTTGAGCATCCGACGTGAGCTCAGGTCATGATCTCGCGGTTCGGGAGTTCGAGACCTGCGTCCGGCTCTGTGCTGACAGCTCAGAGCCTGAAGCCTGCTTCAGATTCTGTGTATCCCTCTCTCTCTGCCACTCCCCTGCCCATGCTTGTCTCTCTGTCTCTCAAAAATAAGTAAATATTAAAAAATTTAAAAAATATATTTAAAAAAATAAAAAATGAGCTTCCTTTTAACCTATAAGTTTCTAAATGTGGCACTGAAATTTACCCAAGCCACTTCATTACCTCCTCCCCCAGCATACTGCCTGAAACCTAAAGATTTTTGCTAACATAACCACTGACTTGTAACTGGTGGAATATATTAAAATTGAAATGCTAAATGAAATTTTTAAATTTTCAGTAATGCTTTATGGGAATAAAAACAAATAAACCCTCTATCCTTTTCACACTTATACTAACTTTCCTTCCATTTCACACAATTAACAATTTTTTTTTAACATTTATTCATTTTTGAGAGATGGAGAGAGAGAGAGAGACAGAGCATGAGTGGGGGAGGGGCAGAGAGAGGGAGACACAATCTGAAGCAGGCTCCAGGCTCTGAGCTGTCAGCACAGAGCCCGATGAGGGGCTCGAACCCATGAACCATGAGATCATGACCTGAGCTGAAGTCGGATGCTTAACCCACTGAGCCACCCAGGCGCCCCTCATTTCTCACGATTTAATACAAAAGTAACATATACCATTCATTCCTGGGTTTCGGCACACACACACACAAAAATTAACAAATACCAATATACAAACTCTGATCAACTGGTATTGATTCTCAGATGCAATGTGTTGAGAAGGATTTTCAGGCTCTGTGGGGATTCAAAAGGGAACAGTGTCTGGACAGATTGCTGATGATTTAAGTGCAAGGTACAGACCCAAAGGCACAATACCCACATTCTTGCCAACCCTGGCCTAATATGTATTCTTTCCCACAGTCCAGCCTTATTACAATTATGATAAATGACTACATCTGTATAACATTTTATTTCTTCTGATGCCTTGGCAATTCAAAGAGTTCAAAAGGCACATTTTGTCAAGTAATCATTCTGTTCTCAAAGAGGGTTTAAAGTTTATTCTTCTTGATTTACTCCCTCTCCCTGATCTTTTCCAACCATTTTTAACCTCTAATTAAAATAAAAACAAAATCCAAAATTTAAATGTCCTACTAGGAAGTAAGTGGAGGAGTAGACCCAAATAAATAAACCCGAGGAATAAGAACAGCACAAACAGTGTTGGTTTTCCTACCCGATAACCAAAGTGTCAAAACAAGAGGGCTTTGATTTCCCTATTTCGTTCTTTGATTTTACCTTTTTTGATTGCTAATTGGGCCACATATCATTTATCTATTTTCATCACTTATCAATTTTCAATGATTCATTTCCCAGAATGCAAACCAACTATAAAATAGAAACCTTGCTAAATGACAGCTCTTCTAGATTGAACTTGAGCTGATAAGCAAAATATGAACATCAGCATAAATCAGTGGGATGAGCATTAGACACTAGGATGCCCCAATGCCATCACTGGCGGGTCATGTGAGTTTGGACACTTTCATCTTTCAGACCTCTTTGCTGATCTGAAAAAGGAAAACGTTTCATTAGATCTCTAATGTCCTCTTCCTAGCTCCAAAATATATTTGTATTCCAGCTTTCTGATATCCTTAGTTTGTGCTCTCCCAAGATTTAGTTTTTAATTATATTGATGATTACAGCAGGAAGCAAAAACGTAATTGAGAATGACTAACGAAAGCTCATCACTTTGTGCCCACGAAAAGGTGAGAGTCAATCACAGGTTAATAAGAAAATGAAGCCTTAAAAGTCTTAGGAGGACAGTCGTTACACTTTCTTATGCTATATGTAAAATAAAATAACAGGCTTTTTAAATAAAAAATTTACTTAAAACATTTTGTTGAAGGGGATGTCCTGATTTCAGATGAAAGGGCAAAGACTCTGTTATAAAACAAAAAAACACCAGAAACCATATTTGCTTCAACGTACCATCACCAGTTTCTCTTGGCAGCCTAAAGGGAGAAAAGGGAGAAAAACAGAACTATCTTTTACTGAACGCCTACTACTTAGTATAGTAAAATAACCTGATGTTATTTTAAGTGCTTTATTAATACTGTTTTAATTAATCCTCAAACCTCCTTATAAGTTAGATGGCATTATTCCTGTTTTCATGATAAAAACTAAGACTAAGGAAAATTCTATTTACTGCACAGACAGGTTACTGCATAGTTTAGCAGCTTAGTCAGGATTCAAGCCTAAAACCGCCCTCCAAAGCAGGTGATAATTCCCTGGGTAAGGTAATGGCCATGGCAGTCAAAGGACCACACTAATTAAGACATACATTTGTGTAGGGTTGCCTGGGTGGCTCAGTCAGTTAAGTGTCCGACTTCGGCTCAGGTCATGATCTCGCGGTTCGTGAGTTCGAGCTCCACATTGGGCTCTGTGCTGTCAGCTCAGAGCCTGGAGCCTGCTTCAGATCCTGTGTCTCCTTCTCTCTTGCTCTCTGCCCCTCCCCCGCTAAGGCTCTCTCTCAAAAAAAAAAAAAAAAACTTAAAAAAGTTTTTTAATAAAAAATAAAATAAAAGACATATATTTATATGAGATGGTCTGCTGAAAAGGTCCAGGGATCAGGAAGGTGCTGGCAAGTGTCCAGCAAATAGCAGGGACTCAAATATTTCTCAATAAATAAATAAATGAACAAAATGTATAAGAATATGTATAAGAGTAATATAGGATTATATCAGAGGTACCAAAAAGATAAGAAAAGAAGGCTTACCTTCCTTCTTTCTGTTGAGGTGACAAATTGATGTGGTGCACAAATTAGAAACCTACCACAAATGCCTCTCTAGGCTATCTACTGCCAGCCACAGGAGCAGAGGGGGTAGTAGTAATAATATGACTAATCTTAGCAGCTAACATTTATCAAGCTCTAATGCTTTACATGTATGATCTTCTTTATTCCTCACTAAAATCATATACAATTAGGTATGTTCAATAATTATCCCTTTTCACAGATGAAGAAACAGAAATTTAGAGTGATTAAATAAATAACTATATCAATGCAAGGTAAGTGGAGGGGCAGAATTTGAACCCAGGTCTTCTGACTCTGGAACATGTGAGCTTAATAATCACGAATGAAAACAGAAGAGTACCAATTATTTTCAAGGCTCAGCAAAGCAAACTTGACTACAATACTTAGACCTCATTTTATTCTGTAATCCTGAGTGTTATACAATATAACGATATATATATATATCGAGTTGCATGTCAGTAACTGGTTGGTTTCAGTTTCTATCATCTCTACTTCACAGGACAATTTCTAAAGGAAAAACCCATACAGGCTAATATGAAGATCAAAGTTGATAAAAAATAATGTTCTGATAAAATAAATTAGTATTTCAAAGAGCAGGACGCATCCTTTTAACTTACACCTGAGTGATCCTGACTGCCATGGAAAAATAGGAAGCCTTACATCAGCAAATAACTGATGACATGGCTGTTCATAACATTCCGGAAGTAGCCAAAAGAAACACATGAACCTGTTGGTCTATTACCACAGGAAGAACAACTAGACTGCAATTATACCACAAACCAAAATCATCATTCGTGGCTTTTTTTTTTTTTTTTGACATCCAGATGGATAATCTAAGCTGGTGATTCTCAAGCATGAGAGTGTATCAGAATCATCTGGAGGTCTTGTCAAAACATAGATTAGGAGGTCCACCCACAAAGTATCTCATTCAGTAGGTCTGGGTAGGATCCAAGAAGTGACATTTCTAATAAGTTTCTAAGTGAAGCCAGGGACCACACTCTGAGTAGCACTGAGTTAAGCAATTACATTCAACAGGTTCACTTCCTTAGATACTGAGGTTGTGTTTGTGGCTTACATCCTGGCTGACTGGCCATGATCAGTCCAGCTTAAATATTCTACATGAGCCATTTTAAGGTTTTTGCAATAAGGCAAAGGGCTTTGCTCTCAGAACCCAAAACAAAGCCCTTCCAAGCTCCAAGTTGCCTAACTAGAAAAAGATGACAATCAAGTTCAATTTCAACCCATCAACCACTATGACCACTCTATTACTGGTTCTTGTCTTTTTATACTTGAGTTAGCATATTTTGGCATTTCTAGACTTGGATCTAAAACACAAAAAGTACTTAATTGAATATAGCTACATTATTAAGAACCAAAGCCAAAAGTCAGCGACTCCTCCCTTTACTCACTCTCTCCCTATAAAGACAGACATTACTGGGATCATCACTTCCCAGACGGCTATGCATCTATATCAACCAATGGAAGTTTCTCTTTCTGGCTTAAACTTTCCCTAGTGAAGAAGGGAAAAGAACATATTTTGGTTTGAAAGGAAAGCCTATGCCAGTAGTTCAGCTGCCAAAATAAATAGGAAGTCTGAAATGCCAGTAGAGCCCATAATTAATCAAAGGTACTATGGGAGTTTTAATCCAAGATTTGCCAAGATGCAAATGTTCTTCTTGGATTCAATAATGTAAGCCCATGGGCATCACAAAAAACTACAAAGTCAACTTTCACGAGTCCACTTCCAGATGACCCTCGTGTCCCTGTGCAGAAACAAGTCCCTTTTTCCCATCCCCCTAGCATGCTGCCCTTCCCCATGACGCTGACAAAGTTCCATCACAGCCTTTCCCCCAGTGGACTGTGAGCACCACTCATCTATCTACATGGCCACAGACACGCTGCACGTGTGCAGCGTCCTGTAAGTCCTTCATCACTGTCACCACCATTATTAAAGTGGCCAGCATGTTCCTCCTGGTTCAGTGTTGTGCATCTTCTGTGAATTATGTATGATACACATCAGTTCCTCACAACCATCACATAAAGTGCATACAATTATCATCCCCATTTGAGGTAAATGATGCTATAAGAAGTTAACCAATCGCTCTCCAAGTGGTAGAGTCTGACATTGGAGCAGAAGCTTAGACAAGTGGTCCATTTAAGTAAGCCTCATCATGACCTAGGAATTTCAGCGTGTAAACACCCAGCAGGTATGAGGTCCTTCACTATATACAGTGCCTGAATGCAGAGAACAAGTGTCAGAGGTCAAAGTCAAAGAGGTAATTATCTGCAGTAGAAGAAACCACACTCAGTACCATCTCATATTTCTTCTTATGTTTCCTCTTCCCTCAGTACTTTTTCATTATGGCCGCTTAATAATTAAGGCGGACTCGTAAGAGAGTGTAGGCTACCAAATTCTCCCTATAAAAAACTATAACTAAATGAATGAATGTCTTTGGTGTATTATCCTGGCTGGATCAATAGCTCCATTTGCTCCCATGTGACCTGAATCAGATCTCTTCTCTCCTGAAAGCCTTTGAGAAAAAAAGGTTATTCCACCTTCATTAAATAAACCACACTCATTTTGAGCATTAGAGATCCTTGAAATGGTAAACATGTCTTGTTACCACTTAACTGAATTCAAAAAACAAGCTGCTGTCCCAGACTTGATTAGTCCCAGACTTGATCAGTCCCAGACTTGATCAGTCAGTTCCTAGATCAAGACCCCTTCTTCTTGTTGATGATTTGGTCATTCTCACCTTGCCTGGCAGAGAGAAATAATGAAAATCTATTCTATTCAAAGGCCTGAGCTTCAATGACCACTTATTAGACAAGTGATCTTGATGTTGCAGCATCTCTAAACCTTGGTTTCATCAGCAAAATGAGGATAATGCCTCCCTTATAAAATCATGGTGAGGAAAAAGATAAGGTATCTGACAGATTGTGCAAAATGCCCTGTAGTTAGTAGACCTATTCAATAAACACTCCTTCTGCCTCTTCTCTCTCTAGTGAAACGGCAAAAGAGCCTGAAATTAACATACGAAATTAGGAATTGTTGTATCTGAATAATTCAGCTGTTCTGTGCTATTCCCATTAGCCCATTTGCATAGGAAAATAAAATAGAAAAAAATATTTCTCCTACTACTTAATAAACTACTCAGGGCAAGAAGTCACTAGTTTAAGGAAAATGGGTAAATACTACTAAAACTCAACCCTAAGGAATGAAGTCCTTTAGTCCTTTCTGGCCCTTCCTCTGCCTTTGGCTGCTTCCTGGCTATCAGAGTTCCTCTGCTCCGTGTCTGCTGGGCCTGATCAGGGTCCAGAGTCAGCAGAGGAAATGGTCACCCAGATGCACAATCTTTATTCCTAAACTGAGGCTTGTGTCCTATAACCCATGACATCTTTTTTGTGACCCCTGAGAGCGATGTCAGAAAGCAGCCTGTGCCCAGTGTCAGCCTTTCTGGGCCCTCACAATTCCCACCCCCAATATCCTTGGCTCTCCAGAGTATCCTGAGCACAAGGTACCTCTAAACAGTCAGGCACAGAGAGGCCCCAGACTCTATACCTCAAGAAGCATGCTTGCCTCGGTCATGTACTCCCAGTGTATGGGACCATTGAAGGTAACAAACATCTGTGGGTTGAAAGACAGCAAGACGTGAAAAAATCTGATACAGTCCAAAGGCCAACAAAAGACCCCAAATCTCTAAATTCTTCTTAAAAAACAAAAACAAACAAAACTACAACCCAAAAGCTCCCAGTCCTGTCCTGTTCTCTCTCCTTCCAGAGATCCTTCCCTCAAGTCCACAGAAGCCTGAACTTGGGGGAAGAATAAGGTGGACAGAGGAAAACTAGACAATCTTGTCCCAAATTCTCGGTCACCAATTGATGTTTTGGCATTTTTGTTGGATCTCTCCTCTCTCACCTTTTTTTTTTTTTTTTTTTCTGATGGCCAAGAGACCACCAACACCCTTCTCTGCCCAGAAGGGAGGAAATTAAGCCAGCGGTGATTTCCTTAGAGATTAGCACCAGCTTGGTGAAACAAGCTGGGCCGGTGCAACAGAAATGTGGGCCTTGCTTCAGTTTCTATCTTTTCTTAAAAACACCTCACAAAATTGTTGTTGTTGTTGTTGTTGTTTTTATGGGGGGGAAAAAGACTCCTAATCTTACTAGAGCATTTACAGTGGAAATGATACACTATCTGGGAACTGCTCTAAAATAACATGAATGGGGAGAGGGTCACTAAGAAGATACAAGAGACTGTCGAGTTGATCATTGTTAAAGTCAGATGACATGTTACATGGGGGTCTGCTGTACTATTTTGTCGACTGTTGGCTATGCTGAATGGTTTTCCTAATAAAAAATTTAAAAGTCATGAGGGAAAACACTTTGCCAAAATAGAGACAAAAGAGTCACTAATTTTTTTCAGCAGTGTTCAAGAAAGTGAGAACACCGTCTACCCTGATTTCCACTATTATTTAAGTACGGTGACTTTATTTTAAAAAATTACAGTTTGGTTTATGAAAGTCTTCTTTAAAATTCAGCTCAAATTACCCCACACAAGTTATACAATGGTTTTCATATTTTAGGAATACATGCTATTTGCAAGATTTTGGATTAATATTTCTATGTGATGACCTGTCAAAACAAATGAGAAATTGAAGGATCAGGAAGGTTGAGTAGCATGCCCTAGGTCATATGGTTAGTAAGTGGCAGGCCCATATTTGGAACCCAGCTCTGACTTCCATACTATAATTAGGAGATTTTTCTGCGAAGCAACATTCTTACATTGACTTTTTTTTTTAAGGTTCTTACAGACGTAAAATGAAACAGCTATTTTACTGACCAGCACTCGAGCGAGCACTCGATGAGTTCCTTAAAAACACTTGGAAGAACTACTATTAAAAGTGTGTTATATAACATTTAAATATAAATATGGCTTCAAAATGTATAATACTGAGGGATTAACTATAACTTAGTTTAGATCTATACAAAAAACAATGATTGGGATATTGCTGGTAAATATTCAGCAAAAGGAAATTGCCCAATCTAAATACTCTACAATATGAGAAGTACATATATAGCTTAAGACATTGGATTTTATTAATTCAGTTTGCAAACATGAGAGAGGACCTCTAAGCGGCTGATGGAGTTCTTTCCTTTACATGTCATGAGGCCTGAATTCTGTTACCCATGGGTTAAAGTTTGCCTTTTGTAATACCGTTTTGCCGCAGAACTTAAACAAGCACATGTTGCATACAAGTATATATTTATAAATGTGACCATTAATAAAATATTTGAAAATGCCATTTACACACTGTTTTTGTTATATCTAAAGTTGGATCTCTTAATTTGCCTTAGGGCTTAAGACAGCTCATGGAAGGGCACCTGGGTGGGTCGTCAGTTAAGCATCGACTTCGGCTCAGGTCATGATCTTGTGGTTCTTGAGTTCGAGCCCAGCATCGGGCTTTGCGTTTACAGCTCAGGGCCTGGAGCCTGCTTCAGATTCTGTCTCCCTCTCTCTCTGCCCCTCCCCCACTTGCACACTGTCTCTCTCTCTCTCTCTCTCTCTCTCTCTCAAAAATAAACATCAAAAAAAATTAAAACAGCTCATGGATTACAATGACATGAAACTAGCAATTGCTAATTTATTTATAATGAGATAAAAAAAAGTATGTTTAGTATCATTCAGAGACTAGCACAGATCAGAAAGAAATTATAAATCAAACCAAAACAACTTTTATGAGATATCTAGTCTTGCCCCTGGTCTATAACATAGGAGATGCTTGTTGAATATGTGCTAAATAAATTAAAATATATAAAACCAAACTGAATTCCAGGATAAAAGCGAAAATATACCCAATCCAAATCTATGGTGCCCTTTTCCTATCTCTTACCAAAAACATCACATATTCTCCTTTGAAATAGTCTCCTTTAATGTATACAAAGGGAATGAAATGTTCTAAATTTCTTAAAATAACTACAGGTAAAATCATTCAAAATTCTGAAAGATACAGTCTGCCAATTCTAATTTTAGGCATATACACAATGATAAAACTTCTCAAGAAAACTGATAATTCTGTTAAATGTTTTATCTGTCCTGGGTTGCATCTAGCTCATTCAAAAGGAATAAAATAGAAATAAAATACATATAATAAGATAGGGGATACAAAGGACTGTTAAAAATCTTCCACAGATACCATAATTGTAAGGAATTTCATAGTTTTACAAATTTTAGAGAGCCATACTTTAAATCAAAACAAAATTTAAGCTACCTACTATGGCCACTTACTTAAGGTACCTCGCAACAACCCTTAACTCTTGGGTATGAGTATCTTGATGAGGTTTTATCTTCCTTAAGTTAAACGATCTGCTCAAGGTCACACAGCTCATTAGAGTGCAGAGTCAAACTCAGGTTTGCTAGGAAGCGGAGGCTATGCATCTCTCTACTCCATGTTCCTTTGGCCTCCTGAAATAGGCTTTCTCGGTAATTTTTCAAGTTTCACCTTCAAAAACTGACTAAAAAGAGGACCATACCGTTATCTTTCTATCTACTAAGAATTTTCTAAAACCAAGAAAGTGGAACTCCTTCTGCTTCAATGACATAAAATCTAATGAGAACCTACACTAATTTTGAAGTTAAAAAATTACATATCGCTATAAATTCATCATAGCAAAAATATACTTTAATTTCTGCAAGAGCAATTTTCTTTGAACAATTAAATATAAAATGAGTTTGTGAGGAAATATTAAAATGAATGCTCACGTTATGGGCTCTCTGCCTTAAAGAGACACATTATACCCATTATCTTATCTGTGATGGGACAAAAACTGAAGTACAATGTAGCGCTGAGAATATGTGATAATGGATCCTCAAGCTTATTTTCCTTACGGCAAGATAAAGTTATTAAAAAATAAATAAAGGCTGTTAAGTTTAAATGAGGCATATGTTAACTTGAAGACTACTTTTCCATTTCTTTCTCATGAACACCAACAAGAATTATTCTCAGAAGCGTAAGGGGCGCCTGGGTGGCTCAGTTAGTTAAGTGTCCGACTTCGGCTCAGGTCACGATCTCAGTTTGTGAGTTCGAGCCCTGCGTCAGGCTCTGTGCTGACAGCTAGGAGCCTGGAGCCTGCTTCCGATTCCGTCTTCTCCTCTCTCTGCCCCTCCCCCACTTGTGCTCTGTCTCTCTCTGTCTTTCAAAATAAATAAATGTAAAAAAAAATTTTTTTTAAAGCATAAACCCATGAACTAAGGGCATCTTTCTAGTTGCAGCTATAGCAACAACCAAGTTCACTAGGCTTGCTACAAACAGGTTTTTCCTGAAAGATGTAGACCAATGTGTTGACCATATTCCACGGCTTCTGTGAAGACAACAAAAAATGATTAAAAAAACACTCTACTCCGCCCAAGTTTTGATTCCATCAGAAAAGCAATTAAACTTAGTTGAAAGGCTTTCTACAAAAAGGCATAAAATTGTATCTGGTAGCCTTTTCCCAAAGTTTTTCCAATATCTGAATTCTGCTGGAGCCAAAACAATCCAACCCATACTTTACAGGTTAAAAATTAATTTTCCTTCTTCTAATATAAAGAAATAGAAAGTAAAAGAAAACGTTTCCCATACAAAGATCCCTCCCAGGACGCTATGAAGAAACCAAAACTGTAATGAGGTTGCACTTAGACAACTGTAATAATTCACCATGACTTTCAGAAGTGAAGCAATGCAGTAACTTTCTGTTTTCAAATATAAGATGCCATATATAATTTTAAGGATCAATAAAGTGACGACACAGGCAGAGTTATTAAAGTGACGTGAACTAGTTGACTGGTTAAGACAACTTAACAAACCTACGGTGACTGTGTCTTAAGTAAGAGCAAAGGGCTCTAAATCCCAAAATGTCTCCCTATCAAGTTTTAGGATGGTCTTTGGGAAAGATTTTGTCCCCCCCCACCGCCCTTTTTTAAATTAATTAATGTATGTATGTATGTATGTATGTATTGCCTACTTCCTGGTATTTAGCTAATGGAGGTGTGAGTATAACTGAGCTGAAGATAAGAGAGTATCAGAATATATACTACACAATTCTCCTTTACTTTCCTGTAAGGACAGAAGATCTAGGCACCTCTCCAAAGAAGTGCTGTGTTCAAATATAATTATTGGCAAGTGCCCCAATATATTATTTGGTTTGGACATTGGAATTCCAGGATGTGCCTGGCAGAACATGGAAGATTTTTTTTTTCTCCTTAATGTAAAGGTCAAATCGTGCCTTTAATCACATGAATATGGACCTTGTTTCTTCATTTTAAAATTGGGACAATAAAACCAAACCTCATAGGATTGAGAAATCCTATGCCAGTGCCTGGTACATAGAGTATGTACTAAAAATAAACAAAGAATTTTGACCTGAATATTATCTTTTAACATTTTAAAGTTGATAAGTATATCCTATTCTTTTCTATTATTTTCCACTTTCAAAACTTTAACTATAATCATCTTTTGATTAGCATGTATCAATCATTCAAACTATAAAACTTTCCCTCTCCTCTTACTTGCTTCTAGAGGCATTCTCCCCCAACACCTATATTACGTTTATGTGAAAAGGCACTGTAGTGTATTGGTTAAAAGCCAAATCTTGTGTCTGAATAGTAATAATAATTCCTACCTCACAGGATTGTTGAATGAATTAAATGAGTTAATATATGTAAAAACTGAATATCATAAGCATGTTAGCTACTATTATATTAATTAGATAATACATAATTATATTTTGTATATATAATTATATTATGTATATTAATTTAGTGGTATCTAAAAACAGGATTTGAGGCATGTCATTTGAGTTCATACAATTAAAGCTTTAAACTAAGCAAAAACAAAACAAAAAACTAGAAAAAGCCCTTATTTTTTATAATACAAAAAAAATTCCCAAAATATAATGCTTTGCCATATCAGTTATTTAGAGGATTATTCACACATTTGAAATCTCTGTTCTTGCTCCACAAACATGGATAAAAGAGAATGTTAAGACTGGATAAAAAAACTAACTGAAGATGTTATCCTTAATTTTAATTCACTGTACAGTACCCAAACCTGCATGAAACAAATGTGAAAATCATTCTGATTTATTTCAAAACAAACATTGCCCAGCATTAGTTACTATCAGGTGAAGTCTTTCCTTTCAATGTAACAATACTGGGCTGGCCTTTGATTCAATACTAACATTATAATGTAGCCATGTAAGCTGGACTTTTTGTGGTGCATTTCCAGATCTCTCTACAACACCTTGGGAATTCTTGACAATAGCCATTGAAATGGAATTACGAATATCTGTAAAATTTCTTTTCTAAACTTAATAGTGTTTAGGGTAATAAATTTAGGTAAGACGGCCGCGGTTAGGAAAGACTGTGGTTGTGGCTGCAGCAATTTCAATTTCAATTTCACAGAAGCTCACTTCAGGATCATAAGGAACTTTTAGGCATCACCTCTGTCATCCCCTACATTTCATGGTGAAACCGAGGTCCCCAAACACTATGATATTGATAGGGCCAAGACCATAACCTAGGTCTCCAGGCTCCCAGTCCAATAAATGTTCCTTTGAGTTTTTCATATCAAATTTAACCATGTAATCCATACCAACCCAAAAGGCATTTTTTCTTTTTTGCCAAAAACCAATTCAAAAGAGTAATTGTTAAAACACACACACACACACACAGAACTACATTCATCTAAGTAAGCACTACAGTAATCAGTTTACTAACTTCTTGCGATTTTTTTCAAAGCCCAATTAGGATTTTTTCAAATCACTTCTTTCTATTGTGACTTTCAAATCACCCCCCACACTTGCTCTTGGCTCCCTGACCCCCACTCCCTTTCCTAAAAATGGTGGGGACGGTGAGCAGAAATCAACAATTTACATTCTAATCCTACCATATTTGAGCCAGGTATATTGCCTCATCCTTTCTCCATCCTCAGCATAATAGATAACAATTCTAAGGGAAGAGTTAGTTTCTAACAGTATTTTTTAGTATCAATCTTAGTCTATTTTATTAATATTTCATAAAACAGCTAAATCTCCAACTGAACCAAAAGATTTCACATGTTAAACGCATTGCATTAGCCCCCCCAAAATACTACTACTAATAATGTGCATATATATAGTTTATCCATTTTATGAATTTCTTATTTTTCCCAAAGCAAATCTTTATCAAAAGTCAGTAAACAGAGAATGGAAAATAAAGCATGAGGTCACATAAGTTCATTCTGTCTGTGTATAGCAGCAAAATAAAGTGTATTCAATTCTGAGCCAATCTTAATCCAGTGGAAATGTATATAGAATGCCAACTTACATTTAAAAATTAGCAACAAATGAATAATTCATAAAAGTCACCTTTGCACTAAATTCTCTTTAAATTATGTTCAAAAGAATATTAAAAGCAACTTTTTAAAAACAGACTTCATGAAATTGCCAGTGTCTAAAAGAGCCTTTTTTTTTTACCTAACCACTAACGCAAGATAACTGTTCTTCAGTTTGAGTGAAAAACCCTTTATAAAAGCAAAAGTCAACAGCTTTTAGATACTTAGGCAAAAAAATATGTTTAAAACTCTAAAATAATCTTAATTGAATATTTTAAGATACATCCTAACTGTTACACCTGAATCCTTCAGGGAAGGGACATTTAATTCCTTGGAATGACATAGGATTCTCTTAGCAAACTTCCCCTCCCACTAAGCAAATTAGTAATCGAAATAGATAATTCTGCTTGTATTGACATTGGGGACATTGCAACTATTTTGTAATCTGTTTTATAGCCCTTGCAGAAGCATCTCTAAAATAACCCTCTAACTGTGGTGCATGTGTGTCTACACACACACACACACACACACACACAATGTACATACATACACACATACATGTACATACACAGGTATACAGACGTGTATTTTAATCCTTGTTTTTTTAACCTAGAATTTAACCTAGAATTTGTACTCTCATCAGCTATGTGCTTTGTGGCAAGTTATATCTTTCTGATAGCCAAGTTTTTCATCTGCAAAATGGGGATAACAATAGAACTTACCTTGTGGGGTCACTGTCAGGACTGATTCAATGTGACTGAATTATTATCCCATATAAATTTCCTAAACACATATAAACAATTGTACCCCCAAAGAGTACAAACTTAGTGGAGCATCTGATGTTCAATTAACTATGAAATCCCCTCCATGTCCTATCTGTCAACTAGACTGGCTGCTCATTAATTCAAAAGCATCAAACAATGTGACTCTTACAGAGTAAGGATACACTGGTGGCAAGAAAGACAAGTGATCTTTGCCTGGTTCTATTTTTAGGAATGGTTTATCTACACCCCTAGTGTTAACACTGGAAAATAAACAAATGGATAAAAGGCATCATAAAAGAGTCACCTGAGACCAACGGTTTCGTAGTGTTTGAAAATAAATGGGGATGAAGAAAACATTTAGATCATTTCTGTACCAGTTCTTACTGAGCAGGGCAGGCCGGAATTGGCAAAGAGGTTTAAGAGGAATTGCTAAATGGATGAATTCAGACTGTTCACACTGCAAGGTTCACAGAGAGTTTCTAGGTTTAAAATGTAACCGGGGAGAAAACTACAATTCAATAGTTGGTTTTCACTGAATCACTACCCTACAGTGCGGGGGGGGGGGGGGGAATGAATTTTTTCATCACATAGTTACTTCATCTGGGCAGAAAGTGATCATCGGTTTCCACAATGAAATATACTCATATCCATACATCATTTATTCCCACCTAAAAAAGTAGGGAAAAACCAACCGTGATGATCTTGTCAGGCCAGAAGGGTGTTACAGTTAATAATCATGACATCATTAGCTATCTGGTATTCATAATTCTTCCAATTCATACTGTTATCCATGGGGAAGGTTACAATTAGAAATTTTCCCAAGAAACCGCTGAATATTTTGTTCCAAATTATACTCCTGCCCTGCCAAAATAACGTCTGGTAATTAACTCATTTTCTCGGAAGAGCTCTGATATGCACATGAACAATTCAAACTCTCTTAGTTAAACAGATATTACACCATGCAATTTCCTTATTCATCTTAATCTATTAATGGAACATAATCTTACCGGAAAAGGGAAAATGTTGTCAGCCCTGTTCAAGCTATCTTCCATCCAGGATTTAGGAGCAAAGGCAGAGCTGGGGCGAGCGTACTTCTGCAGCTGAATATGATTGCTTGCAAAATTCTTCTTCAAAGGCGAGATGGAGTTCAGGGGCGTGATCCCTCCATTCAGCCCTCTGCGGTGGTCTCGGCCTTGGGAGCCTCCCCAGCCCCCGTACCCACCACCTCCGGGACTCCACGAGGAAGACGGGGTGGGAGAGGGGCTCTGGTAGCTGCTCCACGGAGAGGGGGGTTTGTTAAGATTGTTGGCCAAATGAGGCAGCTGGTTAAAAGCAGCATTTCTATGTGTGAAAGGCGGGGGGTGGGGACTGGCGGGCGACCTCCTCTGCTGCTGATGCTGGCTGTGATGATGCTGGAAGTGAGGGTGGTGAGGGTGGTGCTGGGACAGAGGCCCGATCTGCGGGGAGAAGCTGCCTCCAAAGCCGGGGCTGACGTGGTGGGGGAAATTCTGAAACAACAGAGCACCGTTGTTGGCCGAAGCAGCCGGGACCCCTCCCTGGTGAAAGAAGCTCGCGTCCTCGTTGATGATGGTGGAGGAGGAAGGTGCTATCGCTGCTGACCAGTTGCTGAAACCAGTAAGAGACGATGCACTGGACGTCAAGGGCTGGCTCGAAGCACCAAGCCCCGTGGCTTCTTGGTAATCAAACCCTGTCAACACTGGCGACTCGATTCTTATTTTCTCCTTCCCATTGCCGTTTTCTGAAGAAGTGTCCCCTGGACTCTCTTCAGATTTTGTCTTCTCGGTTTCGGGCAGGATGCCAGCCTCCTGACCGGGACTGGGGGAGAGCTGCTGCTTTTCCAAAGGGTCCTGCTGTTCCTGTTGCTGACTTTTTGCCTTCTCTGAGCCCAGGATCTCATCCTGGATGTTATGGGTGGCCGGGGCGGGAAAGAGCCACGCTGACCCGGGACTGCTGCCGTTGGCAGCCGTGTTATTATTTATAAAAGCAGCAGGGCTGGGGGTGGCATTCTGGTGATGGTGCGGCGGCTGCAGATGCGGGTGGAACCGGACCGGAAAAGCAGATTTGTTCCCAGTATTGCTCTGCACTAGCACTCCAAACCCGTAATCCCCCATTTATTATTCTTGGGGTCAGAATCTTACGATTTGAAAAAAAAAAAAAAAAAGAGGACGAACCTGGTGTCTCTCGTCTCTGCGTCCTCCACCCCAAATCTAAGTGGCCTGTTCGAAATGTCTTATTTCATAGATAGCTATATAGCTCAAAGGTCGCCGCTTTATCGCTTGAAATAGTTCTGATTCAGAATTCTGGGCTCTGAAAGACAACAAAAACTGAAAACTAAAAAAAAAAAAAAAAAAAAAAAAAAAAAAAAGTCTCTTAAAACATCGACATGAATCCAACCGGGCTTATTATGTCTAGGAGGGAAGAAGAACGAAGGGGGCAAAAATCAAGTCTTTGGTTAGTAAAATAGGCGCTTTCTTTTTCCAAAGGAAAATGTCCATGAAATGACAAAAACACAGCTTCTCAAGCATCTATGGGTGTAGAAGAATAAGCCTTGCGCGGAGTAAAAATATATATATGCATATATATATATATATATATATAATTTAACAATCACATAGGGTCTTCCTCAGCAGTTTAGACTCGCTCACATAAAAATTAGAATAGGGCTAAGAGGAGAAGACGTTCCTTCCTTGGCAGCTTGGTTAAAAAAAAATCAGGAATAATTTAAGAACATTATATATTATATATTTATATATATAGATTATATTAGGTTATCTGGGGTGGGAGGTGGATTCCTGGTTGCGGGAGAGGGATCGGCACTGACTAATGGAAAGATGATTGCAGGGGCGGGGTGGGGGGGGGGGTCTCTGCTGTTCCTGGTCCGGTTTCTGCTCTTTCACGGGGTGCAGGGCCGGCCCCTGGGGCTGTTCCTGAGGCTTCGGGTGCAGATCTTGCTGCGGTCGCAGGTCCTGAGCTCCCCCCGCGGCCTCCTCTCCCCCATGAAATGGGTTGGAAACACCCGTTTCGCCCTCTTGGGGGGATCGCGACCAGCAAGGATTAGCGAGACTCTACGAGAAGGAGCTGGCGGCCCGGGGGCGCGGGGACCAACGGGGCGACCTGGAAGGTCCTGCGGTTGCGGCCTCTTCCCCTCTCTGCGGCTCCGGGGTTTTTTTCCCTCATGGGACCCAGGGGCGGTTTGTTCAGTTCTCTCAGTTCGATTCTCCGCAGGAGGGGGGGGGGCGGGTATAAAAGAGGAAAAAAAAAGGGAAAACCCACTAGTGTAGTTATTCTAAAAGAGAAGGGCCTCCCCCCCTTTGTGCTCTCTCTCTTTTTGCCCCCGGATTTTAAAAAAATCTATAATTTAGAAGGCTTTTGTTTCTCCTCACGGTTGCTGGGCCGTCGTCGTCGCCGCCGTCGCTTTGCCCCGGTCCCGCAGTCCCCGCTGTCGTTGTGGCGGACTCCGCCTGGCTCTTCTTTTTCTCTCCTTCTTCCTCCTCTTCCTCCTCTGCTGTCGCCGATGCCGCCGCCGCCGCCGCCGCCACCGCCTCCCGGTGTCCGGGTCCCGCAGCCGCGGCTGAGTCCTTCTCCTCAGGACCGAGCCGAGTGAAATGACAACCAGCTGGAAAGACCGAGAGACACTTCCGGTTCGAAGAGGGAGGGGTGGGGTACCGAGGGCACCCCGCCCACCTGTCGAAATACCAATCAGCTGTTGGGATTTAGATGAGGCCACGCCCCCAGACTCAGGTCCCCTCCCAGGAAGGTCGAAAACTTACCGTGAGAGACGCCCCTTCCGTCTGCGCCTCGCCCAGTGAGGCCTGGCGCTTGGAACCCGCTCCCCCACCCAGAGTGAGCGCAGCAGGTTGCCATCTTTAGTGTGGGCACAGGACTCCTTCGCTGTTTACCTCCGCTCCCCGCTCTTTGCAGAAGTTGCCTACAGGGACGCACGGAACAGAACGGATCCCTCGAGCACTACGAAAAAGAGGCAGGGTCTTGGGAATCCGAGTGGCGACCGGTAAAACCAAGGGTGAACGGGAGGCCTGCCCACAGTAAAGGTGGGTCCCCAGGCATCACGTGCTTTGGCCCGAGCTCCGCCCCAGAGGGATCTGGAAGGGGAGGCGGGTCTCCCCAGCCACTGTGCCGATCCTGGAACTGCGTACGTCCTTGTCCTGCCTGTTGACCTCACGCGGGACTCTCCCTTCACCTTCCATTCCACCACCCCCACCCCCAGCTTGGCTTAGTTGGGAGGCTTGGTGCAGTCTCTCAGGCACAAAGATACAGCTGCTGTAACCGTATGTGATTGAGCCCTCTTCTCCATCCTGTTCTAGTACACTCTATACACAGTACCAGAGGGACGTTTCCAGTAGGAAAATCTTACGGTGTTCCTCGTCTGTTCAGATCTTTCTATGAAAAAGGCCAAACCCCTTAGTCCGGTATTCAAGGCCTTTCCACTCTGTGGGCAGTCGTATCTTAACACCTCATCTCCGAACAAATGCCTCACACCAAGATGCTCCAAACACACTCTTCAGTGCCTTTTCACGTGCCTTTTTCTTTCTTCGCCACTTGGTAAGCTCCTGTTCCTTTTTAGGAATCAGTTCAAAAGCTACCAACTCTGCCTCCTGAATTCTCCTATGAGCATCCATGCCCCTAAGTCCTGTGTCTCTCATGCTCGATTATCACATTATTGTAATGGCTGCTTCTGTCTGCCAGACCTGGGCTCCAGTGTGAGCTCATTGAGGAGAGGACCTTGTGGGTAGGAGACATTGATGAATGAATGCTGAAGAAATGAATCAACAAAGTGGAGTCTATCTCGAATGACAGTCACCGAGTCTGAATCATTTCATTTCTTCTGCTGTTTGGTTTGGAGTTCACATCTCTCAAAGGTTTATCATTTAGGTTATTCATTAGCTGCTCCAGTGTGTCTCTTGTTCATCTTTGTACATTCCCACTTAGGACTACCATCAGGGACGAGGGTAATGCCTCGCTCTAAAGATGGTGAATAAGTGTTTCCCTTCAGTAGGAAATGAGCAATGAAGAATGAAGAGAAGAAATCACAGTAGAGCCAGAGTAGGAAAAAAAAAGAGCGGTCCAAAACCTTTAGGAAGAATCTCATCAACAAAGGTGGCTTCCATTTCATTTCTATTAGCCTTCCCTGAATGGCCTTAACTTCTTCTGCCTCAGTTTCTCAATCCTCCAACACTTCTGCGTAGAACACCTGGTTAGAGCCTGAAGCAGTGGTTTTTATTCTCTTTCCTTGTATCGTGACCATGAGTCTTAACTCTGTAATTCTATTTGGAGTTCTTTCAGCATAGGGATTGGGTGGGTCTTCGTCTGCTGTTTGTTCCCCACAACTGGACATACCTTGAGACTTGCTGGTTCAGTTCCACCAGAATGTCCACGGTGTCATTTCCTCCAGAATGGTTGCACTGACTGCCCCTCTCTCTAACATCTTGTAGATTCCTCTCTTTAAATTACTGCTAGTTGTCAGTGAGTTCATTTCTTAAGGGCAAAGGTCTTATCTGATTATCTCTGTGTCCCTAGTGGCCAGCATAGAGTCAGGCATAGAGGAGACTCAGCACATGTTTGTTAAGTGAATGAATGAATGTTCAGTACCCAGTAGAGAGTTGAGTATTTTGGAGCTACCAATTCTCAGTGGCTAAAATGGCAGCCATGACCTGGGAGAAAAAGGACTGTCTTTGGAGCCCAACAGTGTAATTTGAATCCCACCCATACTACTATTTCCTGGTTGTACAGCCTTGAGCTTCACCTCTATGAGCCCCTACTTCCTTATAGATAAACTATGAATGATATTTTCTCCTCTCAGTAGGTTAGTAAATTACATGAGCTACATGTGAAGTGCTGGGCTGAGGTTTTTAAAGATATCAGTTCCTTATTAACATATTAAGTGCAGAGAACTTGTACTTCACAAGTGTCTTTTGCCTAGAAGCAGCTGTGTGCATGACTGAATCCAGAAACCTGTGTTGCTTTATAGGGGGAGGAGGCATACCCGAGCCACCATCAAGGTGGGTGCTGCTAGATCAGCCTGATCTTTTAAGACTAAATCCAGTATGGGCAGTAGGTTTGGGCTGGACTGAAGCTAATAATCACTATGGACATCAGGTTCCTGGTTAGGGAGTAGAAGCTTGGGAGAAGGAAGAGGGAAACGATTCTCTCAGGTCATTTGTCTACTCAGGAACTCAGGATACCCACCTCAGGGCTGCCCTCCTTAAAAAACATTCTGGCCTCAGAAACTGGCCTGGGTAACCATGACAACAATTCAGCAGCTCCATTTAGGATCTCCAAAGGGATCTACAGTCGTAGATGAGTGCCAGCTTGAAGGCTTGAACGCTGTGCTGGCAGAAGGGAGCCCCTCCATGAAGCGTGCTCCCTGGGAACCTTTCAGTTTGCAGAGAAAGCAAGCTCTGCACAAACATTAAGGGGCTACCAGATAAAAACAAACAAAAGAAAACAAATAAACCTCCCTCCCTGTCCAGCAAGGGGTTGCCACACCTTCAGAGAACTTGTAGACTAGTGAATGCATGTACCTTGCTGGCTATTGCCCAGCCCCCTCTAGGGTTTGAGGTCAACCACACCCCAAACCCAAGCCTCCCAGGAAACATGGCCCTAATATCTCCTTCACCAGCCTCTTTTAAAGCTTGGCAGGTGATATAAATCTCACCCTATAATCACACAGCGTGAACTCTGCCCCACTCCAACTCTGATGTCCTCCACCACTGCCCTTGAAGCATTTGTCAGCCTTCCCAACAGCACACACCCACTCCCCAGGGGCCTGTCTGGGTAACCAGGGCCACCACCCAAGGCCGCTCATGTTGTGCACTGTGCAATTCCATAAGGCACCACAGACTATTATGGGAACGCCACCCCCTGGAGCTGTACACTGTGGCAGTCCTGCTTCAGTTCTTCTGAGTAAAACGCAGAGGCACCTTATGAAAAGATGACACCCATACAAAAAAAAGTGCCTAGATACCACCGTAGATTATATGAGCACATTCTCATTGCATACGGAAACATTTAAAGCAGTTGATCCATTTAGAGTTTAGAGTTGGTGGCCCACGAGCTTTCTGTGATGGAATTGAAGGACACGGTGTCCTTGATGTTGTTGCGTCGTGAGCTGTAGTGAGAAGACAAGTCTGGGCAGGCTCATGGCCCCGTCCCCTAAGAGATTAATACCCAGCTACTTTGCCTAGCTTTGTTAATAAGCCTTCTAATGTAGTGGTGAAATATATATTTTACTAGAACTAAAAAAATAGAACAATAGTATTCAAAGGCAGGTCCTGTGAAGGCAGAGGAAGAGAGAAGAGTGGAATTACTTGTGGAATATCTTCTTTTCCAAAAGTATCTGGAAGCTTACTCCCAGAAGGCAAGCTAGACAGAAACAAAACCAAGTCCTGAACATAGGTTTTATCAAACCCCACCTCTGATCTCCTCCCTGTTTTGATATTAAAAAGTGTACGTGTTTACTTAAAAAAAACAACAACACTGTTTTGTTTTGTTTTACAGTTAATGGCTGGGTTATATTTTCCCTTTTTGTTTGTTGTTTTATAATCTGCACAAACCCTCTGCATCTTAAACACTGTTTTCCTCCTGCTTTTTCATTTAAGGTGTTATCATTAACATAGAGTCCATAGTTAACACCCCGTTTTGGTGCGAGTGGCGAAGCCAGTCCCTCCAATGCACTGTTACTGAATAAATGGTTTGGAAAGGTCCAGGACACCGACATGCTTCACTTGAAACTGCCTTATTCTGGCGAAGATTTAGGTGAGCAGAAACAGGGTTGACTTTCCAAACTGTGACATGCATCACATGGGATGACTTGGATTCTTTTGTGGCCTCGGCCACCTATGTGGATGGGCTGCTGAATAGGTATGGGGGAGAGTTGCTGTTTTGATTGGACACACTTTCCTTCCCTGCCCCAAACCCTGGCCATGCTGCTGACCAGCTGCTGTCTCATACCCTGTGGATAGGCTGCAGGATTTTCACCTGTAAGACCAGAAAAAGAATGGCTTTTTAGAGCTTGCGGAAGGTGCAGGGCCCAGGGGTCAGACCAAAATTCTAGCCCCAACATAACCATAAACTCATAGACACTGGTTCAGTTTCATGAGTTCCTTTCAGCCAGAATTTTTACTACCAAAAGAGTTGCACTTTGGAACCCTTGACCAATAAAGTTTCAAAGAAAGGCATTATTAAAAAAATTGCTAATGTTGCTCCTTTTCTTTTCTATCCAAATTTCCTGGTCCCCTATTCCTGGAGTATATATATTCCTAAAGGACAGTTAAGAGTTGATTCATAAGCATCCAACCTCACACTTTAGTGTGCCTTGGTCCCCTCAGCAGCCTATCAAATGCAGATTTCCAGGCTCTGTTTCCCCCCAAGATATTCTGATTAAATTTTCTCATACTATTTTCTCATAAATTTTAAAGTACAAGAGATTTTCTCAAAACAATGTAAGAGCACAGAAAAACAAAATAACAATGGCTAAAACAAAAAAAAAAGTGCCTTTCTCACATAAAAGAGATTCGAGAAAGTCAGTATAGGGCTGGTGGTGTGGTTTCAAGAAGTCATCAGAAGCTGGGTTCCTTCTATCCCATTCTTTCCCTCCCTAAAATGTAACTTCTGCCTATGATCCAAGATAGTTGATCAAGCTCCAGGCATCACATCTGTATTTTAGACTGAAAGAATAAGGAAAAAGATGAAGAAAGACGTGACCCTCCTCCTTGGGGAAACTTTCCAAAAGACCTACACATCACTTCTGTTTTTCTCCCCCTGGCAGGAACTTGGCCATATGCAATTTGGGCAAAAGAGGTTGGAAAGTATGGTCTTTATTTCACGCTCATGTACCTTGTTAAAAAGTGATACTCTAATACCAATAAAGAATAGGGGAGGTGAATACTGATGGATGAGGCACTTCAGCCTAGAGAAATTTTGTGACTTACTAGAGTGTTGTACTCAAGTCAGTGCCCTCATTTTGCAGTTGAGGAGACAGGTCCAAGGAAGGGCCCTGTCTAAAATCAGTTATTTTGCCCAGATAGCTTGACTCAGACAGAACTCCTCCTCCACCCAGTGGTCCTCAAAATTAGCATGTTTCAGAATTAGGCATGGAGGAATTACCTGGAGGACTAGTTAAAACAAACTAGAATTTCCGATTGAATAGGTATGGGGGAGAGTCAAGAATTTGCATTTCTAACAAGTTTTATTTTTTTTTAATTTTTAATGTTTTTTATTTATTTTTGAGAGAGAGAGACAAAGAGCATGAGCAGGGGAGAGTCAGAGAGAAGGAGACACAGAATCAGAAGCAGGCTCCAGGCTCTGAGCTGTCAGCACAGAACCTGACGCGGCGCTCGAACCCACGAACTGTGAGATCATGACCTGAGCTGAAGTCAGCAGCTTAACGGACTGAGCCACCCAGGTGCCCCTGTAACAAGTTTTCAAGCGATGCTGATGCTTCTGGTTTGATGGAACACACTTTGAGAGCTAGTGATCCATAGAACATCTCCACTGGGCCTTCAATTCACTGTAACCAGCCTTAGTCTCCTCCCATTTTCTCTGGTTTACTCAATGGTGCCATGATTCATTCTCTCGGTTGGCTAAGCCAAAACATAGGAGTCATCCTAAATTCCTTCTCTCTCCTCCTCCATCCTCTTAGAGATGGACCCCACGTTTTCTTCATTTTTCTCTTCAGCATCTCCTCCTTCTCTCCATCTCCTGCTTTGGTTCAAGTCTGATCATTCCTCACCTGGATTTTTTTGCAGACATTACCTTCAGGCTTAATACCTGGCTTTGCTCACTGAATCTTTCTAAATAGGGAGTCTAATTACATTACTCCATTGCTTAAACACTTTCAGTGGCTTTTGGATGTATTCAACTGTATTTTTCAAACTTCAGGGATTTTTCACTTCAGCCTCACAATTTTTGCCATATTGGTATAGCTCCTGCATTTAATAGGTTTCCATAAGTTGGCTTACCTTCTAAAAAAACTTAAAAACTTGTTCAAGGTAGTGTGATTTATCACTCAAAATGACCGACAATTATCATTTACTAGAATCAAAAAGTAATTGTAATATATAAATATTGAAAACAAACTAATCATAGGAATTTCTCCTAGATCCCTGACTGCAAATCAAAGGCCCTAATTTTGAGGGGTTCTTTCTCCTTGTTAAAAAGGAAGATTAATAAGGTTAGAAAGGTGCTAAAGACTTAGTAGCCCAATCTTGAAAGGTCCTGTTTACATAATTAGAGGGACTGAAAGAGAATGGAAAGGGACCTCAATTTCTCATCGTGCGACTTAGGAGTACATACTGCATTGTCTGGGTACCACCTACAATCATGTCGTGTACCCCCTGGAAAAGGACCCACTGTCTAAAAAGCACTGTCAGACTCCTTAACATGGCATCCCATGCACCTAACCAACCTTATGACAGTTCAGCATCATTTTGTGCAACTGCCCCAGAATATTGTTCCAAAACCCAAAAACTTGAGGTTCCATGAACTTGCCATCTGTCACGAATACCATTTGCTACAAGTCACAGAATGCATGAGCAAGAATGACCTAACCAATAAAAGGTTATTTTTCTCACACATCAAGGAGTCTAGAGGTGGGCGGTTGCTCGTGTTGGCTGGTCAGAGATTCTGGGTTGGAATCTCTAGATGTTCTTGGCCTTTCCTTCAGGGTCTTATGATGTCTCCCACAGACCTAGTCATCATACTGTGACTTTCAGAGGCAAGAAACCAAGGGCTTCAAAAAGGTGAGTTTCTGGTCATGAGCTTTCTTCTGATCAAGGAGGGTAGGTCTTTCCCAGGGGCCTTCAGCATATATTCTTTTACATCTTTTTGGTCAGAACTAGGTCACATGCCATGATCTAGACCAGACCCGGGCCCACCTTTCCTGAGACCAAATAACCCCCAGCATGAAACAGAAAACAAAATCAGAATTCTGCTAGCAAAGGTGAAGGGAAAGTCTTTGGAGAAGTCACAAAATGTCTCCTGTGCTCATCACACAATGTCCTTGGGCCTTTCCATGTGTGTCTGTTTGCCAACAACACTTACTTTGCTTGCCAGGGAAACTCCTACTCAAGCACCCTCACTGACCTCCTCTGACCCCCCAGCAAAGGTGGTGTCTTTTCCTAAGTTGGGAGAGACACTTGGCCATATCATTGACTATTATGTAAATGACTACTTAGATCCCAGTCACTAGAAGTGCTCCTCTGGGTCAGACACTCTTTTCTCTTTAGTATTCTCTGGGTCTGACATTATATGCTAGCACATAGTAGGCCTTTCATGAGTGTTTGATGAATTAAGGTCGAATTTTTTCTTTTTTTATTTTCTTATATACGAGTCACAAGTAAATCCAGAATCATAAATGTTAGGTTGAATTTAACAATAAATGTACTTTGGAAAATCTTATAAAGAGTACTCTAGATTTTATCGTTGCTCTTTTGTGTTGCTTTATGAAAAATACAGCCATCCCCTATTAGTATACATCAAGTTTTTATTGGCATAACCCTTCTACCACGCTGAGGATCTGCTGGCAAATCAGTCACTATAAATCCTGGAGAGTGGTTTTATAAACTTAGTAAACCACTTCAATCTTGTGTAAAGCACATTATACAGGATAATAGCCTCATTGGGCCAGGTCAGTTTAGGTACAGTTCCATGATTGCATTAAGCTAGTCTGTGTTGATATACCCTCAATGTTGAACAGCTTCTTAATAAAGTGGATTGCCTTGAAGCCATTGGATAGTGCGTACACACACACACACACACACACACACACACACATATGCATATATGTAAAGTTATCACCACCCAAAACAACTACAGAGGCAGTAATTATATAATGTTAATGAACAGTATCATATACAGTGGGATATACCAGTTTCTAATGTAGCTGAGCTGAGTTGATTCTCAGTAATGGGTTTCTTGAAATGACCTGGCCCCCACCAAAGTATCTTCAGGTTCAACAGCCCATGTAAAATATAATAAATGCATAAAAAATTTAGCAAGGGAAATAGGTAGCATTATGGCCACACTTCTGTGTGGCTGTTATTTAAAAGCCTGGCAGCTTGGCAGTTAGAAACCACCATGTCCAGGGTGCTGTAATTCACCATTTGCTCGGAGTTAAAATGAGGCAGAAGAGTGCTCCAGGCCCCTAGCTCATTTTTTATTTAGAGGCAATTTTTTAAATCCATTCGGCCATTTAAGTTCTAAAAATAGAAAAAGGAAAAAGAAATAAACATGATTCAAATTTAGAAATTCAGAGGCTGCTTGGAGCCCTCATTAGGCAGGGTCTGGGATGCATTTTCTAAGCAACATTCTACAAACTTGTAAGTGCCTGGTGAGAGTTTAAACATTCGTTTCATTGTGTGTGTGTTTCTTTTTAATCCCTATGTGGTGGTTTATGAGGCAGAGGATTTCAAATTCTAATCTTTTTATATATTCAAGCACATAATTTTTGCTGTATTATTATATTACCTATTCTATTATTCACCCAATGCTATTTGTAAATGGACTCAATGTTTTAGAACTTAACTAAGTAAGTTTCAATGGAAATTTTGTATACTAACATAAATAAAAAAATCAATGTCATGTGATAAACAGATGATGCCATTTAATTTTTCCTAACACACTCTGAAATAAACATATATGGAGTCAAACAAAAGTCTAGTAATTCAGAGTTCCCCTGTGGGCCACCTGAAAGCATCTCAAAGGATTGTCAGTGGCACTTTTAGAGCAGCACTGGCTTACTGGTTAAGAATGCACACCTTTTAAATGGGGCAGGATTGGTTCAAATGCCATCTATGCCATTTGCCAGAGTGCCATTTGACATTTGCCAAACAACTCATGAACAGGTCTGTTTGTCTTTCTGAGCCTCAGTTTCTGCCTCTGGAAAACAGGGATAAAAATTATTAAGGAGTTAGGTGAGAGGATAACATGAGGCACTACACGTAAAGCCCTGGCACAGCACCCCACCTACAGCAAACGTCCAAGAAATGTCAGCTTTGATTATTATTGATTTGTGATTGGGGAGATGTGGGTGATTACAGAGCACCAACCACCAACCAATTCAGTTCAGAACCAATAACATATATTAGGTGTTTATGATGTGACTTTGTGGTAGGCCCTGGGGACATGCAGATAATTCTCAAAGTGACAGATACAAAGACCTAATGACAGCAGTGTATGGGAAGTGAAGTGAGAGGTATGTGCTCAGGTCATTTTGGGAGACCAGAGAAGAACATGATGAAAGTCAGCAACAGGAAAAAAAAATCCATACATCAGGCCTTTGCTGATGGGTTACAGGGACATATGTCAGTAGTGGAAGGTACCAAGTAAATTGGATTTCTACTGGGTAACAGAAGATACATGAAATTCAAACATATATACAGCAATGGAGACATAAAGTCATTTACTTATGGGCTTAAGTGACATTAATGAATTGGTGAATATCACTTTCAAAACCAAATAATGGCCAAGCAACATGTAAATGGAATTTTAATTTTCTTTCCTTCCATTGAGGTCACAGACAGGTGGTTCACAGATACTTTAGATTAGGCCTGTAGAGTAATTTACTTTTTTTAAAGTTATTACTTGCTACCATGTAGAAATTATGCAATTTCATAAGAAAACCCAGACTTGTATCTTTTTTTCTTTTCAATGGAAGATGTGGCCATCTGGATTCCTACATATGGCAAACTGGGGCTGGAATTAAGTAGTTGCTACTCTCTCTGGGGCGCCTGGGTGTCTCAGTTGGTTAAGTGGCCGACTTCGGCTCAGGTCATGATCTCACGGTTCATGGATTAGAGCCCCGTGTCGGGCTCTGTGCTGACAGCTCAGAGCCTGGAGCCTGCTTTGGATTCTGTGTCTCCCTCTCTCTCCCTCCTCTGCTCACGCTCTGTGTCTCAAAAATAAAATAAAATGTTTAAAAAAATTAAAGCGCTCACTTCAAAAGCACATATACTAAAATTGGAACGATACAGAGAAGATTAGCGTAGCCCCTGCACAAGGATGACACGCAAATTCATGAAGCGTTCCATATTTTTTGGACGGGAACCACCTCTCGAATAATGTGTTAAATACCTGTATATTATATATATGTAGAGAAAAATCTAAAAAAATTTTTAAAAAAAAGTAGTTGCTCCTCTCATAAGATGGGACGTTCACTATCCAGTTCACCATAGTCGCTACCCATCCAGGTGATAGTGCTGCCTTAGGAGCCAGGCAATTGGGACCCTACCTTTGGCCCCACGCCTTAGAGGCACCACTCTGTCCTGTCTCCAAAGGTGCCCTTCTTTGTGCAGCCAGAATTCATGGGGCTAAGGGATGCCTGAAATTCCTCTTATAGACCATACTACTGGCACCAAGGGACGCTGGAACTCCCTGCCCATATGATCTGTGCCATCTTCCAGAGTCTGTAGAGACCTCTTTCCCAGTTGGTTCTTCCAAAGGTGAATAGCACTGCTAGAGTGCATACCCTGGGCCTAAGGAGTGGCAAGAGAAAGCTATGGTGTTTTGGTGGGGAGGGAAGGGAATGAAAATGGGCAGGCCAAGGTTCCCATCAACTTGTACAAAGTCGTTTTCTGTGTGAGCTCGAGGCAGGCATGGGAAGAGCAGAAGAGTGGATGGTCTGTTGTGTGTGTGTGTGTGTGTGTGTGTGTAATCTTGGGCTAGGGACCAGTTCTCCCCATATCATCATCTTTAGGTGAAGAAGTCTAATTCTAACTTTGAACTTGGCCTTACAGATCATTGTAAAGGTATATTTGTCAAGGTAGGAGACTAGCCGATACTTCAGTTTATTAATTCTTTTTATAACTTGTAAGTATTTAGACATATGGTAGATGGACTTCTATTTATACTCTTTCCCTGGGCCTGCAAATGTTAGCAAATATTGGTAGTGGGCCAGCAGGTGGATTTCACTTCTTTCTCTTTGCTGCCTGAGCCCCATTCGTACTTGAGTTTGTGGCTCCCACTAAACTGTGAGCTTCATGAGGGTGGCATCCACTCTGCCACCCCTAGTTCAGTCCTCCCCAGGTATCCAATTAATGCTCAATGAGTTACTACTTAATGTGAGAGCTGATATTTAAGGTTAGTCCTTTTGGAACTACGTTCTTCTGTCATCTAGGTATACACATCACAATTATTTCAAGTTTTCTCCTTAGAAATATGATTAACCTTAGACGTTTTTTGGTGATTTGCATTTTTCTGATTTCAAATGAATTTATATCCATGGCAAAATAATCCGAAAGGTTTAAAAAAGCAAAAAGCACCTCACGCATTGCCTTAACTGCATGGACGCCACCATTATTCACATTCCCATATCTTTATTTCCAGTCTTTTTTTCATCCAAGTCTTTTCATAGTTGAGACCCTGCCCAGAGATTGATGACAGTAAGCTGCCACACTCCAACTATTTGAGCCGCTTTTCTGCTGCCGTTTGTCATCCCTGTGACGCATTTAAAAAGATAAATTGCCTACGAAACTTCTCGATTTCATGGAGAAATAGCGAAGCGAAGAGTGTTATGAACACTTTCCAGAGAGGTGAATGATCAGGTTCTAAATTTGTGTGCGTGAGAGAGTTCATGGTGTATTCTATTTACCAATCGTTCATCATTTTTATCAACATCATGATCACCATTGGGGGTCAACTATTAGCAATCTAATTGTTTACAGCCTTTGTCCGTGGAGCTCTGTCTGACAAATGCTGCATACACTTGGTCTGTTCCATTTCGAAGCTGACAGACTGCCCTGGGTACATGCATGTGGTTCAGTCAGCAGTCCACACTCCTGCATCAGGTGATGCACTCTTGAGATTCCAGGACTATCCAGGGCAAGAGGGGAGAGATGACTGGATTCCAAATTGCAGTAAGCATGACAAGCCAGTAAATAAGGGTGCCGTGGGGACACGGAAGAGAGGCTGCCTTACTCAGCCTGGGCTCCAGGGAAAGCTTCCAAGAAGAGGGGAAATTTGAGCGCCGTTTGGAAAGCTGAGCTAGGGGTTGGCAGGTGTGGAAAGGAATCGGGTGTCAGGCTGAGGCCCCTCAAGGGTGTGGCTGGTGAAGAGGAGAGCACCTAACCCACATTCATTGACAACTGTGGACTATGTATTTAAGGGCCATGCTAGGTCCTCTATCAGAAGATAGAAATGGACAGGCTGATGAATGAATACCTGAACAGACCTTTGGGTAACATCCCACCTAATAGAACATTTCAGATCTACATCCTGATAATGAAGCCTGAGTCTGAGGCATTCTAGAATATTCCTAATAAAAGTAATTTAAGATGCCCTCCACACTTTGGCAGTGCCTATCCAAAACATACATCGCCCATGACCCAGAAATTCTATTTCTTGGTTTCTGCTGTAAAGAAAAAAACCTGTTCAAATCACTTGCTTGTGTAAAAGAGTATACATTGCAGCACTATTTGTAAAAATTAAAAAAAAAATGGGATCAACCAAACTATGCAGAGATGAACTGTTGTCAAAACTAGGCTATTTCTATCCCATGGAACTGTATGGAAAGTTAGGGTGCAGTCAATTTATATATACACAGTAAAAGCTCCAAGACAGAGAGCTGAAGGTGGGAAGAAAATATCAAGTAACACACATACAATATGATATCGTTTGTGTAAAAAAGTGATTTTTACATTTTGCGGACACAAAAATATTATGTTTCCTATAGTTACAGAGATATACAAGTTTTTGTTAGTTCAATAGATACACATTTCATATAAGCACTCAGATAACAAATTAAACACGTTACCAGAGGACGGTTGCTGAATCGCAAACCATGGCTACCTCTGAGGGATGCAGAGATTGGAGGAGAACACAAAGAGCCTGTATTCTGTGAATTCCTTTTGCAATTAAAGATTAATGAAAACAATGAAAATATTGTAACTTTCACGATAAATCAGTACCACCTATTTGGGAATAAACCACAGAGAGCTACAAAGATTTTCATCTAAAGATGTTCAGTGCAGGGGCTTCTGTGTGACTCAGTTGATTAAACCATTAAGCGTCTGACTTCTGCTCAGGCCGTGATCTCAAAGTTCCTGAGTTCGAGCACCGTGTTGGCCTGAGTTCAAGCCCTGTGTCGGGTTCTCTGCTGTCAGTGCAGAGCCCGCATCAGATCCTCTGTCTCCCTCTCTCTCTCTGCCCCTCCCCTGCTCATACTGTCTCTCTCAGAAATAAACATTTAAAAAAAGATGTTCAGGGCAGTATTATTTATCATAGTGGGGAAAAAAGGAATCATCTGAAATGTTCAATAATGGGTAAAAACTTAAGTGGTCAGTTTGCATATGGAATGTTGGGTAGCCATCAAAACTTGGTTGCAGAAGAATTTTTATTGACTTGTAAAAATGGTAACAAAGTACTATTAGTCAGAATATAAAAATATGAAGATAGTATGATCTCTAATATAATATATGCACAAAGGCACATAGACAAGGCCCATGGGGGTGGGGTACGGGACCCAGGAGACCAATTTCACTGGGTCTCATGTTCACTTAAGGTCTCAAATTTAGCCTTTTGACACGATCTCTCTCTCTCTCTTTTTTTTAAATGTTTTATTTTTATTTTTGAGAGAGAGAGAGAGTGAGCAGGGGAGGGTCAGAGAGAGGGAGACAGGATCCGAAGCAGGCTCCAGGCTCTGAGCTAGCTGTCAGCACAGAGCCTGACGCGGGGCTCAAATCCATGAACCGTGAGATCATGACCTGAGCCGAAGTCGGACGCTCAACCGACTGAGCCACCCAGGCGCCCCTCTCTCTTTTTTTAATGTTTATTTATTTATTCTTGAGAATAAACGTTCTCTTGAGAGAGAGAGTACAAGCAGGAGAGGGGCAGAGAGAGGGAGACACAGAATCTGAAGCAGGCTCCAGGCTCCAAGCCATCATCACAAAGCCAGAGGCAAGGCTCGAACCCACAAATGGTGAGATCATGACCTGATCATCTGCCCAACTGACTGAGCCACCCAGGCACCCCTTGACATGATCTTTAAATGCAGTTTCATAAATAATCACAGGGATACTCTGAATAGTTACACTGAGTCACAGATATACTCTTGCCATTTAACAATCATGTGACACTGTTGCATGTAAACATTTAAAACACAGCATAATTTTCCCCCACCCTGCTTTACAATATTGCTTCACAAATAGAGGAAACCCAAACTGCTCACTCACTGAGACTGCCAGTTCAGCCCCAGGCACACAGGGGCAGAAGGAAACACCCCCAACAGGACTGTGTGCTCTCAGTAGTGGGATTACAGACTTTTTAAAGGATGGTTTTCTCCTTTTCTTGAATTTTCTATACTGAACGTGTGTATTTCTTTCATAATTTAAAAATAGCTCCGAGAGTAAAATTTAAAAAAACAAACAGAAGAGGAAATGTCCTTCTTTAAAACACAAAAGCGGCTCCTGGTTCTAGAATGTGCCGCATCAGGATGTCCCCGGGCGGAGACCGAGGCAGACTGGCACCAGGGCTGGGCAGAAAGAATGCAGCTGGACCCTGCTCCAGTGTGTCACAGAAAGGCCAGCCGTGACTTCTGCCCCCACCCTCCCGACACAGAGCTTCTGTGTGAGGCGGGAACCACAGGGGCAAGAGGATTCTGGTTCAAAGCAGGACCTGACAGTCGGAGGGGGCGGGGAGATAATCCAGGCTCCTGATAAACTGGGCGAACCTGCAGCCCTAGTTCCTCGGCTCTAAAATCAGGGTGCGTGGGAGCAAGGAGGAGCTGCTCATTTGCAGGAACAAATGGGCTACTCAGGTCGGGCTGATAAATAAATCCCTTTATCAGGGGACTTCAGAATAGGATTTATTTGCATGACAGACACACAGCACATGGGACGGCAGGCACAATAGGCTGAGAGAAGACACGAATCACTAGATTAGAGTGGAATCTCTTATTAATGGATTTGGACCCTATTCTTGACAGGTTCAGGGCGCGCGCGTGTGTGTGTGTTTTACAGCCAACAAAAGTGAACACTCCTTCCCACCACCCTCCACCCTCGTGCTCCAGGCTTTTCTTTTTCTCCCCATGAACAAAGCGGGTGTAACTGGTTCTATCAGCAGAACAAACACCCTGGCCTTCAGATTTTCCCCTTGTGAGGAAATCGCTCCTGCCTCTTTGCAGGAGACACACACGCACTGGTGGGTCAGGGAGCAAACAGAGTGTCTAGTGGCGAACAGCTGGGGCCGGGAGCCAGCACCCTCATTAGAGAAAGCTGCTACTATTTCTAGCCTGCCTCTATTCAGTGAAAGCAGGTCATTACAAACACAGAGCGTTTTTGCATATTAACCAAATTAAAATAATAATATGTTCTCTCCTTTCATGGGCTGTACTGATAAATCCCAATTTATGAATGAAACATGCTGATTAGTTAGTTAAAAAATAATTAGTCCCAGAATGTGTTTCTGAGGCGGAGACTTAATGAATGCACACAAATACGTTTTCCCAAATCCTCAGCACATTAGTCTTTTAAAGCAAAATATTCATAGAATGCGTTCAGGAGAGAAAAATGATGAGGTAGCCTGATTTTATTTTTCTTTCTTTCTCACTGCGGGGGTGGGGGGTAAAATGTGGATGTTTTTTGGTGCCTTTCAGGCCGGGTCACTTTAGAGATATGGATCCAAGCAATGGCTGTTATACTGGATCCAGTTTTGTGATTCAGATTGTCAAGAGAAAAGGTCTCAGCCCAGAAGCTCCTTCTTGTCCTGGAGAGGACCTTCCAATTCTGTTATGGAGCCTTCATTTCTGGGGTCCAAAGGTTAATTACACACGACTGCAGCAGTTGAGAATCAGGGGCCAGCCTCCCCAAGACCAGAGTGGAGTCCATTAGATTTTCATTGTGTTCCTACATCTGGGAAAACCAGGACTGGGGTTTCAGACAAAATCTAGGTATTTAGGCCACTGAGAATCAGAAGGTTCTAGACACTCCAAGGTCAGAGGAGCAAAAGGATGACCACCAAGCTAAGGGCCTTTAACCTGAAGCCCAACCGACCATTTCTAACCTGGGAGGCCGCATATAGCTCAATCGCACCTTCCTGGGGCATTACGTTCTGCAGCTTGTACCCCAATGTATACTAAAAAACCACCCTAGAAAGTTCCTTCACTTGCCCGACAGATGTGTGTCATAAAAAAGACTGCTCAGTTTCCATTGTTGGACCAGATCACTACTTCTTTGACTGAGCCTCCTGTGAACCATAGGCTTGCACTTAGGAACTTTGTTTTGTTGAAATCACACACCAGACTCTCTTTCCTGCCTCTCTGCCTTGACTGTTCCTTCGGCCTGTAGTTTGCCCTTGAAGTCTGTCTGCCTAACTCAAGCATCCTCTCCTCCGTGAAGCTCTCTCTTAGCCCGCCACGAGCTGATGATATTCCCTCAATCCTGTGTAAAGGCTGTGATCTGTTCTGATGCATTAGGCAACCATTCAGACTTGTCTGTCTGTACCGTTTGTAAGGTGTCTTGAAAATCCACTCCATCCCTTCTCCCCACTCTGTGGCCCCACATCCCTCTGCATGTATGTCCGTCTTTATTATCCTGGATTTTCATTGTTGGTTTTTCCTTTCCTGTCTCCCTACCTGACTGCGCGTCCCGAGAGGACAGGTTTGAATATCATTCATCTCTGTAGCTAGCCCAGGGCTGGCCACTAGAAGGTATCAATAATGGAGGGGGGGGGGGACAAGGAGAGAGGAAGATGGGTAGAAGACGAGAAACATGGGGGGAAAGGGAGCTGGTGTATTTTGGGCCCATGTGCTGATCACCATGAGGAAGTGGCCACAGGCTATAAAGCTGTCTTTAGAGACACCTCCCCCAGCCATCTGCCCCCAAAACTCTGGCACAAGAAATCTCTGCCTTTCCTATAAAAATTTCAGCTCCTATGCAAATTGTATATAAGTGTTGAGTATTATCTGGGTTTTGCATTTGGAAAGAAAAAAAAAATCTCTTGCTCTTGCCTGTGTCTGTTTTATTGTCCAGCCCTTTGAGCTCTGGTCTGTGAATGTCTGTGCCAGTGTGTGTGGCTGAGAATGGGCGCTTTATCTGCAAAGGAAGCAAGGCTTTTTTTGGCTGGTTCTCTGAACCCAGCTGCCAGTCACAGGGCTGGCTGCCTCGATCCACGTCAAGGAAGTCTCGGTCTGTGTTTGAGTCCTGTGCTAAGAAGCCTGCTGCCTTTCAGAGCAGGCCTCTAGGACATCCCTTGAATCGGGAGTGCCCTGAGCCATGGAAGGCTCACAGCCCAAGGGCCAGGCAGCACAGAGCAAGGGTACAGAGCCCTTATATGCCTTCCTCTTCGGAAGCCATGTGCTGCTGTGAAAAGGAATCAGGCTGACGGTGCAAATCTGCCTCCAAATCTTCAGCTGGGCATTCTCAGGCAGGCTTTTCGACCTCTCTGTGCCTCAATGTTCCTCATCAGTAAAATGGGGAGAGCAGAATTGCCACCTTGATAGAGTTGCTGTGAGGAATTGAGATAATGCACCTGATCATATTTTGTGAACAGAAAGGCTCAACGCATGTGCCAGTTTGTTAATCACAGGAGATCAAAATGCCGCATTCCACGGGCAGGGCAGGGCCAGCCAAGTAAAGAATTTACAAAAGAAAAATCCAAAAACCAGTTGCACACTTCTCAAAGCTCTTCGCCACTTTGGAGGATAGAACAGGGTGGGGTTGTTGAAATGTAGGGAAGATTTGGTGAAAACTTCTTTGGGAAAGGAGTCTGCGCTTCAGCCTTAGCCCTTAGTCTGTCAGGGACTCTCAGAGAGCTTGGTCTGTGTGCCCTGCAGTGGGGGGACGGGGGGCGCTAGCAGGCCTGGGTCTGGCACATGCTCTGGGAAGCAACAGTGGCTGATGGCAGCAGAGGAGGGGAAGTAGGGATATGACCCTCGGGTGGCAGGTAAGAGGTTATAACCATAAGTGGTCACAGCAGGGACGTCTCCAGAAAATCTCAGTGTCAACCTAAAACATCTGTCACACTCAGAGAGTGCAAAGCCAGCCTTTGACAATACAAACAACTGTGAACTTTCCTATCCCCCTTACCTTCTTGGAGGATCCAGAAAATAGGTTAGCAAGCTAAGGGTGGAGCAGAAATGCTGGCAGTAGGCCCTATCAGGAAGAGGAGAGAAGACAGAGGTAATGCATTGAGGCAGTGTCCCTGAATTAAAATGATCTCTGGACTTTCTATGACCTAACAGTGATTAGGAAACTCATAGGTCGGACCATATTCTCATTCTGGAGCAAGGAATAGATTGCATACAATGAGTAGGTATAAAGGGAAATGATAGACCCCAAATAAGAAGTTGCTTTTATAGCAATCTTGCTTGTTCAATGTATTGGATACATTATTATCACTTACCCAGCACTAACCATGTGCTAAGCCCCGTGCAAAGCCCTTTGTATTCTCAAATAGCCCATGGAGGTAGGTGCTAGTAACATGTTCATTTTGCAAAGGAGGAAACTGAGGTTCAGAAAAGTCAGATAACCTGGCGTAGGATGCAGGATGAGTGGGAAGGAGCCAGGATTGGGAGTCAGGTAGTCAGGCTCCAGAGTTGCCCTACCCCCTCCCACCTCCGTGTCTCAGTCGGCAGATCAGACAAGGTATTTGGTGAAGGACTAAAGTTGTCCTTCATGCCTCCGAGTGCACCCGGCTAAAAATATTTCAAGAGGGCACAGGAATTCTCAGCAATCCCTTTGGGGAGGACTCCAAGGAGACATGCTGTTTTGGTTAGAATGACTTGGTTTTAAATATCAAGACCCACTCAAGCTGGCTTAGGGCGAAAAGAGAACATAATCTCGAAGACACAAGGATGTGTTCCCATCGCCTGTCCGGACTCTCTCTGCCTCCACCCTTCTCGTTTCTGTTTCTTACTCCTCCTCCTTTTCCCTCTGCACATTCCACAATCCATTTTGCAGAATGTGGCTGCCTCAGATCCCAAATGAGGGGCAGGCACCTCAGCGCCTACTCTGCAGAGACCAGTCAGCTGAATCCTGGTTCGAAGTGCGGAGACAGTTTATATACAGTAAATATACACTGAGTACCTACTACGTGCCAGGCATTATCTTAGGCATTTGATATGTCAGTGCACAAAATGGGGGGGGGGAATCAAATAAAAACAAACCGCGGTGGGGGGGGGGTCCCTTCCAGTGAGATTCTGACTGGTCTCTTTAGGGCCAGCTGACCTCTTCCCCTGGCCCAATCAAACATGCCCAGGGGCAGGATCACAGAGTACAGGCTCGTGGCTTGGAAGCCCAGCCAGGAGACTGAGCTAGGTGTGGAATCCAAGGCTGTGTCTCCCTGAAGCTGCCCCAGCCAGAAGATTTCAACCTACAGTTGAGCTAGTTCTAGCAAAGTTTCAGCCCTTCATAGTGGCTGCTGCCCACTGTTAGGTCCTACTGACAGCCTCTCTCAGGAGGGGACGTCCCCACCTCATCAGCCTCGTCCCCAGTCTCTTGCATGCCAGGTTTGACACACATGGTCTTTTAACCCACCCTTTCGTGTAGGACGAAGCCACGGCTTATTTCCCCCATTGCTTTTTGTTCTTCTCTCCTCCCCAGTGAATGCCTTTCAGGGGGGAAATGGGGCCTTCTCCCCCCGCCCTGGTGCAGGCAGCGAGTGGAAATGGCCCCACATGCAGAGGAGGAACTACATCCTAGGGTTCCTGTCCCCCATACGGTCCCTTCTGAGCCACTGACACTGCTTTGTACAGCTGGGCCTGGCTGTGTCAGCATGGCCAAACGGGTCCTTGCCAGAGTGCCCTCATCCTTCATCCATCAGTCCTGCAGGAGGGACTGATGATGACCTGGACGGTCAGAGTCCTCCCCTGCTTCCTGTTTGACGGTCACTGTGATCAGCTTCAGGACTGCCAGCTGTTGCTTTTCAATTGGCTGGGTTCTGGGCCTCCCGCCTCCCTTCAATGGCTACGGCCATTTTCCTTCTTTCCTTTTTCCTTCTCCTCCTCCTCCTCCTCTTTCTCCTCCTCCTCCTCCTCCTCCTTCTTTTTAACACGAGCTACTGCACACTCCGTAATGGAATAGATTACATCAGACCCTGCATTTGCCAGCCTCAGTGCTAAGCTCGCTTCTTGCTGCTGAGGCAAAGGATGCCAACCTGGTTTACAAGGGGATGGAGTTCACAGGGCAGCATCCCCCGAGGGGGTTTCTGTGGGACCCCCAAGTGTTGTCAGTTGAAAAAGTGTGGCATTTTTGAATCCTGCTCATGGTTAAGAACAGGAATGTCTGAGTCGGGGAGACCAGGATCCAGCCCTGCCACAGCCACTTGGTTTGTGTGGCCCCCGTACATGTAACTTAACCCTTGGTGCCCCAGTTTCCTCATGTACCGTGAGGTTGATACCAGCGTCCTCGCTGCATAATTTTAAGTGTGAAGTGGGATTATGTATGTAAGGTGCTTAGCATGGTTCCTGGCACATAGTAACGACGCCAGCACACTGGCAGCAACTGTCACCCCCTCCTCCAACTCTTCACCCGCATAATCTCCACAGAGACGGTGGGCTGGAGCCACGCTCTGGGGTCAGACAGACCGCAATGTTGCATAGTGCAGGGTTGCTCTGAAGATTAAATGAGATAATGTACAAAATCCGAATAAGCATGTGTGAGTGCTCTACACATCTTACTGATTTAATCATAGCACCTCCAAGAGGAAGGTACAATTATTCTATGGATTTTACGCACGGGGAGGCTGAGGCATTAACAGGGACCTGATGTAACTGGTTCCAGGTTAGAAGCTATGATAAGGATAAGGCAGGAAGTGGGTAGAGAAATCATGTCTGTGCACCGTGTCGATCCTACTCTCTACCACATGGCCTGAAGTGCCTGGCACCCAGTAGGAGTTCCAAAAACCGTGAATTGCATTTCTCTACATTGCAGATATATACATGACAAGGCTACAGAGAAGAATGGATATTTGGGACAATATCTGTGTGAATCATTAGGGAGTAAAGTCCAGCCAACGATATGACCAGGTAAGGTTGAAAGAGCACCTACTGTGTGTCAGGGGCTCTCCTGAGGGCTTCGTGTGTGTAATTGCAAATTAATCCCGAGAAGCACCACATATGGTAGGTGAATACCTACCTTGGTTTGTGTGAGTTCTGTCCCCTTAGATGTCTGAGATCCCTGATCTCACATTAGGCCCCGAAAACACTTTTTCTTAGTTAGAACTGGCAGGAAAAATGACGCTTGTGAGTGGCCCAACCTGAACAGCAAACAGGATGTGCAAAGATTTGGAAGGACAACCTTGTCATGGCCAAATTTCCAGCCTTATTTTCCACTGGTCCAGAAAAATATATGCACAGAGTAAAGCAGTATCCAGGCCGAGAACCTGGAGGTGTCAGTCAGGGCCTGGCAGGAAACAGATGGCACACTTAAATTAGTGATTCGAGAAGAGTTTAATAAAGGAGCTATTTACAAAGATGTGGGGAAACCACTGGGATAGTGCAGTTCCCTGGGGCCAGTAATAGCTGAGTGCTGTCACCTCCCCTAGGCCTGAAGGCAGAGGGGACAGAGCGGTGACCTGAACTGTGCAGAAAGGCCCACTCGGCAGGAGCTGTGGCTTTTGGTAGAGGGACCCAGCCAACCCATGGTGGCCCAGCAAGGCGGAGGCAGGGGACTAAATCCTGCAGCCTTGCTCTCTCTTCCCTCCTTCCCGTCGCCCGCTCATGCTCCCCACTGTTTGAGGAACCAGAGGGCAAGGTGGTGATTCAACCCACCTTGATAAGCCTCCCCAGGGCACAGAGCAGAGTGGAAGAGGTTGGAATGTGGGACTGGATGGACAAAGGGAAGATTTCTGGAATGCTGCGTCTCAACTGTAACCACAGAGGCCATTGCCTCCCTGGGAGATTTGCAGGCAAAGAGAAGTTTGGGTCCTCAATGGGGGTGGCCTGTGTCTGGGTTTGTGGAATGGGATGGTGAGCACACGCGCTTGGCAGACTAGTGCTGGCCAAGCCAGGGGCCTGACATCACCTTCTGTCCCTTATACCTTGGAAGGGGTCTCTTCACCAATTCGAATCGAAGGGAGTATTGAATCTCATTTTTCTTTATGGCTGCGCTCTTCAAAGCCAGAAATAGCCAAAGGGGACTTGGCTAGCTCGGGAGTGTCTCTGACTGCAAACCCATTCATGTCCTTTAACACTGGCATAAATTTTACTTCTTCTATGATTTCTTTTCTGATGTTGTGTGTCCATCCCATTGTTTAAAATATAAACCCCACAATGGCATGTTTTATTCATTCTCATATGCCCAGAACCTGATGTGAGGCTGACATTCTGTAGGATCCCAATAAATATTCGTTAAATCTTTATGTCCCTGTAGTCCTCGGCAGATTCCAATTTAACCAGCATTTATTAAGCCCCTACTACTCTTTCAAGCGCTGTGTCAGGTCATTTTCATATCAATTCTCTAATTTAATATTCCCAACAGCCCTGGTTTATTATCTCCGTTTTTACAAATGAGGAAACTGAGGCTCAACGAGATGAAAGAGGTAGAGCCTGGATTTGAACAGCGTTCTGCTTCCCTGGTCTAATGCTCTTCCCTTTCCTGCTTGGACGGTGTCCCTTGATTGGCCACTGGACAGTTACTTCATGCATGTGCATGAGCTGAACTGCATGAATGAGCCCAGGGGAACCCCTGTGTGTGCTTTGTGGAGCTCTGAAGGCATCGAGGGTGCTGGCCCGCCCACAGGGTTCGCCCCAGTGTGATGGCTGCAGCCAACTGCAGCCAACTCCAGTACTCCTGGAGATCCTCCCCACCGTCTACCTTAAACCCATCGTGCAATGTGACCATGATGAGATCAGGTCAGATGGGTGCTGCCCCTAAACTCGGCTTTCGCATGCAGGAGCCTGGTTCTCTCGTATGTAGCTTGCTCCCGTTGATTCAACACACACGTACTTCTGAGAGTTTCCTCTGTTGAACATCGAAAACATAAAACTGTCTGGTGCTTACCCTTTTGTTGCTCTGGAGCTGCCAAAATTCTAATTGGCCAGTAAAATTCGCCTGTCTCAGAAGAGCCCCTGGTATGCTTCCATTTACCAGGGAGAGAACAAAAGTTAAAAACTGGTCCTTCTACATATTCCATATGCCCTGAATTTGCATCAAGGTCTCTCCATCTTCATAATGGCCCTAAAGGTAGGGACTGTTTTTAGTCGTATTTTATAGGTGACGGGCCTGAGGCTTTAGGGTGGTGGGGCCCGTGTCCAAAATCACATAGTTAGGAAGTGGCAGAGCCAGGACTCAGGGCAGACTTGGACTTTTGACTCCTGCCAAAAGAGTGGAGCAGTCCGAGGGAGCTTTCTCCAGCTTCTAAGCCTGCTGGCCTCAATCACAGGTAGGATCACCTTGATTCCTTCTCATTACCTTCTGCCCTATTTTACTGAGGATTCAGGGCAGATTCAGATCTGGCCTAGAAAAACAGTATTCTCACCCCTCCGAGAAAGAAAGAGAGGAATGTGTTTCCAGGCTGTTCTGTAGAAGCTAAGGCACTTCTCCTTTCTGCTAATCCTCAGGACACTCTCTCTTCCCCTTCCTACAGCCCTGTCACAGCCTGCCTTGTTTCTGCTCTATCTCCTTCTCTAGGCAGGGAGCTCTTCAAGGGTGGAGTCTGTGGCCCATTCTGAGCCTCCCTCTCACACCCAAAGTCTCGGTGTCCATCAACATGTACCGAGCGCCCACTGCACGCCATGTTCCCTATCAGACACTTTCACAGCTGTGATCATGCTTTTATTTTTTGTGACCACCCATGTGGACTACACTGTAGGATTAGCCCATTTTACAGACGGGGACGCTGAGGCCAGAGAGGATGAAAGAACTTACCCCAAGTCACAGAGCTAGTCGGTCAAGGGCAGTGCTGGGATTTGAGCACTGGCCTGTTTTGCCGCACTACTGGCGGAACTTTCTGCAACATCACAGCTGTTGAGCAAGGGCTTGATAGATGTTGATTGAATGACAAAGGAAGGGAGGGAGGGAGAAGAAGAAGGAAGAATATTGAAAGAAGTTCAAAGACAGCAAAATAAAAGGGGAACAATAGACTATTTGAAAGCAGTAAATTGGTGGAACATTAAAGAAATGGGTCTAGGGTCTAACTTCCTTTCTTCTAAGACCAAGATCAGAGAAAGAAACATGGAAGCAGCTGGAATTTTAGTTTCAGATGGACCTTTCACCAGGCTTCCTAGGGGTATGGGAAGGCTCAGTCACAACACCAGGATGCCCCACACAGCATGTGTGCTCCATGTTGAAACAGTAATAGGCTTTCCAATGAACTTGAGCAATTTCTATATACACAGTTTACATGTATGTATATGCACAGTGCAGCTAGAGAAGTCACCACCCTTGGAGTTAAATGACCAAGGTTCAAATTCTAGGTCTGTCCTTCCCTAGCTGCCCAGCCTTAGGTAAAACCTCTTGAGTCTGTTAACCCCAGTTTTCTCATATCTGGGCTTGACAAGGGTCCTCATTTCACAAGGGGTGAGTAAATCTAACTAAAATAGTAAATATAAGCCCCCAATAGGTATTTAGTTCAATGTTTCCCACATTGTTCCACCTAATTAATTCATTTTATTTTTTAAAAAACATTTTTAATGTTTATCTATTTTGAGAGAGAGAGAGAGCAAGCAAGGGAGGGGCAGAGAAAGAAGGAGAGAATCCCGAGATGGCTCCACGCTGACAGTGCAGAGCCCAAAGTGGGGCTTGAACTTGCAAACTGTGAGATCATGACCTGAGCCGAAAGCAAGAGTCGGACACTTAACCGACTGAGCCACCCAGGTGCCTCTAATTAATTCATTTTATTTATTTAAAAAAATTTATTAAAAAATTTTTTACATTTATTTATTTTTGAGAGACAGAGAGAGATACAGAGTGTGAACAGGGGAGGGACAGAAAGAGAGGGAGACACAGAATCTGAAGCAGGCTCCAGGCTCTGAGCTAGCAGTCAGCACAGAGCCCGACGTGGGACTTGAACCCACGAACCGTGAGATCATGACCTGAGCCGAAGTCGGACACTCAACCGACAGAGCTACCCAGGCGCCCCTAAAAAAA
>CM053572.1:84412147-84456415 GCA_028646485.1 Cryptoprocta ferox
TTTTAATGTTTGTTTATTTTTTGAGAGTGGGAGACAGAGCATGAGTCGGGGAAGGGCAGAAACAGAAGGAGACAGAGGATCTGAAGCGGGCTGTGTGCTGATAGCAGAGAGCCCAAGAGCCCGATGCAGGGCTCAAACCCATGAACCATGAGATCATGACCTGAGCCAAAGTCAGATCCTTAACCAACTGAGCCACCCAGGAGCCCCTAATTAATTCATTTTGTTTATTTATTTTTGTAATGTTTATTTATTTATTTATTTATTTTTTACATTTTTTAATTTATTTTTGTTTTTGTTTTTGTTTTTTTTTAAAGAAACCAATGGATTACTTTTAATGTAATAATGATACTGCGATTACATTGTTTTAAAAACAAAACATTCAGAGATACATACTAACAAGGTGATATTTGGGATGTTCATTCTACTTTTTTTGTTTGAAATCTTCCCTAGTGAAATAAAATGAACAAAATAACTCTTCAAAGCAAGGGGAACCAACAATAAAATTTCCTAATCAAGAGAATCATCTATCATAAAAATATTTTATTATAGTTGAAACATGTAAAATGTAACATTTTAGCTACAACTGATAAATGTGACACATCATTTATTTCACTTGAGAGAAAGTTGCTGAAAACCAGCTATGGTTTACTGAGCTTGCATTAGAAAAACTACATGGAGAAAATTACATGAACAGGCTAAAGTTTGCTATGAAAACAATGTATTTTTATTAAAGTAATTAAAAGTCAAAAAACAACAACAAAGGGAAATTCCACAACCTTTGCAACTATATAATTTTGATGTAGAAAAACTATAAAGTGACAGTTTTGAGAGAGAGAGAGAGAGAGACAGAGTGTGAGCAGGGCAGGGTCAGAGAGAGAAAGAGACACAGAATCCGAAGCAGACTTCAGGCTCTGAGCTAGCTGTCAGCACAGAGCCGACGCGGGGCTCGAACCCACGAACTACAAGATCGTGACCTGAGCTGAAGTCAGATGCTTAGCTGACAGAGCCACCCAGGTGGCCCTAATTAATTCATTTTAAATGAGGAAAAGGAAAGTAGTCTCCTCCGAGACTGGCTCCAACACCCTACCTGGGATAGCTCATGGGGCAGTTCAGAGCAGTAGCGGTTTCTGCGGAGTCTAGAGCCTGACTATAGGCGTGTACACCTGGCTTTGCCATTGCTAAGCCAGGTAACCTGGGGAAACTTACTTAACCTCCTTTTGCCTCCGTTTTCTCCCCTGTAAAGTGGGCATAATCATAAGACCTGCCTCCTAGAGTTCTTAAGAAGAACTTGGATTGCCTGGGAATCCTGCCTAGCACATAGCAAGTAATCAGAAAATGTCCGTTATTGCAGTATTAGCATTTATTACGTGCTGAGTGTTTTCCTTATGACTGCACTGCATTCGTTGCATCCTCTCCTTCACCTCCCCCACATCCCCACTGCTGAGCTGGAGGACCCAGATCTGCAGGGCAGAGAGGCATTACTCAAGCGACGAGAGAGCCTCGTCGTCTTTCAGTGATGTCAGGAGAGCTCCTTATCAATAATTGAACAGTTTTTCCAGGAACCCAATCTAGAGAGTGCAGAGCCCTGGCTGCGCAGGGCATGGCTGGCTGGGGGCCCCCGGAAGCCTCCGGGCACAGTGGGAACTGTTATCTGCCTCCTCTGTGGGCAGAGGGACCTGCTTGCTGCTGGAAGGGCTCCTGCTGCAGGGTGAGACTTGAGGCTCAGGCCAGTCACAGGGCCTTCAAACTGCCCCTAGGTCTTGCCCTCGCAGTCCTGTTCCAGCAGCCCCTAAAGAGATGGCCCTATTCGTCACCTAGTATGCTCCAGGGAGCCCAGGCCTTGCAAGTCATTCTGAACACCGACACCCACCACTGCTCACTTTCAAGCCATCCACGGGCCCTGATGACTGCTTTTTAAACATGACCCAAATCTGCTCGCTTCCTCCATTTTCATCACCACTGCCCTAGTCCAGGCCTGCTGGGCCCCCACCAAGACACCTTCCTGGGTTCCCTCACTCCCACTTGCAACTGCACCCCCAACCCCAGAGTGTGTGTATACACACACACACACACACACACACACGCAGCAACTAAGAGTAATCTTTCTACAATGCAAATTAGGGTCCCGTCACCTCTGTGCCTAAACCCTTTCACACTCCCGTAATCCTCTTAGGAAAATATCAGTCCTCTACATGTACTCAAGGCCCGTGGCTAACCCCTGTCCAACTTCACCGGAAGCTCTTCCTGTCTTCATCCATGACCTCCCCGTCATACCACCCTTGTATCAGTCCCTGTCACAAAGACTTCACACCTCCAGGCCCTCACCCCTCTTGTTCTGTCTTCTGCGTCTGCCTCCCACTTATCACGCAGTTCTCAGATAACGCTACCTCCTCTGAGAAGCCTCTCCTGACCCTCCTTATCTAAATCAGTGACCCCACACCCCTGACCCTTCTTCCCTCCACAGCCCCTGAATATTTCCACATGAAACTCATCTCAACCAGAATAATGTTGTCAACCTATTGGGTTCCTTATTTATAGTCCGTCTCCCCCACTAGCAGAAGAGCCCCCGTGGGCACAGCTGCTGTCCATCTTACAGCTATATCCTTAGGACTTCCAGTAGCTCCTGGTGCCTCGCAGGTAGGCAGTAAATATTCATTAAATGAATGGCTGGAGGCTGGGAGGTTGTGGTGTGTTGTGGGGTGAGCACTGGACTTGGAATCTCGAGTCCTAGGTTTGAGTCCCAGCTCTGTGACCTGCTACTTGTGTATGATTAAGCACATCATTATACCTCTGAGGCTACAGCTGAGTCGGGAGACCTGGGGTCTAGCCGGGGCTCTACCACTTGCAGACCTTGTGAGCTTGGACAGCTTACCTTACCTCGCTGAGCCTTCTTTTCCTCCACTGTCACATGGGGATTGTACTGTCCACCTCACAGGAGACGTGTCAGTAGAATGTGTGCACGGAGTCTATGGAGATGGACATGGAGTGTGTGGAATCCATGCATGAAGACAGAGTCCGGCACATTCTGGGGGCAAAGAGGGGGAACCTAGGGCCTGCCAGACCCTGTGGGCATTGGGCACTGAGCAGGGCAGATAGATCCTGTGTTCACCCCATGGAAGCCACAGCCAGAAAAGCAAAAAGCCACCATCCAGCCCAAAGCCTCTTAGATGGTGACCCACGTCCAAGGAACCAAGCCAAAGCAACCACCCCCAAAGCGTGTGTTTCCTCCCTTTAGGGAGGGAGATTATCCCTCTGGATTTCATCAAGTTTCCCTTTTGGAAGGGGCTGCTAGGGAGCTCAGAGACACCTTGGAGCCTCAACCACAGGTTTTTCTCCTGCAGTGGGAGTGTCCATTATGCAAACTGGATATAACCCACTGGATTATTTATGGTATACAACTGACTCCACAGAGTCCCCTGGGGAACCAAAGGGGCCATAGGTGAAAGGCTTTGAATTGTAACATTTGCCTTGAGACTTTATCATAATGTGGGCTGGAAAAGAGGATAAAGGAGATAAAAAAAAATCTGTAAGATGCTTTGCACTGAAGTCAGAGCTGGTGGCCATTAGGGAGGTGGCACTTAATCTGATAGCACTACATCTACTGACATTTAGATTTTACAGCTATGAACTCCCAGCTATGGAACACCTTTCCTGCTGGGACTCCTGTATTATTATTATTGTGACTCTAGGGATCTCTAATCCAAACTCTCCTCCCCTTACCTTTTTTCTGTTTTTGCTCACATTGCAACAATTTATTTCGGAACTATGACCCAGAATTCATGGCTGTGCTAGTGTTAAAGCCAGAAAGGGCCATCAGTACTTAGCACGTGTGCCTCCACCTGCTTGCCAGGATGTTGCTTTTTTTTTTTTTCTTATCTCTGAAAACACATTAATGGGGGTAAGTCACTTAACTCGGTACCTGGTATATAGCACACACTCTGTAAACATTAGCTGTTAGCAGTCCTACTCCTGTTTCGTTAACAGTAGTGTATTTAAACACAGGTTATAGTAAACAACCTCAGGTCCTACTCTGGGAGAATGAGGTGAATGGCAAAGAAATTCTAGGAGTTAGGGGTAAGTTCTAAGTGCCTGGATGGAGTGAATTTTGTTCCAGTGTCAGATGACATCCTGTATCCATCAGCTGTTGCCTGGCTGTCTCTCATGCTTCAAGCTGACCTAGATTAAAAAGAAGCCCCTGATTGGAAAAGAGGAGGAAACTTGCATAATGTCAGCACTACCAGGTCCCTCCAAATACCTTATCGTATTTATGGAAGGAAGGACTTATTTTGCCCCACTTTTGTATAGAAAAAAGTCTCAGTGCCATTCCGTAACTTACCTAAGGGATATAGTTAGAAAGCCGTGCTGGATTGCAACCTTGATCTTTACGACTCTAAAGACTGCAATCCTCTGCTGTCTGGAGTCTTTTCTCAGGTTTCCACTACTTCTTTAGGAGCCCTAAGCAAGTTGGAACTCTCCAAGTTTGCATTTGTTTACAAACTGGGGTCCTGAGTTGTGATTTACTTTTTAGCATTCATTCCTCATTTTGCAAGCAGCCTGCTCCAGACCTCTGACTTCTCTTAGTTGGTCGGACTTCTCATCTATAACCCAACCCACGATCCTAGCAGAATCCAGTCAAAATAAGTTATCTGCTGTCAGGGCTGCTTGAATATTTCATGGTGGCCTGGATGGAGGCGGAGGACAGATCACTCTCCTCTGGGGGCAGGCGAGGCAGCTAATGGATCAGCCGCAGGCCCCAGATGTCCAGGGGCTGGGATAGATGACCTGTCAGACGAGGCCAGCAGACGATGACGCTTCAGGTTAAAGCATCTTGCTAAGGATATAGGGCTGCGTGTTTGTAAGAGGTCAAATTTTTAAATGCCTGATTTAGGTGGTCTCTTGACCCTGAACTTGGGGGACAAGCTGTTTTTAGGCTTGCTATAACCCTTATAGCCTTATATGAGCCCTTTAATGATTTTCTAAGAAACACACACATATCTACCCCCCCAGAGGAGGTTGGTGAAGCGCCCCCATCTGCAGATGGGTAAACTTGCTGCTCACAGAATTTAAATGACATGCTGTAGGTTACCCTGGAGATAATGGCAATTGTGGGATCTGATCCTGACTCTGTCTCCGTCTAAGAGAAGTAACCAGTTGTTAAAAAGGTCTTGGGACATAGAGAGAGAGAGAGGAAATCTGCGTTCTCTTGCCAGGTCTTCCACTCACTGCCTAGGACCAGATCACTTTCCCCTTTGGAGCCACAGTTTCTATTCCGAAGAACTCTTGGGATCTACAATGTTATCACCAACATGACTTGCCCCCACCCCCCATCAGCAAATTAGGTAGGGGCTATGGCAGAGAAGGCAGGGAGGTGGACCAGAGGGATGAGAAGGCCATTCTAATTCTGTGCCCGAGACCTTCCCTTAAAGAACATGGTCATCAGTCCTGGGCAGACAAATGAACTGCAGACCAGGAAGCTGATTGTATGTCAGTTATTTTGTAAGGGTTCAAATGAGAAGAGACAGTGCTCATGGTCAAGGGAAGATGCCTAGGAGATTAGCTGACTGGATCTGTGAGCCATGCTGTCTGTGCTGTTAGGGAAACAAGGAACCTGAATTCGAAAAGATGGAGGGAAGGGTTCTGAAGGATGCTGTGTAGCAAGGTGGGAGGTGCTTCAGGTTAGAATGCCAGCTCTCCACGTCTCAGTCACCCAGAAATGATTTACTGAGTGCCTACGGTATGCCAGGCACTGAGCTAGGTCCTGGGGACCCGAGATGAACGAGACAGATGCATCCCTGCCCCCTTGGGGCCTACATTCTAGTTGGGGAGGGGAGGGCTATCCCTGTAAAAGAGAAGTTTAAGGAGTCCCAAGGGTTCTGCAGGGAACAGAACAAGATGGAATGGAGGGACCGGCAGGAGGCACATCCAGCAGAGAGGTGACTGGGAGCAACCTCAGAGCTGGACCTGAGATGAGATGGACCCAGCTGGGAGGAGAGGGTCAGACAAGGCTATGTGCATACGTCAGGATGCCTTCAGCTGAAAGTAACAGAAAACCCAAATGCAAGGTGGCTTAAGTGGTAAGAAAATTCCTGACCTCCCTGGGCTGGGAGTTCTCAAGTAGAAGGGATACTTAAGTTGGGGGGGACAAAGCGGTGTTCAACTGTGTCATTAGGGCCCAGTGACTTTCATGTGTCACTGCTCTGTCAGTCCTTAAAGGCAGAGCTGACATGTTTAAGTCATGCCAGGATGGAATACATGCATGGCATAGAGTGAAAACATCTGAAGTTTGAATTTCTTTTGGGCCACTCAGCTGTGATGGGAACTTGAACAAGACCCCTGTCCTCTCTGAGCCAGTGTCCTCTTCTTGCGTCTCCCGGGTGCCATGAGGATCCTCAGGGGCAATGTGCAGGAGCCTTCTAGCCCAACACTCGGTGCCCAACGGTGCCCTCCTTTCTCTCTTGCCACTGGGGAACGACTCGAACATAGTTCCCAAGGGATAGAAAGAGCCTTTGGTTTCAAACCCCTTCCAAACCCATTGGCCCTAAGGAAACCCCATCTTGCATTTTGCCTTTGAGTCAACAGTCCCTAGAAGTGGACCCGCTCCGGAGGGTAGCTGAATCAGCTCGGTGCCACCCACCATGCGGCCCAACACGCTCACTATTGCAGTCACAATCACTAAGTGCTCCCATCCAAACCTCTTGAGGCTACAAGGTACCAAATGTTTTGAATTAATTGGCTTCTATTTTCCTTCCTGTGCATGTGCCTCGGTGCCTCGGTCCCTTTTTAGGGCAAGATTGACTAGAGGAATCCTTCCTGAATTCTGGCAGCCCTGATTCAACTAGGAGTTAATTATCTCTAATATGCTGTACAATTCCCTCTGTACCTTTTATGACATGGAGTGGAGGCATAATTTATCCAAGTCTATCATTTGAGGCTTTTTTATTTTTTGCTAAAGGAAAATTATTGTGTGTGCCTTATAAAAGGATCCATTCCATCTGTCATTGTATATTCGCGAGATGTTTATTGAGGACACGCCTCTGTGCCAAGCATTGCACTGGGTCCCTTATAATTCAGGTTAATTTCTCATAAGTCTATCAGGTCAGTAGTCTTCATTAGGCAGAGAAAACAAAACAAAACAATGCAAAACAACAACAACAACAACAAAGTTTAGACTGAAGAGAAGATTGGGGAAAAAAAACAGAATGAAGAGAACGTTGAGAACATTGACATCTTTCATCCTCACCCCTACTTGCTCGGATGCATGTCTACCAGGGGATGTGGACCTCCATGCAGAGCAGTTCCCCAAAGACTTCAATAACACGGTTTCCTTCTCTGCCCCCTTGGCCCAAGAGTGAGTCCCAGCCTCCCCCTGTTGCCTCACCATCCCTGGTTTGTCCCCTAACTTTCTCGGCACCACTGTGTATGGTCCTTCCCTGCAGAGCACTTCATCAGAACCACATGCAGTGAGTGGTCTTTCCTCCAAGGACCCCCATTGACCCACCTGTGCAAGAGCGTGCAGTTGACAACAAAATGGCGGCTCTGAGACTCCACATGCTCCCTGTCCACTGTCTGTCATGCTGTCCTCCTGCCCCTGTTATCCTGAGAACTCGTTTGTTTGTTTGTTGAGGAAAGGAAAAAGAGAGCTTCTTTATATTTTTGCATGTCTCTGCATCTTTTATAGGAAATTTAGAAGGAAGCAGACATTTTTTAGAATCCAGTGAGAGTGGGTGCATTTCACTTCCAAAATTCTATTCCAGTTGACCCCGTTGAAATCAATCACCTGGATCCTTTCGAGACTTTTGTTCTACTGAAGATTCAAAGATGGCTGCGGGGAGCTATGTCAATTAAGTTTCCTAGGGCTGCCATACATAATATACACCCTGGGGCTTAAAACAACAGATATTTGTTCTCTCCCAGTTCTGGAGGCCAGGAGTCTGAAGCCACAGTGTCAGCAAGGCCGTGTTCCCTCTGAGACTCTGGGTAGAATCCTTCTTTGCCTCTTCCCAGCTTAGGGTGCTGACGGGAATCTCTGCCCTTTCTTGGCTTGCTGCTGCCTCTCTCCAGCTCTGCCTCTGTCCTCACCTGACATTCACCCTGTGTGTCTGTGTGTCTCCTCTTCCTGTAAGGTGCCATGTTCTCCACATCCTAGTGGATTAAGGGCCTACCCCACTCCAGTTTGATGTCAACTAATTACACTGTCAACAGCCCTGTTTCCAAATAAGGTCTCTTTCCAAGGTACCAGGGGTCAGGACTTCAATGTGTCTTTTTGAGGAATGCAATTTAACAATAGCAGAGCTATCACTGAAGTCTGACTTTTTCTTTAAGAAAAGAAAAAGATCAAGAGCTATAGTAAACATTGAAGGGCAACCCTTCCTTCCTTCCTTCCTTCTTTCCTTCCTTCCTTCCTCTTCTTTTCTTTCTTTCTTTCTTTCCTTCCTTTTCTTCCTTTCTTTCTTCTTTCTTTCTTTCTTTCTTTCTTTCTTTCTTTCTTTCTTTCTTGAATATAGGCAATGTTTCCACACATCAGCTAACATCAGTTCATGCTCCTATTTGGACCCACAAGGATGGCAGTGGGGGGACTTAGAGAAGTACATGGTGGGACAAATCATCATTCTCCTAGACATTACAGCATCTACATGTGCGTTCAAGGTGTACGTATGTGTGCAGTGACTAGGGGATGTGGTAGACTTAAAAAAATCCCCTTCTTTTTGTCTTTCAGTGTAATACTTACTGATCTGTGCCAGTTGGTGCAATATGCAAGAGCAAGACTGCCAGGGTGGAGGGACAAGAGAAGGTTGGGGCAAGTGGGGAAGGGTCTGGACAAAGAGAGGCTTTGGAGAGGCATTTGACAAACTGCAAGAGTCAGCACTTCTCTCTCCCTCTCTTCCTCTCCCCTTGTTTCCTTCTTTCCTTGTTTCTTTCCTTCCTTTCTTCCTTCCTTCCTTCCTTCCTTCCTTCTGTCTCTTCCTCTTTCAGGCTTCCTCCCTCCTCTTTGGCTCCTAATATGCCCCATATCATGATCTTGCTTTAAAAAGAAGCATAGACATTAGATTGCCTGGAAATCGCAAATCAAATGATTAAGCCAAGCGGAAGCAGGGGCAGCCGATGTGGGCGTAGCAAAGACAGGACATTGTCTGAGCCGTCTCCAGTCTGAGAAAGCTTCTAATGAACAAATCCAAAAGTATTCCAAGGGTACAGAGTCTAGAAGGAAACTGAGTCAGGTTGGAACGAGAAGAAAGACCCTGAGAGTTTAACCCTCTTCTTTTCAGGACTTCCTTTTATAGGAAAAATGGAATTGACACTTCTTTAAGCTATGAATTATATTAATGACCAATTATGTGCTCATCGAAGAAATTGTGATGGGGAAGACATTGTTTCAACAATGTTTGAATTTCTCATGTTTGAATTAATTTACTACAAAAAGAATGACCAATTAAACCTGGAAACACCTTATGAGCTGAGTGTTGTTACTCTCGTTGGTAGGTAGAGTTATCTTCATTTTACTGATGAACAAACTGAGTTCCAAAAAGAATGAGTGACTTCTGTAAGGTCATAGGACAGACAAGGTCAGACCACAGGTCTGGCTGGCTCTCTTCAGTACATGGGGCTGCCTTCTCCCTTATTCCAAGAAGACTATTGATCTATTTTATGGTCAGCGATTCTCGCATAAATGAATAAATAAGTGATTTAACCAATTGGTCAATCAATCAATCCCCAATAAGTATTTATTAAGCACCTATTATGTATCCTATTCTGTTGCAGATGATTTAAGAGGATATGCAGGTAAGGGATGGTGTACGCAAAGATGGCTGCTAACGTTTGCCACTTCTCCCAGGAAGAGCGGAGTCTATTTAGAATCTGGACTGGCTTGTGGCTTGCTTTGATCCAGAGAATTCAGCAGGAGTGAGTTGTGTGACTCCGGAGGCTGGGCCTTAGGACATCTGCGATTTCTGCTTTCACACCTGTGGAACACAGAGATGGAGAACCCTGGAGACAGAGGTCACATATTAGCTCCCTCTTTCCTTAGTGGGAAATAGTATTGAGCAGTTGCTGGGCTCAAACCCACTGCCCTCTGGTTTCTACTCTCAGAACATCTGAAGCCTGGGTGATCATTCCAATAAGCACGATTGGTCACACCTCTACTTAAGACCCTTCGTGGCATCCCCGTTCATCTAGGAGAAACCCATGGAGCTCATGACTTGCTCCTTACTCCTCCAGCTTCGCCCCTCCCCTCTCTCCATAACATTTCCCGTTGAGTTCCAGGAACATACAGGTACTGCCATGCACCATGTTCTTACCTGTTTCCAGCCTTTGCTCCCATCCCTCCTTTGGTCTGGTCACCCTGCTCCTCTTCTTCGCTTGGCCAATTATGCCAAGGTTCAATTGTCACTTCCTCCAGAAGCTTTCCCATCTCAGGGTAGGTGCTGATCCTTCCATATCTGAGAACACCTCCTGTTTACTCTTGGAGCCGCCCTGATCAGATTCCATTGTAATGGCCTGTTTGTGTGTCTGGCTCTCCCACTGGACAGACAGAGAATTCCCTGAGCATTTGTGTCCTCAGAGCTGGCACAGAGCTGAGCTAGGGCTTTTCCCACGCATTACCTCATTTCTTAGCTACACTATGATCATCAGCATTTTTATTATTGGCGAGACTTCTCCTTTTGTAACAGAGTGCTCCTGGGGTGACATTGTCCAAAAAAAATCCGTAAATGTACTTAAGAAAAAGCAAACAAATAGTATTTCAGAATTGAAAAACAAAATAAAGAAATAGGCCCCAAGTTTATATACAACTTCCTCCGGTAGTGGTTTAAGTGAGAGGACAATTAGTCCCCAGGTAGTGTTTGCAACTGAAACAAGTCCCAGAGGACATATAGGGACCCTGAGGAGTAGGACATCACACAGGAACATGGGGGAGTTTCAGCGGAAACTGGTTTCTGGGAGGTAAAGCGGCTCAGCTTCAATCCCTACCACCTTGATTTCAGACCCACTTGCCCAAACTGCTCGCAGTCTGGGGGGCCACTCCCATGGCATCCACCCAGGGGTGGGGGTGCCCCGTGCCTCCGTCCTGGGGCAGTGTCTCGGCCTGCAAAGCCAGGACTGCAGAGAAGTCCTACAGCGTCCCAGGGCTGGCAGTCCCATGGGAGAACTCATATTTCCCTCCAAAATCTCCCACCATCCCATCCCTGCCCTGCCCCCAAGGTCTTTTGGCTGCAGATTTGGGGGGTTGGGGTGAAGAATAGATGCTGTTGGATCCCACCATCAGCATTGCAAGCATTGGTCCCTGGGGTGGGGACAGGCCTGGGTGGGGGAGCGTGCAATATGCCAACTGGAACAAGTCCAGTGATACAAACAGGTGAACTGGGGCAGGGGTAAAGTGGTAGAGAATGGCAGGGAATGAGAAAAATTAGACCACTCAGCTCCTACCGATGCTCGCCACGAGGGGATGTTGAGTCTGTGGCAAAAGCGTCTCCTATTTCTTCAGAGGCACCTAGAAGTTGAAATTTTAACATGAAGTTTCCCAATGTTAAATATTGAACATGAATTTGTAAAACTTAAAAAACCTCTTACCAAGGAAAGCACAGGCCCATGGGTGTTCAGCTAGTGGCCTCTCTTCTGCTGACGTGATGTGTCCCAAATTATAATCCATATCTGAATGTTTGCCACGGCAGAAATTCACAGAATCGATCCTTTATGCCTTACCCATTCTGAGTAACTGATAAATCCATAGGTGGAATGAGGCAATGGAATGATTTGAGGAGTCCGAAGAAAGTGCGTTTGAATCTCAGTTCCACTATTTCCTAGGTATGTGCTGCTCACTGAGCTTTCCTTTTCACGTCTGTAAAATGGAGACAACTGTAACAGGTGCTGTTGGTTACCCACCCCCCACCCCCGGTTTCTTCTTGCTAATAGAGAATAATTTTGTTCAGGCACTCGAGGAGCACAGTGAACTCAAGGACATGAGCTGTGCTAGTTTAAGTCTTTGTCAGACTCTATCCCACTTTGCCTAGCATTTGCCTGGGGACAGGCATGAGACCCAGGTTTGGGCAATGAATTCAGAAGGGAAGGTAGTTCCTGAGATGTGTTTTCCTCCCTATAAAAGAGAAAGAGTTAAGGAATAAGAGCCCCCCTCTGCCATCGCCTTGTCCTTCCTGTTTGGGACACTGCAAGGCGTGTATGATGTGAGATGCTTACGGCTCTGGCAGCCATTTTATGACCATGAGGGAAAGGTCAAGAGAATCCCAGAAATGCTGCTCCACAGTCCTAGCAGTACAGAGTCTGCTTCCAGACGTTTCATTCAGAAAGAGTAAATGTCCTTATGGTTGAAGCCATTCTTTCTCAAACCTGAGTATGCATCAGAGTCACCTGGAGGGCATATTAAAACACAGATTGCTGGGGGCACGTAGGTGGCTTAGCTGGTTAAGCATCCGACTTCAGTTCAGGTCATGTTCTCACCGGCTAGTGGGTTCAAGCCCCTCATTGGACTCTGTGCTGACAGCTCAGCACAGAGCCTGGAGCCTGCTTCAGACACTGTGTATCTCCCTCTCTCTCTGCCTCTCCCCCACTTATGCTCTGTCTCTCTCTCTCTCAAAAGTAAATAAACATTAAAAAAAAACACAGATTACTGGCCCTACTCCCTGAGTTTCTGATTGAGTAGGTCTAGAGTGGGCCCAAGAATGTGCATTTCTGACAAGTTCCTGTGATACGGATGATGTAGGTGAACCACATTTTGAGAACCACTCTTTAAGCCACTGTTGGCTGCCATATCCTAGTACTTGCTGATGAAAACCCCCAGCAGATCTAATGACACTTACTTGAGAGAGGCATTTGGCCATTCATGGAGACACCATGTGTATCCAGCTGGTTGAGCTTAGTGTCTCTCCTCTTTCACTTTCCTCTCCAGGCGTTATCCTACCACTCCGACCTGACACAGGTCCTGCTTGAATGCACAGTCTGCAATATGCTGAAGATGCGTTTCTCGAAAAAACCATCCATTACGCTAACAGCAACGACAATGACATTTCCACTACATTATTTCTTTATCTTAAGTTTATGTATTTATTTTGAGAGACAAAGAAAGAGCGTGAGTGAAGGAGGGGCAGCGGGTGACAGAGAATCCCAAGCAGGCTCCATGCTGTCAGCTCAGAGCCGAAGATGGGGCGCGAACTCACCAACCATGAGATCATGACCTGAGCCTAAATAAAGAGTATGATGCTCTACCTACTGAGCCACCCAGGCGCTCTTCCACTATGGAACTTTGAATGGAAACCCTCACCTCCAGGTGTTTGACAAACCTCCATGAAAAGTGCATGACAGGACTGGCTCCTTCCTTCAGGATAAAACGTCAGTTTAAACCAAATAGAACCTGTTGAGACATAGCTCTGATTTTGCAGTGTAAGGACTTATGATCAAGAATTTCCCTGTACAGGTTTTTTCAGAAGCCTCCCATGTGGTGACCTTGGACCCCTCTCATTTACTAGACTCCCATGTTGTCTGCTCCGAAACCAGTACAAACTATTGATCATTATCTCCCAGCAGAGACAGCCTCCTCAGAGAGCCCTTCCCTGGGGAAGGGGATCTGTCCCCCTGGGATCATGCTCTTTCTCCTCGTTTTCCCTCACAGACGTCTCCATTCCTACTTCCCACGTGCCCTTTTCTTATTCTCCAAACCCCCACATTTGCCTTTTTCACACTGCACTGGCCTTTTCTGCCCAATAGGAAAAGCTTCAGGGAAGGCAGTGTGAATCAATAGGAACAGTCTAGAAAAAGCCACCCCTGCCCTGCTCCTGGTCCAGCTCGGATCCTCTCTGGGTGGAGTCAGCAGGTCAAGGAGCCTTCTGTAGAAGCCAGTCAGTCTTTAAAACGTGAATGTCCCTATCTAGCACCTGGGGATCTTGCTAAAATGCTGATTCTGTCTGGGTGGGGGGGAGGAAGTGGTGACATTCTGCAGGTGCTATAGATGCTGCTCGTCCACAGACCACACTTGCAGTAGCAGCATTCTACCTCTTGACTGCCAACTAAGGCAGCCACCAGTTGGTAATTGGCTGCTGAGCTCCTGAAATGTGGCTAGCCCCAGCTGAGATGTGCCGGCAAAGCAGAAGAGTACAGCAATGTCAGATTTCTCATAAATACCTTTTTATAATTGACTGACTGGAAAACTTAAATTCTGCATGTGGTGAGCATTTGGGACTCATGGCGTATTTCTACTAGGGAACACCATTCTAGATCCTGCTCCGTACCTACGTGCTGGGGACCAGAGATGTCGTGCTCAAATGGTGAAGTGCCCATTTCTGGAAATTGCCTAGACTCCTTCCTTCCCCAGGTCTGTCTTCCCCAAGGCTGAGCAAGCTGCCCTTAGGCAAACCCTGCAGCCCAGTGCAGGCCCAAGCGTGCCTGTTGGTGGAGAGACAGAGCGGATGATGGGGTTGGGACCTGAGGCTGGAGTCCCCTCAGGCGTTCGCCTGTACGAGGCCCATCTCGGTACAGGACAGAGAACAAGGTTGGGGTTAGGGGCGAGCTGGAACGAGCCTTCCTATGTCACCAGGTTGAGTCACAAATTCTAGAAGCATCCGCGATCCCTAATTCCATCTTTGCCTTCCAGACTGTTAGGCACATATATTTGTCAAGGTACGTGGATAGAGCATATTTTATTTAACGGTTTGTTAGCTTGATTTATAACTTTTAATATTTAGACATATAATATGTGGGCCTCTATTCATGCCCTTGCCCTGGGCAAGTAAGATAATTACCACACAGCTTTGTAAGGACTGTGATATGGGATGTACGCAGTGCCAGGGGAGCCCAGAGGAGGGACATGCTTTGGCTGGGACACAGTGCTCTTTGAGTAATATTATAATCCAGAGGAAAATGTCATTGCGGAGGGACCATTAGCTTAGTGGGGAGAAGTTAAAGCCATTTATTTTTTCCATGGCAGAAAGGCGGGAGGAATATTCCGGGCATCTAGCTGTTGGGTCAGGGGCTCTGGTGAGCAACACGGCCAACCAGCTTTGCCTGTCTCCACTGGCTCGAATTTGCAACCACTGAGCATCTGGTTGAGACGCTCTCCGTCTGCTTCCTTAAGGTAAACAGAAGGTTAAGTACTATGAGGGCCTAGGCTGGGCCCTACTTCTTTTAAGATCCCCTACAACAGCATCACACATAAGACACAGGAAAGCTCGGGGGCGCCTGGGTGGCTCAGTCGGTTAAGCGTCTGACTTTGGCTCAGGTCATGATCTCGAGGATTGTGAGTTCGAGCTCCGTGGCGGGCTCTGTGCTGACGCTGACAGCTCAGAGCCCGGAGCCTCCTTCGGATTCTGTGTATGTGTCTCTCTCTCTCTGCCCCTCCCCCACTTGTGTGTTCTCTCTCTCTCTCTCTCTCTCTCTCTCTGTGTCTCTCTCTCTGTCTCAAAAATCAATAAACAAGCATTTTAAAAAAAGGCACGGGAATGCTTGGATTTGAATGCCAAGTGATTCTCCCTGGGTCCAAGTTTCCCCATCGGTATAATAGTGCACAAAGAGGGTTCATAGGAAGATGAATTGAGATACTATTTATAAAGAACCTAACACCGTGCCCGGCTCAGCCTACAAACGCCAGTTCTTACTAACGCCATTTACAGGTGGGACATCCAAGTGCAGAGGGGTGAGGTAATCTTGCGTAAGGACAACACCTAGTTTAGTGACAGAGCTGAGGTTCAAACCCAGCTTTCCTTCATTCCAAAGCCTGTGCTCTTTCCTGCTATCACGTGCCTCTCACATGTGAGTCTTTCTCAACCACAGAGATAAATTTGTCTCCTCTTTCATGTGGGGTGCGTTCACCGCGCTGGAGAGAGAAGGCTAAAAATACCACCGGGTGTAAATCTGATCCAGTAAGAAGGGGTGAGCTGTGGTTGGGTCGGGTACGGAAGGAAAGCCCCCTCTCCCTGCTCCTCTGCGAGTTTGCAAAGGACTTTGGTCTGAAAACGCACCCGAGCCTGTGAGGAGCTTCTGAAACCAGTGCTGCGATGACAGAGCGGGAGGCCTGGCCATGGCCTTGCGTCCTCTTCCATCTCTTCTCCTGTCGCCTCTCTCAGGAGCTCTCCCTGTGCTGCGGTGCTGCTGAGAATGTTCCTTCTCCAGCCAAGCCAGTGCCCTCTTCAGGACCTCCGGCGCATGCCCAGGGTCAGATCTTCCCCGGCTGCTGCTCAAATGTCCCCATCAAAGCGGCCCTCACACACCACCCTACCTGAAGCAGCCTCCGCCACCTCCCCACACGGGCCCACTCACTCTCTAGCCCCATGCCCCTTTGTGGTCTGCACAGCGCTTAGCGCAAGCTGCCCATCTCTGTGCTAATCTGCCCTTCTAGCACGTGAGCCCAAAGATAGCAGGCACGGCGTCATTTTCGCCCACTGCTGTCTCTGGAGCCTGCTGCAATATGTCTGATGCCTCTTCGTCTGCAGAAATATTTTTTGAATAAATAGATGTATGCGTGTAGGAATGAAAGAACAGAGGAATGAAACCTCAGTTCCGGTCCCCTCTCTGTGGCTTGCTTGCTGTGTGAGCTTAGGACAGTGTCTTTGCCTCTCTGGCCCTCATTCTTCTCCATGACAAGATGAGGGGATCGCACTACATTAGGACGTTTTAAGGTTTACTTTGGGGGTTGCACGGAAAGGTTTAAGAAGGAGAGTCATGTGGTCATATTGCATTAAAAACAGAAAGGAAACTTTTCTGGGATCCAGTAGAAAGTGAATTAAAGGTGCCCATTCTGGAGTCCAGGCAGTAGCCAGAGGGTTGGGACAAATGTACAGGCCAGAAAGAAATGAGTCACCCCGGGTTATCAGAAGATAGCAGATAAAACTCACCAACTGTCTTGGGTACCACACTCACCAGGAACCCAAGCCCACTACACAGTTTTTTATGCTGTGGTGAAAGATTCTGTCTGTCTCTGTCCCTGTCCCTCTCTCTGTGACATACACACTTACGTACACACACACGCACCTTCCCCTTCCCCCTCAACCTGCTTCATTATCATCTGGATTTGTCAGATTATGTGATTCAGCAGATAAGAGAATATGTAATATTTTGATAAATCATCAACCCAATGACTATAAATAATTGACCCCTTTCTATAGAGGCATCTTATAATGAGACATTAAATATTAAGTATGGACAATAATATAAGACATTATAATAATACAGTAAAGAGTTGCAAACTATGCATAGAGACCAAGTGAAGATAAGGAGAAGGCAGATTTAATAGATCAAAACCGGGAAGGCAGTGATAAGATAAACAAGCAAACAGGGAATTCTAGGCTTTTATCAAAGTTGAGCCACGAATCTGGCTTTGAGCTTCCTAGTGGCCAGAACAAAAAGGAAACATGACCAGCGACTTTATTTACATTATGTAAGGAATAAGTATATTAATATCTCGGGAGAAACAATTTCCTTGACACCTAACTTGGAGACACATGGGTTTTTATAAAGGGACAACTAAGGGATGTCTTGTGCATTTTCCAATTAAAAATATAAAAATTAGTGTATTAGAAATCATTGTATGAGAGAAATTTCTTTTAAGTAAGCTCCACGCCCAGTGTGGGGTTTGAACTCACAACCCTGAGATCAAAAGTCAGGTGCTCTTCCAACGGAGGCAGCCAGGCGCCCTGAGAGAAATGTATTTTGATTAAGAAAAGGAGACATAAGGAGGAAAAGTATGGAGCTGCTTATGCATCAGCAACACATGTTTGGACTTGGGTTTATAAATTAATTAATCAAATAATCATAAGTTTAAAAGTCAACTCTTCCTCTCAGTAGAAACATGAACAAAAAGAGCTACAGTTTAGTGAGTCTTTATTATATGCCAGGAACTATGCTAAGCAGGTGACCTAAATGACCTCTGTCATCTTCCAGACCTGAGAGGTAAGATTATCAGTCTATCTACTGATGGGTTTAGCTAGTTTCTGTACCTCACTGGAGATCGGAGAGCTCTTACCACTGGTCCTTCTGACCCCAGATTCCTGCTCTGAAGCATGAGACTCTTCCTGTCTTGGGGGGAGTCTGTTAAATGCATTGAGGGTGTGAGTAATGGTCACAAAGTCAATCTTATTTCATATCAAACCAAAAAGGAAGAATCTTTCAGGAGATTCCATCCCAGGATGAATGTACAAAAATGTCCACATCAGTTTCAGAAGGAGAAAGTGATCAATCCACCAAGAGGTACCAAGATCCACCAAACTGTTATAACATGATGGTATTTCATCCAGAAAAAAATAAGATGCCCACTATGATCAGGCAGAAAATAGGTCGCCCTCACATTGCTGGTATGAGGGAGAGCAGGGCAAGCCCCGGGGCAGCCAGGCTGTGTTGCAGGACCCTACTCTCCTTAACTGGAGAAGACAAGGAGAGCATATTACACCATCATGATGTCATCACTAGAAGACAGAGTCTTAAAATTAAAATTCTGTTGTTTGGAGAAAATATCCACAGAGTGCTCCGTGTCCACACTTACGCTCAAGTGCAAACGTGCGTTCTGTGGTCAGGAAGAACTGAGTTCCATTATTTGGCTGGGCCCTCACTGGGTTCCTTTGGCAATTGTCTCACCCTCTCTAATGATAATAGCTCTGGCCCCACAAGATTATAGTGAGGGTGAAACAGCGAGATGCTGCTGGGTAAGGGTTTTGTTCCATGTCTGGTACACAGCAAGGGCTTCATAGATGAGAGTTTAAATTACTCACTAGCTTGGATTACAGCCCATCCCTGAACCAGTCACGAGGGGCGGGGGGACGTTGTACTCCACTTGGCCGGACCTGGGTCAGAGTTCTGTTCCGAGAGTTGATACCGACTGCTATGTGGGCCAGGGGTTGTGGGAAGGCAAGGGCAAAAGCAGGGGAAGCAGTGATTCGGAGACCATTGCAGCTATCTGAGCAAGAGATGATGGTGGTTGACCAAGGATGGTGACTGTACCACTAGAGCTGAAGTTTAGGCATTGTGCTTCTGGAAAGCTGTGAGCCAGGGGTATGGAAGGCTCTCCACGCTACTAGGAGTTCTGCTGCTTCTTATCCATGTGGATAGGGACAGAGAACCCCAGAGGAGCAAAGGTGAAGTAGCCACGGGTTCATGTAGAAACCAAATAACAGGCTATCCTTCCCACACCAGATCATGGAACCAAATAACACCCTTCATGGATCTTGGATTTCTAAGAAAATGCATGCCATGGAGGAAGGGTGTACAGGTAAGCCAGAAGCAGACTCAAAAGCCCACTGCCAGTCATGCTAACCACAGCCCTTTCTGCATGGGGTATTGGTACTGTCTTCCCCAAGCCTCTACTGCTCCTCCTTGATTACAGGCAGGTCCTTGGGTTTCAAAACAGGAAGTTGCCTGACTTGGGTTGCTGTTCTTCTCGGCAGCTTCCTTTCCCGGCAGCCCCTCCTTGAGACAAATAGAGGCAGCCATTCTGCAAAAAGTGAGACACACCCTTTATGGAGTGCTGGGGCCGGAGGCAGAATGTGCCATGGCACTATGAGGGGGCCCTGGAAGGGACACCATGAGCTTCAGCATGGCCCATCACCTCTGCACAAGGCACTCTGGGATTGCTAAAGCAAGCATCGCGCAAGAAGGGAAAGGACATGACAGGCATTGAGAGCCAGCCATGAACCAGGCATTGGGTTAAGACACTTTATCTAGGAGATGCCTCTCAACCATCCTGAGAGGTGGGCATTGTATCTATAATTTGACAAGCTCAGAGTTCATATGTGACACAGCAAGGACTCACATCTCTGTTGGACTCCAAAAGCCCATACTTTCTTATCCATCACCTGGTTGTTTTCACCTCTAGAGTGTCCCCGTGACTCCAGCTGAATTTTTTCCCCACAGATTTGGATGAACCAGGAAGACGGCAGTCAGAGACCATCAGCATCTATTGCCAGGAGATAAGAACATCCTTGTAGCTGTGTGTATGCATACACGTAGATGCACGTACTTTGCATATTGGAGAGGGTTATGAAAATGTGAGGGCTTATCAATGAGCAGCTCTACCATTTATCATACCAATTCCCCTCTTAAATTTGGACAGTCTAATTTCCTTGAAGTCAGGAAGCATCGCTATCAGTTTCATCCCATTCACCCAAAAGATAGTCCCCGTCAGTATCTCATACACGACAGGTGCTTGCTGTATGTTGCTTAACCGGAAATGAATTGAATTGTATGTTTTATCTGTGCCTCACAGTTCTTTGGAATTTAAGGGGAGCTGGTACTCCACAAATTTTATTGCCTTGTCAATGTTAAAGAGCTTTTCGAAGGGGAACATTTTCTTTATTTATTTTTGTATCCAACACACTTATTATGCTTTTCAGTTTGGCTTTGACAAGAGCCTGACCAACACCCAAAGGCCTCTCCAGCTTAAAATAAGGCTTGTCTTGCCAGAAACCAAAGTTCCCAGCCATTAATCAATGTCTAATCCCTACCGGGCTGAGAATAGACCACTTGCCTGTAAAGATGTTCAAGGAAACTGCTGGTGGCTTCCGGTAATAGCTAGTGTGAGTGGGAAAGACATAAATTATTAGGGGGGTGGGGTTGAGTGGACAGAAAATGAAGGACCCTCGTCAATAGTTTCATCCAAAGCAGGGTGTGATTTTTAGAATAGACTAGAATAGAATAGAATGTTAAATATGACATAAAGTATGAAATAAAAATAAAATGAATGCAATAAGGTCAATGTCACTTTCCAGTTCATCCTGAATTGGACTTCAGACAGTGATTCTTTATTTTGGTCTTTTCTATGAGGCAAGATGCGATTGCAACTGAAGTACATTGATTAGCCCAAAATAACTTTCCCTACTTTCCCTCAATTTGCTGGATGCTCAAGAATACTCTGGAGACCCTGCTTTTGTTTTGAGTTAGCCATTTGGGAGCTTGGCGCCGATCCTTGGGCAACCATTCAAACTGAGTGAACCAGAAAAATGTCAGGAACTACACAAGGACATATAGTACAGTTTAATTAGTTTAGAGAGAGGGTGGGTCCCCCCCCCTTCCTAAACATCGCTCAAGCAAATTGTTTTTTTTATGGTCTTGTTAAAATAATTTCATGGTTGCAGTTTTGTTCTCATGCTAACCGAGCAGGACCGCGTGGGTTATTAACGAGGGTAGTCAGTCTGGCGAAGGTGGGTGCATTCTCTTTGCTTTTAAAAAACATAGGGGTTTAATCACCTGGCTTGTGGAACGACATATTAAAGAGCCCAATCTTGAATGTCAGCGCAAGGCTGAAGCTCCTATTAATAATAGTCGCTAGCTAGGAAACTCGTCTGCTGACTTTAATCAGGAATTTTCCATAGTAACCGAGGCTGCCCACGGGTAGCCGGGCAGTGGGGATTTTCATTCCATCACGCACATTTTTCTGTTCATCGTGGCAAGGAGAACATTACTTACTGGAACATGTGAGCAGAGCTATGCTCTCTGGGAATGGAAACCTTGCTGTTCCTCCTGCTGAAGACAATCCCTCGAATTGATTGGAGAAGTGTTCAGTTTAAAGGAAGGCAAGACACCTCAGTTTCAAAATATTGGTCTGTTGCATTTGACCCCAAGCCCTCAAAGTGTTTCTGGTGTCACTCTGTCTTGTCATAGAAATCTTGTGGTTGTGACGGCAATCGGGGCAGACCTTCCACCGTATGTGGGAACAAGATTCTGATTGCAGTCATGTCGCTTCCCTGCTGAAGAAGATTCCATGGCTCTCCGTGGCCCATGGGATAAAATTCAGATTTTGGGGCCTAATTTTCAAGGTATTTCATAATCTAGCCATAAACAATTTCTGGCTTTATTTCCCTTTCTCCATGCTGCCTGGCTACACTGAGTGGCTCTTTGGAGCATCCTTCACAAGGCTCGTCCCATGGCCTTAGAATGCCCTTCAACCTCATGCCCATCAGGATGGCTCCTATCAAAAGACCAGAAAACTAACAAATGTCAGTGACGATGTGGAGAAGTTGGAATCCTGTGCACTGTTGGTGGAAATGGGAGAGCCGCTATGGAAAATGGTATAGCAGTTCCTCAAAAAAATTAAAAATAGAAATAGAATTACCATATGATCCAGCAATTCCACCTCGGGGTACATACCCCAAAGAATTGGAAGTGGGGTCTCAAAGAGATGTCTGTACACCATGGTTCACAGCAGCATTATTTACAATAGTGAAAACATGGAAGCACCTCAAGTGTCCAATTGGTGGATGAAAGCATAGGCAATACATAATATATATGTACCATGGTGTATTGTCCAACCTTAAAGAGAAGGACATTCTGACACCTGTTACCATAGGGATGAAATGAGGGATGAAATGGTGAGATACACCAGTCACAAAAGGACGTCCCCTATACTTACGTGAGGTACTTTGAGTAGTCAAAACCAGAGATGGAAAGAATAGTAGTCGCCAGGGCTTGGCAGGGGGCAGGGAGGAATGGAGAGTGGTTATTTAATGGATATAGTTTCAGCTTTAAAAAAAAAAAAGGAAAGAGTTCTGGAGATGGATGGTGGCGATGGTTGCACAATATTATGAATGTGTTAATACCACTTCACCATCCACTTAAAACTGGTGATGATGGTAAATTTTTTCTTCTATCTATTTATAATAACAAAGAATTGGGAAAAAAGAAGAATGTCCTTCTCCATGTCTGTTGGACAAAGTCCTCTTCATCTGTGATCGTTCGAGGCAAAGCTCAAATGGCATCTCCTCCTGGGACTTACAGACCATGCGGCAGGGGCATGGCTGCCTCTGATTAAAGCTTCTATAACAGTGTGCGTGGGTCTCTGTGTGTGGCTGTGTAATATAAAACTGCCTTTTAAGCCATTTACCTTTTGGAAGAGATGGTGGCAGTGACTGCCCCAAGTTTGCTACTCTAGGCGAAGTTCGCTGCATCAGAATCAAGTGGGAATTTACTAGGAGAAACACACATCTCAACCCCAACCCCCAGATCCACTGAATCAGAATCTGCCCTTTTACCAAAGCTTCACATAAATCATTTGTGCACTTATGCCTTAAGCCCTGGTCTAGAGGGCTTCAGCTTCATGAGGGACATCTTTAATTCCTTCGTGGGACACAGTTACGCGAAAGAGTCAGCATGAGACTCCTTATGTGTCACACACACCTGAGCGCTCTCTGAAGCCAGTGAGTATTTCTCAAGTTCTCCCAGGATAGAAAACCATTGGCTTAGCCCCGTGGTTCTATAACTTGAGTGTTGTGTCAGAATAACTCAAAGGGCTTGTTAATCCCTCTTCAGCATTCCTGAGGCAGCAGATCTGAGGTGGGGCTCAGAATTTGCATTTCTAACAAGTTTCTGTGTGATGCCAACACTGGACACTGCCTGTGGAGGGACTACACTAAGGTCTACTGGCTTCACGCAAGGGACATACTTGTCAGATGTATAAACTGAAGGAGAATTCGAAAAAGAAAATAGATCCAAGAAATGTCTAGTGTTTTGGCGATCAATTGTGTAACTTGCCATCCCCAAATGTAGGCGTTCGAAACAACGATGATGTGTTATTTCTCACAATTCTGGAGGTTGACTGGGCTCAGTTGGGTTGTTAGTTAACTCCACATGGTGGAGCTGAGCGCTGGAGGGACAACACCCAGATGGCCGCTCACCCTCAAGGCCCCTTCCCTTGCCAGGGTTCTCACCCCTCAGTAGTCTGGCTTAAGCTTCTTGGAAGCAGCTGGCCTCCAAGACGAGAACACAGGGGCTGTCAGTCTTCCTTTTAAGGCCCGGGTTTGGAAGACCCACAGTATCACTTTGCCACATTCTATTGGTATAAACCAAGTCTCAAGGACAGCTTAGATTCAAGGGGAGGGAGGCTAGATTTCATCTCTTCATAGGAGGAGCAGCAGAGAATTTGTAGCCATCATTAACCCACCATCTCTAGTTTATTACAGGGAATAAATTAAGGGACCTAATGAGAAGAAATCCCTATAACCCTGCTAATCTGGCAGTTGCTCATAGTAGCAATACGTACTACAGTCATCGATGGCTCTCCACGCTGGAACTTCATGGCTGGGAATTCAGTAGGGGATGTCAGTTTGCTCCATGTTCCTGCTTGGTCAAGGTCTCCTGGTGATCTCATGTGTATTGGACCCAGGCTTTTTACTTTTTTCATCCATATACCAAAGATGGAAGGCGCTTGGGAGAATCGGTTTGTGGGTATAAAACACTTCACAGAAAGTTCTGTAAGACTCACATACTGAGGTAGTGAAAGCTATTAATTAGTGCAACAAAATACTGATGAATCTCTTCATCCTTGATCATCAGATGATAAAAAAAAAATAAGAGAGTTTGGGGAATGAATGGCAACTTGAATGTCCGTGACACAGGACTCTACCCATGGTCCGTTCAGTTGGGAGTTGTTATTAGTAATAATATTGTTTTGGTTTTGATACTTTAATAGCAAATTTAACAGCCATACTTTCTGTAGTCTGCAGAGTCCTTTTTCAGGGACATTATCACATCTGATCCTTTATCATCATCCATCAAGTGGTGCTTAGCCTCATCCTACAGATGAGGAAACTGAGTTGCCCAAGGTCATGATAACTATATAACTGCTGGAATTCACACTCAAGACTCTTAGCCACGAGCCTTTTCCATGACTTATTTCAAAAACTTCCTTCCAGGAAAAAGCTTAATTGAACATCCTGTAGTCGACCTAACATGGTAGGAGGAAATACAATTTAATCCAGCTCTCATCAGCAGTATTGTCATGTGAGAGCTTCTTAGAAATGCTGAATCTTAGGTCCTAATCCAGATCTGCATTTTAACCACGTCTCCAAGTGATTCTCCAAAAAGTTTGAGATGCACAGATTTAGGACCCCATTTTGAAGCCAGACCAGCTGGTGTCAAATCCTTCCTAGTGTCCTCTAGTTGCCCGATGTGGGCAAGTAGTTCTCTAAGCTGCAGTGTGTTTATCTGCAAAATAGCGATTAAGAAAAAAAAATCTGCCCTCCCAAGGTTATTGTAAACACTCTACAAGTTAATTCAAAAAAAAGTGCTTTGCAGATGGTCTGGCTTATAGTAAGTGCTCAATAAATGTGAGCCACTATTATTATTGTTAAAACTAATAACCTTCCTGATCAGTCAGCCAGATGGTCCGAAATTCCCTGCTGCGAAAAAGCAAAATTCTCCCTACATACTAACTGCAGAAGAAAGAAGAGACAGGCTCTTGCCCTTGAGATGCTCTCAGAACAATGAGAAAGGGAGGACAGATGCACAGAAAAACAGACAAGTGAAGTTCCCCCACAGAATGATCCCCATGGAGCCCGCACTCTCGCAGGCAAGATGGGCTGTTTGATGAGGTGCCACAGGGGAAGAGGAATGGTTCCGGAGCTTGTTAACTAACTGATGAGTCAGGGGTGACAGCGACTGAAGCGTGAAGGTGGGAATACACAGACCAGGCTCAGCATGGCAGGGCCGCTGGGGGACACTTCCCCTCCCCCACCCGTGAGAGTGCAGAGCTGGTGGAAGGGGGCAAGTCCTGAGGGGCAGGGAGGGGGTAATGTGGGGTCAGATCTGGTCTTCCCTTGGGCAACAGGGGACACTGGGCCTGAGGGGCTGACTAAGCCAAGATCTAGAGTGCAATGCTGGGCTCCAAGCCCTGGAGCAAGAAAATTGATTCCAAATCCAGAGCCAGTGATGGCGGAATGGATGCCAGCAGCTAGGAGGACCCTGGCGAAGGCTCGAGCAGGGTCAAAGTAAGGGTCAGGGTCTAAGGAGCTGCCTGGAAGCATGATACTAATAACAGTGGCAACTGATAAAATCATAACATAACAATAATAACATTGACCAAGTGCTTGGCACAATTCAGGGTTTCCTAGTATTAATTCACTTCATCCTCACAAGTGTATGAAATCAATCCTTTCTTACTATAGAACTGAGACATGGAGATGGTAAGTTATTTGTCCACAGTCATGCTAATAAGTGGCAAAGCCAGGCCATTTGGGTCTCAGAACTGGCCTTCTTGGAGCGCCTGGGTGGCTCAGTCGGTTAAGCGACTTTGGCGCAGGTCATGATCTCGTGGCTCGCAGGTTCGAGCCCTACGTCAGGCTCTGTGCTGACAGCTCAGAGCCTGGAGCCTGCTTCAGATTCTGTGTCTCCCTCTCTCTGTCTCTCCCCTGCTTGCACTCTCTCTCTCAAAAATAAATAAACATTACAAAAAAAAATTTTTAAGGAAAAAAAAAAAAGAACCAGTCTTATTAACTCTTAAACTAGATTGAATATCAGCTGGTCTTTGGTGCCGGTTTTTTGGGGACCGGAGGGAGGGACTCAATGTGTGAGTTGGGTCCACCTGGCTCAAGGAGCCTGGGGGAGGATAAATGGGGATGACCTGTGATACTATCTTTTGAAGAGGTGGCTACCCCAGAGATGAGGACACCCTTAATTTCTCTTTAAGTTTCAGTTTACACAGGGCAGATAGTGAGAAGTGCCCACTCTGGGTCACACACAAAGCCAGGCACTGAGAGATACAGATGGGTCAGGCACTATCCTAGCCCCAAGGAGCTCACCATCTTATAGATGCTGTCAGAGCAATGTCAGAGAGATGCAAACCACGGAGAGTCAGGAGAGGATGCTGTGGCTGTAATTTTCTTCTCGGCCAATGAAACCAAGATGGTGGAAAGATTGGTACTATTCTTCTTGTTTCTAGTTCCAGCCATGTCTTGATCTTTGTGAGTCTTTTCCCCAAGCCAATTTGGTCCTAAGTTGCTTCACCTTCTTACCTTCTGTGATTTTGTCCCCCATCTCCTCAATCTCCTTATTTATGAAAGTCACAGATCTCCTCTTCAAATTAGGAAGAAGCTTTGGCAAAATCTCAACTCATCCAGCATGCAGTTAGAAATAACCCGCGGCCCAAAATAAGCCAGGAGCACATTGAAGAGGCAAAATGCCCTACACAGCAATGGGAAGAGGCTTGGTCCACGACTTGGAACCTCTTTGTGCAAATTCCAGCTCTGACCTATTAGCAGTGGGATCCTGGGCAGTGACTTACCCTCTGTAAGCCTGAATTTTCTTTCCCCACACAAAGCCTTCCCTATGCAAAACCATACTGCCTTTAGGGACCCGGCCTAATCTAGGCCCTGCTAACCTCTCCTGCCTCATTTCTCACAATTCTCCTTGGGCTTCAAATAACAGGTGAACATTCCCTTAAATCCCAAAAACAGATATTATTTTCTTGTCAAGAAGTCTGGGGTCCCCTGCCTCCAGCATTGCTTTTGCAGTACATCAGGGTCAAGACATTGGTTTTATGTCTCCCCAGTTCTCTTGTCCTTCCTCTTATTGTCACAAGATGGCTGCCACAGCTCCAGGCACTATGCTCACAGGTAACAGTGAGGAGATCTCGTCATCGGCTTCTTTGTTTTAAGCTACCCCAGAAAACTTCTCTTGACATTGTTTTGGATGAAACAGTGTCACATGGCCATCTTTAGCAAGGTAAAGTCTGGTAAAGCATGTAACTTGCTTCTTTCTGGGTGGCAGAGCTGGTGAGGGAGAAGTGAATTGCAATGTCTATTGAGTGGCCAAGCATCATTATCTGCTCTCTTCCTAATCAAAGTTTTGTCTGTCTAACACACGAATCCACTCAATGTTTCCCCAAAAGAGCATATCATTTCAGCTTCTGTGTCATTGCATATGCTGGTTCCCTTTGGCTGGAATGCCTTTCCTTCCTTTCTCCATCTGGTGAACCCCCACTTATCTTCCAAGGTTCAGCTGTGACGTCTTCCTATAATATCATTTCCACTCGAAAGTCTGAGTGAGACAGATCTTCCCTCCAGGAGCCAAAAGCTTCTCTGATTTATTTCTATATCCTAGAGTCTAGCATATTACCAAACAGAAAACAGGTGCCCATGAAATGCTCACTGAACAAATAAATGAAGATAATAGTCACTACCTCATAGTCATGGTGAGCTTGAAAATGAGATCATTAATGAAAAAAATAGGATATATTTTTATTAATAATGATTGACATCATGATATTAGTAATTTCGGCTAGCATTCATTGAAGCCTGACTATATGGCAGTCACTATTCTAACAATCTAATTCCTCTAATTCATCTAACACACCTAATTCATCTAATTTTAACAAAAACACTGTGAAGTGGGTCAGAGACCATAAACTGGGTATTGTTCAAGTAACAAACAATGTTCAAATCTCAGTGGTTTAAACACCAAAGATTGATGTCTCGCGCAAACATTGTTTGTGAGTGGAGAGGATCTCTTACCATTTTAATCTTTCAAGAAACCAACTGACCATCCCGTAGTTGCAACAGCCATGGCACATGGCCTCCTTGGACAATGTGGCAGAGAAAGGGAGCATGGGAAGCCCATACCAGCTCTAAACGCTTCTGTCTAGAAAGGACGCACACCACTTTCACTTACATTTAGTTTGTGAGGGCAAGTCCCATGGTCATGCCCAAGTTTAAGGGAGTGGGTGTAGCTGAAGGAGTCAGTGAGGGCTAGTAGCATCTACTCCATAGATACTACTATTCCCTTTAATTAACAGATGAAGAAACTGAAGCAGGGAATGGAGATAAAGTAATGCGCCCAAGATCACACAGCTGGTGCGTGGTTGATCCAGGATTCAAACTTGGCTTTTGTGAATTAGAGCAGAGGTCAGCAAACCCTTTCTGTCAAGGGTCAGATAGGGAATATCATAGGCTTTGCTGCCCATCCCGTCTCTGATGCAACTACTCGATTGTGGTGTTGGAGTGCGGAAGCAGCCACAGACAAGGTAAATGAATGGGCACAGAGGCATTCCAATCACACTTTATTTGCAAAAGTATGAGGTGGGTCCCATTGGCTGGCAGGCCATCATTTGCTGACCCCTTTGTGAGAATCCTTGCCCGTGACCCCAAGGTTACCCTGAGCTCTGAAGAGTGTAAAATGATGAACAAATGGGAGTTATTATAACCATTTTCTATCAAATATCTGCTACATTACCTCCCTCGCCAGCCAGACTCAAATGACTTCACAGACTTTAATGGGTCACTGAGCCTTCATCCAGCCAAAGTTAAGGGGAACCAGCTTCTCTTTGGGGCCTGGCTAATTATTACTCTACAAGTTTAAAGGAAATGACAGACAGGTAATTTTCTTACTAAAAATGAGAACAGGAACCATACCAAGGACCAAGCAAGCCAGTATTAAACCCCCATTAGCTCTGTGGGGTCATTTCTAAATGGCACGTTCACTGATGGGACAATTATTTTGCTGGCCTGTGCTAACCAGCAATTGAAATCAATGGGAGGCTCTGGGCACCAAAGCAGGTTTTTTTCTGGGCCACCTAACCCAGACCTTGTTTTTCCAGCTGACACTCTGCCTATGTCAGCTAATTCCTGCTTTGGAAAATGCATTCCAGGGCTAATAAAGACTTTAAAGTCACACCATTTTCTCACCATGTTATTAAAACCCAAATGGCTTTGCTTATTCCCAATAGGACCGGGAGATTTCCCGGCTAGCTCAGAAACGGCCCGAAAGTCACAGAATCTGGGTTTCCGATGGGAAGACGAGGCCTGGCGTTTATTTGTGGATTAATTGTGTCTACGTAGTTTGATAACAAGGCAGTGCGTTGGGCGCAATAAAAGATCATGGCACCCAGTCTTACTGAACCGCGGGTGTCTTTGACAGTCCAGAAGACAGCATTCACCTGCACCACCCGCTTACCGCTGGCGGGAACCAAGTCCCTTTGCTCCCTGAGCCTCAGTGTCCACTTTCGTGAAATGGCGATGATGAGACCAGCTTCACAAGTGCTGTCGGGCGGGTGGCAGTGTGGTGTAAGTGCCCGGAAGGCCCTCCCCGAATGGCAACTAGCATAGAAGCAGGAAGGCTTTGGGTCTGGCCAAGCCAGAAATAGCTGAGAACTGGCTCCGGGAAACTGGCAGAATCAAACCCAAGCTGGGCTCCCTAGCGCTAATTGGAAATAAATCAGGAGAAACAATAACCAGCCAGAACAATTAGAAGAATGAGCTAATGGAAGCTGTCCACCCCGAGGTTTTGCTTCTTCTGGAATGGCAACCAGTCCTCCCCCAGGCCAGTCCGCAGCTGCCTTGAGGGAGGAAGTCTGCGTGGGGCAGAGAGAGAGAGAGAGAGAGAGAGAGAGAGAGAGCCTCATTTCAGCATGTCTATCTTTATCTACACCATCAGTTCTCACGAATGCTGTGCTGAGCTCACCAGAGAGGGCAGCTGGGGCCATCCACGGAGGCCTGGGGAGACTTGCAGATGTCCCCAGCAGGACAAGGCACCGAGGAGGTGCAGGGAAGGGCCAGACGTTTTTTCGTGGCGGAGTTCTGCAGGCAGGGGGGCAGACTGGGAGTTTTAGAAGCATGGGTGGGCTCCCAGAGCTCATCTAGACTTTACATACTCCTTTTTCAGATAAGAAAACTGAGGTCCAGAGCGAGCTGGTGATTTGCCTGAGGTTGGGCAGCAGGAACTGAACTTGGATCTTTTCCTTTGGCCTATGCACCATGCAGTCCCTTTAGAAACAAGGCAGATGGCCAGAGTTGGGGTGGAGAGATGGGCTATGTTTGAGCAGAGAGGAACACTCTGAGGTCGAGAAAACCAGTTTCTAAAATTCTGAACTAGGGAAAAGGAAAAATTCTTTCCCCATCATCACGATACCCATATTAGAATGGAGGACCATCCCATTGCCTCCCTCTAAGATTGTATTCAATTCAACCATCCCCACCCAGAGGGAAGGGTTAGCTTTGGCTCCAGAGGACTGAGCACAAACACTATTTTTGCCTCACTTGCTTTGTGGAAAATTTTAGAATCCTGGCCTTGCTGTTTCCCGGCTGTGTGTCCTTGCGCAAGTCACTTCCCCTCTCTGAGCTCCAATTTCCCCACCTACAAAACTGGAGTGGTGGTAGAACTGAGTATTTTTTGTAAGCTGCAAAACGCGAGACAAACGTAAGGCTTTGATCAAGCGGTTTTTATTTCTTTGGAACTCAGAGTGGGGCGGAGAATTCGCAGTTGGAAGCAGGTGTCTCCATTCCTTAAAAAAAGGGTAGAGAAAAATGCCGAGCAGCCATCCAGAGTCTGGACCCTCCTTGATGTTTTAACAACCTCCCTGTAAACTGCCCAGGGGGTGATGGACTCCCCTTCACTGGAACCTGCAGTAAATTGCATTCCAGGCCAGCTCACCAATCATTAGCCATGCAATTTTGTTTATCCTGCCCCAGCTTGGAATTTGGCCTCTTACAAAACCCCAGCTACAAAAGAACAGGTTGGACCAACACTTCGCAGCAAGTGAAGGACGTCTTCCAGGAGACTAGGGGGCATTTATTAAACAGACACAGGCCAGGGCCCACGGAGCATGTCTCAGCCCCAAAGTCCCAGCTGACCTTTCTGCTAACACTGAGTTGAGAGTTTGAGGTGTGATCTGATCTCCAGAAAGGACAGCTCCCACGTTTGGGTCATTGTCTCGCCCACACCGAAAGTCAGCTCCTTCCTGCCAATGACAGCAACATTGTCATTAAGCTATTTGCTCGTCATCTTCCATGGGGCACAGCTCATGTAATCCTTACAATTTCTCCAGGAAATTTTTACAGATGTGGAAGCTGGGCTTCTGATTCATTGAGTCACTTGTCCAAGGTCACAGAGCCAAGAGGGTGGAGAAGATGGGACAGCTGTGGCTTATATCAGCTGGTGCACTTCCCTGCCTCTCCCCTTTCTTGGGGTGACAGACCCAGCTGCCTATGCACCTAAGCTGGATGCAAGACTCAGGCTCATCCAATCATGAGACCATATTCTCCTGGCAAAATAATAGAGGATCCTGTGACCAAGCGGGACGCAGCAGACCCTGTTTTAAGCACTTTACACAAATGAGCACATTAACACCTCATAATGGCCCAATGATATAGTTACAAATGACAAATAGATGTCCCCTTTTCAGATGGGTAAACTGAGGCACAACAAAGTTAAGTAACATGCCCAAGGCCACACAGGTAGTGGAGAAGCTAGAGTCAAACAATCTGGCTCCCAAGCCCATCCTTTTGACCTGTGCCTAAATATCTGTGACAGCCACGCAGCGGTTGGCAGCCTCCTCCCTCAGTCCCATCGCACTGTTCTCGAGCTTTGGTGATTTGGGGGACCCCCGGCACCTCCTTCGCTCTGCTCCTTGGTGCCATTCCAAACCATCTCATCAGGTCAGGCTGCCTCTCACAGCCTCTGGATCACTGTGTCCTGGCCTACCACGGGGCCACCGCTGCCTCCCTTCAGTGGCTCAGGCCCCCCCAACATACACACACAGACACACATACCACAAACACACGTGTGCACACACTAATGCACTTGGTCTTTCACCCGTAGATACACACATACTCATTCACATATCCACTCACTCTCGTACACACGTACACGCACTTGCACACACACACACTCGCTCTCTCACACACATACACATTCACACAGAGGCACATATGCACACACATATATACTCACTGTCACACACACAAATATACATACACTGTCTCACGCATAAATATACCTACATGCACACACAGCTACGCTCACTCACACACACATACAGAAACAGACACACATACTCGCATATACACATACACAAATACACTAGCTTTGCAGACAGACAAAATCACCTACAGTTTCTGCAAAATGTTAACTTTCTTTCTGGGGCAGCACTTTCCATACACGTAGTGGGAGCCACATACGTGATTTTAAATTTTCTAGTAGCCGCAATGAAAAAGTAAAAAGAAAGTAAGGCACGTAATTTCAGCGGCCTATGTAACACATTCAAAATATTAACTTTTCATCATGTAATTAATATAAAGCCAATTGTTGGTGAGTTTCTTATTTTTCTTTTAAGTTTTCAAACTCTGGTATGTATTTTATACTTACAGCATATCTCAGTTTGTACTAGACACACATTTCCACTGAGCTGGGCAGAGCAGCTCGAGAGGAGGACTTCCCAAACATTTTCACATCACAACACACATAGGAAATGATCATGTTCGTATGGTATCCTGGGGTAAATAGTCAAGTCTGATGGAGGCCAGAGGCAAAAGCCCAGATACTCCAGTTTCCCCCATCCCACCAAACCCCAAGGAGGGCTGGACTGCAAGCATATTAAGAAAAGGCAGCTTGTCTGGAGGATTTCAGCCACATTTGCCCTTGAAGCTGAAGCTGGATGCCCTTGTTCTGTGCACAGCTTGTGCACTGGGGCTAGAGCAACCCCATGTCACAGCGTTGAAAGCCCGCAACCCTCTCCATTCATTTTGGGATATCTCTGTGGCCACGCCCTCATGGCCCTCAGGGTCTCCAGCTTCTCCCTGCCGGCCTGATGCCTATTTCGCCTGCGCTGGAAATGGAGCCTTATTATTGGTTTTCACAAAACCTCAATTTACAACAAGGAATTAAGTTAGCTGAGTAGATTTTAGGACATATTTGGGGGCCAAAGGAAGGAAGATCACCTCAAAGTTCACAATCTTCTTCCATCTTGCTGGCTCTCAAGTCGTCTCTTCCCTTCTGTTATGGCTTGCATGTTTATGTCCGCCTCCCGCCCCCCCTCCCCCTCAGTTCCTGTGTTGAAACCCTTACTCACAAAGGAATGGTATTAGGAGGTGAGGTGAGATGGTGATTAGGTCATGAGGGTGGAACCTCATGATGGGATCAGTGTCCTTCTAGGAAGAGGAAGAGAGCTTGCTCTTTCTCTCTTTTCTCCACCGTAGGACACAGCAAGAAGATGGCAAATGGGGGGGAAGAACTTGTATCAGACCCCAACCACACTGGCACCCTGATGTTCGATGTGTCCGCCTGCGAAACTGTGGGAAACAAATGTTCGCTGTTCACGCCACCCAGTCAGCAGTATTCTGCAGCCCGAGCTGGTCTGATGGTTTAGTCCGGTTGCTGGGCTGGTGCCTGCTCTGGGTGACTGCCTTCAACTGACCTCCGGGGCATTGTGTGCCCCCCCCCCCACCGCCGAAGTCCATGGTCTTGGCCATTCGCCTCTGGTTCCAAAGTCCACCCACACTAGCCCTTCTCAGTGTCTCAGCATTCCTTGCTGGGGCCCCTGGGAACTTACCAAAACCTTGCACGTCTCATTTTGCCTCAAGCGCATTTATCTGGCCGCTCGCCTCTTCACAGCTGCATGGTTGTGCCTGCACAGCTGGACATGGCCTTACACAGTGCCCCCTCCAGCTGCCCAGCTGACTCACCCTGTCCAGGGAAGCAGGCCACCAGCATCCCTTCTCCCCTGCCCATCCCATTGTCTCAGGATCCTCTGTCCTCCCTGGACGTTTCCACCATGCCCTGTTTTAGGGATCCTGGTCGGGGAGACTCAGACAGTTGTCCTCTAGCACCTGTTCCCCTCGCCATCTATCCTTCTGATGGAACAACCATTAGGGAGCAGGAGGAACTGGACTCCCTCTCATCACCTCCATCAGCTTAGGACTTAAGGAAAGTGGAATCCCCCATCATGGGATGGCCTTCACCCTGCCCTTCCCCGAGGCCGGGATAGGCAGGTGCAGGCAACAACCACAGGAACTCCAACACCTTCCCCATCAGTCATGGAAGATCCACAAATATTACCTGGGTTTCAATTGCTTTTCCAAACCTTTCCAAGTGCTCAGCAGAATAAGGGGTTCCTATGTAACAGTCATCACCCTTGTGAAAAGAAAGTCAGGGTTAGAAGTGGCCTTTCTTCCCCCTGTTGCATACATTCAGTGGTGATTATTATGATGTTAATTATTCATTTAGTCAGCCTAGGAAGAGAGGGGAAATACAAACAATGCAATTAAGAAATGCAACCACGTCAGCAGGAAGCCTCCTGCCTCCCCAAGGCTGAGGCTTCACAGAAATCTCAGTCCCCAAGTCTGAGTCCCAAACCTGAACCTGCGGCCACGATTTCCTGCCCTCCCCTTCCCTTATACCCACCCTAGGGATTCATTTTAATGCAATTTCCTCCACCAAACAACTCATCAAAGAAATGGAAGCTGAAACAACACTGCAGGACCCATTTTGTCGATTCCGACAAAACGCACGAAATTATGGTAACATCCAGTGTGTGAACCCCTGACAACAACTTGGCAGTGAGTTGCAAAAGCTATTAAAAAAAATGTTCGTACCTTTTGACCTAGAATTTATCCGACGGAAGTAATTCCTGGAGCCCCTGGGTGGCTCAGTCACTTAAGCATCTGACATCTGCCCGGGTCATGATCTCACAGGTCGTGGGTTCAAGCCCCACGTCGGGCTCTGTGCTGACAGCTCAGAGCCTGGAACCTGCTTTGGATTCTGTGTCTCCCTCTCTCTCTCTCTGCCCCTCCCCTGCTCATGCTCTGTCTGTCTCTATCTCTCAAAAATAAATAAGCGTTGAAATTTTTTAAAAAAGGAGGTAATTCCTTAAAGGAAAAATCTGTCACATGCATGTTCATTGTGGTGATATCACTAATAGCTCCCAATTGGTAACCTCAAAACCAAGTGGCAGGGGAGGGGTACAAGTGGCAGGAGAGAAAGTATAGCACCCAGAAGCAGTGTGATATTATGCAGTCATTACAAATGACGGGAAGATTATGTAGCAACATCCAAAGAGCTTGTAATTTGATGTTCAGTATAAAAAGGCAGAATCCCAGCCTGTCTCTTCTGCAGGTTCTTCCAGACCATTCCCCCTCCCCCACAGTCTGTGTTAACCAAATCCTGACCAGCCTGGTGTTTCCTTCCCATCTCCCTGTAAGAATCGTCTCAGGCCTCATCCTAGCCAGCACACGAGCCAGCACAGAGATGCTCACTGTCTGTCCGCATGTTCATGTCTGGCTCTGCACGATGCATTTTTTGGAGGACAGGCATTGTGTTTTCTCTCTCCCTGCTGCCTGGCACTCAGTACATGCTTAAAAACATGTTCGTTGAATTAAAGAGCTAATGACAATAACTGTGGCTATTGTTTTATTGAGCACCTACTATGTAACTGTGACTGGCATTTCCCATGTACTATTTCACATGATTTTATACTGAAATAATCTTAAGATGTTGATAGTGTTGTTATTCTGTCTGTACAGATGAGAAATGAGCTCAGGGAAGTGGTCACATTCCCAAGGCCATGCATTTGGTAAAAAGGGAGAGAGGAATTGAATCTAGTTCTGCCTGACTTTCAGGCCAGTGTTCTGTTTATTTCAATATGTGTGTGTGTGTGTGTGTGTGTGTGTGTGTGTGTGTGTGTTGACCTATGACTATGTAGATAAATAGAAAGAAAACATGGAAAAATAGAAAATGGATGACATGCTTGGCTGGTGAGTAGTAATATGGTGGGTGATTTTTCTCTTGTTTTGTATATAATTTCTTTGAATTATAGGTTGAGCTCAGAAGAGAAGAATTCACCTAGGTTCCAAGTCCTCCTGGAGCTGAGTCCCAGTATTCCGAATATCTTTTTTTTTAATTTTTTAATGTTTATTTATTATTGAGAGACAGAGAGAGACAGAGCATGAGCATAGGAGAGGCAGAGAGAGGGGGAGACACAGAATCTGAAGCAGGCTCCAGGCTCTGAGCTGTCAGCACAGAGCCCAACGCGGGGCTCGAACTCACAAACCATGAGATTGTGACCTGAGCCAAAGTCAGATGCTTAAAGGACTGAGACACCCAAGAGCTCCCCTCCCCCCTCCCCCCCTGCCAAATATGTTAAAGTGAGAGAAGCCATGTTGGTCAGTTAGCTCCTTTTCTGGTTACCTCCCAGGGCCCAAGGGACATTCTGTTCTAGAGAGACAGTCATGTGCAAGTCCTGGGCCCAGGCTTAGTGCCAGGAGCAAAGTGTCTACTGCAATGTGGTGTGCTGCTGACCAAGCCTGGCCCACCTGGCCCATGGTGCAGGGACAAGTATGGGCCAAGTGTTTGCTCACCACTTCCGCCACTCTCTTCACTGCCTCTGGTGCACAGTAGGTGTTCTGGGGTGCAACTCATCACAGGGGGGGTGTGTGTGTGCTGGGAGGAGGCAGGGGTGTGTAGAGGGTGCATTCACCACCTCCCTATCCGTGCAAGCCCTAAGATTTAGCAGGCTGATGTTATCTCTGAGTTGAGATAGAAGTCAGAGAAGATATTCATCACACTGTTTTAAGCTTGCATCTCATTATTGTACTGCTCTGCCTCTGTGTTATGAATTAATATTTTTAATAAATCCTGTAATTATCTTCTGGCTGACATAATTATATTGCTTTGTAATTTTTTTCAGTGTTGAAACCATGAATTTGATAAATGCGATTGTTTAAAAAATATCTCAATTTTCCCAACGTTTGTTTCAGCATGTCTTCACTTGTAAAAAATGTACTCAGAAATACTAAAAAATTTGAAGTGGCTCAGGTCCCTTTTATTCCCTGAGAGATCCAAGCCCCTGGTGAGGCTGTATGGGGTAGAGAGGAACTCATCGCTCTTAGCTATTTTGGAGGGTTCAATGTCCTTTCAATCCTTCATATTGAAAATAAAAGAATAAATGGGGGAAAAGCAGAAAATAAGATGAAAAAAAACCAAAATCTCAGTTCTTAAAAGGGCCGTGGAGATCAAATCCATCCATTTATATCTGCTTCTTTCTTAAACACCACTAACATGACAAAGGGATATAAAAAATATGTTTACAAGCACAAAAGGAATAGAAGCTTAGATATGTCAATTAATTTTTGGAAAGCGGACAGGCGAAGAGTAACCAGTTTTGCCAACTAGAGAAAGCTTTAACCTAAGCCTACAAGAAAAAAGCCACAGGCCCCCAGCACATCTCCGGAATTGGAGACAGTGGGTACCTTGGAGGTTGGAAGAGGAGTCGAGCTGAAAATAATAGGGATGGTTCAAAAAGCAGGAAGACAGCAAGAACCATCAACACCACCATCCCCACCATCCCCACCATCCCCACCATCCCCACCATCATGACATCTACTACTGCCACCACCACCATCATCACCGTTATCACCAACACCACCAATTGCCGTCAACACCAGTACCACCACCACAATCATCGCCATCGAATCACTGCCATCACTACCACCACTCTCTCCCTCAACCAGTGAATCCAGACAGATGTCTCTCCTCTAATACAACAAAGCCTGGATGCTTTTTTGGGTAGAAGATGAGCTGGAGAGACACTCTCACAGCTCAGAATAGGGGCAAAAGACTTTATTTTACAGGGGTATTAAATGAAAGCCCCCATACTGAATACAGAGATCTGTACTAGGTGCCAGGCTGATCATCCCCAGGCCGGAGATTGAAGGACACCATTCTAGCGAAGCTGACCAGCCTAAGAACAAAACACAGTCACTACCTCTTTACGTAATAGTGAAACTCACCAATAACAAACCTCACTGATGAACTTCCAAACAGCTTTCCAGCTATTAAATATGAGCACCAGCCAAAGCTACTAGACAACCAAACAATATCTCTGGAACGATCCAAATAGAAAAGAGGGGACCCAAGGGTAACAGAGATGATGTGGAAGTATCTATCATTTGCCATGGAAACCTGCCAAGGAATAACAAGAAAAACAACAGTAATGATTTTCTCAGAAAGAGAGGAGTTACATCTCAGAGACTGAAGCTATAAAAATGAAAATTCAGAGAATAAGAAAGAGCCCTTCCAAAAAGAGAGAATTAGGCCAACGGGCTCGAAAGTCCTAGGCCCCCCACGGTCTAGAGAGGGCAACACACCAGAAACCAAGCAACAAGCCGTGGGCAGCAAGGCAGCTCATTCCTGTCAAGATACATCTGCAAACTGGTGGATCTGGCTGCCAGGTTAGGTCCTGGTATTTGTTGTTCATTTAATCTCCACAACAATCCTGGCAACTATGAATTATTATCCTCATTTTTAGGAACAGAATCTCAAAAAGATATGGTATTAGGTCAAAACCTATGAAATAGCTTTATGGGACATTGTGCTCTCCATGGTTCAATCCAATATATGGTCTAAGGTCACACGGCAACTTTTTTTTGGCCAAATATATAAAGTGTTGAAAGATACGACATTATCATCTGGGGTCTCAAACGTGGTATTTTTTCACATGTTATCCATGAGTCTAAAAGGAAAAAGAATATGTATTTTTGTAGTGGTTTGCCAAAGTGCTCTTTCCTCATTTGGCTATGGTTGATTTGCGGCAAATCCATAGTGTTAATGATGAGTGAGTCTATGTGTGTGTGTGTGTGTGTGTCTGTCTGTGTGTGTGTGTGTGTGTGTCTGTCTGTCTGTCTGTGTGTATGTGTGTGGTTTAGGTGAAGAAATCAAATTAGTGTACGCCCCCCTCCCCGCCCGAGTCACAAAGAGACAGAGTAGGCATGGTAATGGGAGTGTGGGTTGGGACAGAAAGCCCGTTGCTAGATCTTTTCATCTGGGTGACTCTGTCGCGGGTGTAACCCGTGGTAGAAAAAGCACAAGTTCTTAGGTTCCAGGCACCAACCAAGGAACCCCATTTTTTCTTCTGACTTCCCCTGTAAGCTGCTGGCTGGACTCTTTCTTCCCTGCCACTTTGGGTGAAGTCTTTGAGGGGTGGAAACTCCACCATAATGTCTTTGGTCACTCATCTTACATAATGACAGATCCTCCCCCAGACACTTATAGTCCCAAGAATACTCTCATTTCCATAATTAAAATTTCCAGTCTGGGTCATTGAAGAAACTCCAAATTTTATTTAAAGTGAAGGCATGTCTCCTCGCCCAATCAGGACCTCCTGAGGGATGGGCAGTCCTCGGCCTAGGTTTCCTTTTGCTCCTTCAAGTGAAATAGAGGGTGGGACAGGGGAAACCTGAACTCCCCGGCACCCCTGGTCCCTTGCTTTGGTTTCCTCTGGCTTTGGCAGAGGTTTTGAACCTACTTTTTCTCTCCTGGGTACTCTGTAGGTTCTTGAAAACCCTCATCATTAGGGGTGGGGGGTCTCCCAACTGCAATTCCTATGGGGCAGGGACTGTCTCTGCTGACCAGGGTACTAGCCCCCTCATCTACTGTAGACTCATCATTGGGGTCATTGCACTTGGGTGGCATTTTTGGGTAAAGTCTCCAGCCAGCTGTCTCTTCCACGTGGTCCACATATCCACAGAAAGTGCTTATCCATTCTCTGCCCTCGCAAACACCGAAGTGCTGGCCATTCCCAGCTTAGCTCCTTCCTCTTCTGTCTCCTCAGTCCAGCCTCCTCTGGGCCTGTAGACTTCTGCAGTCGGGGGGTGAGGGTGGGTAAACACCAGACCCATGTGTTCCTCCAATCTCCAGGGACAAAGGCCAAGCTCTTCTCAGATCCCTAGTCATATCTCTTCCTTAAGATGAGAAGGAAGCACTTGAGGTGAGGCCAAGAAAAAATGCCAGAGCATTCCAGCAATTTTTCCCAGGAATGCCTTTGCCCTCTACCTCTTCAACCTCAGCACCTTTATACCCTCAGGTATATATGGGGCTCAGGGTTGAAAGCTAGGTTTTCCTCCCCCCTTAGTAAGTCCCGAATAGGTGGAATGGCTCCTCACTTGGCAATGGGTGGGGAATGTGTCACCTATTGGGATCTCTGTAAAATTATCCAGAAAGGGTTCCCTTTTGCTTATTGTTAGATAAATGTGTTACACATACAGATATGAGCTTGGTAGGTATAATTGAAGAAGGTACTCATATAAGGGTCCATTTGTGCCTGAGGAGTCTATGTGGGGCTGGGATATATGTACATATATTTACACCGGTGTGTGTGGTGTGTGGACATGATCTCTGTAGATATATGCATTGTGTGTGCATCCACACACTTGTGTACATATATGTAAAGCATGTATTTGGGCCGTACATGCATGTATAGGTACCAAACCATCAATTTCCCTCATGTCTCCCCTTGCTCCAGTACACAAGACTCCTTCCAGAACTTTGAAGACCCCTCTGGTAAGTCAAGGGAAGCAAAAAAAGCCTGAGGCCACAGTGGGCCCTCACCAGCCTGGGAAGCATGACATACCCTTGTAATAGCTGCATAACGAAGTAGCAGGCATGCTGAGAGGGAAAGTGATCACAGCCACCTTTAAGTAGAGCAAGGTATTGGGGCGCCTGGATGGCTCTGTCGGTGGAGCGCCTGACTTCGGCTCAGGTCATGATTCCACGGTTTGTGGGTTCGAGCCCCGCGTCAGGCTCTGTGCTGACAGCTCAGAGCCTAGAGACTGCTTCAGATTCTGTGTGTGTGTGTCTCTCTCACCCCCTCCCCACTTGCACTCTGTCTCTGTCAAAAATGAATAAACGTTAAAAAAAAAAAAGAGTAGAGCAAAGTATTGGTCTTCCTTTTCCCTAGTGAAGAGACTTAGAACAATGATTTGATTTGCTTTAAAGCAAAAGGCCTTTCCCCTGGTTCTGCATCTTAGCTGAAGTCAAGGGGGCAAGGGGGAGAGATTCTTGGAAAGATTATCACATTTGTGAATCGAGGTTATATCCCGTTCATCCTTGCACATGAGCCGCATGAGCAGCCCATGTGAGTCTTAAGTACCTGCCGTGTGACACTCATTCTCATGCCTGTGGTGTCACGGGGCAGTTGAGCGATTGCACCGAGGTCAGTGTGTGTGTGTGTGTGTGTGTGTGAGAGAGAGTGTGAGTGTGTGCGCATGCATGCACACGCATGTGAGTTGCGCCCTCTGTAAGGGCGATTGAATGTGTGAATGAACGCCACTGGATATGTCTTTCTGGAGTATCAGGGGCTCATTTCCATGGCAATGGAGAGAGAAAGCCAGAGAATCAGGGAAATACTGCCAGATGCCCCCACCGGGGCAGCCTTACCACAGTGCACAGGAAGGAAAAATCCCAGTCTAAGTGGGGAGGGAGTAGGGGAGGTTTGTGCTCTGGTTGTAAAGAATTTGCTGTTCATTCTGCTGTGTGTGCCCAGCAAAGCCAGCCTCCTGAGGACGAACATTTGCATCTCTACGGTCCTTTTCCCAGCGGATCCAGGAGTCGACCCTGGTTCCCTGGGCAAACAGCATCCCTCTTAGTAAAGGCACCAGCTGGAGGGGCTGGCTCCGAGACAGGGACTTGAGTCAGTCAGTGCAGAAATGGGGAAAAGACCCAGTGCGCCTCAGTCTCCAGTTTGGGCTGGGGCCATGGGATCACCCAGTAAATTTGCCCAAAGCAGTTTGTTTTGAGGTGATTAAGACACTGATGCTCTTTCTTCTAGGGAAGACACAGCACAGTGAATCTCAACCATTCACAGACTCTTACAGTTCAAGAACCCCTGCAAATGCCTGCCTCTTTACGGATGAGTACACTGAGCCCATTGATTCATTCAATGGGCACATGTTTACTACAGACCTACGTATGCTTGAGATGGGCTCTGGGAAGACAGCGGTGCAGGAGTCAGGCAGGATCCCTGCGTTCACAGAGCTGACGTTTCAGGGCGACTATTAACAATGAACGAGACTAATAAGTGAGATACAGAGCATGTCAAACAGTGATAGATGCTATGGAGAAAAAGAGAACAAGGTAGAGGGCAGAGCGGGAGGTGGACAGTTGGTGGAGTGGTGTTAACTCCTTATAAAGGAGGCAGAAAGTCCTTGTTGATAAGATGACCTGTGGGTAGAGATCTGAGAAAATGGAGGGAGTGCATCGTAGAGATAGCAGCACAAAGAGGGCTCTAAGCAGGGTAAGTGCAAGTGCAAAGGCCCTGCAGCAGAGGCCCTCTAAGCTGCTCAAAGAACTGCGGGAAGGCCACCGAGGCTGGAGCAGAGTGGACCAGTGGGAGGGTCGTAGGAGCTGAGGTCACAGAGATGACAGTGCCAAATTGTGGGGCCCTCAAGTCCTCTGTAAGAACTTCGCTTTCACCCAGAGTGAAAGGAGATGTCATTGAGGGTTTTGATTGCAGAAAGGACATGATCTTATATATATATTTATTTATTTATTTATTCATTTATTTTTATTGTGGCAAAATAAACATCACGTTAAATTTACCATCTTAGGGGGCACCTGGGTGGCTCAGTCGGTTAAGCGTCTGGCTTCGGCTCAGGTCATGATCTCAAAGTCCATGAGTTCAAGCCCCTCATCGGGCTCTATGCTGACAGCTCAGAGCCTGGAGCCTGCTTCGGATTCTGTTTCTCACTCTCTTTCTCTCTGCCCCTCCCCCAATTGCACTCTGTCTCTCTCTCTCTCTCAAAATAAACTTTAAAAAAACAATTTACTATCTTAGCCATTTTTGAGTGTACAGTTTAGTCATATTAAATGCATTCATGATGTTATGCAGCTATCACTACCAACCATCTACATAACTCTTTTCATTTATAAAAACGGAGATGCTTATACACATTCACCAACTTCCTATTCCTCTCACCCCCTGGCAGCCACCATTCTACGTTTGGTCACTAGGATTTTGACAACTCTACCTCATGTAAGTGAGATCATATCGTATTTGTCTTTCTGTGACTGGCTTATTTCCTTTAGTATAATGTCCTCAAGTCTCATCCATGTTGTAGCATGTTGCAGAATTTCCTTCCTTTCTAAAATTAAATCACATTCCATGGTATGTACATACCCCAGTTTGCTCATCTATTCATCTGTCAGTGGACACTTGGGTTCCTTCCACGTTTTAGCTATTGTGAATGATGCTCATAGGGACATGGGCATACAAATATCTCTTTGAGACCCTGCTTTCAATTCTTTTGGGTATATACCCAGAAGTGGAGTTGTCAGATCATATGGTAATTCTATTTTTAATGTTTTGAGGAACTGCCATGCTGTTTTCCACAGCGGCTGTCCCACTTTGCATTTCCACCAACAGCATACAAAGGTTCCGATAGCTCTACTTCCTCACCGACACTTGTTTTCTGGGGTTTTGTTTTTTGAATGTTGAGGATTTTTTAAAAATAGAAGCCATCCTAGTGAGCATGAGGTGGTATCTAATTGTATTAAAAAAATTTTTTTAACATTTATTTAATTTTGAGAGACAGAGAGAGAGAGAACGTGAGCAGGGGAGGGGCAGAGAGAGAGGGAAACACAGAATTCGAAGCAGGCTCCAGGCTCTGAGCTGTCAGCACAGAGCCCGATGCGGGGCTCCAACTCACAAGCCACAAGATCATGACCTGAGCTGAAGTTGGCCGCTTAACTGACTGAGCCACCCAGGCGCCCCTAATTGTATTTTTTTAATGTTATTTGTTTTTGAGAGAGAGAGACAGAGACAAAGAAAGGAGAAGAGAGAGAGAGAGAGAGAGAGAGAGAGAGAGAAGCAGAGAGAAAGGGAGAGAGAGAGAATCCCAAGCAGGCTCTGTACTGACAGCACAGAGCCCGACATGGGGCCCAAACCCAAGAACCACAAGATCATGACCTGAGCCGAAATCAAGAGTCAGACGCTCAACCAACTGAGCCACTCAGGTGCCCCTCTAATTGTATTTC